>JAKWIX010000329.1:23522544-24722544 GCA_027704785.1 Solanum chmielewskii
TGGTCAGCATAAGACTTTTGCCGACTACAGGCTATTTTCAAGCGATTTCTTATTATATGAACTTTATCCTAAGTTTTATAAACCAATTTGGAAGCCAAAAGTGAAGAATATCCCACTATAAACCATCGAATTGGAGACCTACATCTCCTACCATTCAAGGCTTCAAAAGGAACAATAGATATAGATGAATCGTAACTATTATTGTTAGAAAACTCAACCAAAGGAAAGTGTTTATCTTAGGTGTCCTTGAAGTCAATTATACAAGCTCTAAGCATATCCTCAAGGGTTTGAATAGTACGTTACGCTTAACCATCCGTTTGGGGATGAAAACCGATGCTTAGTTTCACCTTTGTACCCAACCCTTTTTGGAATGACGTCCAAAACTATATGTTAATTATACACCCCTATATGATATGATGGATGAAGAAATACCATGGAGAAACATAATCTCATTTATGAAGTTTTTTTCATAATCCTCCACCAAGTATGTGGATTGACGGGAATAAAATGAGCGGATTTGGTTACCTTGTCCACAACCACCCATATAGAGTCATGTTCATTTTGTGTCAGAGGAAAACCTAACACAAAATCCATATTAATGTATTCCCACTTCCTAGTGGGAAATTGTATTTCTTGAAGTAAACCACCCAACTATTGGTGCTCGACTTTTACTTGTTGACAATTGTGACATTTTAAAGCAAATTCTGCTATGTCCTCTTTCAAGCCTTCCCACCAAAACACTTCTCTAAGGTCGTGATTCATGTTTGTAGAACCCGGATGAATGGAATAACGGGAACCATGTGGTTTGTCAAGAATCTGGTTTCTCAAATCATCAATATTGGGAACACAGAACCTTCCTTGATACCTCAAGACACCATCCCCCCTAAGGAGAATGACTCATTAAGCTTACCAATAACTGGCTCCTTCAACTACTTCAATTCTTCAATGGTTGATCAAGGTGTAGCTTAAACATCACCTCAACTACGAAAAAGATGATTCGGATTTACGATGGACGATAAAACCACCATTCGGAGAATCTTCTAATATAACACCCAAACGAGCCAACCAATGAAAATGTTTTACTAGGTCTTTCTTGGCTTCTTCAACATGAGACACACTACCCATGGATATATGACTTAGAGCATCCGCAACCACATTGGCCTTGTCAGGGTGGTAGAGAACACTCATGTCGTAATCTTTCAACAATTCCAACCACCTTCTTTGTCGGAGAGTCAACTCCTTTTGAGTAAACACATATTGAAAACTATTGTGGTCCGTATACACATCAATATTTACACTAGACAAATAATCCCTCCATATTTCCAAGGCAAATACCACGTCTACTAATTCAAGATCATTAGTTGGATAATTCTTCTCATGTACCTTAAGTTGTCTAGAATCAAAGACTATTACTTTCCCTTGATGAATAATAACACACCCTAAGCCTACTAGGGATCCACCACAATATATAACGAAGCCCTTTGTACCCTCTGATAAAGTCAACACTAGAGGCGGAGGTAAGCCTTTCCTTCAAGATTTGGAAGCTTTTTTCAAAAGCCTCCGACCACTCAAATTTAATACTCTTTTGGGTCAAATTAGTCAAAAAGATGCAATGGTCGCAAAAACATCCACAAAATTCCTATAATATTCTGCTAGACCTAAGAAACTCCTAATGTAGGTTGGAGTCAATGTTCTTGGCCATTTTTTCACCGCTTCAGTTTTCCTGGGATCAACCTCAACTCCCTCACTAGATATGATATGACCACGAAATGCCACCGACCTCAACCAAAACTCACATTTGCTATACTTGGTAAATAATTGGTGATCCTTAAGCACTTGCAACACCACTCTCAAATAGTCCAAATTATCACCCTCATTTTTTGAATATACCAAGATGTCTTCAATAAAGACAACAACAAATGAATCTACATAACTTGGAAACACCCTATTGATGAGATCCATAAACATCACTTGGGCATTAGTGAGACCAAAGGACATTATTATGAATTCATAGTGACCATATCTAGTTCGAAATGCCATTTATGGTATATCCTCACCTCTCACCCTAAGTTGGTGGTACCCCGATCTCAAGTGAATCATAGAAAACTAGCATGCCCCTTGAATTTGATCAAAAAAGTCGTCAATCCGAGGGAGAGGATACTTGTTTTCAATAGTGACTTCATTGAGTTGTTGATAATCAATGCACATTGTAAGGGACCCATCCTTCTTCTTCAGAAACTAAACCGGAGCACCCTATGAAGAAATACTATTTCTAGTGAAGCCTTTGTCTAGTATGTCCTTGGGTTAGGACTTTAATTCTTTCAATTCGGTCGTAGCCAGCCGATAAGGAGAAACTTAAATAAGGTTGGTACCCTGTCAAGTCTCGAGACCACACCCTAGAATATATGGAACTCTCGGAGTACAACCGGCGTACTTGACCTCTCAGAGGTCTTGTACAAACCTTTTCGTATCGTTCATCTCATATAAACATATGAAAAGTAGTGCAGAAAAACATTTGCATAGTCTTTAAAATCTCTTTCATATAAAACTTATAGGAAATACTAAGTCTCATTTCATCAAATCTTAGACACAAGATTACTTGGGACACGACCCATGCACAAAAGAAATATAGTACTACCAAGTCTATTACAATACATAAAAAGAGAAATAGAAGACATCTATGCCCTCGAGTCAAATGAGGACATACTTCAACTTGTTTGAATCATGTTCTAATCCAATATTAGCTCTACAAAAGTACCTTCACTTTTTGAATCACTCTAGAGATAGATAAAAGGATGGAATTAGTACAACCACATGTACTAAGTATGACATAATGCATAAAAATCATAAAAACGGACAGTTATTGGAAATATGCATATTTTGATTTAAATGTCATAATATAATCACAGTAACAACATTTACAAATGTAGAAACAAATAAGAAATAACTTAGCTAGTTTTTCAAATTATTAAGACAACTGTACAGTGAACTACTTTAGTGTACAGTGAACTCCTTCACTAAAAGATATCCTAAGACTCACTTAAGTAAGACAAAGAGAGAGCGCCCATATAACCTTTCTAGGAACACCAAAGTGATACTTAAGACCACATATAATGAGATTAATAGACACTTACAAGACATCAAATATATGAACATGAGATTCTTCTACCAAAAGCTATCAGAAGACTTTCTTAAGTAAATCAAGAAGATAATGTCCATGATTGACCTCTTCAAGATTACCTAAATAATTTTTAAGACTACATAAGACTTAAGATAATGTCTACATAATCAACCATCTTCCTAAGTAGAGTCATTCATAAGACTTATCTAGTTTAGATTGGAAGTGTCTATTCATATGCCCCCTTCACACCTTAACTAGACAACCCTTAACTATTGTAGATAAGTACTTATTTATTTTATATGATTTCTTAACTTATGTCATTACATTTATTAGTTCATTTAAGACTTATTCATCACATAAGGACATTCAAGTAATGGTCTTCGATAAGACCTAGAGACTGTAACTAACACTTTTAAATCCTATTGGGCAATGTCTAGATAGCGTCCCATGCCACCACATAAACTTCATAGAACTTCTCTTATGCTGATAGGTATTCCATATGATCAGAATAGGCAATAACCGACATAGACCGTGATAGCTAAACATGGAATTTGGAGTTCTAACCCACTCCGATAAGGGTGTTCTACTTTCCAAGGGTAGAACTAGGACACATCCCATGTAGGCACATGGCTAAGGAATATGAAGGGAGTTTATGTACTTTAGTCTCATTATCAAGTAGAGTTACATTTTACTCTAGAATCTGTCTTATGTAGAGCTACTTCCCGTAACACACTCACTCCGTGCTAGTGTTTGTTCTCATAGAGTCATTGACATTAAATGTTCATACAAATAGATTCCATATCTACTTCATAACCCAATCACATTTACCCTAGCAAAGAGGTCCACTAGGGATACCATTCATTGGCAACATAGATAGCTTATCATGACTTTCATAAGGATGATGTGATGCTATTCTAGTGAATCAAACCTAAGTCCATCATTCATTACATGAAGGATACCATTACGGCTCTCGACTTCAAAGTTCATAACCTTACAACTAGGTTTAAGGTTCCACGTACATGACCTTCTTAACATCATTTAAGGTCTCATGTATCATTCATTCATATATGACAAGGGTGCACTATGCTTACCTAGTCAAGACATATCATATTCACATATCGTTCATATATGTATCAAGTAAGGAACACAAGTCTACCAAAACAAGACACAACATACTTTTCTTTATTACATATAATATATTATTCTTTGATGCATTTAGGAATGAACTTTATCATCTTTATGTCATCCTATACATTACTATAAGATCATTAACCTAACCATCATAGACTCATAAAGTCAAGTAGGAAGAATCATGCATAAACTTTAAGACTACACACATAAAGCCATAGTCATTGTCGAACATGATCATCTAATATCAATTGAATAACACATACTCTCACATTTCTTCACATGTATATAAATATGATCATAGTTGACATTAATCGACTTCACAACTCATTATAGTAATTTGAGTAGTGCCGACGAGGCCATGATCATGATATACAAAAAGTAACACCGAGAAGGCCACATCAATTGCAACTAAAACACATCACAGTGCCACAATAAGTGGACCATACTAATCGCAACATAATTGAAGTCTAACTAACACAAAATAAAGAGAATTAGGGAAGCGTACCATGAATCCATTCTCACCACTTCAATCCATAGTTAAATCATCCAATTTAATATCATAAGGCCCTTACCCATGGCCATGAACATCAATTCAAAACAATTATCACAATAATCTTTGAATCTAAGTCAATTCAGTATAGATTTATCAATCTAACACCAATTAGACATCAATTGAATACAACTCTTACATCAGTCAATAGCCCATAGAAAATTATATTAGAATTCATAAGCATTTAGTCAACATCAACTCAATTAGATTAATATTCAATAGATCTAAGAATATATAATACTCAATTGATCAAATTAAAACAGCCTGTTGTCACGACCCAAAAGTATCCCTTAGAAGTTAGGGAAAACCCGTTGGTCATGACCGGGTGTACTTGACCCTTTTGGGTCTTGTACAAGACCTTAACTATCGTTCATTACATAAGGCATGAAAAGTAGTGAGAAATTAAAAAATTTCAAGAATAAATTAATAAAAGGAAATCTTTCATAAATACATAAAGAATCGCATTGTCACAAGCCAACTTAAGACACGACATAATGTCTTAGGGACATGGCCCTTTACATTATAAGAAAATACATAATAAGTCTTTAAATTAATAAATTAAGAAAAAGACTATTCCCTCGAATATATGTGGACATACTTTTCCTTGAGAGTAACTTTCCCAAGATTCAACTTCAAGTCTTGAACCTTTATTCCAAAAACCTATACTTATAGAGTATAGAAAGTATGGGGTTAGTACAAACGATGTACTAAGTATTGCATATGCAAAAAGGGACATTTTAGTATAAAACACATTTTCATGCCAATTAGGTAAAACATTCGTGAATATAAAAGCAAAACATCATAAGGAACATCATTTAACACTTAGATAAGGATTCCCAGAATTTTAAACCAAAGGAAGCAAATTACAGTAAAGTGACCGAAATTGTAGTGAACTCATTTGACCTTTACAATGAACTAAAATGACTCGAAAGTGGTGAACTTCCAAAGTATTTCCAATGAGGAAGTAAGCTCATTTCCTTTTGACTTTCCCTAACTAAGGTAATTCTAAGACTCACTAAGGTAAGACATAAAGGAAGTACGCATATGCCTTCTTCAATACATACTAAAGCGACCCTCAAGACTACCTCTTTTTTGGCATACTCACCTCGGGAGAAAAAGCACCCACTTAATGTCAATGCAATAGAAGAACACCCAACAACACACAAAGAATTCCCTTTTGGAATTCCTAATTAGTGCAATGAGTAGATGGCGTCCCATACCACCACCTACCCTAAATAGTACACTTTTTTCGAAGACTTGATACCAAGTCTCTCCTTTTGGAAGGTCCTACCAATTGAATGGATAGATAGCGTTCCATATCACAACCTACCCTAAGTAGTACGTTCTTTTGGGAGACTTATTTCATTCAATTCAAATAAGAATCACCAAGACTCCCCTTCCGAAATGCCTACCTAGTGTAACAAATAAATAGCGTCCCATTCCACTACCTATCCTAAGTAGAACACTTCTTTAGAAGACTTAGTACATTCATTGATTTTGTGACAGGTTAGCTTAACCGACATAGACCATGAGAGCTAGACATGGAGTCCCGATATTAACCCTTATCGGATGAGGGATCCTCACTTACCTAGAGTAAGGTCATTCCTTTTATCTTTTACATGGCTTTCCCAATAACTACACCTATGGGGCGCATAGTTTAGGGATAAGGATATTGATACTGTGTGAATCATTATATACTAATGAGGAGAACCTATCTCAAGAGGTACATTGGAATACACCATCTCAACTCATGAAGTGTAACCAACTCTTCTTTATATCATCTCGGTATTAGACATAACCCCCACGAATTCTAAACATTATAATCTATAGGTTAAGGATAACTAGTGAACCCCACATCTCAACTCACAAAGGGCATTCATCCTACGATCTATCTTATAAATCTCTTAAGATGTAGTGAGGTTGCTACTAAACACTTGATATGAACTCGCGAAGAGTGTTCACCCCAAGACTCCCCTTTCGGACTTAACTTAGCTTCATTCATTCATTCAAGTGTGAGTATGTGTACATGTGAACACACCTTGCGCAGAAGAATAATTTCATTTATATTAACTTCTATACATGATTTAAATCTTCAATCATCAAATCACACACTTCACGTGCTTCACATAATCATATACTTCATTTAGACATAATCTAAGAAAAATATGCACTTCAGGCTTCACAAAAACACAATACAAGAACCATATTCATTTACCATTTCTTTTCACATATTAAGAATTCAAAGCCACACTGAAAAAACATATTAAGCATAACCAAATTCATCAAGTATACACCACCACAAAGAAGGTGGACCATACCACTTAAAAGCAATTTATGATAACAATTATACACTAAAAGAAACTCACCGTTTAACCAAGCCATCACCACCTATAGCCAATTTATCAATATTTCATCATAATAAGGCCCTTATGGCAGTATATAAATCATAACAAAAACACAATAAGAGAAAAGCGCATACCCTACACAAACATGTCTTTTTAACCAATTTCTTAAGCTAAAAGTTTGAAATATGCATAATCATGAGTTCAATAGTGTTTTGACATTAAAACCATCAATTTTTACTAGAATAAATACATTTAATCATTAAAACACTTTTACAATACGAACAATTCTTAAAATCAAAGATAGAAGAAAGTAGAGTTTGAAAACCCTTTTAAAAATCTTTTGAAAATGACTCCTTGAATGGAAGAGGGTTCAAGGATGGAAACCATACATCAATGAGAAGGAATTCCACTAGTTTTGGTGAATAAATGCGTCCAAACCATCCCTCATTGCCTTCCTTGAGTCTTAGCTCCATTGGTGACTTTGAGGGGGTTTTCTTTCGAGAGGGAGTTTGAATACTTGAAGTGAGGGGTATTGTCTATGTCTAGGACTTAAAACTAATCTAATATAACTTAGAAACCCTAAAAATATCATCCTAGTATCCTAAAAGACTTGGGGTGAATTTACGCAAAACACCCCAAGCTGGCAGCAGGTGAGACAACTTCTGCAGGCCCCCATCGACGCCTCTCAATGATGGACCATCGATGCGTCGATGTACCATTAATGAGGGCTCGTGGTTTGGCTCAGCAACGACGAACCAGGTCGATGAGCAGTCACCTGGTCTACTGTACATCGACTTGCTCGTCGATGGACACTATTTTTTGAAGTTTTTGTCTTAGAGTTGGGGTACTCTTCTAGGGCCCCTCGTGGGTCCTAGATGGTGTTGTACTCAAAAATTAAACCCCCAAACATTTCCGTATAGGTCTTAGTAACATCTCACATCAAGTTCAAGAAAAACTAACATGTAAAACTCAGTCAAACACCTCAAGACACAAGAACACTTTCTAAAGCACACCTCCGAATGTCATGGACGTTCTTGCACGTTTAACCTCAAAACTTAACCAAGCATCACACACTGCATAAAAACACTAATATAACTCATTTTAACACAAAATTAGATCAAGAAGCACTCATGAGGCTCTAGTTCACCTTTGTTTGTTTTAGGGTGTTACACCTATAAACCATATAATCATAATCTATACATAAATCAAGAGTCTATAATAATAATCTACACATGAATTCATCAATATAAAAGATTATCACATAACCCATATTTTAGTCAAATTGAGAGTTTTTAGAAGGCCAAGGGTTCATGGATAATTTCATTGGAAAACATAAATTATACATCAATAATATCATATTTCATTGTTTGAAAACATTTCATGCAATAACCCAAGACTTAGAGTAGAAATTAGACATTTCCATCTTTTTGAAATCTTTGAAATTGAATCTAAGGTGATATCAAGACTTATATGAAGAACAAAAATACCTTATTAGAATAATCCAATGATAATGGAAGAATAAACTCCATTGAGGATCCATAATCAAACTTTATCTTCACCTTGAGCTTTCATGGAGGTTCTTTAAGAAACTGTGGAAAGGAATGAGTTTTGATTTAGGTGCTAGGGTTTAAGTGAGATTTTTATGACTTATATACTCTTAAAATACACATAAATACACAAAATAACTGTCCTCCTATTTTATAAGACATGGGGTGAATTTCCCAAAAAACCCCAAGTCTTAAAAGAAAACTGGTAGAAAATTTCAGCACCATCAACGCCCAGCATCGATGGTCCATGGGTGAGACCACGCCCCGTCGATGGGGTCTGTTAGTTGCTTCTGCAGCTTCTTAACCTTCAGACGACATGGCTCCATCGATGCCACCCATCGACGGGCCATCTTCTAGTCGACTGGCCGTCGTTTGCGGCAGTCGATTGACACTGCCTTGTAGTGTTGAGCTCCAAGTTGGGGTCCTCCTTCTAGGGCCCCTTGTTCATCCTAGGTGGAGTCGTACCCAGACATTAAACCTCTTAGAATGTACTTCTATGTATTAGGAACATCTCCAAACAAGTTCAACATCAACCAAGCCACGCGATATGCTAAAATCCATCAAAACTCACAAGGACGTCTAAAGGCTACCTATCAAACGTCACCAGACATTTGACCTCCAAAACTCAATAAACTCAACATTGTGACTCTAAACACTATTAAACCATATAAAGACCTCATAAACTCATTACTCACTCAAAAGTACATGAAAACACATAAGGCATATAGGTGACTAGTCGTCGAAAGTCTTGGTCGTCCCTTGATGTTTGACTTCTAACGTCACCAAAATATTGAGACTGCCTCAAACATAATTTAAAATTTATTTTAGGACTTAAAGACTTCATTTCACACACATTACCTATACATTTTACTAGTTATCCATGAAGGAAGTCTTAGAAGGATGTTCTTATGTGCTTATTTGCTTATAAATGTAAATGTCATGTATATTTTGGTCTTACATGTTAATGACACAATGTAATATTGGTTTCAAGTTTGAACATGTGTTTGGTCTCTATTGCTGAAGTATGATGATGTTAACTCTTAATGATATGGTATGCAAAGTTAGGTATTGCTTATAGTTCTTGTTGCTTTCAATTGGATGAGTGAGGTTATGGATCCTTACTTAGTTATTGCACTAGGTTAATTAATGGGGGGGGGGGTTGTATGAGTGATGATCTTTCTTAGGTTATAATGTTATGAACTCTTATATATGGTTTTTCATATTATAACTTGATGATAGAGTTGTCTTGATTATGTGCTCAATGATGTTGATTTGCATGTTGACTTGACTAGACTTGGTATGGTTGGTCTTGTGATGTACATAGTCTTGACTTAATGAATATGTTCTATTGACTTGTATTGGTTCTTGAATGTGCATAATGTGTTTTCAAAGTAAATTAGAATTCTCTAATGAAATGTCCTCTTTTAGCATGATTTCCATGTTGTGTGTGCATATGTGCCCATACCTAGTACAAGTGATGTGCTAATCCCATTTCTCCATTTGTCCCAAACATTTTAGGATCTTGTTATGAAAGGGTTCGTGACCATTTGCAAGAAAGGCTTTGAATCATTTTCCAAGAGGGTATGTCCTCAAGTCCGACGATGATGTCTTGTTATTACTCTAGCTATGGTTGTTTGTTGTAGTCTAAACACAATCATTTCATTCATATTATTTCAAGATAGTGTTGTAAGACTTAAGTGGAACTTCTACATTTGTGTAAGGGCTCGTGCCCATATAGCTGACTCTATTTTGAAGGTTTAATATGAGACATCTGCTTTAAGCCTACTTTATGTATCTTACACACACACACACACACACACACACATACACACACACACACACACACACACATATATATATAAATCTATGTGTGTGTGTGTTCCATAAAAGTAGAAGACTATGTAATCTTCTTATACGAAGGGTCTATGTATACTCGATATAAAGATATTATGTGTAAGCGAGAGATCTAACTAAACCACATGAAGTAGTGTCGATGAAAAGTTTTAAATTTTCTGCTTTTTTAACCTATGAATTTAATAATGAATGCTAAGAGGCTAGTCCTAGTCCTCTCCGAGGACGATGACGTTGTAATACCTCTAAAATGACTTAGGTGAAACTAGATCCTAACTTTTTTTAAGGAGATTCTAAAGTACTAGAATTGTATATAATGTTGTAATAAGGTAGTGTCTAAAGATTAGGTTTATTGGAAGTCAAACATCAAGGAATGACCAAGACGTTTGAAGACTAATCACCTATGCGTTTCATGTGTGTTTATGTGCTTATATGTGTTTCTAATGATCTCATGAGGTGTTTCTATGATTTATAATAGTTCTATAGGCAGTGTGTCACATGTTATTAAGTTTAGAGGTCAAACGTACAAGAACATCCATGACATTCGAAAGGTTTGTTTAGAAATGACCTTGTGTGTCTTGTTATGTTTCGTCAAGTTTGATGTATTCATTTTGAATGAAATTGATATGGGATGTCCTAAAATCGTATACAAACATATTTAGGTTGTAAACGTCTGGAAAAACATCCCCAAGTACAAACCAAGGATCCTTGAGGAAGGACCCTTCACAAGAGCCGAAGCTGTCAAAACCAGCCCAACCTACGGATATCAATCAACTACTAGAGGTCATTGGACGCCTCGTAGGTGGAGGACGTTGGTTGAAACTTAGGATGGTGAAATTTTCCTTCCAATGACTACCATCTAACCCAAACCGCAGACCAGCAGGATGGTTTGTTTGTTGGGAGACGTCCCACCGATGGCCAGGCGTCGATGGTACCTGCAACCTGCGCAGTTCACTATTAAATGCAAGGGTGAATTGGTAAATTTGCCCTATGTCCGAATAAGAGTTTGGAAGGTTTATTAAGAGTATTATAGGTATTTTAAGTGGGTTTATAATCCCTAAGTACCTAGATGAATTCATTAATCTAAAATAAAAACCCAAAATTCTCTATGAAAGTCTCTAAAACTCCATTGAAGCCAAAACTCAAGGAAGATCTTGAATTGAAGATTTAATTGATGATTGTTCATCAATTTCATTGTTTAGATTCTTTTAGGTATAGTTTTAATCCTTTAAACTCTCTTCATTAAGGAGCCCAACTTCAATGTGATTTCTAAAATCTTCTTAAGATGAACTTGTCCAATTTCATAATCTAGCCATGAGTTATTGAATAAAACGTTTTAAATCATTCATTATTGATTGAATTTATGCTATGTTTATTATATTAACCTAAAATATTCATAAACCCATGCAAAACATAATCTCTTCAAATTGGCTATATTTTGGATGTGATGATCTTGCCTAAATGCTTATGAACATTAGTGTAGTTTTCTATGGGCTATTGAATGATGTAAGAATTGTATTTAATTGATGTATATGTTATCTTATATTGATAAATATATATTGAATTGATTGAGGTTCATTGAGTATTATGATTTTTGTATAGACTGATGATAATGGCCATGGGTAAGGGACTTTTGGTATTGAATAAGATAATTTAGCTATGGATTGAGGTGGTGAGAATATATTAGTGGTACGATGCCCTGATTCTCTTTATTTTATGTAATGTAGGTCTTAAATTACGTTGTGATTTGTATGTTCCACTTAAGGTGGCGGTGCTATGTGTTATAATTGTGAATGACGTGACCTTGTCGACATTACTTTATGTATTATGATGAGATGGACTTGTCGGCAACTACTTAATATATTATGATGGTTGTGTAGTGGAATTATATGAAGTATGATCATGTAAATCTACTTGTGATTAAGGTGTAAGTGTCTATTCTTCTATTGATATTGTTAGGTGATCAAGTTAGACTATGACTATGTCCTTATGTCTGTAGTCTAAGAGTTGATGCATGATTCTTCCTACTTGAATATGTGAGTCTATGATGGTTTTATTGATGATGTTATAGTAGTGTATAGGGTGACCTATAGAGATGAGGGTTATTCCTATGTGGTTCTAGAATGATATGCTATATGTGATAAAGTGAAGTATTGTGTGTGTCTCTTGTTGGTACACTTGTGTCCTTTACTTGATACATGCATGAATGTAAATATGAGGTGTATAGACTTAGGATTCTAAATCCTCTAGTCTTGTATGTATTAATGATACGTGGCCTTGAACATTGTGAGGAGGTCAAATGTGGAGACCTCAACCTAGTTGAGAGGTTATGATATCCTTGAAGTCAAAAGCCGTAATGGTATCATTCTTGTGTGAACACTGAACTTAGGGTTTGTTGGATGGAACGACATGAAATCATCCTTAGGAAAATCATTAATCTATCCTCTCCATCATTGAAAGGAAGCCCTAGAAGACCTCTTTGGTAGGGTGAATGTGATTGGGTTATGATCTAGATATGGGGCCTCTTCATGTGATCCTTTATGTGATTTACTCTATGAGAACTAAGCTATCACCGAGTGAGTATAATAAGGGAAGTAGCTCTAGTTAAGAATGAGGATAGAGTGCAAAGAAAACCTTCATATTCCTTAACCATGTGCTTTCATGGGACGTGTCCAAGTTCTACCTTTGGAAAGTAGAACACCCTCCATCGGAGTAGGTTACAACTCCGGATTCCATGGTTTGCTCAATTAGAATTTCATGAGTATAATGCGTTCATTACAATTAATTAAAGTGAAGTTAGCAAATTTGCATATCACTTCAGAATAAGGCACATTGGTAAATCATTCGCCATCCTTATACCGTTTACATCTTAGCCAACACCTAGCAGACCATAGTCAAGACATTTAAATTCAACATCATACCACCCCATAAATACTTATACAAGGAATACTCCAATACAACATCACGACTTAATCACAATTAACCATAATTAGAAGTAAAAGATAGGGATCACAAGACTTACAAAGTCTCCATCATAATTCAACATCAAGGTGTTACCATCACCCCTAAATTCAACCCAATTAGGGTATACCATCATCATAATTCAATGACCAACATGATAACAGGCATGAAAGAATTACTATATCATAATCCAACACTAGTTCAAAGCTTAAGACAAGAGACATATATCAAAGTAATAATATAAATCAATAACTCAATAATTAGAATAATAGCACTATAATTGACCCTAATTAATTCATTATTGGAACAAGTATATCATATATTAGTAATTCAATCAATAACCAAGTCAATTGAATCAACATTACACAATTCATACCAAGATCACAACCTAGGCTTAAGGGGTAAGGTCATGTTCTACAAAGAAGATCAAACCGTCAAGATATATAATAATTAAGTTAGAATACATGTTAATATATTCATAATATCAAAAATAAATCATAAAGTAATCAATTCACAACATTAAATTCGTATTGACTTTAAACCCACATGAAAACCCAACTTTTGAAATCAATTTGATGGAACCCTTTGAGGAAAAAGGTCTCAAAGGTGAAAGAGATCTCATACCTTGCTAATTGATGAATATTTATGGATGAAATTGTCCATTTTAATCCCTTGAACCCACCTCTATCTTGGTGTTCAATGGGGGTTTCTTTTGGAGAGAGAAAGAAGATATAAGGAAGACAATTTTTGGACTTGTGAGTTATGAGATTTCTGTTAGTCTTAATTAGGTGAGGACTTTATATAGGTGGTTAACCAAGTTAATTATACCTCCCCTAAACCCTAATTAGATTCCTAACTAAGACAATTAATTAATTAACATGAATGAAAACATGGAGTAAAACCAGTCCCCACAGATGATACCACGATTGTTAGCTCGTGGGTCAATCGACGGCCAGTCCCCCCCTTCCATGCTGCACATTCGTTGTTTGATACAGAGAGTGGTACAAAAGTACCATTATCCAAAATAGATAAGTTTTGGTCGACGAATGGCATTGATGCCCCGTCGATCAACCTACGCCTCGTCGATTCCCCTCGTGGGTGCACACTGCCAGGTAGTCTTTGACCCTAAAATGCAAGGGTTCTCCTCAAGGGCTATTGGTTGGTCCTTGGGGAGTCATGTACAGACGTTTTGACAATGAATCATCCTAAAAACTTGTTAGACACCCTTTGACCAATTTGTATCTTTTTGCAACTTCTAAAATCTAGTCAAATAGAGTAAGGCACACTAGTACCTTATCGAAATAGTTTCCAGATGTCATAAATGTTTTGGTTTCTAGACTTCCTAAATGACTTATATTCATTAAAATAGACCTTCAACAATGTCTAGACCTTATGAATCTTATGTTAGGCTCAAGAAAAACATCTTGGATTTTCAAAGTGTTACATTATAACAACCCTTATAAACATTCGTCCTCGAATGACACTAAAAATCTTTTGAAGGAAAAAATAGACCTAAGACTACAAGCCCAAACAATAAACAATGCATAACAAGATCAATCACATCATCTACACAAGGAAATTCAAATGCTTCAGTTACCACACATAAGGCTCAACATTACATTATGAGGAATATCCTTCTCACAACAACAAGAGCTCCACACAGCATTTATGAGTCAATTATGCCAAAGTAACACTTTTCTACATGCTAGATATCATTTCATAAAGACTCACCATATCAGAGTGCAACATAACTCGAACAAGCAAAATTTCAAGTTATTAGCATACTTCATTGTACGTCACTCTTATGACATACAAAATGCACATTTTGCAAAACTTCACAAAAAATCAAAGCCACTTTCATTTTTTGTCATTATTTTCCTTAGTAGTAATAACTACTAACATTAGTTATCAAATAGATGAGGATAACGGAACGTCATGTCGGACTCGGCCTCCCGTGTTGCACCCTCAACTAGGTGAATCTTCCATAACACCTTTACGGAAGCTACCTCTTTGTTCCTCAATTTCTTTACTTCCATATCAAGGGTTTAAATCGGAACTTCCTCATAAGAGAGGTTATCTTTCACACCAAGACCCTCAATACAAAAATTAGACACAGGACCACCGATACACTTCTTAAGCATACAAACATGGAAAACTAGATAAACCGAAGCCAATTCACTAGGAATCCTTATCTCATAAGCAACCTTACCAAATCTTTGCGAAATTTCATAGGGACTCACGTAATAAGGAAACTTCCCTTTTGTTGCCAAATATAACCACCCTTTTCATAGGCAAAATTTTAAGATACACTTTATCACCTTCCTAAAACTCTAAGTCCCTTCTCCTATTATTGACATAAGAGTTTTTCCAACTATGGGCCATTTTCAAGGGATTCCTTATAATATGAAATTTCTCCAAAGTCTTATAAATTAAATCTGGACCTAGAAGCGAAGGCTCACCCACTTCAAAACATCCAATAGGAAACCTACACCTCCTACCATACAAGGCTTTATAAGGATACCTGTATATCAATAAACAGAAACTATTAATGTAAACAAACAACACAAATGGATAATGCTTATCCCAATTTCCCTTGAAATCAATAATACAGGATCTAAGCTTATCCTCAAGGGTTTGAATAGTGCATTCCGCTTGACCATCTATTTGGGGATGAAAGTGGTGCTTAGCTTCAACTTAGTACCTAAACCTTCTTGGAATGACCTTTAAAACCTAGGTGTTAATTGTGCATCCCTATCCGATATGATGGATAACAGACTACCATGGAGACACACAATCTCATCTATGACGATCCTAGCATAATTCTCCACCGAATAAGTAGACTTGACGGGAATGAAATTAGAAAATTTGATCAACTTATCCACAACCACCAATATGGAGTAATATTGCTTTTGTGTCTGAAGCAAACCTACTACAAAATCCATACTTACGTCTTCCCACTTCCAAGTAGGAACTTGGGCTTCTTGTAGGAAATCATCTAACATTTGATGTGTGACTTTAACTATTTGGCTATTTGGACACTAAGCAACAAATTCCACTATATCCTTTTTCAAACCTTCCCACCAAAATACTTTCCTAAGGTCATGGTACATATTTTCTAATTCGGATGAATGGAGTGATGAGACCCATGGGCTTTCTCAAGAATCCGGTTCATCAAACAATCTACATTGGTAACAGACAACCTTCCTTGATACCTCCAGACACCATCCCCCCCAAGGAGAATGACTCATTAAGCTTGTCCAGAATCGATTTGTTCAACTCCATTAATGGTTGATCAAGATGTTGTTTGGACTTCCCCTCAACTACCAAAGATGACTCGGTGTTTTTATGGACCATAAGACCACCATTTGTAGAATCTCTTAAACTCACACCCACTATAGACAACCTATGAACATCTTTGACTAGGTCCTTCTTGGCTTCATCTACCTGAGACACACTACCTATGGATAAATGACTTAGAGCATCCTCATTCACATTGGCCTTTACAGGGTGATAAAAAACACTAAGGTCACATTCCTTCAATAATTGAAACCACCTTTTTCGTTGAAGATTTTACTCCTTTTGAGTAAACACATATTGAAGAATCTTGTGGTTAGTTACACATCAACATGAGCCCCATAAAATTGATGCCTCCATATCTTCAAGGAAAATAATACTGCCATAATGCAAGATCATGAGTTGGATAGTTTCTCTCATTCACCTTAAGTTGTCTAGAAGCATAAGATATTACTTTCCCATGTTTCATAAACCCACACCCTAAACCCACTCAAGATGCATCACAATACACAATGAAACCCTTTGTACCCTTCATTAGTCAACACCGGAGCGTAAGCCTATCTTTCAAGATTAGAAAGTTTCACTCACATGCCTCCGACTACACAAATTTCTTACTCTTTTGGGTTAAATTAATCATGGGAGATGAAATAGACGCAAAACCATCCACAAACCTTCGATAATAACAAAAAAGACTCAAGTAACTCCTAATGTCGTTGGAGTCAATGGTCTAGGCCAATTTTTCACCACCTCGGTTTTTCTTCGATCAATCTCAACTCCCTCACTAGTGATGATAGGACCAAGAAATGCCACCGACTTCAACCAAAACTCACACTTGCTATACTTTGAAATCCTTAAATACTTGTAAATACACCCTCAAATGGTTCATGTGATCACCCTCATTTCTCGAATATACCAAGATGTCGTCAATGAATACAATGAAAAATGAATCTAGGTAACTTCGAAACACTCTGTTAATGAGATCTATAAATGCCACCGGGGCATTTATGATATCAAAGGACATTACTAAGAACTCATAGTGACCATATCTAGTCAGGAATTTTGTATTTGGTATATCCTCACCTCTCACCCTAAATTGGTGATACCCCAATCTCAAGTCAATCATAGAAAAGTACCTTGCCCCTTATAGTAGATTAAACAAGTCATCATTTCAAGGGAGAGGATACTTTTTCTTAAAAGTGACTTTATTGAGTTTGCGGTAATCAATGCACATCCTAAGGGACCCATCCTTCTTCTTCACAAACAAATCTGGAGCACCCCATAGAGAAATACTAGGTCTAATGAAGCCTTTGTCTAGTAAATCTTTGAGTTGAGCCTCCAACTCCTTCAATACAGGAGGAGCCATCAAATAAAGAGGAATTGAAATGGGATTTGTATCCGCTAACAAGTCAATACCAATTATAATTTCCTATTTGGGAGGAATATCGAGAAGATCATTTGGAAAGACCTCAGGAAATTCCCTTACTACGGGGATCGACTCAATGAGAGGAATTTTCGAGTCTAAATCTTGTATTCTTACTATATGGTATAAACACCCTTTAGATATTATTTTACAGGCTTTCAAACAAGAGATGATACAACCTCTAGGAATAGAATTTCCCAAAGTATTCTTGTGTCTATGATTTGATGAAATGAGATTTAGTGATTCCTATGAGTTTTAGGTGAAAGTTATTTTAAAGACTTATAGAATGTTTATGAAAATTTTTAATTTCGCAATACTTGTCATATGTTTATATGTGATGACTGGTACTAAAGGGTTTGTACAGGACCTCCAAGAGTTCAAGTACGCCATTTTCACTACGAGAGTGACATATCTTCTAGGGTGTGGTCTTGGGATGTAACATCAACAATGTGCAAGTTCATCATATACATATCATATATCATCATAAATATACTCATACAAAAGAACATCCTCCTAAGACTCTGTCACATCCGGGTGTACCCCCTAGATGTAACCGGCGTCGTCGTCCTTTTCAAATACTAAGACTAGCCTCTTAGTTTCATGTCATTAAATTATAGGTCGAAAAATGCTGAAAAATTTAAAATATTCATTATCACTACATGGAGGTCTAGTCTACATGTATACTATATATATATATATATATAGTATACATACACCCTTCGTATAGGAAGGTTACATAGCCTTCTATTTTTATTGCACATAAATATGTGTAAAATATAGAAATAGTCTCAACGATTGTCTAATCTCGTACCAGCTAAACAAATTTCACAATAGGCGCATAGTCCTTACATCAATCCAACAAGACCATATATAGGTCATACGAAAGTACAATATTCAATTAAAAAAGAAAGGAATGAAATAGTCAATAAGCTCATAACAAAATCCATAATCTAGATGATGGCGTTGCCCTCGAAATTTGAGGACTTACCAAACTTTGATTAAAGAAAGAATCCAAGCCTTCAACAATGTCGCCTTTTAAACTCTTCAATGACCGAAACCTAAAATGTTTGGGGAAAAGGGAAGAAAATGGGGTTAGTACTCTGCATATACTAATTATCGAATGTTATGCACATACTCAAGCAAAACATTCAGAAAGGGACTCTTTTGTAAAAACATGTCATTTTACCTCTTTAAGGACTTAACTCAATGTCAAGTAAGTCATATCTATCAACCAAACTTGCTTACTATCTCAACAAGTAACACTTAACCCAACATACTTGAAACCATGATTTAATACAACCCTAACATCAAGGAATAATATCACCAAAATGAATAAGAGTCAAACATATCAGAATAAGCAAGACAACTACTCACAAGTTTTTATTAAGTCAACAAGTGCAATAATCAAGCAAAGACCCATAACCTTACTCAATCAAGTATCCTCAATAAGAAAACATGACCAATGTCTAACTATACACATCATGGCATTTAGATTTGCATTTAATCATATATTATTATTACAACCCAAGGAATATTCATAAATGAACTAATCAACATATAGTATCAACAATGCACCATGGTCATCATATATACATCATATATTATCATTACATAAATATATATAAGAACCTCCTCCTAAGATTCCCCTCAAGGGTAACTAGTGCAATATTTAGGTAGAGTCACATACCCCTACTTAGACTAAACAAGACCCATTAGGTTATTTAAGTTAGAGTTAAAGTCCTTTAATTCGTATTACCTTTTGGGAACATCTTTTCCTAACCGACATAGACCACATGAGCTAGTGTGGAATCCGGTGTCATAAAACCCTACACCGAAAGAAGGCAGACTACTTTCCAAGGTAGTACCAAAACATGAAGCATATCAACTACGTAGATCCACTAGCTAGTATTCATAAGGGGGCAACACAGTTCAAGAACTAGGAGATTTAGTTGGGACCCTCTTTATGCGCCATGCATTATAGTCTCCAATTTCAAGAGTAATGTAGTGTTCCTACCTTCCCTATGTGGGAAGTGACACTCTTCTATCTAGTTCACTAGGTGCTAAGCTAGAGTCCCTTTTTTAAATGTCTTTAAGCTTCTAATTATCAAGCATAGCTTAATTTAGGCCATAAGGTATACCCCTTGTATAACCATCATCATCATCATCAATAGCTTAATAAGAATTGTATGAGTAAAAGTCCTTTTATAAAAATTAATATAAGTAAGGTTAACAAATTAGCATTTCGTAGCATATTAATGCACATTTATAGTTTTCATGATACTTATATCACATACACCTTCATAAACCTCACAACATAGTCAAGACATTTTAGTTCAACATCATACCACCCTATAATCCTAGTATAACACATATTCCAATGTAATATCATGACTTAACAACAATTAATCACAATCGGAAGTGAAGTTAGATATTCTAAGACTTAACAAGTCTTCCTGAAAGTCTATAATCATGTCTTACCATCAGCTTATAACTAAACCCAAATTGGGGAGAAACATCATCACACAATGATAATCAATAAAATAACAAGGCCGATTTCATCTCTATAACACACTTCATCTTTAGATCACAACTTGAGACAAGGTACATTGGCTAATTTCATATTATAATTCATAACGTAAATAATATTTCAAGAACTAGCATGATAGGCCTATTATTAACTTAATTTAATCATAAAAACTCCATAGGATAATAATCTAATCAACAACCAACTCAATTGAATGGTCACAATATAATATAGATCAAGATCACTACCTAGGGTTAGGGATAAATGATCATATTCTTTAATTTAGATCAAAACATAAACAAGTTGAATTAATTGTTAATATACTCAATAAAAACCTAAAAATTCATTAACATCTCAATCCATAACTTCAATTTCGTAATTGAATGAAACTCATAGGAAAACTCAACTTTTTGAAATCTATTTTGAAGGAATCCTTTGAGGAAAGAGTCGTAAAGGTGAATAAAACCCATACCTTAATCTTTGTCAACAATTTGATGGTAAATTCGTCTCTTCTAGCCCCCAAACCCTAGTCCTTGCTAGTCTTCAATTGTGAGTTCATGTAGAGCGAGAAATAACAGAGAAGGAAGAGAGTTTATTTGAGAGTCGTTTTTAGGTCAATGAGGGTTGAGGGTATTTATAGAGGGTCTTAATCAAGTTAATTAAATCTCTTAACCACTAATTATACCCCCTAACCTCCAAATTAACTAATTGAAATCATTTAAAATTTGGCATTGTGACTTGACCATCACAAACGAGACCCCAAACGATAGGCCGTCTCTGAGTCGACAGGCACTACTCCTCTCGTTCTGTACTCCATCGTATCTTGAAGAGATTTGTGCAGGCGAAGGCTTTCTTAAACTATATAAGTGTTGGATGAAGATGGCATCAACGCCCCATCGATCCACACACGGACCATATCCTGCACCTCTACACTCCTTCAATGAGTTCAGAAGTTGTGCAGGTGAAAGGACCTTCTCTAACAGCCTAAGTATGGAAAGATGGTGGCATCGACGCTCCATCGATCCACACACGGGCCGTCTTCTGTGTTGTTGATGCACATTGCAAGGCAGTGTTGCATCAAGCTACAGGGGTCCTCCTCAAGGTCCCTTGGTTGGTCCTTGGGGAGTCGTACCCTGACGTTTCAACCATGAAACAACTCCAAAACCTATTATATACCTTACAACAAATTTTCGTAAATTTCCTACTCCTAAAAGTTAGTCAAATATGGTAAGGCACGCTAAAATCCCTTTGAACGAACTTCCCGGATATGATGGGCGCTTTGGTTCTTCAACCTCCTAAATGACCTATACTCATTAACATTGTACTTAGAAACAATTCTTAGACTTTCTGAAACCTATGTTAGGCTTTACAATGTGTCTTGAATTTTCAAGCTATTACATTATCCCCCCCTTTGACACATTCGTCCCCAAATGACACCAAAACTTTTTTGTAGGAATGAATAGGCTAAAGAATCACAACCCAACCAATCAACAATATCAAATCAACATAAATTATGTTATTTCAACAAAGCAAATATGAAAACTCATATTACCACACATAAGGCTCAAAACACTTCATCACTAGGCATTTTATCTCAGAACACTTATGAGCTCAACATACATTGCATGAGTCAATTCACACAAAGTTCAACTTAACAATATTCTACCTATCATTTTATAAAAGACTCACCACATGAAAATTCACATCATAACTAAAAACAAGCAAAAATTTTTTTTTCATGTTTTTAAGAGAACTACTAATGTACTTCACTGTAAGTTTTATTTTATCTTAAAAAATGCATAATGCGCAAAACTTCACCCAAAAATCAAGAACATTAAATCTCTAGTCATATTTATATTATTAAAAAGAATGACTAATCTTAATCCTCAAAAAAGATGAGTGTAATGGGACTTCATGTCGGCCTCAACCTCCCATGTTGTACGCTCAGCTAGATGACTTTTCCATAAGACCTTTACGGAAACCACCTCTTTATTTCTCAAATTCTTGACTTGCCTATCAAGAATTTGAACCAAAGCTTCCTCATAAGATAAGTTATCATTGACACCAAGACCCTCAATAGAATGAATGGACTCGGGATCACCGATACACTTTTTCAACATAGAAACATGAAAAAACTGATGAACCAAAGCCAATTCACTAGGAAGTTTCAATTCATAGGCAACCTTAAAAACCCTTTACAATATTTCATAGCGACCCACATAACGAGGATTCAATTTCCCCTCGTTGCAAAATCTAACCACCCCTTTCATTGGTGAAATTTTCAAATACACCTTATCACAATCTTCAAACTCCAAATCCTTTCTACTATGATCAGCATCAGAGTTTTGCCGATTATAGACCATTTGCAACCGGTTCCTTATGATATGAAACTTTTACAAAGTCTTATAAATCAACTCGGGACCAAGAAGCGATGTATCACTCACTTAAAACCATCCAATAGGAGACGTCGACCTCCTACCATACAAGGCTTCATAGGGAGCCATGGAAATGGATGAATAAATACAATTGTTGTAGGCAAACTCCACCAAAGATAAATGTCTATCCCAACACCATTCAAAATCAATGATGCATACCCTAAGAATATCCTCAAGGGTTTATATCGTATGCATTGGTTGATCATCCATTTGGGGATGAAAAGCGGTGGTTAACTTCATCGTAGTAGTTAACCCTTTTTGGAAAGACCTCAAAAATCTAGATGTGAATTGTACACACCGGTCCGATAGGATGGCTAACGGAATGCCATTGTGTCACACAATCTCATCTAGGAATATTCTTGCATAATCCTCCATTTAGAATGAAGACTTGGCACGAATAAAGCGAGCAGACATAGTCCGTCGATCTAAAACCACCCATATGGAATCACAAGACTTCTGGGTCCAAGGTAAACCTACTACAAAGTCCATATTGATGTCTTCCCACTTCCAAGTACGAATTTGGACCTCTTGTAGTAATCCACCCTTGTTTAGATGATTGACCTTTACTTTTTGACAATTTGGACATTTAGAGACAAACTCTTCTTTGTCCCTTTTTAGACCTTCCCACCAATATATCTCGCTTAGGTCATGGTATATTTTTGTCGACCTCGGATGAATTGAGTAGTGCTTGTTCATGGATCATTCAACCCATCTATATCGGAAACACTTAATCTCCCTTGGTACCTTAATGTACCATCCCACCTAAGGAGAATGATTCATTCAACATGTTGAGAACTGATTCTTTCAAATCCATTATGGCTAAATAAAAGTGTTTTTTGGACTTTACCTCAACCACTAAAGATGACTCGGAGTTATGATGAACTATAGCACCCCAATACGGAGAACTCTCCAATCTCAGCCCCAACCTAGACAACTATGTACTTCCCTTAATAGGTGCTTCTAAGATTCTTCATGATGGTATATACTACACATAGTCTTCCAACTTAGGGCATACGCAACTACATTAGCCTTCCCGAGTTGATAAAGGACACTCATATCATAATCTTTCAACAATTCTAGCCACCTTATTTGTAAAAAATTCAACTCCTTTTGGGTAAAAACATATTGGAGACTCTTATGATCGATAAAAACATAAACATGAACCCCATTCAAGTAATGCCTCCAAATTTTCAAACCAAACACTGCGGCCGCTAAATGAAGATCATGAGTGGGGTAGTTTCTCTCATGTACCTTTTGTTTCCTAGAGGCATAGACTATCAATTTACTGCATTCCATAAACACACACCCCAAACCCACATGGGATGCGTCACAATTCACCATAAAATCCTTTGTACCCTCCGGAAAGGTCAATATTAGAGCGAAAGTAAGCCTATTTTTCAACAATTAGAAGCTCTTCTCACATGCCTCCGACCACTCAAACATTTTACTCTTTTGGGTCAAAGTAGTCATAGGAGATGCAATGGACGCGAAACAATCCACAAACCTCTGATAGTAGCCCGCTAAATCCAAGAAACTGCTAATGTCAGTCAGCGTCAATGGTCTATGCTTGTCGTTTCACCTCTGTCATTTTCCTTGGGTATACCTCAACTCCCTCACTAGAGATGATGTGCCCAAGAAAAGTGACCGACCTCTGCCAAAACTCACACTTACTATATTTGGAATACAATTGATGTTCCTTAAGGGTTTGCAATGCTACGCTCAAGTGACCCATATGATCATCCTTATTCTTTGAATATACTAAGATAACGTTAATGAAGACAATGACAAATGAATCTAGGTAATTTATAAATACTGTATTCATTAGGTCTATAAATGTCGTCGGATCATTACTGAGACCAAAAAACATGATCAAGAACCTATAGTGCCCATACCTAGTCTAAAAGGCTATCTTTGGTATATCCTCCCCTCTCACCCTAAGTTTATGATACCTCGATCTCAGGTCTATCTTTGAAAAGTAACTCGCCCCTTGGAGTTGGTCAAATAAGTCATCAGTCCGAGGGAGAGGGTACTTATTCTTCATGGTAACCTTGTTGTGTTGGAGGTAATCAATACACATTTTCAAGAACCCATCTTTCTTATTCAAAAACAAAATCGGAGCACCCCATGGAGAAATACTAGGCGTTATAAAACCCATATCTATTAAATCCTTGAGTTCAGCCTTCAACTCTTTTAACTCGGACGGAGCCATTCGATAAGAAGGAATTGATATGGGATTTTTATCTAGTAGATAATCAATGCCAAAGTCAATTTCCCATTCGGTAGGAATACCGGGAGGGTCATTAGGAAAGTCTTTTGGAAACTCACTCCTTAAGGGTACAGACTAACTGGGAGGAACTTCAGAGTCTAGATCTTAGACTCTTACTATATGATATAGAAAGCCTTCTAAGATCATTTTTAATCCTTTTAGACAAGAATAATACGACCTCTAGGAATAGATTTTCCCCCTCTAACTCAACAACTGGTTCATTTGGGAAGTAAAATCTCACCACTACATTCAATGGATTCATAACATTCATGCAGCCAATCAATACCCAATAAAATATCAAAATCAAGCATATTGAGTTCTACTATATCAAAATAAGAAACATTATTGGGCAATATTATAGGACAATTTCTGTACACCCTTTTTGCAACAACCGACTCACCAACCGGAGTAGACACTATAAAAGGTTCATGAAAAATATTAGGTAAAATATCAAACTTTTTAGATATTAGAGGTGTAACAAATGATAAAGTAGAACCAGTAAGGCATATACACAAACAGAGAAAACTTTCAACATACCGGTCACCACATCGGGAGAGATCTCTTGCTCACCCCTAGAGCGAAGAGCATAGAACCGGTTCTTATTTGTAGCATCACTAGAACCACTTGCTTGATCTTTGCCACTACCCTTGTCTTGACTGTTCATGTTTTGACAATCTCTTATCTTGGGACCACTCTTGCCAGAACTAAAGCAATTATTCGCCCCCTTAAGGAAATCACCATAGTGCTTTTTATCATACTTTCCATAACTTAGCATCTCATTTGGTGAATTAGTAACGCTTCCCTTCTTGAATTTAGGGTTAGACACCCTATCACAACTAGATATTGGAAATTTGGAAGGGACTTGATTAGAAACCCACTTTTTAAATCTAGGCTTGTCTTGTATCTCAAGCCCATTCTTTGAAGAACCTCCATCAAATGAACTTTCTCTTTTAGAATCTCTACTTTTTCTCTTAACCCTTGCCTCTTCAACCCTTCTTGTATACACCATAAGACGGGAAATGTTCATGTTGTCATGTAGCATGGACGATTTTCATTCCATTTGTAAGTCCTCCGACACCCTCATCAAAAAATGACTCATTTGGTCTGTAGGATCGGAGACCATAGAATGGGCATATTTTGACATCTAAATGAATTCCAAATAGTACTCATGGACACTCTTTCCTCCTTGGTTAAGATTGAGGAACTCCGTCACCTTCTCCTCCCTCATCTCCTTAGAGAATAACCGATCTAGAAAAGTCGCCTTAATGATCTCCCAAGTCATTGGACCTCCCCTCAATGAACTTTTATCCCTCCATTGCACATACAAGGTTTGATCCACATACTTAAGTTGGTATGTGGCGAACTCGACCTTCTCACTTGAAGACACCCCCATAGCATGTAGTATCTTGTAGACCTCATCAATGAATTCTTGGGGTTCTTCATCAACCTTAGACCCATAGAAAGTAGGAGGGTTCATTCGAGAGAAGTCCCTTAGACAGAAATCTATAGTAGTAACTTGTTGATGACAATAGGGAGAAATATCATGATTTTCTTAGGCTATAATATCTTGGGCTTGAATCGTCACGGCTTGTGATTGAGTAGTCATGACTTGGGCTATGTGAGGAAGAATAACCCTCATCTCAGCCTCCGTCATTGATGGAGGGTTAGACGGGGCTTGCTCCACATTAGCATCTTCTTCAAGTGGAGGAACTTGCTCATCATGGGGAGGAGATCCCGCATTAGTAACTTCCTCCTCAAGTCTTCAACCTGCATTACTGGCAAGTGTTCATGCTTCCAATTAGCAAAAAAATAGGATTAGTTGAAATACCACACCATAATTATACTCTATTTGCATGGTATAATATTTCCAAGAAATAGAGCGACTCCTATGCATCATGTAGGTTCCTACTCATAATTGTGGCACTCTTAACAATTATTAATACCATCCTACATAGACATGGTAGATAGAGAAAAATAACTCAACGATATTCAACCTTATGCTCTAATATCAAGTTTGTCACATCCGGGTTCAACCACTTAGACGTAACAGTCGTCGTTGTCCTTTTGAAGGACTAAGACTAGCCTCTTAGTTTCATGTCATTACATTCATAGGTTTAAAAACACAGAAAATTTCAAAACTTTCATTATCGCTACTTGGAGGTTTACATAGACCTCTACATACACATAATATATATTCATATCGACTATACATAGACCCTTCGTGTAGGAAGGTTACATAGACTTCTACTTTTATTGCACATAAATATATGTAAGATATAGAAATAGTCTTAACGATTGTCTAATCTCATACCATCTAAACAAATACCACAATATGGGCATAGTCCTTACATCAATCCAACAATACCATATGTAGGTCATACAAAAGTTTCAATCAAAAAGGAAAGGAATGAAAGAGTCTATAAGCTCATAACAAAATCCATAATCTAGATGATGGCATTGCCCTCGAAATTTGAGGACTTACCCAACTTTGATTAAAGAAAGAATCTAAGCCTTCAACAATATCGCCTTCCAAACTCTTCAAAGACTGGAACCTAAAATTTTTGGGGAAAAGGGAAGTAAATGGGGTTAGAACTCCGTATATTCTAACTATGGGATCTTATGCACATCCTCAAGCAAAAAATTCAAAAAGGGACTCTGTAGTCAAAACATGTCATTTTACCCTTTTAGGGACTTAATTCAATGTCAAGGAAGTCATATCAATCAACCAAACATGCTTACTATCTCAACAAGTAATACCTAACCCAACATACTAGAAGCCATGATTTAATACAACCCTAACATCAAGGAATAATATCAAAAAAATGAATAAGAGTGAAACATATCAGAATAAGCAAGACAACTACTCACAAGTTGTTATTAAGTAAACAGGTGCAATAATCAAGCAAACACCCATAACCTTTCCCAATCAAGTCTCCTCAACAAGAAAATATAACCAATGTCTAATTTTACATATCATTGCATTTAGATCTGCATTTAATCATATATCAACATTACAGCCCAAGGCATATTTGTGAATGAACTAACCAACATATTGTATCAACAATGGACCATTGGCATTATATATACATCATATATTATCATAACATAAATATATATAAGAACCTCCTCCTAAGATTCCCCTCAAGGCTAACTAGTGCAATATTTAGGTAAAGTCACATACCCCTACCTAGACTAAGCCAAACACATTAGGTTATCTAAGTTAGAGTTAAAGTCCTTGAATTTTTTCTTACCTTTTGGGATCATCTTGTCCTAACCGACATAGACCACATGAGCTAGTGTGGAATCCGGTGTCATAAAACCCTACACCGAAAGAAGACGGACTACTTGCCAAGGTAATTCCAAACCATGAAACATATCAACTACGTGGATCCACTAGCTAGTATTCATAAGGGGGAAACATATTTCAAGAACTAGAAGATTTTGTTGGGACCCTCTTTATTCTCTATGCATCATAGTCTCCAATTTGAAGAGTAATGTAGTGTTCCTACCTTCACCATGTGGGAAGGGACACTCCTCTATCTAGTTCACTTGGTACTAATCTAGAGTCCTTTTTTAAAATGTCTTTAAGCCTTTAATTATCAATGATATGTTAATTTAGGCCATAGGGTCTACCCCTTGTATAATCATCATCATTATCAATAGCTCAAAAAGAATTGTATGAGTATAAGTCCTTTTATCACAATTCATATGTGAGGTTAATAGATTAGCATTTCATAGCATATTAAGGAACATTGATAGTTTTCACCATCGTTATATCACATACACCTTAATCAACCTCACAATATAGTCAAGACATTTAAATTCAACAGGATACCACCCTATAATCCTAGTATAAGGCATACTCTAATGTAATATCATGAGGTAAAAACAATTAATCACAATTGGAAGTAAATACAAATATTCTAAGACCTTACCAAGACTTCCTCATAGTCTATCGTCATGGTGTTACCATCAACCATGACTCAAACGAAATTGGGGAGAACCGTCATCATACAATGATTATATATAGAATAACAAGGCCCGTTTCATCTCTATAACACAATTCATCTTTCGATCACAACTTGAGACAACATACATTGGCTAATTTCACATTAAAATTCATAACGTAAATAATATTTCAAGAACTAGCATTATAGGTCTATATTTTAACTTAATTTAATCATAATAACTCCATAGGATAATAATCTGTTCAACAACTAACTCAATTGAATGATCGTAATATAATGGAGATCAAGATCACTACCTAGGGTTAGGGATAAAGAATCAATTTCTTCAATTTAGAACAAAACATAAACAAGTTGAACTAAATGTTAATCTACTCAATATAACCCTAAGAGTTCATTACATATAAATCCATAACTTCAATTTCGTAATTGAATGAAACCCTATAAGAAAACTCAACTTTCTGAAATCTATTTTGAAAGAACCCTTTGAGGAAAGAGTCACAAAGGTGAATAGAACTGATACCTTAATGTTTGTCAACAATTTGATGGTGAATTCATCCCTTTCAAGCCCCCAAACCCTACTCGTTGCTAGTCTTTAATGATGAGTTCATGTAGAGAGAGAAATACGAGAGAAGGAAGAGAGCTTATTTGAGAGTTTTTTTAGGTTAATGAGGGTTGAGGGCATTTATTGAGGGTCTTAATCAACTTAATGAACTCCCTTAACCCCTTATTAAACTACCAAACCCCCTAAATAATTAAATGAAATCATTTAAAATTTTGCAGCAAGACTCGACCCTCACAGACCCCGAACAATAGGTCGTCTGTGAGTTGATGGGCACTACCCCTTTTGTCCTGCACTCCGTAGTCTCTTTCGCAGAATTGTGTAGTCAAAGGCTTCCTCCAATTGTCTAGGTGTGGGATGGCAGTGGCATCGACACCCCGTCGATCCACACACGCACCGTAGCCTGTACCTCTGTACTCCATTAATGAGTTCAGAGGATGTGCAGGTTAAGGGACCTTCTCCACCAGCCTAAGTGTGGGACGATTGTGGAATCGACTCCTCATCGATCCACACATGGTTTGACTTTTGTCCCATCGATGCTTACTGCCAGGCAGTGTTGCATCAAACTACATGAGTCCCTCTCAAGGTACCTTAGTTGGTCCTTGGGGAGTCGTACCTTGATGTTTCAACCATGAAACAACTCAAACACTTATAAGAAACCTTTCCACCAATTTTCATACATTTCCGACTCCTAAAAGTTTGTCTAATAGGCTAAGACACACTAACATCACTTAAAACCAACTTCCCGGATGTCATGGACGTTTTGGTTCTTAAACCTCTTCAATGACCTATACTCATTTATATTTGACTTTGAAACAGAGCTTAAACTTTATGAAACTTATGTTATAGACTTCCCTCTAGGCTAACTAGTGGAATGTTTAAGTAGAGTCCCATATCCTACCTAGATTAAGCTAAACCCCTTAGGTTATCCTAGTTATAGTTCATTCCTTTAATTCACTTTACCTTTTGGGAACATCTTTCCCTAACCGACATAGAACACATGAGATAATGTAGAATCCGGTGTCATAAAACCCTACACAGAAAGAAGGCAGACTACTTGACAAGGTAGTACCAAAACATGAATATAATAACTACGTGGATACACTAGCTAGTATTCTTATGGGGGCAAAATAGTTCAAAAACTAGGAGATATAGTTGGGACCCTCTTTATGCTACATTTATTATAGTATCCAATCTCAAGAGTACATTAGTGATCCTACCTTCCCCATGTGGGAAGGGATACTCCTCACTCTAGTTCACTCAGTGCTAAGATAGAGTCCCTTTTGAAATGTATTTAATATCTTTATTAATCCTCATAACTTAGTGTAGGTCATAGGGTATAAGCCTTGTATAATCATCATAACTCAATAAGAATCTCATGAGTATAATCCTTTCATTACAATTCATATAAGTCAGTTTAGCACATTTACATATCACTTCATAATATGGCACATTGGTAAATATTCTCCATTATTATAACATTTTCATCTTAGCCAACACCTCACAAACCATGGTAAATACATTTCAATTCAACGTCGCACTACCTTATGAATCCTAATACAAGGAATACTCTACTACAACATCATGACTTAATCACAATTTACCATAAGTTGAAGTAAAGGATAGGGATCGCAAGACTTCACAAGTCTCCTTTATAATTCATCATCAAGGTCTTACCATCAAAACTTAATTCAACCTAGTTAGGGTATACCATCATCGTAATTTAATGAACAACATGATAACAAGGAAAAAAGAATAACTTCATAATAATCCAACACTAGTTCAAAACTTAAGACAAGAGATATAGATCAAGCTCCTAATGTAATTCAATTACTCAAGAACTAGCATGATAAGACTATAATTGACCCTAATTCATTCATTACTGATACAATAAAATAATCTAGTAGTAATTCAATAAATAACCAAGTCAACTGAATCAACATTACAAAATTTTCATATCAAGATCACAACCTAGGGTTAAGAGGTAAGGTCAACTTCTAAAAAGTAGACCAAACCATCAAGATATATCATAATTAAGTTAGAATACATGTTAATCTATTAATAATATCCAAAAGAAATCATAAACAAATCAATTCACAATATCAAATTCGTATTGGATTAAAACCCACTTGAAAACTCAACTTTTAAAATTTATTTGACGGAACCCTTTGATGAAAGAGGTCTCAAAGTAGAAAGAGATCCCATACCTTGCTAATTGATGAAGATTAATGGAGGAAATTTACCTTTTTCATCCCTTGAACCCACCTACAGCTTGGCCTTCAGTGGGGGTTTCTTTGGGAAAGAGAAAGAAGAGATAAGGAAGATAGTTTTTTGATTTGTGAGTTATGAGAGTTTTAGTTAGTCTTAATTAGGTTAGGAGTTTATATAAGTGGTTAAACATCATATTTAGACCTAAACTAACCCCTTATTAACTTCATAACTAATACAATAATCCAATTAATTAATCAACTTAAGTAAAAACGTGCAGTGAAAACTAGTCCCCACAGACTACAACACGATCGACGAATGGTGGCTCAATCAACGGCCAGTTCCCCCCCTTCCGTGTAGCACATCCGTTGTTTGATTCAGAGAATGGTCCAAGTGGACCATTTAATAATATGGCTAAGTGTTGGTCGACATATGGCATCGATGCTCCGTCGATCAACCTATGCCTCTTCGATTCCCCTCGTGGGTGCACACTGCCCAGACAATCTTTGACCCCAAAATGCAAGGGTCTTCTTCAAGGGCCCTTGGATTGTCCTTGGGGAGTCATGTATGGACGTTTCTAATGTGAATAACCTTAAAAACATGTTAGACACCGCTCCACCAATTTTCATGATTTTCCGACTTCTAAAAGCTAGTTATATAGGCTAAGGCAAACTAGTTTCTCATTGAACTAGTTTTCGGACAACATAGACGTTCTTGAACGTTTGGTTTCTAGTTTTCCTAAATGACTTATATTCATTTAAATAGACCTAAAAACAGTGTTTAGACCTTATGAAACTAATAATAGGATCTAGAACACGTCTTGGATTTTAGAAGTAGTACACATGACTATAATCCTTTCATTACAATTCATACAAGTAAGGTTAGCACATTTACACATTCACATAATGTTAAGGCACATTGGTAAGCTATCAACATCCTTATATCATTTACATATTTTCCAAGACCTCACAAACCATAGTAAAGACATTTCAATTCGACATCATACCAACCCTATCGATCCGAATAGATGATATACCTCAATGAAACATCATCATTTAAACTTAAGTATCCACATTGAAGTAAAGAGTTGGGATCACAAGACTTACCAAGTCTCCTTCATAATCAATTATTAAGGTCTTACCATCAACCCTTAACTTAACATAAAAATGGTGTAATATCATTACACATCAATAACCAACATGAAAAAAAGCCAATTGAATCACTACATAACAATCAATCGCTTGTTCATAGATTAAGATAAGAGACATTGATCAAAGTTACAATCTAGATCAATTACACAAGAACTATCATGATAGGAATAATATTCATCTTAATCTATTCATAATTGATAGAATAATATCATAGTATAGTAATTCAACCAATAACCAAGTCAATTGAACCAACACTAGACAATTTACATCAAGATCACAACCTAGGGTTAAGGGGAAAATATCATGTTCTACAAACTATAGCAATCCATCAATAAGTAACATGTGCAATGAGTAAGAGAAGTCCCATACCCTCCCTTACCTAAGTGGAATCTTTCAAGACAACCCTAATAAGAGTTCATATAGTTGACTTATAATTTACTTTTATGTTAGGGAAAAGGTGCAATAGCCGACATGAGACCATGTGAGCTACATGGAATCTTGTGTTCTACTCCCACACCGAAAAGAGAGGGTTAACAATTATCGAAGGTGTAACCATTCATATATAGCTATCTAGGTTGATCCATTAAGATAGAGTCCTATGTGGTTGTATAGTTAAGGGTCAAGGAGATTGTTGCTATAAACCTTGACTTACTAACGTTGATATTTTAAATCTCATGAGACAACACATGACTAGGCAATCTAGACTTACTAAAGTGAGGAAACCCATGTGGGAAGTCGGACTTACTAACATGAGACCTCTATCTCATTTACATTCTTATTCGGTTCTAAGCAACTATTCCATTTACTAATCATCATTTAACATCATACAATTAGTATGTATTAGACCTTTAAATAAACATATTACCATAATAGCTCATAGATGATCACAAGTGAGAACTATCCTTTCAGTTTACACACATAATCATAATCATGAGAAACTACATTCAGTCATGTAGTGATCACATCATACATAATTACATACTTCATATCAAATTAATAGATCTAGGGTTAGGGATGAGGGATCCTTGTCACCAACATCAACACAACACAATTAACTATAACATCATTATGACATAAGTATATTTCACCTTGCAGAACTAAGATATGATAATCAAGATCATACCTTATTGCCCTTTCATGAGAATTCAACTTTCTACACTAATGAATTCACAACAAACATATCAAAATAGGGAAATCCATGAAGTATTTACATAAATAAAATTAAAGTAAACAAGGGGGCATGTTCATCACCCTCAACATTTTACCTTACTCAATCAAAGAAAGTTAGGCTTTGAAAAGACATGTGTCAAGGTAAAACTCATAGAAATTAATAAATTTACCATCAATTCATACTTAAAAAACATTAATTCATCATAATTAATCACAATTAACTTACAATTTCATTTTAGGAAGAACACGCATGTAAGGAGAAAAACCCTTGTTTTGGGGGATCTAGAAATCATCTTTCGAAGGAACTCTTGGGAAAATATCATAAGAGTGAAAAAAATCATACCTTATTGATGAGAGATCAACGAAATTCGGTTGCAAAACTAGAAGTCTTTATCTTCATCTTGGAGCTCTATTGGTCTTCGATGGAGTTTTGGAGGAAGAGAGAATTTGGGAGAGAGAGAGAGAGAGAGATTTCTGAGTTCAAATTGTGGAACTTTATTTTTGTGTTGGATTGGACCTAAAACTGACCCTATTAAATTATATAGTCACCCATTAAATAAACAAAAAGACCACTCACTTAATTGGTTTATTTATAAAGTTAAAACACCCAAAATATGACTTTTACGATATCTGTGAAGTAAGTGCGCATCGTGGGGATAATTCCTCAATTTATTTTAAATTTTTGAGCTGAGGAAGTAGGGTCCGTGCCAGACCCACGTTGCTAGTCAAACATCAAATTCCCACGTGACACGTAGCAGTAACCAGAACCTTCCTCTGCGCAAGTTGCCTTGGCAGCTCGTTTGCCCAACTTCACGTCCTCCCTAAGGACCCTTCTACTAGTCCTTGAGGTGTCGTGACTGTACATTTTGACCATGCCACGACCTGAAAGCACCCCTCTAGAAGTTAGGAGGAACCCTCATTTTGTGATCGGGCGTACTTGACCTTTTGGGGTCTTGTACAAGCCCTTCAACTAGCATTCATTGCATAAGACATGAAAAGTAGTGCGAAATTAAAAATTTTCATGAGCAAACAAATTAAAAGGAAATATTTCATAAATACTTAAGAATTCCCATCATCACAACGCAAACTTGTGACACGACATAAAATATCTTAGGGACGCAACCCTTTACCTTTAAATCAAATACATATTAAGTTCTAATAATAAAACTAGGAACCAATATATTATGTCCTCGAATATATGAGGACATACAGAGTCCTGAGAGAGTGAATTTCCCAAGCTTCTACTTCAAATCTTCCAAAAAGTCTTCAATTTATACTTTTAAGGAATAGAAAAGTATAGGGTTATTACAATTAATGTACTAAGTATGTCATATGCAAAACCATGCGAAAAGGGACATTTTAGTAAAATAACATTTCATGCAATTTAAGTAAAATATTCTAGGATCAAAACATCAAAAGGAACATCATTTAAAACATATATATAGAGATACATAATTTTACAAAAAGGAGGCACTTTACAGTAACATTCCAAATATATTAGAGTGAAATAAAAAAAAACTTACAGTGAACTATTTTGAACCATCAGAATGAATCATTTAAGGCTTTAACAATTAATTATGCTATTCTAAATGAGTGAACTTCCAAGGCCAAGAGAAAGAGAAAGTGAACTCATTTTCCAAAAGAATTTCCCTACCTTGGGATTATCCTAAGACTCACCTAAGACTCACTAAGGTAAAACATGAATGAAGTATGCATATTCCACACAAAAGTAACCCTCAAGACTACTTTTTTCGGCTTACTCAACTCGGGAGAAACAAGCCCCTCAATCAATGGCAAGACATTAAAAGACACCCAACAAAACACCAAAGTCTTCCCTTTGGGAATACCTACTTAGTTCAATGAGTAGATAGCGTGCCATAACACCACCTACCCTAAGAATTACATTCTTTTAGAAGGTTTGACACCAAGTCTTACCTTTTGGAAGGTCCTACCTAGAGCAATGAGTAGATGACGTCCCATACCACCACCTACCTTAAGTAGTACGTTCTTTTAGAATACATAGTTCAATCAATTATTTTTTGGAGGGTTAGCTTACCCGACATAGAGCATGAGAGCTAGACATGGAATCCCGACATTAACCCCTATCGTATGAGGGATCCTCACTTGCCTAGAGTATTGTAATTTTTTTTATCTTTTACATGGCTTTCCCAATGGCTACACCTATGTGGGCACGTATTTGAGGGTTAAGGAGTTTGCCACTAAGTAATTCATTCTCTACTCATGAGGAGTACTCATCTCAAGTGGTACATTGGAGTAAAACATCTCAACTTACGACGTGTAACCATCTTTTCTTCATATCCTCTCGGTGCTAGACATAACCCCTATGGATTCTAAACACTTTAAACTATAAGCTAAATATAGCTAGTGAACACCACATCTGTCAACTCCACCTCTTAGAATGCTCTTCTGAACTCTTCATCTCATCTCACGAAGAGTGAACTCCTCTATTTACTCAATTTAACTTCATACATTAATTTAAGGTGTGTGTACTTGTGAGCACATCTTTAATATAAGCATCATTTCACTAACATTATCTTCTATACATGCTTTTGTCCTACATTCATCAATTTACAATCTTTACATGCTTCACAAGTCATAAACTTTACCTATGTATAATCTTAGCCAAACATGCTATTCAACTTAACAAAACACAAGACAAGACCTATCTTCAATATCACTTCATTACATATACTAGACCTTCAAAACCACACTCACAAAACATACTAAGTAAAAGCAATTCATCAAATAAACACCGCCACCAAGAAGGTGGACCATACCACTCAAGAGCAATTTACAATAAGAATTATGCAATATAAAAAACACACCATTTAACAAATACATTATCAAATATAATCAATTTCCTAATATTTTATCATATTATGCACCTTGGGAAATAGATAAACCCAAACAACAACATAAGAAAACAAAAGTCCATTCATTACCCAAACATGCTCATTTAACCCATTTCTTAAGCTAAAACTTTGAAATATGCATATACAAGAGTTCATTAGGTTTTTAACATGAAAAATAATCAATTAATACAGGAATTAACATAGTTATATAATTAGAACACTTTTACAAGGAGACCCATGCTTAAAATCAAAGATAGAAGGAAATAGAGTTTGAAAACCCTTTTTTAAGTCTTTTTGAAATTGCTCCTTAAATGGAAGAGGGTTAAAGTATGGATACCATACCTACAAGAGAAGTAAACACACTCTTTTTTTATGAATACACACGTCCAAACCATCCCTCCTTGCCTTCCTTGAGTCATAGCTCCAATGGTGACTTTGAGAGAGTTTTCTTTAGAGATAGAGTGTGAATATTTGAAGTGAAAGGTCTTGTCAAGGTATAAGGATTTAAACTAACATAATATAACTTACAAAACCTTAAAATATAAGCCTAACTTCCTCAAAGACTTGGGGTTAGTTTCCACAAAATACCCCAAGTAGGCAGCAAACGTGATGCAACTTTATTAGGTGCCAATCGACGACCCAAGCTACTGGGCGTCGTTTGATCGACAGCCCGTGCTACTTGGTGTCGATGGGTTTTGATACTGGTTTCATTGGGGTCTATAATTCCCACTAAGTATGGGATGACTCCCCCCACTCGATGAGGCGTCGATGGGCCTATGCCCAGTATTCTGCCTCGTCGATTGAACAGTAGTCTAGGCTATTTTGTCCAAGTCTTGGGCCCTTCATCTAGGACCCCTTGTGGTTCCTATGCAACATTACATTAAATATATCCATCTAGTGAATGGACTATTATGTTTTAAGAATAGGTATTTGGGATAAATAGGCAATCAATGCCAAATATTTAGAAATATTAGGTATATTAGAAAACTATGAGCATAGTAGAAAAGATTTTCTTAAAGGGTATTAGCCAATTTTCTATCATTAGTATGTTCGTGTGGGAAATGTATCTGCAATAAATACCCTAAGCTAAAAAATCATGTTGCATAATAGTAACACATTAGGTAATAGGCATCTAAGTGTCAAGCCTAGTACCATATCAAATGACCATTTAAAATGATCAAGTAGATTAAACAGTGCCCAAGGACATAGTGAAGATCCTTGGGAAAACAAGTAAACATTCCAAAATGAACCACAAATAATATTTTGTTAGGAAAGTACAATAATATCATGTGCAAGCCCATGTGAAAGCCCATGGGGAGAAACATCAAAGATGGAACAACCCTAACCGAATTTGGTTAGGGTAGTTAGGGGCAGACGTGCACGTGGGTTCATCCATGTGGGTAGTAGATCTATAAATAATTCTATACTCTAACATCTTACATAAATAAATAAATAAACTATTACACACAAAAATAAATTATCCAGTACACCCGTTAACTTAATTGGGTTACACTAACATAGTAACTAGTTGAAGAGACAACCTAGTACCTAACCTAGGATGGTCCAAAAGGTTGGTTATGGTCCCAACAACTTAGAAATACTTTATTAATTACCCTGGGTTACTTAAGTAATTCATTTATCCACTTAATTAATTAATTGAAAGGGAAAATATCGAAATCACAAACTAATTTCCAAATTTCGGTTAAGACAAGAAAGTGACAATCTAGTACCTAACCTAGGAAGGTTCAAAGGTTAGTTATGGTCCTAACGATTTCAGGGTACTTTAATAATTACCTTAGGTAAAACGATTAATTAAATGATCAAGATAATTGATTAAATTAAGGGGTAAAATAAAATTCTTACACTAACCAAGTATATATGAAGAATCATCCTATTATTTAACCTAGGATGGTCCAAAAGGGTTAGTTATGGTTCCAATGACTAACGGGTATTTTATTAATTACCCCAGGTCCATTAATTATTGAAATTAGCCATTTAATTAATTAATTTAAAAGGGAAAAACAAAATCCTTAGGAAATATTTCAGATTTGACTAAGTGTTGTGTTTTCCTAGTTCTACTCAATCTAGGAGGAGCTTTTTAGTAATTAATTAATAAATAAAATATAATAAATTATCCTAAGTTTAATGAGTCAATATAAGTTCGTTAACCTAAAAACTCACGACCAAAGACTTAGAAAACAACGCTAAAACAATAAGAAAAATGGCAGAAAGTTCATCGACTCACTATGGCAAATTCAAGGAGTTCTTTAAGGTTTTGTTCAAGGTGGTCTTCCTAGATTAAGTTCTAAATAAGGTATGGGTTTATCTCATTGAATTCTTTCTTTAAGCGTACTGTGCATCGTCTTGAATCTTTGAAACCTCGAAACTAGGGTTGTTTCCCAAGATTCTTGTTGAACGTCCTTTTCCCTAATATCCTTGTTCACGATTTCAATGATATATAGATTAGTCCTGATCATGTTGTTGATATGTGGTTCTGGCTGATCTTAATGTGTAGGGTTCTTGATTTGTAAATGTCTAATGAACCTATGAATTTTACTCATATGCTGTTAAGTGTTCCTTAGGTGATATAAAGAACTATGTTGCATCAACTTGTGTACGGAAATGCTTGTCTTGAGATGTTAAGGTTGTGATGTGTATACTTGATGTTACACGTGACTCTATGAAAATGTTATGTTCATTAATGTTTTCATATAAGGCTGTCCAAAATGGCTACTAATGTGATGCTTGAACTATGTTATAAGGTTGGCTCAAAAGATCTCTATGAAATCATACTTGAATGAATGTTTGTTGATGCAAATGAAATGAATAACAATACATTGTTATCCATTTTATTAAATGGAATTGGATATAATGTTATCTTTTGGATAATTAAAAGATCGACTAATGGTTAATACATACAAAACTAAATATGAAAGAATGTAAATTTGGCTTATGGCAATAAAGATGATTAAGAAATCTTTTCCAATTTTTTTAGGCCAATACTAATTTATGCCTATCATATATAGCCAATGTATTGAAACGATAAAATAAGAACATCTAAAGTAATTAAACGAATCCATATCCAAGGGCATGCCAATCATGGGGACAAGTCCCAACATGCCCAAAACAAATGAACTTTGAACATATGTAACTCATTGAATGAAGTTCTCATCGTCCATACACGATGATATGAGTATATTAAATGAACCTAAGAAAGTAAAGTAAGTATTAACATCAATAAACATGTTTAAGTTAATAAAGTTACAAGAATGAACTGTTAAATGAACTGAGTCAAACCTCACTTACACCTAACATACCACGTGAAGATGCTTAAGAAAAAGGGTGTTAGGATATGTAGGACAAGTCTCATTAACAACAAAGATTTTATGTAAGGATAATTGACATTTAATCAATGTAATGAAAGGGATGAAAAGTCATCAATAGAGTAAGTAAACCTCAATATAGAACCAAGCTTCTATAATGTTTGAGTCAACTCTAATAGATAAGAAGATAAAGAAAGGGAGCAAAGCACTGATGGACTAGCAATGAGCTTGTGCTTGCACGTGTAAGTCTAATGAGATGAGACTACCACCAAGGTACATAAGTAGTCTCCATATGTTTTCTAGTCTTTGAACTATGTCTAGCACACATGGGAAATACCCGTTGGCACCTAAGAGAGCTAGGTATGTTTTGGTCTCACCTTGGCCAGTGAGATCACCTCTTTTCGGTATGGAGAAGACACCAAATTTCATGTTTAGCTCACATGATCTATATCGGTTAATGCTTAAAAGAATGTTCTTGGTTCACTTTAGCCGTGAGCCACCCCTTTTTGGTGTGGTGTAAAGATTTGAGATGGATTCACTTTAGCCGGTGAATTACCACTTTTCTGTGTGAGGCAGACACTGGATTTAATGTTAACTCGGATGATCTAGGATTCACTTTGACCGGTGTGAATTTCCTCTTTTCGGATTTGGGAAGACACTGGATTTAATTTAGCTTCACATTATCTTAATGCTATAGACTATTTTAAGGGAATAACAAGAAAGAAGAGATGTAAGTTCAAGGCGAACAAAGAAAGTAAGAGCTATGAATGCCAATGTTGATAAGAATGAAGTTTCCAATAAGTAAAGGGCATAGCCAATAATGAATCCTCATGTTATGAAAATGATAAAGCCAAATAATATTGTCTTATAATGACTTCATATAATTGGCAAAAGATCATAGCCAAACAAGATTGGCTTATAATATTTTCTTATATTATGTAAAGGAATGCCTAATAGGCTTAACCAATAAAGATTGGCTTTATAAGATATCATGCCCAATTTGTAGTTAAATCATTTCCTTAGTCCTTCAGATTACTTACTTGGTTCATTGTAGGTATAGGACTACAATGAATCATTGCACTTGTAAGCAAAACATAGGATCAAACGAGATTTTTTAATTGCACAACAATAAGAAGAAAAAGACTGAAAAATAAACTATATGTCAAAGAAGAGCTCTCGGGTTTGGGGATATCAAGTTTCAAAATCTTCGCTCGAGTTGTTCCAAAATTTATATTGATGATTTTAAGGTCTTATGTTCATATAGAAAATGAGTTTTGTGCTTTGAATGCATTAAAATACGCCATATTCATTACACAACTCAAGAATAATGATTTAGGGAAGTCTAGTGACTTCACTTCTCAGAAATGACATGTTGTATAGGAAGAGCTTTCCTTGATCAAGCATAACATTGTGTGTGTGTGTGCATACACCCACACTTAGTACAAGCGTTTACTAACCCTTTCCATTTAGTATCTTTTTAGGTTCAGGTCAGACAGAAGGTTAAAGACTCATTGCAGCGGTTTGGACTCAGCGATCTCCAGACCTTTGGTGGGACCTCTCAATTTCGACAAGGTTACATTTACCTTTCTAGCATTATAACTTAAGAGATAGCTAGAGGATTTTTTACGTAGCATTTATTTCAGAAATTTATTCAAAGCTTTGTATTACGGACATTTTTTTCAAACTATTATGATATGTTGATCTTTTGATTTGAATTTATTCCGCAATTATAGATGGTTGTCTTTAATGTGAGATTAGTATAATATCAACTTATGCGAAACGTATATACAGTCTATGTAAACTTCAATATGCGTTGTAGTTTTAAATTTTCTACATATTTTACTATATGAATATGATGAAAGTTAAGAAGAGGCTTGTCTGCGACTTCTGAGAATCTAACTATGCCGGTTGCATTCGGATTCCTGAATCCAGGTGTGGCATACATGGTATCAGAGCATGAGGTTAAATTATCTAGGAATCAAAACTCAAAAAAACCAGGTAACTTAGTTTCTAACTTATGGTTGTGAAGCGCGCCACAATCATGACTTAGAGAGTAGGAGATGTTAAGAATCTTCCCTGCTTCTACTCTTTATCATGCTGTTTAGAGCTTTGACATTTTGTGTCATCCTAGAATCAAACTTCCTTCTTCTGTGTGCGTGTAGAAAAATGAACACAACAAGAAACGCAGGTAGAAGACAAGTGAGAGAAGTATTGGTTCAGATGGCTTAAGACATTACTACTCAAACACAGACTATCACAGACTAGGCCACTAGAGAGGGTGCTCCCAGGGAGAACCCACATGCTAGCACCATGGCTAGAAGACTGAGGGATTTAACCAGAATGAATCCTCGAGTCGACTTTGGGTCCAGAACTAATGAGGATCCCCAGTAGTTTGTGGATGAAGTCTACAAAATTCTTTGTGCCATGGGTGTTATTGAAAAGGAGAATGCTAAATTCGCTGAATACCAGCTCAAAGATGTGGCTCAGGTATGGTACAGAAAGTGTTGAGATGACCAAATTGGTCTTAGTCACTATATTAAGGTTTTATTAATTAAAAGTGAGAGAGGAGCCGGAGAAGTCAGCTGATGTGGTCACTACTACCTTGCATGTCTTTTCTATGTCTATTTTTTCCTGTGTCTGCATTGTTTGATCCAGGATCCACCTTGTCTTTTGCTATTCCTATAGTAGCTACTAAATTTGACTTGCTTTCTGATATCTTGCATGAACCTTTTCTCGTAGGTACCCCCATAGGATAAATCATTAGAGATGAAAGGCTATATAGAGATTTCCCTATAATTGTTCTTGATAGAGTTACCTATGCAGACTTAATAAAATTAACCATGCTTGACTTTGATATAAATTTTGGGTATGTATTTGCTCCATGAGTGTTATGCTACCATAGATTGTTGAAACAAGGTAATAACATTTCAGTTTCCTTATGAGTTAGAGATGGAAGGGGAAGGGTGTAGTTCAAATCCAACAAGACAAATAGTTTCTAATATTAAGCCAACAAGATGTTATCTAAGGGGTTAGGACCTGATGAGAACCTTTCTTATGAAGAGATTTATGTTGAAATTTTAGATCACCAAGTTAAATAGTTGAGTAACAAGGAGTTTTTCACGGTTAAGTTATTATGGAGGAACCAGCGTATTGAGGGAGTAACGTGGGAGGCCAAGGCCGATATGAGATACCATTACCTTCACTTATTCAGTTCTTGAGGGTAGATATACTCTTCCTTAGTACGACTTCGTTAATGAAAATCTAAATCTTAGTGCATTAGGCGGTTTTGGTGTTTTAAGTCCATAATTGTGTGTCTTACACTTGCACTATATGAGTTAAAATGAGTTCCTGCTTGCATTTATGTTGCTGATTTTGTATAGCGTAGACATGATTTTTGTGTCGCATGAGTTTTGATGTGCATTAAGTTAAGTGTGATTGAGAATGATGTTCCTAAGTCTCAAATATGAAGCTTCAGATAAGCTTTGTAATATGCATTATCCTGAGTAAGTGTGAATCAGAAATTTAGAAAGAGTAAAGTCTCAAGTACGTTATGGTGTTTTCGAAAAATACCCTCTTTGATTTAAGATGTTGTGTAGTGTCATTTGGGGAAGAATGTTCCTAAGGGGGGATCCTGTAATATTGCAGAAAATATACCTGTCTAGTGAAAAACCTCCATCAAATGACTTTGCTATTTTAGCATCTCTACCTTTTCTCTGAGCCCTTGCCTCTTCAACCCTTCTTGCATACACCATAAGACGAGAAATGTTCATGTTGTCATGTAGCATGGCCGATTAACACTCCTCTTGTAATGTCCTCCGACACACCCATCAAAAAATTTCTAATTTGGTCTCTAGGATTGGAGACCAAAAGAAGGAGCATATTTGGACAACTTAATGAATTCCAAAGAGTACTCATAGACACTTTTTCCTCCATGGCGAAGATTGATGAACTCTGTCACTTTCTCATACCTTATCTACCTAGGGAAGAACGGACTAGAAAATCCGCATTAAAGATCTCCCAAGTCACCGTACCTCCCCTTAACGGCCTATTAACCCTCCATTGCACATACCATGTTTGAGCCACATCCTTGAGTTTGTATGTGGCCGACTCGGCTTTCTCACTTGAAGACACCATAGCATGTAGTATCTTGTAGACCTCATCGATGAATTGTTGGGGGTCTTAATCAACCTTTGACCCATAGAAAGTAGGAGGGTTCATTCGAGAGAATTCCCTTAGACAGAAAACCATAGTAATGACTTGTTGATGAGGATAGGGAGCAATATCTCGATTGGCTTGGGCCGTCATACCTTGGGCTTTTATTATTGCGTCTTATGCTTGATTAGTCATTGATAGGGACATTTGAGAAAAAATAGCCCTCATATTAGCCTCCGTTATAGGTGGAGGGTTATACGGGGCTTGCTTCACATTAGCATCTTCTTCAAGTGGAGGATCTTGCTCATCATGGAGAGGAGCCCCTGCATTACCCCCTAGACGTAACCGACATCATCATCCTTTTCAAGGACTAAGACTAAACTTTTAGTATCATGTCATTACATTCATAGGTCGAAAAATGCAAAAATATTTAAAAATTTCATTATCACTACTCAGGGGTGTACATAGACCTCTACATACACATAATATATATTCATATCGAGTATACATAGACCCTTCATATAGTAAGGTTACATAGAATTCTCCTTTTATTGCACATACCTATATGTTAAGTATAGAAATAGTCTCAACGATTATTTCATCTCTTACCATGTAAACAAATCTCACAATATGGGCATAGCCCTTACATCAATCCAACAAAACCATAGATAGGTCATACGAAAGTATAATATTCAATTAAAAAGGAAAGGAATGATAGAGTCCATAAGCTCATCAAAAATCCGTAAGCTAGATAATGGAATTGCCCTCGAAATTTGAGGACCTACCCCACATGGATGAAGAAAGAATCCAAGTCTTCAACAATGTCGCCTTCAAAACTTTTCAACGACCGGAACCTAAAATGATCGGGGAAAAGGGAAGAAAATGGGTTTACTACTCCACATGTACTAATTATGGTATTTTATGCACATGCACAAGCAAAACATGCAAAAAGGAAATTTTAGTCCAAACATGTCATTTTACACCTTTAGGGACATAATGCAATGTAAAGTAAGTCATATCAATCAACCAAACATGCTTACTAAAAGTAATACTTAACCCAACATACTTGAAACCATGATTTAATACACCCCTAACATCAAGGAATAATATCACAAAAATGAATAAGAGTCAAACATACCACAATAATCAAGATAACCACTCAGAAGTCCTTATTAAGTCAACAAAGCAATAATCAAGCAATGACCCATAACCTTACTCAATCAAGTATCCTCAAAAAGAAAACAAGACCAATGTCCAACTTTACATATCATGGCATTTAGATTTACATTTAATCATATATTAACATTACAACCCAAGGCATATTCATAAATGAACTAATCAACATATAGTATCAGCAATGTGCCATGGTCATCATATATACATCATATTATTATCAAAACATAAATATATATACAAGAACCTGCTCCTAAGATTCCCCTCAAGGATAACTAGTGCAATGTTTAGGTAGATTCTCATACCCCTACCTAGACTAAGCCAGAACTCTTAGGTTATCTAAGTTTGAGTTCAAATCCGTTAATTAGTTTTACCTTTTGGGAACATCTTTCCCTAATAGACATAGACCACATGAGCTGTTGTGGAATCTGGTGTCATAAAACCCTATACCGAAATAAGGCGGACTACTTGCTAAGGTATTACAAAAACGTGAAACATATCAACTACGTGGATCCACTAGCTAGTATTCCTATGGGGAAAACATAGTTCAATAACTAGGAGATACAGTAGGGACCCTCTTTATGCGCCATGAATTATAGTATCCAATTTTAAGAGTAATGTAGTGTACCTACCTTCCCTATGTGGGAAGGGACACTACTCTATCTAGTTCACTTGGTGTGAAGCTAGAGTACTTTTTGGAAATGTCCTTAAGCCTCTAATTATCAAGCATAGCTTAATTTAGGCCACAGGGTCTACCCCTTGTATAATGATCATCATCATAAATATCTCAATAATAATTGTATGAGTATAATTCCTTTCATCACAATTCATATAAGTGAGGTTACCACATTAGCATTTCATACATATTAAGGCACATTTATAGTTTTCACCGTACTTATTTCACATACACCTGAATAAACCTTACAACATAGTCAAGACATTTCAATTCAACATCATACCACCCTATAATCCCAGTATAAGGCATACTCCAATGTATTATCTTGACTTAACAACAATTAATCACAATTGGAAGTAAAGTTAGAAATTATAAGACTTAGCAAGTCTTCCTCATAGTCTATAATCATGTCTTACCATCAACCCATAACTCAACCCAAATTGGGGAGTAACATCATCACACAATGATAATCAATATAAAAAGAAGGAAAATTTCATCTCTATAACACAACTTATCTTTAGATCACAACTTGAGACAAGATACATAGGATAATTTCACATTATAATTCATAACCTAAATCATATTTAAAGAACTAGCATGATAGTACTATAATTCAACTTAACTTAATCATAATAAATCCATAGGATAATAATCTAATCAACAATCAACTCAATTGAATGATCACAATATAATGTAGATCAAGATCACTATCGAGGGTTAGGGATAAAGGATCATACTCTTCAATTTAGACCAAACCATAAACAAGTTGAATTGAATGTTAATTTAATCAATATAACTGTAAGAAATCATTAACAACTCAATCCATAACTTCAATTTCATAGTTCAATTAAACCCATAAGAAAACTCAACTTTTTGAAATATATTTTGAAGGAACCCTTTGAAGAAAGAGTCGCAAAGGTGAATTGAACCCATACCTTTATCTTTGTCAATAATTTGATGGTGAATTCTTCCCTTTCCAGTCCCCAAACCCTAGTCCTTGCTAGTCTTCAATGGTGAGTTCATGTAGAGAGAGAAATAATAGAGAAGGAAGAGAGTTTATTTGAGAGTTATTTTTAGGTTAATGAGGGTTCAGGTTATTTATAAAGGGTCTTAATCAACTTAATTAGCTCCCTTAACCCCTAATCAAACCTCCTAACCCCCTCACTAATTAAATGAAATCATTTAAAATTAATAGTGAGACTCGACCCTCACAAACAAGACCCCAAACGATGAGCTTCTGTGAGTCGATGGGCACTTTCCCACTCCTCCTGCACTCCATCAACTCTGTCATAGAATTGTGCAGTCGAAGGCTTCCTCCAATTGTCTAAGTGTGGGATGACGGTGTCATCGACGCCCCGTGGATCCACACACGGGCCTCTACACTCCGCTGATGAATTCAAAGGCAGTGTAGGTGAATGGATCTTCTCCACCAGCCTAAGTGTGGGGTGACAATGGTATCGACGCTCTGTAGATCCACACACTGGCTGTTTTCTATCCCATCAATGCACATTGCCAGGCAATGTTGCATCAAATTACAGGGGTCCTCCTCAAGTGCCCTTGGTTTGTCTTTGGTGAGTCTCACCCGGATGTTTCAACCATTAAAAATCTCAAACACCTTTAAGCTACCGTTACACCAATTTTCGTGCATTTTCCGACTCCTAAAAGTTAGTCAAATAATCTAAGAACACTAACTTCCCTTTGAACCAGCTTCCTGGACGTCATGGACGTTTTTGTTTTTAAACCTCCTAAATGACCTATACTCACTAAATTTTGACTTAGAAATAGTGCTTCGACTTTATGAAAACTATGTTAGGCTTTACAATGTGTCTTAAATTTTCAAGGTGTTACAGACTTCCCTCAAGGCTAACTAGTTCAATGTATAGGTAGAGTCCCATATCCTACCTAGACTAAGCTAAAACCCTTAGGTTATCCTAGTTATAGCTCATTACTTTAATTCATTTTACCTTTTGGGAATCTACAGTCATGGAACCCTACACTGAAAGAAGGCAGACTACTTGACAACGTAGTACCAAAACATGAACGTAGCAACTACGTGGATCCACTAGCTAGTATTCTTGTAGGGGGAAACATAATTCAAGAACTAGGAGATATATTTGGGACCCTATTTATGCGACATGCATTATAGTCTCTAATTTAAAGAGTACATTAGTGATCTTACCTTCCCTATGTGGGAAGGGACACTCCTCACTGTAGTTCACTCGGTGCTAAGATAGAGTCCCTTTGGAAATGTCTTTAATGTCTTTATTAATCATAATAAGTTAGTGTAGGTCATAGGGTCTAACCATTGTATAATCATCATAATCATCATAAGTCAAGAAGAATTTCATGAGTATAATCCTTTCATTTCAATTCATAAAAGTGAGGTTAGCACATTTACATATCACTTCATTATATGGCACATTGGTAAATCATTCACCATAATTATAACATTTGCATCTTAGCCAACACCTCAAAAACCATAGTGAATACATTTAAATTCAACATCATACCACCCTATAAATCCCAAGACAAGGCATACTCCAATTCAACATCATGACTTAATCACAATTAACCATAATTTGAAGTAAAGGATAGGGATCAAAAGACTACCATGTCTCCTTCATAGTTCATCATTAATTTCTTACTATCAACCCTTAATTGAACACAATTAGGGTATAACCTACGCCTCGTCGATTCCCCTCGTGGGTGCACACTGCCTAGACAGTTTTTGACCCCAAAATGCAAGGGTCCTCCTCAAGGGCCCTTGGTTTGTCCTTGGGAGTCTTGTAGGGACGTATCAACTATGAATAACCTTAAATATATGTTAGACACCCTTCCACAAATTTTCATTATTTTATGACTCCTAAAAGCTAGTTAAATAGGTTAAGGCACGCTAGTACCTCATAGAACTAGTTTCCGGACGTCATAGACGTATTTCGACATTTTTGTTTCTAGACATCCTTATATTAATTAGAATAGACCTTAAAACATTGTATATACCTTATGACACTTATAATAGGCTCTAGAACACGACTTGGATCTTCGAAGTATTATAGATGAGTATAGTCATTACAATTCATACAAGTGAGGTTAGCACATTTACACATTCACATCATGTTAAGGCACATTGGTAAGCTACCACCATCCTTATATCATTTAAATATTAGACAATACCTCGTCAAACCATAGTCAATACATTTCAATTCAACATCATACCAACCCTATCAATCCTAATACGAGATATATTTCAATGCACCATCTTCATTTAAACTCAAGTAAACACAATTGAAGTAAAGAATTTGATCACAAGAGTAACCAAGTCTCCTTTATAATCAATCAGCAAGGTCTTACCATCAACCCTTAACTCAACCCAAAAATGGTGTAATATCATTACACATCAATTACCAACATGAAAACAAAGCCAATTGAATCACTACATCACAATCAATCGCTAGTTCATAGCCTAAGATAATAGACTTAGATCAAAGTCACAATCTAGATCAATTACTCAAGAACTATCATGATAGGAATAATATTAATCTTAATATATTCATAATTTATAGAATAATATCATGGAATAGTAATTAAACCAATAACAAAGTCAACTGATCCAACACTAGACAATTTACATCAAGATCACAACCTAGGGTTAAGGGGAAAAGGTCATCTTCTACAAACTAGAGCAATCCATCAATAAGTAACATAATTGAATGATAATACATGTTAATCTATTCATAATATCCAAGAGAAATCATAAACAAAGCGATTCACAAGATCAATTTCGAGATGGGAAAAGAGCCACATTAATTACATACTTTCAAAATCAATTTGCTGGAACCCTTTGGAGAAAGAAGTCCCAAAGGTAAAAAAAATCTGATACCTTATTGTTTGATGAAAATTGATGGAGAAACCTTTGTTATTTAATCCCTAGAACCCCTCTGAATTTTATCTTCTGTAACGACCCAAAGTACACCCTACTCGTTACTAGCACCGTCGTCCTCTATGAGGACTAACACAAGACCTTAGAGTTCGTCATAGCTCATCATAGGTAAGAAAATACGGAAAAATAAAAAACTTATTTTTATATATTTAGGAGGTTTACATAGACCTATACATAAGAAGCATACATATGCTCCTCGCATAAACAACATACAACATATTGGAATTTAGTCTAATACTTTATCTCACATTAAACCATCTATAAAGTGAATCACAATATTTGGGGCATAGCCCATAGGCTACAACGAAAGTCTCAACATGATAGTGGAATAATTTTCTCAAAGCACAGACAAAACTAATAAGGCTTGATGAGTGGCTTTATCTACGAAACTCATGAGGACTCACCAATTGACTTAGGAAAGATCCCAGTGTTCTTCTTCAATGACCAAGAATCTTTTAAATGATCCAAACCTAAAATTTTTGGGGAAAATGGGAAAAATATGGGATAGTACAAACTACATTTACTAAGTATGGCTCATACGCACAAAATCATTAATGCATGAGAAAAGAATTTTTTTTGGAAATCATGCTTTCTATCAATCCATCTTAGTATGCTTATATAACAAGCAAAAAATGTCAATTTGACCTAATAACAATCCAATATGTAGACCAACCAAGCATACTTGTGCAATGTCAAAGGTAAAACCCCATAATCCCATCCAAGCCTAAGTATTACATTGAGAACCCACTTCTTACTCAAAACATATGCTCAGAACATGCTTATACATCAATGCTTACTCTTATCTTATTAGCATATTCATAATCATAAAAAAGCACTACAAGAACCCTCATGTGCAATGAGTAAGAGAAGTCACATACCCTCCCTTACCCTAAGTAGAAGCGTTCAAGAAAACTCTAGTAAGAGTTCATATACTTTACTTATCATTTACTTTTATGTTAGGGAAAGAGTTGCAATAGACGATATAATACCATGTGATTTACATGGAATTTCTACTCCCACACCGAAAAGAGAGGTTTAACAATTGCCTAAGGTGCAACCCTTCATACACAACTATCTTGGTGGATCAATTAATCTAGAGTCCTATGTGGTCATATAGTTAAGGGTCAAAGAGATCGTTTCTATAAACCTTGATTTACTAACGATGAGGTTTCCATTTCATGACACAACATATGAATAGGAAATCCGGACTTACTAACATGAGGAAACCCATGTGGGAAGATGGAATTAATAACGTGAGACCTCTATCTCATTTACATTCCCTTTCCGTGCTAAGCAACTATTATATTTATTAATCATCATACAACATCATACAAGTTCACATTAGTCTCTATTAGAGCTTTAAATAAGCATCTTATCATAATAGATCATAGGTGATCACAAGTGAGAACTATCATTTTAGTTTACACACAACATCATAATCATGAGAAACTACATTCAATCATATACTGATCACACCATAACAAAATTACATACTTCTTATCCAATTAATAGATCTAGGGTTAGGGATTATTGATCCTTGTCACAACCATCAAAACAACATAATTAGCTCTAACATCATTATCACATAAGTATATTTCACCTTGCATAATTGAGATAAGAGAATCAAGATCATACCTTATTGTCCTTTCATGGGACTTCACCCTTCTACACTCAAGAATTCACAACCAACATATGAAAATAGGTCAATTTATTAAGTACTAGCATAACTAAAATTCATGTAAACAAGGGGCATGGGCATCACCTCAACAATTCACCTTAATCTACCCATGAAAGTTGGGCTTTGCGGAAATACATGTGTCAAGGTAAAACTCATAGAAATTCATCAATTTACCATTAATTCATACTTAAACAACATTAATTCATCATAATTAAATCACACTTTCATTTTTAGGAAGAAGACCCACGTGAGGAGAAAAACCTTTGTTTTTGGGGATCTAGAAATAATCTTTTGAAGGAACTCTTGGGAAAAATATCTTATTTGTTAAAGAAATCATACCTTATGGATGAGATATCACGAAATTGGGTTGGAAAATTTGAAGGCTTTATCTTCTTCTTAGAGCTCTATTGGTCTTCAATGGAGTTTTGGAGGAAGAGAGAATTTGGGAGAGAGAGAGTTTTTTGAGTTCAAGTTGTGGGACTTCATTTTTGTGATGGAATGGACCTAAAACTGACCCTAATAGATTATATATTCACCCATTAAATTACCCAAAAGACCCCTCACTTAAATCGGTTTATTTGTGAAATCAAAACAACCAAAATATGACTTTTACGATATATGAAATAGGTGCGCATTGTGGGGATAATTTTAAGAAATCTCATCGTCGCAATACAAACATAAGACATGACACATAATATCTTAGGGAGCCGACCCTTTACATTGAAATCAAATACATATTAAGTTCTAATAATAAAACTAAGAAACAATAGACTCTGTCCTCGAATATATGAGGACATAACAATTTTTTTGAGAGTGAATTTCCTATTATTTTCCTTTGAATCTTCCAGAAAGTCTTCAATTTATACTTATAAGGTATAGAAGAGTATAGGGTAATTACAGTTAATGTACTAAGTATGTCATATGCAAAACCATATGAAAAGGGACATTTTAGTAAAATAACATTTCATGCAATTTATGTAAAATATTCAAGGATCAAAACATCGAAAGGAACATCATTTAACACATAGAGATGGATATCCATAATTTTACACAAAAGAGGCACTTTACAGTAACTTTCCAAAAATATTACCGTGAAATTAGAAAAAACTTACAGTGAACTATTTTGAACAATCACAATGAATAATTTAAGGCATTAACAATGAATTATGCTATTCTTAATGAGTGAACTTCCAAGGCCAAGCGAAAGTGAAAGTGAAATCATTTTACTAATTAATTTACCTACCTCGAGATTATCCTAAACGTCACTAATGTAGGACATGTATGAAGTATGCATATACCTCCTTCAATATACACAAAAGAAATCCTCAAGACTACTCCTTTTGGCTTACTCAACTCGGGAGAAACAAGCCCCTCAATCAATGGCAAGACATTAAAAGACACCCATCGAAACACTTAAGTCTTCCCTTTGGGAATGCATACTTAGTGCAATGAGTAGATAGCGTGCCATAACACCACCTACCCTAAGAAGTACATTCTTTTGAAAGGTTTTACACCAAGTATTCCCTTTTGGAAGGTCCTACATAGAGCAATGAGTAAATGGCATCCCATACCACCACCTACCCTAAGTAGTACGTTCTTTTAGAATAAATAGTTAAATCAATCCTTTTTTGGAGAGATCTAGACATGAAATCCCGACATTAACCCCTATCGGATTAGGGATCCTCACTTGCCTAGAGTATGGTCATTTTTTTTTGTCTTTTACATGGATTTCCCAATGGCTACACCTATGTGGGCGAACATTTAAGGGATAAGGAGATTGCCACTAAGTAACTCATTCTCTACTCAAGAGGAGTAGTCATCTCAAGATTTACATTGGAATAAAACATCTCAACTCACGAAGTTTATCCACCTCTTCTTCATATCCTCTCGGTTCTAGACATAACCCCTATGGATTCTAAACACATTAAACTATAGGTTAAATATAGCTAGTGAAGACCACATCTCAACACACGAAGGGCATTCATCCTTCGACCTCTCTTAGAAAGCTCTTAAAATGTACTAAGGTTGTTACTAAACACTTCAACTCATCTCACGAAGAGTGTCCACCTCAAAACACCTCTATTTACTCAATTTAACTTCACACATTCATTTAAGGTGTGTGTGTACTTGTGAGCACATCTTGCATATAAGAATAATTTCAATAACATTATCTTCTATGCATGTTTTAGTCCTACATTCAACAATTTCCACACTTTACATGCTTCACAAGTCATATACTTTACCTTGGCATAATCTAAGCCAAACATGCTATTAAACGTCACCAAACACAAGACAAGACCTATCTTCATTATTACTTTATTTCATATACTATACCTTCAAAAACACACTCGCAAAACCTACTAAGTAATATCAATTCATCAAATAAACACTGCCACAAAGAAGGTGGACCATACCACTTAAGAGCAATTTACAATAAGAACTATGCCTTATAAAAAACTCACCGTTTAACCAAGACATTATCAACTATCATCAATTTACCAATATTTCATCATAATATGGACCTTGTAAATTAGATAAACCAAAATAACAACATAAGAAAACAAACGTCCATTCATTACCAAAACATGCTCATTTAACCCATTTATTAAGCAAAAACTTAGAAATAAGCATATACAAGAGTTAATTAGGTTTTTAACATGAAAATAATCAATTAATACAAGAATAACCATATTTATATCATTAGAACAGTTTTACAAGGAGATCCATGCTTAAAATCAAAGATAGAAGGAAATAGAGTTTGAAAACCCTTTTTTAAGTCTTTTGGAAATGGCTCCTTAAATGGAAGAGGGTTCAAGGATGGATACCATACCTCAAAGAGAGGGTAACACAAATAATAGTTTGTTAGGAAGTACAAGAATCTCATGTGCAAGCCTATGTGAATGCCCATGGGGAGAAACATCCAAGAGGTAACAACCCTAACCGAATTTGGTTAGGGTAGTAAGGGGGCAGAAGTGCACATGGGTTCATTCATGTAGGTAGTAGATCTATAACTAATTCTAGACTCTAGACTCCTACATAAACCACTAAATAAAATAGTACAAACAAAAATAAATTATTCAGTACACCCGACAACTTAATTGTGTTACACTAACCTAGAAACTAGTTGAAGAGACAACCTAGTACCTAACCTAGGATGGTCCAAAAGGTTAGTTATGGTCAAACAACTTAGGGATACTGTATTAATTAAAATAGTTTACTTAATTAATTAATTTATCCAGTTAATTAATTAATTAAAACGGAAAATATCGAAATCACAAACTAATTTCCAGATTTCGGTTAAGACAAGAAAATGACAATCTAGTACCTTACCTAGGATGGTTCAAAGGGTTAGTTATAGTCCTAACGATTTGAGGGTTATTTAGTAATTACCCTAGGTAAAATATTTAATTAATTGATCAAGATAATTGATTAAATTAAGGGGTCAAATAAAAATTCTTACACTAACAAAGTATTACTGAAGAAACATACTAGTATTTAACCTAGGATGGTCCAAAAGGGTTAGTTATGGTTCCAATGACTTAGGGGTTCTTTATTAGTTACCCTAGGTCCCTTATTTAATTAAATTAGCAATTTAATTAATTAATTTAAAAGGTCAAAACGAAATACTTATGAAAATTTTAAGATTTGACTTAGTGTTGTGTTTTCGTAGTTCTACTCAATCTAGGAGGAGATTTTTAATAATTAATTAATTAATGTAATATACTAAAATATCCTAAGTTGAATGAGTCAATATCCATTCCCAAATATAAAAACTCACGGCCAAAGACTTAGAAAATAACGCTAAAACAATAAGCAAAAAGGCAGAAAGCTCATCAACTCTCTATGGCAAATGGAAGGTGTTTGTCAAGGTTTTGTTCAAGGTGGTATTTATAGATTCATTTCTAAATAAGGTATGGGTTTCTCTCCTGGAATTCTTTCTTCAAGAGTATTGTCCATCGTCTTGAATCTGTGAAACCTCAAAACTAGAGTTTTTTCCCATGATTCTTGTTGAACGTCCTTTTCCCTAGTATCCTTGTTCACGATGTCAAAAAAAAAAAGATAAGTCGTGATCATGTTGTTGGTATGTGGTTCTGTCTGATCTAAATGTGTGGGGTTCTTGACATGTAAATGTCGAATGAACCTATGAATTTTACTCATATGTTGTTATGTGTTCCTTACGTGATATAAAGAACTATGTTGCATCAACTTGTGTCCGAAAATGCTAGTCTTGAGATGTTACGATTGTGATGTGTATACTTGATGTTGAATGTGACTTCATGAAAATGTTATGGTCATTAATATGTTCATATAAGGCTGTCCAAAATGGCTACTAATGTGATGCTTGAACTATTTTATAAGCTTGGCTAAAAAGATCTCCATGAAATCATACTTGAATGAATGTTTGTTGATGCCAATAAAATGACTCAAAATACATTGTTAGCCATTTGATTAAATGGAATTGGCTATATTGTTATCTTTAAATAATTAAAAGATCGACTAATGGTTAATACATGCAAAACTATGTACGAAAGAATGTAAATTTGGCTTATGCCAATAAAGATGATTAAGAAATCTTTTCCAATTCTTCTAGGCCAATACTAATTTATGCCTATCATATATAGACAATATATTGAAATGATAAAATATGAACATCTAAAGTAATTTAATGAATCCATATCCAAGGGCATGACAATCATTGGACAAGTCCCAACATGCCCTAAACAAATGAACTTTGAACATATGTAACTCATTACATGAAGTTCTCATCGTCAAGACACGATGATATGAATCTATTAAATGAACGTAAGCAAGTAACGTAATTATTAACATTATTAAACATGTTTATGTTAATAAAGTTACAAGAATGAACTGTTAAATGAAGTGAGGCCAACCTCACTTACAACTAAGATACCACGTGAAGATGCTTAAGAAAAAGGGTGTTAGGATATGTAAGACAAGTCTCATTAACAACAAAGATTTTATGTAAGGATAATTCACATTTAATCAGTGTAAAGAAACGTATGAAAAGTCATCAATAGAGTAAGTTAATCTCAATATAAAAGAAAACTTCCATAATCTTTTAGTCAACTCTAAAAGATAAGAAGATAAAGAAAGGGAGAAAAGCAACGATGAACTAGCTATTAGCTTGTTCTTGCACGTGTAAGTATAATCAGATGAGACTACCACCAAGGTTGATAAGTAGTCTCCATATGTTTCCTAGTCTTCGAACTATATCTAGCCAACATGGGAACTACCCTATGGATTCCAACTAAGAGAGCTAGGTATTCAGTCTCACCTTGGCCAGTGAGATCCCTTCTTTTCGGTATGGAGATGACACCAAATTTCATGTTTAGCTCACATGATCTATATCGGTTAATGCATAAAAGAATGTTCTTGGTTCACATTAGCCGGTAAATCATTCCTTTTCGGTGTGGGACAGACACTGGATTTCATGTTAACACGCATGATCTAGGATTCACTTTGATCGGTGAATTTCCTCTTTTCGGTTTGGGGAAGACACTGGATTTCATTTTACTTCACATAATCCTAATGCTATAGACTTTTCTAAGGGAATAACAAGAGAGAAAAGATGTAAGTTCAAGGCGAACTAAGAAACTAAAAGCTATGAATGCCAATGTTGATAAGAATGAAGCTTCCAATAAGTAAATGGAATAGCCAATAATGAATCCTCATGTTATGAAAATGATCAAGCCAAATAAGACTGGCTTATAATGTCTCTATATAATAGGCAAAAGATCGTAACCAAACAAGATTGGTTTATAATATTTTCTTATATTATGTAAAGGTATGCCTAATAGGCTTAGCCAATAAAGATTGGCTTTATAAGATATCATGCCGAATTTGAAGTTAAAGCATTCCCTTAGTCCTTCAGATTACTTACTTGATTCATTGTAGGTATGGGACTACAATAAATCATTGCACTTGTAAGTAAAACATGGTTTGGGCATATCATGTTTCAAAATCTTCGCTTGAGTTGTTTTAATATTGTGTTGATGATTATAAGGTCTTACGTTCGTATAGAAAATGAGTTTTGTGCTTTGAATGCATTAAAATACGCATTATGTGTGTGTGTGCATACACCCATACTTACTACAAGTGTGTACAAACCTTTTACATTTACTATCTTTTTAGTTTTAAGTCAGACAGAAGGTTAAATACTCACTGCAGCGGTTTGGACTCAGCGATCTCCAGACCTTTGGTAGGTCCTCTTGATTTCGAGAATGCAACATTTACCTTCCTAAAATTATTACTTAAGATATTAGAAACTTATGCAAAATATATATGAATTCTATGTACACTTCAATATGAGTAGAAGTTTTAAATTTCCAGCAAATTTAACGATATGAATGTGATGAAATCTTAGAAGAGGCTTGTCTGCGACCTCTTAGAGGTTAACGACGCCGGTTGCATCAGGATTCCAAAATTCAGGTGTGACATCCTAGGTGGGGTCGTGCATGGATGTTAAACAACTATACTAAGTCTTCAAGGTCTTGGATACACCTCACATCAGTTTTAATCAAAACAAAAACGTAAAAATCACTCAAAAAGAACAAGACGCAAGAACACTTTGTAAGGCACACCTTCCGAACGTCATGGACGTTCTTGGACGTTTGACCTCCAAACTTAACAAAATTTTATACACTGCCTAAAAAATACTAAATTAGCTTTTTTTTTTAAAAAAAATACCTGAAGAAACACTCGCCAGGATCTAGTTCACCTAAGTTCGTTTGGGGCGTTACATTCTCCCCCACATAGAATAACATTCGTCCTCAAATGACAGTAAAACTTCAAGAACAACAAGGAGACTCTTAGAATCACATAACACATTAAAATCATTATCAACGCACTCAAAATCAAAGCATCAACTAGCAAGGAGCATCATTTCACACTTTCAAACAGATAGCCACATAGACAACTCTTGCAAACTCAACATTTTCAAAACTCACATTTAACCTTCTACTATGGAGGAACTTCCTTATCCAACATTAAACATGCTCATATACAATACTTTTTAACACATTGAAACTTCAATTCATGAAAAATATGTTTTTTCAAAAATCAAAAATTTCACGGCAAGGTTTATTGTGCTCATCGTTAAGCATACAATATTTTTTTCAAACATTCATTCATTAAGAGATTCATCAAGATGACATGATAATATGAGCTATAAAACAATATAAACTCATTTCATATCATAAAAGCAACAATCATTAAGAGTTAAGACTTACCAAGACCATCAAATCCGGATTAGTTATCCTTCCTAGCTCCCATCCCATAGGAAGGGTTCTTTTTTGGAGCATTAGGATCTAGGGAAGCTTGATTAACATATTTCCCTCTTTGTTTTATGTTAGGTCAATCCCTCATCTTACGAACCTCATTACCACATGCAAAAAAACCATCGATTCCTGCAAGACATCTACTTAAAAATTGCTTCCCACAATAGGGCACCTACTCCTCTTAAATGAATGGCCACCACCTTGGGAAGTTTGGTTTGGAGCGCTCTCCTTGTTTCCCATGGAAGAATCTTGGTGATAGAAGCTTTTCTTAGGATTTTTGTAAGTAGAATCATCCGACCCAGACCGCTTATCCTCTTGCCTTATATCCTTAATTTTGGACTCCTCAATTTATTGTGTAAAGACCATGAGCCTTGAGATATCCATGTCATTAAGAAGCATTGATGTATGACACTCTTTCTTTCCAAGTTAGACACTCCCATCACAAATTTGTTCATCATATACCTAGGTTTGGCTAACATGCTTGGTGCATACTTAGAGAGTTGGGTGAATTTGAGAGAATACTCTTGCACACTCGTTCGTCCTTGACGTATGTTTATGAATTAAACAATCTTCTTCTCCCTCCACTCTAGGGGAAAGAACCTTTCCAGGAAAGCCTCTTTGATTTCCTCCCATTCAACCTGATCTCTCTCTAAAGTTCTCTCCATCCTCCATTGCTCAAACAACACTTGAGACACATCTTTGAGTTGGTAAGCGCCTAAATCTTCTTTCTCCATAGGGGTCATATCCATAGCATCTACCACCTTGAAAACCTTATCTATGAAACCTTGTGGATCTTCATCCATTTAGTGCCATGAAAAGTGGGAGGGTTCATCCTCATTAAATCTCGATTTCTAGAAGTGGGAGTACTAGGATTTTGTTGGGACCTATCTCCTTGGTTATCTTGGGAAACAAAGTGATTGTTGACGATATGAGCTTGAGCCGTCATGAGTTGGGTCAAGTTCATTAGGGAATCCCTCAACTCCGCGTTAGTCGTATATCCTTCAACAAAAGGAGCTTGAGGAATAGGAGACACTTGAGGCTCTTTAGGTTCCGGAGGTACTTGAGGTTCTTGAAGGGGAACCTCCTCATTCTCTTCTTCTAGACCAACAATAGGGACTTTTTCAACACGGGGAGGGATCCTCTCATTAGCTACACCGCCCTCCTCCCTTCTAGTATTTGATCTCCTCATATTCATGTCCTATAAACACAAAGAGTGGAGGTTAAGAGAAGACACCATAAATGTCTCAACTCTGAGCACGACATTAGAATAGAGAAGAAAGTGAAACTTCTATCATCCTATAGACTCTTCTCCATGGATGTGTCGCGACTCACACCAATGACAAACATACTACTAGACGTATCTTGTGAAACTTTTAGAACCTAAACTATTTCCCATAACCTTATGCTATGATACCTAGTTTTTCACGACCCGAAAGAACCCCCTAGAAGTTAGCAGGATCCCTCATTTCGTGATCGGGCGTACTTCGCCTTTTGGGTTCTTGTAAATGCCCTTCAACTACCATTCATTACATAAGACATGAAAAGTAGTGCGTAATTAAATCTTTTCACGAGTAAATTAATAAAAATGAAATCTTTCATAAATACTTAAGAAATCTCATCTTCACAAGCCAAACTTAGGACACAACATATAATATCTTAGGGACACGACCCTTTACATTGAAATCAAATACATATTAAGTCCTAATAATAAAACTAGGAAACAATAGACTATGTCCTCAAATATATGAGTACAAACCGATTCTTGGGAGAGTGAATTTCCCAAGCATTGGCTTTGAATCTTTCAAAAAGTATTCAACCTATACTTATAAGGTATAGAAAAGTATAGGTTTAGTACAATTAGTGTACTAAGTATGGCATATACAAAAACATGTGAAAAGAGACATTTTTGTAAAATAACCTTTTTGTGCAATTGAAGTAAAATATTCAAGGATATAGAAGCAAAACATCGAAAGGAAAATCATTTAACACATGGAGATGGATTTCCATAATTGTCCACAAAAGAGGAACTTTTACAGTAACTTTCCTAAAGTATTACAGTGAAATAAAAAAAAACACTTACAGCGAACTATTTTTAACCATCACAATGAATCATTTAAGTCATGAACAATGAATTATCTTATTCTAAGAAAGTTAACTTCCAAGGCCAAGCGAAAGAGAACATGAAGTCATTTTTCGTAAGAGTTTCCCTACCTTGGGATTATCCTAAGACTAACTAAGCTAAGACATGCAGGACGTATGCATATGCCTCCATCAATACACTCCAAACTAATCCTCAAGACTACCCCTTTTGTCTTACTCAACTCGGGAGAAACAAGCCCCTCAAATAATGGCAAGACATTACAAAAAACACAACAAACCACCAAAGACTTCCTATTCAGAATTCCAACTTAGTGCAATGAGTAGATAGCCACTCATACCACCACCTACCCTATATAGTACATTATTTTAGAAGGTTTGGGACCAAGTCTTTCCTTTCAGAAGGTCCTACATAGTTCAATGAGTAGATGGCGTCCCATATCACAACCTATCCTAAGTAGTACGTTCCTTTAGAAGACTTAGGTCAATCAATTATTTTGTGGAGGGTTAGATTAACAGACATAGACAATGAGAGCTACACATGGAATCTCGACATTAACCCCTATCGGATGGTAGATCCTCACTTGCCTAGAGTAAGGTCATTCTTTTTAGCTTTTACATTGCATTCCCAAAGTCTACATCTATGCGGGAGAACAGTTATGGGAAAAAGAAAATTTGTACTAAGTAAATCATTATTTATTCACGAGGAGTACTCAAATCAAGAGGTACATTGGAATACAACATCTCAACTCATGAAGTATAACCACCTCTTATTCATATCCTCTCGGTTCTAGACATAACCCCCATGGATTCTATGTACTTTAAACTATAGGTTAACGATATCTAGTGAACACCACATCTCAACTGACGAAGGGCATTCATCCTTCGACCTCTCTTAGAAAGCTCTTAGAATGTACTGAGGTTGCTACTAAACACTTCATCTAAACTCACGAAGATTTTGCACCTCAAAGATCCTCTTTTTACTCAATTAATCTTCATAGATTCATTTAAGTTGTGTGTGTGAACTTGTGAGCAATCTTTCATATAAACATCATTTCACTACCATTATCTTCTATACATGCTTTAGTCCTACATTCATCAATTTACACACTTTACATGCTTCACAAGTTATTATTTTTCCTAGGCATAGTCTAAGCCAAACTTGCTATTCAACTTCATAAAACACAAGACAAGACTTATCTTCAATATCGTTTCATTTCATATGCTAGACCTTCAAAACCACACAGACAAAACATACTAAATAATATCAATTCATCAAATAAACAGTGCCAACATGAAGGTGGACCAGACCACTGAAACGCAATTTACAATAAGATTTATTCAATATAAGAAACACACCATTTGACCAAGCCATTACCAACTATAATTAATTTCTCAATATTTTTTCATAATAAGTCACTTGTATCTAAACAAAAGCAACAAAATAATAAAACCAAAGTTCATACCTTACCCAAACATGTTCATTTAACACATTTCTTAAGCTAAAAGTTTGAAATATGCATATAAAAGAGTTCATTTGGTTTTTAACATGAAAATCATTAATTAATACAAGAATAAATATAGTTAAATCATTAGAACACTTTTACAAGAAAAACCATGCTTAAAATCAAAGATTGAAGGACATAGAGTTTGGAAACCCATTTGAAATCTTTTGGAAATGACTCCCTGAATGGAAGAGGGTTCAAGGATGGATACCATATCTCAAAGAGAAGTAAACCCACTAATTTTTGATGAATACAAACCTAAAAACCAGTCCTCCTTGCCTTCCTTGAGTCTAAGCTAAAATGGTGACTTTGAGAGAGTTTTCTTTAGAGAGGTAGTTTGAATATTTGAAAAGAGGGGTCTTGTCTAGGTTTGGGGATTAAACTAACTTAATATTACTTTAAAACCCTAAAAATATCATCCTAGGGTCCTAAAAGACTTGGGATGAATTTACACAGAACACCCCAAGTAAGCAGCACGCATGCAACAGCTTTAGGAGGTGCCATTCTACGACCCAAGCTACCGGGCATCATTTGATTGACAGACCGTTTTGCTGAGCGTCGATGGCTTCAGAGAATGGCTTTATGGGGAGATATACTTCCTACTAAGTATGTGACGACTCCCCTTAGTCAATGGTGCATCGATGGGCCTATGCCCAGCAGACTGTCTCGTCGATTGTGCAATGGTCTAGGCAGTTTTGTCCAAGTCTTTGGCCCTTCATATTGGGCCCCTTGTTGGTCCTAGGTGCGGTCGTACCCATAATGTAAACCCCTAAACTAAGTCGTCTAGGTGTTAGGAACACCTGAAATCAGTTTCAAGTAAAACAAACACGTAAAACTTACTCAAACACAACAAGATGCAAGAACACTTTCTAAGGCACACCTTTTGAACGTCATAGACGTTCTTTGACGTTTGACCTCCAACTTAACAAAACTTCACACACTTCCTTTGAACACTAATGTAACTCATTCTATAACAAAATTAACTCAAAAAACACTTGCGAGTTCATTTTGGGGCCTTACAGACCCTCCATACTAAATTCTACCTATTCAAAGTATTTTCCTAAGTTTTGGATTTCATATGACCCTCTGAAACTTTCACCAAACATAGGGACGTTAACGTAGTTGAATTTTGGTAGTTTCCGGACATTAATGCTTTTCCTTAATCCTATGGATCCAATACCTCTCAAACAAGTTTTTTATACTTACTTAGTTCTAAAATAATTATTTCTCAACATATTAGAATCTATTATAGTTCATGGATTTCCGGGATGTTACACCTTAAGAACATTCGTTCGCAAATGACACCTTAAACCTTATATTGGGAAAAGAAAAAGTATTCAAGACTAGCAACCAACCACAAACAAAATCATAATGAGTCACAGATCATATGAGGATATTTCAAATCCCTTCAACATAAAAACATAGCATAAACAAAAAGGAACTTAATCTACACGTACCAAAATAAAGGCTCAATTTTTCGTATCGCTTAAGGAGGTGTACTACCTTATCCATTTTATTATGAGCACAAAATGAACATTAAAAGTTGACATGCTGATTTCTTATCAAAAACATATCAAACATGCTCATTATAAGTTTCCATGGTTACTTATAGTACACAACACACTCAAATGAAAGCTAACATAATAAGAATATTTCATAAAAAGACAAGAACACAACGTAGGCATGAAATTCTACCATAATATGCACATATTGCGAAAAACATGAGAATTCCAACATTATTTAAAATAGGCATATAAGGAATTACTTACTTTAATCTTGGCTAGGAGTAAAGGGAAAAAGATGAGGACAACGGGTCTTCATATCGGCCTCGTCCTCCCATGTGGCACCCTCAACAAGGCGGTTCCTCCATTTGTAGGACTTTCATGGAGGCTACCCCCTTTTTCCTCAACATCGTAAATCGGCTATCCAAAATTTTAACCGGGACCTCTTCACAAGAAAGGTACTCTCTTAACCCTAAACCTTCTAGTGGAAGAATTGACACCGGATCACCTATAAACTTCTTAAGCATAGAAACATGGAACACCAGATCAATCATGGCAACTAATTTGGAAACCTCAACTCATAGAAAACAATCCCAACTCCCTTAAAATTTTCATACGACCCCACATAATGGGGACTAAATTTCCCCTCATTTCAAAACTCATCACCCTTTTCATTGGTGAAATTTTCTAATAGACCCAATCTCCTACTTCGAATTCAAGGTCTCTCTTTCTATTGTTGTCATAAGACCTTTGCTGACTAAAAGTAATTTTCAACCTCTCCATTATGAGTAGAACTTTCTCCATGGCTTCATACACTAACTCGGGACTAAGAAAAGCAAACTCTCTAACTTCAAACCATCTAATCCGGGACCGACACTTTATACCATAAAGCACTTCAAAAGGTGCCATACCGATACTTTCATGGTAGATCTTGTTGTAGGAAAACTCAATTAGCGGTAGGTGATCATCCCAATTTCCCTTGAAATCAATCACACAAGCCCTCTACATGTTTTTTATAGTTTAAATAGTGCTCTCCGTTTTTCCATCCTTTTGAGAGTGGAAAGTGGTGCTATGCTTTATTCGCATACTAGGTCCATCTTTGAAAGATTTCCAAAAAATTTAATGTGAATTGAGTTCCCCTATCTGAAATGATGGACAATGGGACCCCAAGCAACTTCATGATTTCCTTAATATACAATTTAGAATATTCTCCCGACGTGTAAGAAACCTTTACAGGATGAAAGTGGGCTGGTTTGGTCAATCTATCCTCTATGACCCATATTGACTCATGTTATCGACATGTTCGAGAAATACCCATGTTGACGTCTTCCCACTTCAAAGTAAGGATATCAATATCTTTGGTTAGACAACCCGGGCCTTGTGCTCAACTTTGATTTGTTGAAAATTTCCAAACCTCGACATGAACGTAGCTACCTCTCTTTTAATTCCATTCCACCAATATATATTAAACAAGTCAGGATACATATTTGTGGCCCTCGGATGGATGGAGTATAAGGAGCCATGAGCCTCATCCATGATGTTCTCCCTCTGACCATCCACATCCGGTACACATAATATTCCTTGGTACCTAAGTACCCCATCCTCCCCTTGGTAGAATGATTCATTATTCCTTCTACGGACCACTCCCTAAACTCAATCAATAAGGGATCAAGACATTCCTTAGATTTCACATCCACCAATAAAGATGACTCGGAGTTGTGACAAGCGATAAGACGACCCTTTGAAGACTCTTTTAATCGGACACTCAACCATGCCAACCAATGAACATCCTTCACTAATTCTTTCTTCTCAACAACCATATGAACCACACTACGACTCAAAGCATCCTCCACTAATTAGCTTCACCGGGATGGTAAATGACACTCATATCATAGTCTTTTAGAATCTCTAACCATCTTCATTGGCGTAAATTCAAGTCTCTTTGGGTGAACACATATTCTAGACTCTTATGATCCGTGAACACATCAACATGCTCCCCATATAGATAGTGTGTCCAAATATTTAGAGAAAATACCGCGACTGCAAGTTGAAGGTTGTGTGTTGGATAATTATTTTCATGTGGTTTAAGTTTTCTAGAGGCATACACAATGAATTTCCATGTTTCATGAGTACACATCCTATACCCACACGTGAGGCATCACAATAAACCACAAACCCATCGATACCCTCCGGTAAGGTAAATAGAGGAGCGGAGGTGATTCTATATTTAAATAATTGAAATCTCTTCGCACAAGATTCCGACCATTCAAACTTTGACTTTTTTTGGGTTAAGGCCATTAATGGAGATGATATAGATGAAAATCCTCAATAAAGCTCCTATTGTAACCGGCCAACCCTAAAAAACTCAAAATGTTGGTAGGACTCAAAGGTCTTGGACAAATTTTTACCACTTCTGTTTTCCTCGGATATACCTATACCCCTTCAATAAAGACATGTTCCCAAGAAATGCAATTGACCTCAACCAAAACTAACACTTACTAAACTTATCAAAAAGTTGGTTATACTGGAGAACTTGCAAAACTATCTTCAAATGTCTCATATGATCACTTTCACTCCTAGAGTATATAAAAATGTCATCAATGAAGACAATCACAAACAAATCAATATACTTTATAAAAACTCGATTCATTAGGTCCAAGAAAGCCGCCAGGGCATTAGTTAGACCAAACAATATAACTATGGAATTCAAAGTGACCATATCTTGTTTGGACTACCATTTTTAGAATATCAACATCACTCACACTACCTAACCTCAAGTAAATCATTAAAAAATATGTAGCTCCTTGGAGTTGATAAAATAAGTCATTAATCCAAGAGAGCGGGTACTTACTCTTTATAGTGACTTTATTTAATTAGCGATAGTAGATACACATTCTCAACGACCCATCCTTCTTCTTTACAAACAATGTTGCAGCACCCCACGGAGATACTGTAGGTTGAGTAAATCCCTTATCTATGAAATCTTTGAGTTGAGCCTTTATCTCCTTCAATTCAGTCAGTGCCATCCGATAAAAATGGATTGAAGTAGGTTGTGTATCTAGCAACAAGTCTATGACAAAGTCATCTCCCGTCCGGGAGGAATTCTTAAAAGGTCATAGTGAAAGACCTCCAAAAATTCCCTCACTACGGGTACCGACTCAGTTGGGGGGGCCTCGGATTCAAGATCCCTAACTCTTACTTTATGGTATAGACAACCCTTTGCAATCAATCTGAAAGCAAGCAAGCATGCAACCAATCCATACCCAAAATAACATCAATAATGGGCTTGAGTTTCCTTTCTTCCACTCAAAAATGTGTTCAGTTGGGAATTGAAATTTTAGTATCCTTGTCCTATAATCAATAAAGTCCAAGAAAGCATGCAACCAATCCATACCCAAAATAACATCAAAATCTAGGATATCAATTTCTGTCAAGTCAACTAATGTTATTCAGTTGGGCACGGAAATAGTAATACCTTTATAGACCCTATCAACCACCAGGGAAACAACTATCAGGGTAGAAATTGAAAAAGGTTCTTATAATATGTAGGGTTGTAGATCAAACTTAACGGCTACAAGAGGTGTCACGACCCAAAATGAGCCGCGAGTGGCACCCACACTTATCCTTACTATGTGAGCAAACCAACCAATCTAAACCCCAACGTTTCAACCGTAATAACCAGAATATAATGCGGAAGACTTAAAACTCATTAATATAACCAATAAATAACTTCTAAAATTTAATACTTATTATTCCCAAAATCTGGAAGTCATCACCACAAGAACATTCTATCCTCAAATTACTAAATCTAAGAGTGTCTAGGAAGCTAAATTAAGTAAACAAATGGTCCATGTACGAACTTAGAGGACATCAAGACCTGAATGAGAGAGAATCCAGTCCGAGCTAGGAACAATAGCTCACCCTAAAATCTGACGTGATGAAGACTGGCTAGAGTTGCGAACGCGTCGAAGTCGATGGCACGTTTGCTGCACTCCACAAATAACATAGAAGAATATTACAAGTAGGGGTCAGTACAAGGCACTAGTACTGAGTAGGTATCATTGGCCAACTAAAAATAGAAAGCAATATATATCGAATAATAACATAAAACCAACCAAATACCTAACAGGTGACAACAACAAGTACCATAACTATTGGCCACAACACCAAGCATATCTATGCGGACTCAAGCCTCCACACCATACTCACTTGGGAAATAAGTTCTTTAAACCTGAGTATATTAGCATAATTCAAGATTCACTCTCTTTACTATCCTAGTGTCGAAACGTGACACTCTGATCCCCTCAATATTCATTCATCTTACTATCCTGGTGTCGGAACGTGACACTCCGATCCCCCTAATATCCTGGTGTCAGAATGTGACACTCTGATCCCCTACTACTACATGTCGGTTCGTGACACCCGATCCTCTACTATCCTGGTGTCAGAACGTGACACTCCAATCCCCGAATTCTACGTGTCGATTCGTGACACCCGATCCCCTAATCTCATTCTTTCAGTTCATCAAGCCTACTTTTATACAAAGGCATCATCATTAACAAAGAGGCTTTAAGGTTTAAGATTCAACAGCCTAATCATACTAATTCATTACAATTACATAATCACATCATGCAAGCACACAATTAAGCATATAGAAGACTTTACAATACTACCCAACACATATCATTCGCTATTAAGAGTTTACTATGAAATAGCATAAACCATAACCTACCTCCACCGAAGAATCGTGATCAAGCAATCTACTTCTCCAATGCTTTTCTTTCCTCTTCGTTTCTCCCTCTCTCGTTCGTTCTCCTCTCTTCTCTCTGTTCTTTCTATTTTTCCTTATTCAAACTCTTTTCTTTTACCCTAATTACCATATAATTAAGTATAAAAGATGGTAAAAATTAACCCACTATTTATTTCAAAGTTATCTCCTTTAACCCCCAAGTAATTGAATTATTAACATTAAACCACTAACTTTTAAATCATAAGCAGGAATAGTCCAAAACACCCCTTAAAAACTTTTTACAGAAATCCGACCCAGTCAGGGTTACTCAGCCTGTGACGGCCCGTCGTGCTTGCGACGGTCCGTCCTGCTGCTTCCGTCACAAAGTTCAGAGACTCAATTACATTAAAGACTTGGTGACGGTCCGTTGTACCTATGACGGTCCGTGCTGCTCTTCTGTTGTGAAGTTTAGAGAGTTGTTCTCAGTACCCAAATTTCTAGAGTCTAAGTATTTTGGAACGAGACCCCCTCGATGGTCCGTCGTGCCCATGACGGTCCATCGTGGGATCCATCGACCCAGACATCTATTACCAGAAATATACTCTACTGCTCAAATCGACTAAACAAGTCGTTACAAGAGGGGTCATAAATGACAACATAGCTCCCGGATCGAAGAAAGCATATACTTCAAAGGAAAGCAATTTTAACATACCGGTGACTATGTCCTGTGAGATATCTTGATCACTTCGAGATGGGAGAGCATAAATGTGGTTATTCTTGGGAGCATTTGGATTTGGAAAAGTTGCTTAAAGTTGAGCTTTTTCCCTTCCTTGAGACTTTATCATAGGGAAATCTCTCTTCATGTGAACACTCTTTCAACAACCGTAGCAATTACCTGTGCCAACTAGGCACTTACCATCATGCCTATTATCCCATTTTGCACAAAAAGGCTTCTCCACATAAGATCATCCACCATTCCCCTTTTTGGGCGTGGGAGTAGGAACCTTATTATTGTTAACCCTTGGAGCATTAGAAGGGCCCTTCTTGTAATACCTCCTTTTGAACCTTAGTTTGTCTTATACCTCAAAGATTGTCTTGGAAGAATTCCTATCTTCGGTTCTTACCTTCTTCAACTCCCTACCCACTTGATTATGCTTTTACTCCTAAATTTGTTTGGCATGAACCATGAGGAGAGAGATGTCCTGCTAGGAATCAACATAGCCGACCTACAGTTTTTAACTAAAAGATCGTATTTCCCATAACAAATTTGTTCATCTTGACTCTTGAATTCACAGCCATAATCGGAGAGTACTTGGGTAGTTGAGTGAACTTGAGGCTGCACTCCTTCATTCTCATACCCTGTTGATGAAGGTTGATGAATTCTTGCATTTTCCTCTCCCTTAGCTCCAAGTAGAAGAACCTATCAAGGAAATTTATTTTGAAAGCTCCCCAAGTTATGTGGTCTTCTATAACTGGCCTTTTTATCCTTCCATTGCTCATAAAAATTGAGCTACATCTTTGAGTTGGTAGATGGCTAGTTCTGTCTTTTTTTTGAGAAGAAACACCCATAGCATCAAGAACTATGAACAAATAAGCAATGAACTCTTGTATGTACTCCTCCACCTTAGAACCAAAGAAAGTAAAGGGATTCTTCCTTGTAAAATCCATAATCCTTGAAGCGGTGGTGTTAGAATTGGGATTCAGTTGCACCCTTGCATCCCTAGAAACTAGAAAACCTAATTAAAGCAATGAATGGTCGACCTTATCGCAACATTAGACATAGTCCCTTCATCGATAGAAACTTGAGAGTTTTGAAGAGCTTGAGGGGAACCATCTCACTCAAATTCTCCTCTCCATCCCTTTTAGCGTTGTTCCTCCTTGAATTCATTGCCTATAAGTACAATAAAATGGTTAGAAGAAAGGACTAAATAGAGCTAGGACACTGAGGCACTACCTAGGAATAACAAGAGAGTGAATGTTCTTAAGCATCACATAGTCTCTCATTCATAAGTGTGGATCGTTTCACAATTATGAATAAAACCCTACATAGACGGTTTTTAGTATGACATCAATCCTAATATGTACTTATACCTAATGCTCTGATACCAAGTTTTTAACGACCCAAAGTACACCCTAGTCGTTATCGACGTCCTCCTCCTCTATGAGGATTAAGACAAAACCTTAGCGTTCTGCATAGCACATCATACGTAAGAAAATATGGAGAAATTAAAATTTTTTTCTTATATATAAAGGAGGTTTACATAGACCTCTACATAGGAAGCATACATAGGCTCCTCACACAAAAAAACATACAACATATATGAAATTTATATCATACTTCGTCTCACATTAAGCCATCTATAAAGTAAATCACAATAATTTAGGTATAGACCTTAGTCTATTACAATATGCCATATTGGCTATAATAAAAGTCTCAATATGAGAGTGGAATAATTGTATCAAAATATAGACAAAACTAATAATGCTTTATAAATGACTTTATCCTCTGAACTCGTGAGGACTCATCAATTGACTTAGGAAAGATCCAAGTCTTCTTCTTCAATGACCAGGAATAACCTCACTGGATCGAAAATAAAATCTTTGGGAAAAAGAGAGAAAATATGGGTTTGTACAAGCCACATGTACTAAGTATGGCTCATATGCACAAAATCATCAGTGCATGAGAAACAAACAATTTAGTTGAAATTATGCTTTCTATATATCTATCTCAATATGGATATATAACAAGAAAGATAAGTCAATTCGACATAATAACAATCCATCATGTAGATCAACCAAGCAATACTTGTGTTATGCCAAAGATAAAACACAATAATCCCATCTAAGGCTAAGTATTTCATTGAGCGACCCACTTCGTACTCACAACATATGCTTATAACGTGCTTATACATCAATACTTAGTCTTGGCTTATTAACATAATAACAATCATACTCATAATCATAAAAGAACACTACTAGAATCATCCAATAGGATCCCATACCCTCTCTTACCCTATGTAGAAGACTTCAAGACAACCCTAAGAAAAGTTCACATACCTAACTTATCTTTTATGTTAGGGAAATAGGTGCAATAACCGACATGAGACCATGTGAGCTACATGGTATACAATGTTATAATGCCACACCGAAAAGAGAGGGTTAACACTTTTCTAAGGTGCAACCATTCGTACATAGCTATCTAGGTGGATCAACTGAGTTAGAGTACTATGTGGGAACATAGTTAAGGGTAAAGAAAATTGTTGCTATAAACCTTGAGTTAATAACATGGAGGTTTCCATGTCATGATACAACACATGACTAAGGAATCCGTACTTACTAACGTGAGGAAATCCATGTGGGAAGACGGACTTACTAATGTGAGACTTCCATCTCATTTAAATGCCCTTTCTGTCTTAAGAAACTATTCCCTTTAGTGATCATATAACATCATACAAGTTCAAATTAGTCACTTTTAGACCTTTAAGTAAACATCATATCATAATAGCTCATAAGTGATCACAAGTGAGAACTATTCTTTCACTTTATACACAGCATCATAATCATGACAAACTACATTCAATCATAAAATTACCTCAGCATAACATAATTACATACTTCGTAGAAGATTCATATATCTAGGGTAAGGGATGAGGGATACATATCACAAACATCACAACAACACAAGTAGCTATAACATCATTATCACATAAATAGATACACATTGCATAATTGAGATAAAAAAACAATCAGGATCATACCTCATTGCCCTTTCATGGGACTTCACCCTTCAACACTAAAGAATTCACAACCAACATATGTAAATAGGGAAATTCATGAAATATTAACATAACTTAAATCAAAATAAACAAGGGACATGTTAATCACTCTCAACAATTGACCATAATCAATCCAAGAAAGTTAAGATTTGGGGAAAGACATGGGTGAAGGGAAATATCATAGAAATTCATCAATTTACCATCAATTCATACTAAAACAATATTAATTCATAATAATTCATCAAAATTAACTCATTCATTTTTGGAAAAATACCTATGTGAGGAGAAAAACCCTTGTTTTGTGGGATGTAAAACTCATTTTTTGAGCGACCTCTTGGGGAAAGGAATCCCAAGATTGAAAGGAACCATACCTTATTGATGATAGAGACACGAAATTTGATTGGAAAATTTGGAGGCTTGATCTTCTTCTTAGACCTTTATTGGTTTTCAATGGAGTTTTGAAGGAAAAGACAATTTGGGAGAGAGAGATTTTTTACAATCCAAAGAAGGAAAGGAACCATACCTTACTGATGATAGAGACACGAAATTTGATTGGAAAATTTGGAGGCTTGATCTTCTTCTTAGAGCTCTATTGGTTTTCAATGGAGTTTTTAAGGAAAAGATAATTTGGGAGAGAGAGATTTTTTACTTCAAATTGTGGGACATGATTTTTATGTTGGAATGTATCTAAATTGTATAACATCTTGAAAATCCAAGACGTTTTATAAACCCAAACATAGGTTTCGTGAGCCATAAGTATTATTTTATGTCTATTTGTATGAATATAGGAAATTTAGGAAGTTTAAGAACCAAAACGTCCAAGAACATCCATGGCGTCCAAAAGTTAGTTCAAATGGGTGCTAGCATGACTTAGCCTATTTGACTATCTTTTAGGAGTCAAAGATTTACGAAAAAATTGGTGGAAGGTTATATAAAAGGTGTCTAAGTTGTTCCATTGTCACACATCCGGGTAAGACTCCCCAAGGACCGACCAAGGGCCCTTGAGGAGGACCCTTGCAGTTTGAGGCATCACTGACTGGCAGTGTGCATCGATAGGATAGCAGACGGACCATGTGTGGACTGACGGGGCGTCGATGCCACCGTTATCCCACACTTTGTCTAGTTGATGAAAGACCTTCTCCCGCACAACCTCCGAACTTACCAATTTATGTAAGACCCTTACCTGCATTGTGTCTACCGGACCGATGGAGGTGCATCACAGAGGTAGGCTTTTTTCGTCGACTAACCCACGACCTGTGGATCATGGTGTCGTCAGTTACACAACCAACTCCCTACACATTTTAAGTTAGTCTTATTTAATTAATTAGGTGGTTTAGTGGTTACTTAGGTATTATGTGTAGATCAATAAACAAATTTAACTCCCAATATAAATACCCCTATCCCTCATTAATCTAAAGACAACTCACAAAATAAACTCACTTCCTTCTCTCTTCTTTCTCTCTCTACTTGAACTCATCATTGAAGACTAGCAAGGATAAGGGTTTGGGGACTGGGAAGGGACAAATTCACCATCAAGTCTTCGTCAAACGTTAAGGTATGGGATCTAATTCACCTTTGAGATTCTTTCCTCTAAGGGTTCCTTCAAAATGTATTTCAAAAGTTGAGTATTCTTATGGGTTTCATCCAATTACGAAATTGAAGTTATAGATTGAGTTGTTGATGATTTAATTATGTTATATTGAATATCTTAACGTTTATTTTAACTTTATTATGGTAAATGTTGATGGTTTGGTCTAAATTGAAGAACATGATCCTCAACCCCTAACCCTAGGTTGTGATCTTGATATATATTGTATTCTGATCATTCAATTGACTTTGTTATTGATTATATTACTACTCTATGGTGTTATTATGAAATTATTAAGATGAATTATAGCCTGTCATGCTAGTTCCTGAGATACGATTTAGTTTATGAACTATATTATAAAATTATCATATGTATCTTGTCTTAAGCTATAATCTAGTGTTTAATTGTGTTCTAGAGATACAATTTGCCTTGTTATGTTATTGGTTATCATTGTGTTATGATGTTACTCCTCTAATTGGGTTGGGTTATGTTTTGATTGTAAGATCATGAAGTAGAACTTTGAGGAAGACTTGGTAAGTCTTACAATCTCTATCTTTAGTTCCTATTGTTATTATTTGAATTTAAGTCATGATGTTATATATGAGTATGCCTTATACTAGGGTGATAGGGTGGTATGACGTTTAATTCAAATGTCTAGATTATTTTGTGAGGTTGATTAAGGTGTATGTGATATAAGGATGGTGAAAACTAACAATGTGCCTTGATATGCTATGAAATGCTATTGTGTTAACCTCACTTATATAAATTGTCATGAAAGGAATTATACTCATACAATTCTTCTTGAGCTATTGATGATGATGATTATACAAGGGGTAGACTCTCTGACCTAAACTAAGCTATAATTGATAATTAATGACTTAAAGACATTTTAATAAAGGGACTTGGCTTAGCACTGAGTGAACTTGACAATGAGATCTAATGACTTCCCAAAGAGGAAGTTTGCCCTATAATTCTATATGAGATGTTGACTTCCCAAAGAGGAGTACTCATCAAATGGACTCCCATGAGAGGAGGCCCCAACTACCAAGTTGTATCAATAGGGAATATACTATATCTTAGTTCTTGACCTATGTTTCCCCCATAGGAAGACTAACTAGTGGATCCACCTAGAAAGCTACGTTTATGTTAGGCTCTACTTTGGCTGGTAGACCAACTTCCATTGGTGTAAGGTTTTACGACACCGGATTCCAAACATAGCTCATGTAGTCTATGTCTTTTAAGTCAAGTGCTCCCTAAAGTAAAATAAAGTAATGAAGTATAAACTAACAAGGGTGACTTGAGAGGTTTAACTTAGCCTAGGTAGGGGTATTATACTCTACCTGTGCCTTGCACTAGTTGACTTTGATGGAAGCTTTAGGAGGTTTACATTATGTATGCATATTATAATGATGTATATGATGATAACATGTTGATACTACAATGTAAATGAGTATATATATGATAATGATTATCCTCTTGATATATGTAGTTGGATTATATTGCTAAAGTTGGACATTGGTTATGTTTTCTTGTGAAGTCTACTTGGTTGAGCAATGTTATAGGGCTTAGCTTGGTGATTTCACTTGTTGACATGATAAGGATTCATGAGTAGTTGTCTTTCTTATTATGACATGATTGACTCTTATTCATTATTGTGACATTATTCCTTGATGATAGGGTTGTATTAAATCATGGTCTCAAATATGTTGGACTACATATTTTATTGTTGAGTTGGTAAGCATATTTGGTTGGTCGATATGACTTGCTTGACATTGTATTAGGTTTTTAAAAGGGTAAAAGGGCATGTTTTGATTAAAAATCCCTTATTAGCATGTTTTGCTTCTATACGTGTATAAGGTCTCATACTTAGTACATGTGGAGTACTAACCCCATTTTCTTCCATTTATCTAAAACTATAGGTTCAGGTCGTTAAAGAGTTTTGAAGGAGACATTATTGAAGACTTGGATCCTTCACTCCATCAAAGTAGGGTAGGCTCTCAACTTTTGAGGGCAATGCCATTATCTTGCTTACGAACTTGTTATGAGGTTAAAGACTCTTTCATTTCTTTCATTTTCAATAAAGTACTATACTTTTGTATGACCTATATGTGGTCTTGTGGGATTGATGTAAGGGCTATGCCTATATTGTGATAATCGTTTAGATGGTATCATATGAGACTATCTTTGAGACTATTTTTCTATCTTATATATATTATGTGCAATAGAAGTAGAAGGATATGTAACCTTCCTATACGTAGGGTCTATATATACTCGATAGGGCGATATATTATGTGTATGTAGAGGTCTATGTAAACCTCCATCTGGTTGTAATGAAAGTTTTAAATTTTTCCACATTTTCAACTTAAGAATGTAATGACATGAGACTAAGAGGCTAGTCATAGTCCTTAAAAATGATGATAATGTCAGTTACGTAAAGGGGGTAAACCCGGATGTAAAAAACTTGATATCAAAACATGAGGTTGAATATGATTGGGTTGTATCTCTCTCTCTTTACCACGTCTATGTAGGCTTGTATTCATAATTGTGTAGCACGCCACAATTATGTGTAGGAACCTATATGATGCCTAGGAATCACTCTATTTCTTGAAAAGCATATACCGTGCCGATAGAGTATACTTATGGTGTGCTTTTGCATATAATCCTAATTCTTATGCTCATAGGAAGCAGGAACACTCAAAGGAATGCGGCTCGAAGACTTAAAGAGGAAATTTCCGATCCAGGAGCTCCTCCCTGTGGTGATCAAGTTCCTCCAATTGAAGAAAATTCTAATGTTGACCAAGATTTGGTCAACCCTCCACCCTCTACGGATGGAGATATAAGGTATTCCCTCATTCTATTGGCTCAACTTGCAAGCGTCCGATCCCAAGCTATGAGGTCCCAAGCCAACCAGGAGGTTGTGCCCTGTCCTCATCAACAGTCACTAAAATGGCTTCCCGTCTAAGGCTTTTTGTTTGAATGAACCCTCCTACTTTATATGGGTCTAAGGTTGATGAAGACCCCAAAGAATTCATCGATGAAGTCTCTAAATAATTTTGCTATGGGGTTGTCCACAATTGAGAAGGCCGAGTTGGCCAAATAGCAACTCAAGGACGTGGCACAAGCTTGGTGTGTGCAATGGAGAAAGGATAATAGTCCATTCAGGGGTGGTCTAATGACTTGTGAGATCTTGAAGACGAATTTTCTAGATTGATTCTTTCCTAGGGAGATGAGGGAGGAAAAAGTGATGGATCTCATCAACTTCACCACGGAGGAAGAACTATATATGAATACTCTTTGGAATTCATTAAGTTGTCCAAATATGCTCCTTCTTTTGTCTCCGATCCTAGAGACCAAATAAGATATTTTGTCATGGGAGTGTTGGAGGAATTACAATAGGAGTGCCATTCAGCCATGCTACATGACAACATGAAAATCTCCCCATCTTTTGGTGCATTAGAGATGGGTAGAGAAGGCAAGGTCTAAGAGAAGAGTAGTGATGTTAAAAGAGAAAAATCATTTGATGGAGGTTATTCAAAGAATTGGCTTGAAATACCAGACAAGCTTAGATTTAAGAAACATGTTTCTAGTCAACTCCCATACAAGTTCTTGAAGGCTCGTGTTGACAAGGCAAAAAAATTGAGAGTTAAAAAATGGAAGGGGTGAAAACTCACCAAATGAGAAGCGTACATATTCCAAGTACATAATAGGTCATCTTGGTGAGTACGTTGTAGGAACGGGTAATGGATTTAATTGTGGCAAGAGCGGTCACAAGATGAGATATTATCTAAACTTCAAGGGTCAAGAGAGGGGTGGTCAAGCTCAAGCAAGTGGTTCTAGCTTGATTTTGATGTTATATTGGGTAAGGATATGATTGCATGCATGCTTTGCGTCCTTTGATTGTAGGACGAGTGGTGAGGTTTAATTTCCCAAATGAACCCATTGTTGAGGCCTTATTATATCTTGTATAAAAGCGTGTAAAATGATCTCTAAAGGTTGTCGATATCATATTGTAAGAGTCCAAGATCTAGACCCCGAAATTCCTCCCATTGATTCAGGTCACATATCTTGTATAAAATCATGTAAAATGATTTGTAAAGGTTGTCTATATAATATTGTAATAGTCCAAGATCTAGACCTTGAAATTCCTCCCATTGATTCGGGCCACATAGTGAGTGAATTTCTAGTGGTTTTTTTTTATAATGACCTTCTCGGTATTCCTCCTAAAAGATAATTTGACTTTTGCATTAATTTGCTACCACATAAAAATTCCTTTTCAATCCCACCTTATCGGATGGCTCTGTTCGAGTGGATGGAGTTTAAGGCTCAACTCATGGATTTACTACATAAGAACATTATAAGGCCTAGTATTTCTTCTTAGGGTGCTCCAGTTTTATTTGTAAAGAAGAGAGATGGGTCTTTGAGAATGTGAATTGATTACTGCCAACTGAACAAGATCACTATTAAGAATAAGTAACCTCTCCCTTGGATTGACGACTTCTTTTATCAACTCTCATGGGCGAGTTACTTTTCAAAAATTTATTTGAGATCGGGGTATCACCAACTTAGGGTGAGAGGTGAGGATGTACCAAAGACGGCCTTTCGGACTAGGTATGGGCACTATGAGTTCTCGGTCATGTATTTCGGTCTCACTAATGCTCTGGCAGTGTTCATGGACCTAATGAATAGAGTGTTTTGAAATTAGCTAGATTCATTTGTCATTGTCTTCATTGACAATATCTTCTTATATTCGAAGGATGAGGTTGATAATATAGGTCATTTGAGGGTGCTATTGCAAACCCTTAAAGAACATCAATCGTTTTCCAAATATTGAATGTGCGTGTTTTTGTTGTGGTTTGTAACTTTTCTTGGGCATGTTATCTCAAGTAAAGGAGTTGAGGTAGACCCAACGAAAATGGAGGAGTTGAAGAAATTGCCTAGACCATTAAATCCAACTGACATTAGGAGTTTCTTGGGTCTAGATGGATATTATGAGAGGTTCATGGATGGTTCTGCGTCCATTGCATCTCCTTTGACTACTTTGACCCAGAAGAGTTAAATATTTGAGTGGTTGGAGGCATGTGAGAAAAGTTTCCAGTTGTTGCAAGATAGGTTCACTTTCTCTCCTATGTTTAATTTAGCGGAGGGTACAAAGGGTTTTGTTGTACATTGTGTCTCATCCCGAGTGGGTTTGGGGTGTGTGCTTATGCAACACAGGGAAGTGATAGCCTATGCGTTTAGGCAACTTAAGGTACATGAGGGAAGTTATCCCACTCATGATCTTGAATTAGCGGTCGTAGTTTTTTCTTTTTAAATATTGATGAATTACTTGTATAGGGTTGAAGTTGTTGTCTTTACCGACCATAAGAGTCTCCAAAATATGTTTACCCAAAAGTAGTTGAATCTCTGACAAAGATGGTGGTAAGAGTTATTTTAAGACTATGGCTTAAGTGTACTTTATCACCCTGACAAGGCTAATGTCGTTGCAGATGCCCTAAGTCGTATGATTATAGGTAGTGTATCCCACCTTTACCAAGCCAAGAATGACCTAGAGAGGAAAGTTTATAGGTTGTCTAGGTTGGGTGTGATGTTGGAGAGTTCTTCGGATGGGGGTACTATTAATGAAGTTGAAAGAATCATCTCTAAACAAGTTAAATAAGTAATTCTCCTTAAGGGAATGGTGTGTTAAGGTACTAAGAGAGATTGTGTGTTCCCGATGTAGATAGGGTGAGGGACCGAATCCTAGAAGAAGCCCATGGAACCCGCTACACAATGTATTTGAGTTCGACAAAAATATACCATGACCTATGGTAGATATATTGGTGGGAAGGTATAAAAAGGGATATAGAAGAGTTTGTCGCTAAGTTTCCAAATTGCCAATAAGTAAAGGCCGAACAGCAAAAGTCGGGTGTGTTATTACGAAAGATCCAAATTCCTACTTGGATGTGGGAAGACATCAGTATGGAATTTGTAGTAGGTTTACCTCAGACTCAAAAGTCATATGATTTTATATGGGTAGTTGTGGATTGATTGACTATGTCCACTCGCTTTATTCCCGTCGAATCTACATATTCGGAAGATGATTATGCAAGAATCTTCATAGATGAGATTGTGTTCTGCCATGGTATTCCGTTATCCATCATATTAGATTGGGCCCCACAATTCAAATCTAGATTCTATAGATTATTCCAAAAAGGTTTGGGTATTACGGTAAAGTTGAGCACCGTTTTTCATCCCCACATTGACGGTCAAGTGGATCGTACTATACAAACCCTTGAAGATATGCTTAGGACGTGCATTATTGATTTTAAAGGGAATTGGCATAAATATTTGCCTTTGGTGCAGTTTGCCTATAATAGTAGTTTTCATTCATCCATTTCCATGGCTCCCTATGAAGCCTTGTATGGTAAGGGGTGTAGGTCTCTTATTTTATGGCTTGAAGTAGGTGAGCCATCAATTCTTGGTCCTTTGGATAAAGTTCATATCATAGGGAATCTGTTTCAATCTGCCTATAGTCGGCAAAACATTCATTCCGATCATAGGAGAAGGGATTTGGAGTTTGAATAAGGTGATAAGGTGCATTTGAAATTTTCACCAATGAAAGGGGTTGTTAGATTTTGAAATAAATGGAAGTTGATTCCTAGTTATGTGGGTCCTTATGAAATCTTGCAAAAAGGTTTGAAAGGTTGCCTGTGAATTTCAACTTCCTTGTGAATTGTCTTTGGTTCATCCAGTTTTCTATGTTTCTATGTTGAAGAAGTGTATCGGTGATCTCGAGTCTATTCTTCCCATTGAGGGTCTTGGTATCAAGAATAACCTCTCTTATGAGAAAGTTCCGGTTCAAATTGTTGATAGGAAAGTCAAGAAGTTAAGGAATAAAGAGGTGGTTCCCGTAAAGGTGTTATGGAAGAATCATCTAGTTGAGGGTACAACATGGGAGGCCGAGGACGACATAAAGTCCCAGTACCCTCATCTATTTTATAATTATGGTCTGACATTCTTTTTAATATATATATATAAATATGACTAAAAATTAAAGTTTCTTGATTTTGGTGAAATCTTGCAAAAATGTACATTCTGGGGTTGCATTACATTGAAGTAGTACCTCTAAAACTTGAATTTTGCAATATTGGTTTATTTAAGTTATGTTGTGCATTTCTGTATGGTAAGAAATTATAAAATTATATGTAGCATGTTGTTAATATGAACTTTGTGATATTGACTCATCTAATGTATGTTGAGCTCATAAGTACTATGAGAAGTAAATGCCTCATGACGAAGTGTTTTTGAGGCTTATGTGTGAAAGTTTGCTTTTTGAAATTTGCCTTATCGAAATGAAATGATTTATATTGATATGATATTGTTGATTTGTTGGGATTCTAGTCTTGAGTCTATTCCTTCATTCAAAAGAGTTGTAGTGTAATTTGGGGACGAATGTTCCAAAAGGGGGGGGGGGGTGAGATGGATAATGTAACATCTTGAAAATTCAAGACGTATCGTAAAGCCTAACTTAGGTGTCGTGAGGTCTAGGTACTATTTTTAAGTCCATCTTAATTAGTATAGGTCATTTAGGAAGTTTAAGAACCAAAACGTTCAAGAACGTCCATCACATCCGGAAGTTGGTTTAAAGGGTTTCTAGCATACCTTAGCCTTTTTGATTAGCTTTTAGGAATCGAAAATTTATGAAAATTGGTGGAATAGTAGTTAACAGGTTTTTAAGTTTTTCCTTGGTCAAAACACCCGAGTACGACTCCCAAAGGACTGACCAAGGGCCCTTAAAGAGGACCCTTGCAGTTTGAGGTAACACTGCCAGCAGTGTACATTGACCGGACAGTAGACAGTCCGTGTATGGACTGACGGGGTGTCGGTGCCACCGTCGTCCCACACTTAGGCTAGTATATTAACGCCCCTCACCCTCAACCTCTTAACTTACAAACCAAGTGCAGGCTATGGTCCGTGTGTGGATCAATTGGGCATAGTTGCCACCATTGTCCCACGCTTAGACAATGTGTAAAAGAGCCCTATATGAATAGTCTCTAACCAAACCGATGGATGTGCATCACAGAGGTGGTCCGTTGACTGAACCACGGTTCGTCGATCGTGGTGTCGTCGGTGACACAACAAACTCCATGCACATTTTAAGTTAGTCTTATTTAATTAATTAGGTGGTTTAGTGGTTAGTTAGGGATTAAGAGTAGACTAATTAACCAAATTAACTACAAATATAAATACCCCTACCCTTATTAATTTAAAGACAACTCACAAAGTAAACTCACTTCCTTATCTCTTCTTTCTCTCTCTACTTGAACTCACTATTGAAGACTAGCAAGGATAGGTGTTTGGGGATTGAAAGGGTCGAATTAACCATCAATTCTTCATAAAACGTTACGGTATGGGTGATATACCGTGGTTTCACGGTATTTTTAATGCTTTTGGTTTTTGTTTATTGTGTGTCCAAAAGCTTTTTTGTATTGATTTTTATATAAGTTTCTCCTTATTTCCAGGAAATCTGTCCAAAGATGAATGTTGATTTTTTGTAGCGAAGAAATGCAGAAGAGACCACCTACGAAACATATGACTGTTCTTCGAGCCTGTGATGGTTAGTAGGTGGCATCGTAGTGAAGCTGCTGAAGGATGATGGGGAAGTATGACCTAGTGTGGGATTAAGGAAGTCCACGACGGACCGTCCTAGCCACGATGGTCCGTCTTGCTTGATCAGAGAGTAGTCCCAGTACACATATTCCAAGAAGTTTAAGTATTATGGAACAGAGACCCTCGACGGACCGTCATGCTTGGAACGGTCCGTCATACCTGTACTTTGTGGGTAATGAAGAAAGCAGAAAAAGAATTTGTGAAGTATGGGATGACGGAGGCCATGACAGCCCGTCTTGACAACGACGGTCTGTCACGAGGTCCGTTGACTCAGAGGCGTTTTGAAAGATTTTCAGTAATTAGAATCCTTCTTTTGTTAGGTTTTTGTTTTTATTACAAATAGTTCGAAAAACCAATCCTGATTTACAATCAAATTTACTAAAGTAATTATATCCTTGTATTTGTCTTATCTTTAAAATTTTATTTGGTATTGGATAATTATATGTTTTAGTTTTTTCATTTAAATTTCTATAATCAATTACCATTCTACTTTTTCCTTTTTTTGTTCACTATATTTTTTAACAATAAATGACGGACTTGTATGTTCACGATTACTTTCTTGTATATATCCATTTTTTAGTAATTCACTTATATGTATTTTAAATTCATTTAAATCATTAAAATTATATTTTAATGGTTTTTGTGTTATTATACAATTTTCATCAATCAGTTCAATTTTAACTTCATTTTTATGTTTTTCCCATCCTTGTAAAGGATCTTCGTGATACAATAATTCTAATTTTTCTTGGATTATTTTTACTTTATCTAAGGAAAATATAATTAACTCTATTCTAGGGTCTTCTTCTTTCATATTTCCTAATTTTTGTGTAATTTTTTCACTGCTTTTTATTCATTCTGTTGTTTTTCTTCTTTTTTTACCTACTCTTCTTCCTCCTATCTTTTGTTTACATGGTGTTGTGAAGCACAAGTGTGTTTTTGTTACTATATGTGGATATAATTTTTTTCTAAAAATGGCATTCCTAATAACATATCCTTTGTTGTTAGTTCAAAATTATATATTTCGTTTACAGTTAATATTTTATCTCATATTTGTATTTTTATATTTTTTGTCTTGTATTTAATCATACATCCTTCATTATTCAATCCTGCTACCATTATTGGTATTTTTAACTTTTTCCATTTTTCTTCTGATACATATATTAGCCTTTGCTCCTGTATCTATCATTGGTGTGTAATATCTGTTATAATATCCTTCTATTATTACCTTCGGGACTATATATATTTTCATATATTTTTTATATTAAAGTCCTTTTTATTATGACTTTTCTATTTTTATAAATTATCATTAGTTGTTTATCCTCTATATTATATGGTTTTACTTGTTCTAGCCATTTTATTCCTAATGTTATATTTTCATTTCCTTGATCTATTTTAAATTTTATTATCACTAGTATTCCTCCAACTATTATTTCTTGTTCGGTTGTCTCTTATATATTTATTAATACTTTTGGTAACTCTGGACATGAGTGTTCCGTAGTTATTATTTTATCTTTCATTTCTAACTCTCTTGTAATATAGCTTTCTTCTTGTCCTGTATTTATTAGTATTAAATATTTTCTTTGTTCCATTATTCCTGTTATATAATAATAGTGTGGTTTTATTTCTTTTTCTATTAATTTTTGTGAAATTATATTTATTCATTTTTGAACTATTTGAAGTACTCATTTGTTATGATGTTTGTGATATATCATTATTATTTATTCTTTTTGATGTGCTTAGTCTTTCTTGTAATATCTCTAAATCTTCTTCTATATCAATTTCGTTATAACTATAGTCATTATTATCTATAGCCGTAACTATTTTTTCAAAGGGGTTTTCTATTTTTATTTTATTTATTCTATATTTTTTTGTTATTTTATGTTTTGTTGTTAAAACATGTAAATTCTTACATCTGGCTGTCAATATTTTACTTCCAGGTGCTAGCTCTATTCCTGACATTTTCCAATATAATACTAATGATTTGTCAATGTTTCTGTCATTAATTGCTACTAAGTAATTAACAATTATTATAAATTTAAATTTTTTGTATATTATATTATCTTTTACTGCACTTACTATACTTTTTTCTATAGGTTGTATAATTCTATCATCTGCAAAATATATTTCTATAGGTGTATCTATTCCTTCTCTAAAGCATGCTTTTATTAATATATCAGTTCCTCCTAAATGTACATATTTAATTGGATTTTTTGCATTTATTTCTTGCATTTCTTTATTAATTATTCTCTTATTTATTATTGGTATTTTAGCTTTTCCTTTGGTATACTTACAATCTATTATATGTTCTCTTTGGCTTACTACATAATACTAGTATACTTAGCCGCGCCATGCGCGGTGTCTAAAAATTTTCATTTTTATTAAATTTTCAAATCCAAATAGATTACTTAATAAATTTTATCATTTAACTTTGTAATTTTAACTCAATTCATGAATTCATTTTATCAAAAAATAAATACCTGTACGATCAAATACCTATACTTTCTTTTTGATAGAATAGTACATATTCTTTTATGTTAGTTATAATATATAATTAAGAATTTATGATTTCATTATCCATTTGTATGAGTTCTCAAAATTAAATATGGTTAACTTTGATGTTTTGTTAAAAATTTAAAGTGAGATAGTCTTTTAAATTTTTTAAAAAATATTAAAACAATTAAAATAGTAATAAATTCAAAAACAGACTTAGAAATATGAAAAATTATTCCTAATAGATAAGCTACCTATAATTTGAAGACTTAAAAAAGTACTTCAATATTTATATATTAAAATATAAAGTTCTCTCTGTCTATTGATTCTTTGGAAGGATATGGGTGGTACATGATTTTAGTTCGGTAAAATAATTTTTAGCGATATAGAATTAACATGAAAATAAATATTATTGTTAAAATACATAGTAAAATAAGTAATAAATAAACAATTATAGATGAATGATAAAAGGTTTTATGTTAAGATTAAAAAACGTATATATCTACTAAAAACTTATAATTAGACTCTTGAATATTTTCTAAATAAAGTAAACATCAAAAAACTGTTCACAAATAATATGAATATTTATAATTATTAACGATAAATAATATTTTCTTAAAATTAAAGTGTAGGAGAAAAAGTTAAGTAAATTTTTGGAATAATTATAAAGGAGGATAAATGGTTAAGTAATAAGTATATTTGAAATGATAATCTGTATTAATTTTTTCCTTGATAAATTTTATTCTATAATTCTAAGTTTTTTTTTTAAAAAAAATATTTCAACGCTATTTTTTGGTCTTCCTTTTTTTTAGTCTTTGCTTATTTTATGTAATGATCCTCTTAGTCGTTTTAGAAATTTTAACCAGCATTATTATATTAACCTTTTTAGTAGATTTTGTAAATAATTTATATAACTTATAAGAATGAGTGACATAATTTTTAGATTTAATAAAGAATTATTTTATTGCTAAGAATAATGAAAAAGGAAAAAAATAGAAAAAAAAAGAAAATCAAATAATAAAATAAAAGAAAATAAAATAATTAAAAAAAGGGCAAAGTGCCCTAAATGGTTGAAGCCGCACACGGCTTATGAGAAAACAAAAAAGAGAAGAAGGAACGATCTGTGGAAAAAAAATGCAGATAAGAAAAGAAAAGAAAGGGGGAAAAGAAAAGGAAAAAGGAGGAGAAACAACGATATTTTTATCTCGAGGTATCAAGGTAATTATTCTTATCCTTTCTATTAAATTTTTGTGTAACTAGGAATAGATTTTTAGGTTAAAATGTGTATAATTTATACTAATATGTGAACTTGGGGTTATAAATGTGTATAAATATTCTGGTTCAATCATTGGACAATAATTAGTCCTAATCATTTGATAATGATTACTCCAAGATTAGGATTATTAATAGTGAAACGATAAATATGAATTGGAACATTGAAAATAAGTGGTTTCAGTAGATAGTTTTGTAGTCCGCCATTGATGTGTTGGGCAGTTAGTTTCGGCTTTAATTATTTTCATTTAATAATCATATTAGGATTCAAGTTTTGATATATTGAGATATGTGTTAAATAGTGGGTGCATTATGATATATAAAAATCATTATAATTATGTTCTTCGGAGAATTAACATTTAACCTTAAACTTGAAATTTAGAAAATATGAGATGTGATCAATTGGTTGTAATAAAGATTTACAAATTTTATTATAAATTCGGATGAGTTTGGGTCTAAGCTAGAGATATAGCAATATGAATGTTGTTAGTTTCAAAATCATATCATGGTTATTTATTTGAATATATTTTATTGGTTTGGAAGTCAACCAAAAGAGGAAGGCTCAGATTTTTGAGTCATTGTTCGACTATTTGAGGCAAGTGGATTTCTAAACTCTTGTTAAGTGTATGAAATGCGTGTATTTCCTTGTGGTATATGTTTGGGATTAACGGGATCGGTGATGGGTTGACTTGTCCACATTAATGAATTATAATGATGAAAAAAAAAGGATAACAAAAGGCAATGTGATAAATTGTTTATGTGTGATGTGTTGAGAAAGGGTTGAAGGCTTGTTGAATCATTGTTGATGTGACTTCATGTTTGTGTGGTTGTGAACTGTGCGATGTTATGAAAATGGTCATCTCCTCATTATTTGTGTGAGCTTTTCATCTGCATTATTCTGAGGCATTGGTTGTGACAAGTGTTATGTACATTGAGAAAGAATGAGTACTTAAGAGGATGTACCATTTCGAGGGACGTATCGCGCGCCGCGATGGATACTATATTTCGAGGGACGTATCGCGCACCGTGACGGTTACTATTATCGAGGGTCGTGTCGTGCGCCGCGACAGATGCATGGACAGATATGTCTCCCATGGGTCCTGGACTGAGAGACAGCTGGTGTGTATCACTAGGTCAAACATGCATCATTATACCTTACATTGTATTCCATTACATTACACATACTTATCATTAGTGAACTTGATATTGTGTTTTGCTGATCTTGTGATTGCCTTTCTGCGAAATTTGTGATTGATGAATACTGAGCTGGTTATCAAGGATATGTAATTTGTTAAATTGTTGTTGTTGAGGATATGCAATTTGTTGAAGTGTTGTTATCGAGGATATGTAATTTGTTGAATTGTTCTTGTTGAGGATATGCAATTTGTTAAAGTGTTTTTGTGGAGGATATGTGATTTGTCTAAGTGTTATTGTTGATCTACGTGCTATGCAAACTGTGAGCTGTTAGGTTGGGCTGATTTGTGTGCAAGTTGTAGTTGTAGAGGTTCGGTTGGGGGTGGTAGGAGTACCCGTATTTTATCCCCTTATCTTGTGTTTAGACGTTTACTTGCAGAGTACCGCGTGATTTTGTACTTACCGCTTGCTTCTACAAATTTTTTTGTGGGTTACTAGCCCAGATTTTTATGATATATATTCTCTTCTTTTCTGAGGCTTCTTGGAGATTTGTGAGGTAGTTGTTTTTCATCTCAGCAGACCATTTTACTCCTATTTATGATCTTGTTCTACTCTAGCAACAATGTCATATGAGACTTGTATTTTTCTTTTGACTCGATTGTAATACTTAGAGGCTTGTACACGTGACAACCAGATTTTGGAGGTATTTTTAAGTTGAACATAAATTTCCGTAATTTTATTGTTATGGTCGAGATTTAGGCTGACTTGTGTTGGTGGAATAAGACGAGTGCCATCACACCCATTTTTGGGTCGTGACAAAATAGTATCAGAGCCCCAGGTTCATAGGTCTCACGTGTGTACAAGTCGAGTCTAAATAGAGTCTTGAGGATATGTATGGAGACGTATATACTTATCTTCGAGAGGCTATAATGACTTTTTGGAAAAGAATTTCACTTCTTGAATCTCTATCGTGCATCATTATAAGTTCTGATTCTTATTGTCTCATTTCATTCTCTCTCACTTGTAGTGATGAGTCGTGTGTGGTTCCTTAAGTTTAATGTTGGTGTTTCCAATATGGTTTGGAGGTTAGACCTGATAATAAGATGAAAAAGATGTGTGGTCTGATTTGAAATTTTCAATTTGAAATGATTGAGTTAAGTGATGGCTTGTCGATAATTTTCGTAGAATTTCTAAATGATGAGGTTGAACAATGGTCTGATGGACTTCATGAATGTGTTATCCTCTTCAGGTAAGTTTCTTCAACTGAAGGAATAATACTTATGTGGTATAGGCAATATCTGGAGTGGTTTGACATTTTGAAATGGAATGATTAAAATGATAGCTTATGGTAATGAATACGGTGATGTCAAGTGCGAGTACTAACTACTTAAAGAGTTATCAATTGTATCGCATGCTCGTATAATGATATTCGATGTTGTATTCACATTTTAGAAACCAACTAGCTTGTTACTACTAACAAATGAGTTAAGCATTATTTATTAGAAAGCTTTTAGTGGTGGATCTTTGGTATAATTTTAGTGTGTGTGTAGGTTATGAAGTGTATCCTTAGGATTCTAAATGAGCAGTGGTGATTTTATCATAAGCTCCAATTAAGTGGATTAATATTGAAATGATTATCTTATATGTAAAGCATGTCCTAACGAGTATACTTGGATGAAGGCAATTGAAAATTTTAGTAAGAAAATGTGTATAAAGTTAAGTTAGTCTGTTGAAATTGATTGGTATTGTAGAGTTTGAGATGTCATGTCATGAAAAGGTTGACTGTGTGGTAGTGATAAGGTTGACTAGGCATAGTGATAAGCATAGTTTGTGATGGATGATGATTAGGTTGCAACTATATGATAAGTTTTGTTGGTTAAAAGACTTTTATATGATAAGGGTGACTTTCGAATGTTTGAGTTATGGTTTACTACTGTTTGTGAGTAGCATGGTTGTATGGTAATTTTTATGAGGAATTATGGTGTCACTCAAATAGAATTGAAAGGAGCTACAGCCAGAATGGAGTGAATTAGTGGGATGTAGTTTAACCTTTAGAAGGAGGTGAGAACAAGGATATTATTCAGATTGTATGGGTCAAAGATTTTAGAAAGAGTGGATAATTAAACTCAGAGATATGTGATTTCATCGGTTTTGCCCTGATTATGATAATATATAGTGTCCCCAGATCAACTGATTGATTCAAATAAAAACTACTGGATAAAACTTGAGAAAGGAGTGTATATAGATGTTCAACTCGAGTGTGATTATATGTAAAAAAAAATTGTTTTAAGTTGATAATGAGTACGGTTGAAGTTTTGGGGAAGGATATGATAAGATCGATAGAAAGACAAAATGAAAAGGTAATAGAAATGTGTTCATAAAAATCTTCGAGGTATGAGTTAATGTTAATAATAATGGGATTGTGCTACATGGTTGGAAAAAAAAATTTAAGATTTTCATTGTGAGTTATACTTGTGGTAGTGTGTTTTGTCAGGGTATGGATTGTTAAGGTAAGAAATGTCGATCACAATGACTATGAAGCACTTGACAAGACTTAAAAAGAATTCGATTAGTAAATTTTGTTACTTTTGATTGTTATACTTAACGGGGGTTTCAATACATCATGAATTGTTGGTAAAAGGATAATATTGGTAACCAAGTCAGCGAAAGGAAAAAGAGAATGGTGTATTGAAGGGTTCAAGATATTTACAATTTTATGCCATGGAAAGAATCTAAGAAAAGTGAAGAAATAAGACCTCTCGTATAAACCCTTGGTTGGTAGTTGGAGGATTTATTGAATTTTTTGCCTATGAGGTTAGATATGACTGTGAGATATGAACTAGTTCTGTACAAACTTACTAGAAAGTTATCATAGACTTTTATAAAGGTTGAGTTTTTGTTGGGTGACAGATAACTATACGTGGAAGATTCTATATAGTTATGTCTAGCTATATTGTACAAATTATGATAGATAACTTATTGATGTTTAGTGGTGTGGACCTTTTACATAATTAATGAGGATTTGAGGGGATTGAAATTTGTGTTATAACCCTTGGATGAGACTCTTATTTATCATGTGATACTTAAATGAAAAGAGAGAGAGAGAGAAAGTCATAGTTCAAAATTTTTGGAGGTTCTAATTTATTTGCTAAGAAGACTTTGATACTAGTGATGGTTTGAGAGTGAGGTAAATGGATGTTGTGGTTATGATGTTTGTTTATATTAAGAGTGTTGACTTTGATGGAGTATTGTAAGAAGTATGTGGAGTTTGACAATCTAGTATGTGTAAGATTGTAATGATATCAGGCTAGTTGAATGTGGGTAGCTAAAAAAAATCTGATATGGAGTCATTTAACTATAATTGTTTGATATGTTTACTATGAAAGCAGTATCTTATGTTATCCTGCCTTGATTCTTTACATTTTTAAGTAACCACCTACTTCGTTAATAAAAAAAAGGTTTAGAGTGTGATTCGTTCCATATACTCGAGTGTTTTTCTACATCTATGGGTGGATTTCTAGTGGTGGATCGGATGTACCGATCCTCTTATGTCTTCTTGATAGGGTAGGATCCTTGGTTAGACTTGTTCACTTCAGTTATGACATATTTGATGTTGTTTGAAAAAATTAGAAATATATCATTATTTTTATGTGCACAACCTTGCTTATGGGAACTTACAAAAGAGCTTTCATGAATAGTTACGATTATCCGACGGTGTTGTAAAAGGTTCTGCATCCTTGCGTGTACCATTTGTAGGGTGCGTACTTGATATTGTTCTTCATTGGATTAGATATGTTTGATTATCTCTTGATGAGTATTTGATGTCTAAAGATCAGATTTTCATAGTTTAAGCTCATGAAAAGATTAGGTTGTGACAAGGGAATCTTGATAAGGTCTATGATGGTTTGTGTAATAGGTGTATGTGATCGTTGATCCAGGTTCACTTAAGATTTTAGTGGGTATGGATTCAGAACATTATCCTTGTTATGTGAGAAAAGATTTGTTATGATGATTGTGTTATGTTCCAGTGGGTTTCAGTTTAGATTGGGTTCATTGGTTGGTTTATGGCATGATATGTAAATCTTCCGAAGTTTCATTCAAAACATCAGTTCTTGGTAGTTTATATTTAATGGAATGTGCTAAAGATGAATTGATCACTTGGAGAGATGAACACGACTTTGAAAATCATACCTCAAGTTTTAGGTCGTGTTAGTTATTCTTCCTTCTCCTAAATTATGTTCTAGGACGAACATGATTTTTAGTGGTGGATAATGTAATGATCCTCTTAGTCGTTTTAAAAATTTTAACCAGCATTATTATATTAACCTTTTTATTAGATTTTGTAAATAATTTATATGACTTATAAGAATGAGTGACATAATTTTTAGATTTAATAAAGAATTATTTTATTGCTAAGAATAATGAAAAGGGGGAAAATAGAAAAAAAAAAAGAAAATCAAATAATAAAATAAAAGAAAATTAAAAAATTAAAAAAAGGGCAAAGTGCCCTAAATGGTTGAAGCCGCACACGGCTTATGAGAAGAAAAAAAAAGAGAAGAAGGAACGATCTGTGGAAAAAAAATGCAAATAAGAAAAGAAAAGAAAGGGGAAAAAGAAAAGGAAAAAGGAGGAGAAACAACGATATTTTTATCTCGAGGTATCAAGGTAATTATTCTTATCCTTTCTATTAAATTTTTGTGTAACTAGGAATAGATTTTTTGGTTAAAACGTGTATAATTTATACTAATATGTGAACTTGTGAACTTGGGATTATAAATGTGTATAATGATTATGGTTCAATCATTGGACAATGATTAGTCCTAATCATTGGACAATGATTACTCCAAGATTAGGATTATTAATAGTGCAACGATAAATATGAATTGGAACATTGAAAATAAGTGGTTTCAGCAGATAGTTTTGTAGTCCGCCATTGATGTGTTGGGCAGTTACTTTCGGCTTTAATTATTTTCATTTAATTATCATATTAGGATTCAAGTTTTGATATATTGAGATATGTGTTAAATAGTTGGTGCATTATGATATATAAAAATCATTATAATTATGTTATTCGGAGAATTAAGATTTAACCTTAAACTTGAAATTTAGAAAATATGAGATTTGATCAATTGGTTGTAATAAAGATTTAGAAATTGTATTATAAATTCAGATGAGTTTGGGTCTAAGCTAGAGATATAGCAATATGAATATTGTTAGTTTCGAAATAATATCGTGGTTATTTATTTGAATAGATTTTATTGGTTTGGAAGTCAACCAAAAGAGGAAGGCTCAGGTTTTGGAGTCATTGTTCGACTATTTGAGGCAAGTGGATTTCTAAACTCTTGCTAAGTGTATGAAATGCATGTATTTCCTTGTGGTATATGTTTGGGAGTAACGGGATCGGTGATGGGTTGACTTATCAACATTGATTAATTATAATGATGAAAAAAAAGGATAACAAAAGGCAATGTGATAAATTATTTATGTGTGATGTGTTCAGAAAGGGTTGAAGGCTTGTTGAATCATTGTTGATGTGACTTCATGTTTGTGTGGTTGTGAACTGTGCGATGTTATGAAAATGGTCATCTCCTCATTATTTGTGTGAGCTTGTCATCTGCTTTATTCTGAGGCATTGGTTGTGACAAGTGTTATGTACATTGAGAAAGAATGAGTACCTAAGAGGATGTACCATTTCGAGGGACGTATCGCGCTCCGCGATGGATACTATAATTCGAGGAACGTATCACGTGCCGCGATGGTTACTATTATCGAGGGTCGTGTCGTGCGCCGCGACAGATGCATGGACAGATATTGTAACGACCTGTTTGGTCGTTTTGAGCTGTAGAGTTTATTTCTGGTAATGACTGTCTCAGTCGACGGATCCCACGACGGACCGTCATGGGCACGACTGACCGTCGAGGGGGTCTCCTTCCAAAACACTTAGATTCTGGAAATTTCGGTACTGAGAGCAACTCTCTGAACTTCGCGACGACATGGAAGGACGGACCGTCGTAGGCAAGACGGACCGTCACAGAGTCTTAAATAAAATCATCTCTCTAAATTTTGTGACGGATGCAGCAGGACGGGCCGTCACAGGCTGCGTAACCCTGATTGGGTCGGATTTCTTTTAAATGTTTTTAGGGGCATTTTGGACTATTCCTGCTTATTATTATAAAGTTAGTGGTTGAATGTTAATAATTCAATTACTTGGGGGTTTAAAGAGACAACCTTGGAATAAATAGTGGATTACTTTTACCATCATTATACTTAATTATATGACAATTAGGGTAAAAGACAAAAGGGTTTGAATAAGAAAAAGAGAAAGAATAGAGAGTAAAGAGAGAAACGATCGAGAGAAGAGGAGAACGCAAGGAAAGCAAAGGTTTGGGAAAGTAGGTTGCTTGATCACAAATTCTTCGGTAGAGGTAGGTTATGGTTTATGCATTTCATAGTAAACTCTGGATAGCGAATGATATGTATTGGGTAGTTTTGTAAAGTCTCCTATATGCTTAATTGTATGCTTGCATAGCATGATGAAGCTATTGAATCCTAAACCTTGAAACCTCTTTGTTAATGATGATGCCTTGGTATAAAAGCAGGCTTAATGAACTAAAAAAATGAGGTTAGTGGATCGGGTGTCACGTTCCGACACCAGGATAGTAATAGAGGATCAGGTGTCACGTTCCGACACTAGGATAGTATTAATGGATCGGGTGTCACGTACCGACACCAGGATAGTATTAATGAATCGGGTGTCACGTTCCGACACCAGGATAGTATGAATGGGATGGGTGTCACGTTCCGACACCAGGATAGTAATAGTGGATCGGGTATCACGTTCTGACACCTGGATAGTATGATGAGGATCGGAGTGTCACGTTCCGACACTAGGATAGTAATAGTGAATCGGGTGTCACGTTTCGACACAAGGATAGCAATAGTGGATCGGGTGTCACATTTCGACACCAGGATAGTATTTATGAGGATCGGAGTGTCACGTTCCGACACCAGGATAGTAAAGAGATTGAATCTTGAAATATGTTAATATACTCAATTTAATGAAACTATTTCCCAAATGAGTATGGTATGGAGGCTTGAGTCCTCATGGGTGTACTTGGTGTTATTTATCAATGATTCTCATACTTGTGTTGCTACCTGTTGAGTATTGTAGTTGATTTTATGATATTATCTGATATATACTGTTTTCTATTTGGAGTTGGCCAATGATACCTACTCAGTACCTGTGTTTCGTACTGACCCCTACTTGTATGTTTTCTTTTTATTATTTGTGGAGTGCAGCAAACATACCATCGTCTTCAACTCAATCGCAACTCTAGCCAGTCTTCGTCACACCATATTTCAGGGTGAGCTAAAGCTTCTAGCTTGGACTGGATCTCTTCTTCATGTCTGGATGCCTTGAAGTTCTGGCATGGTATATCTGTTTAGTTATTTTAGCTTCTTAGATACTCTTAGACTTAGTAATTTGAGGATAGATGTTCTTGTGATGATGACTTCCAGATTTTGGGGATAATGATAAGTTTTGAGTTTTAGAAGTTGATTATTGATTTCGTTAATGAGTTTTAAGTCTTCTGCATTATTATTCTATTTATTATGTTTGAAATGTTGGGGTTTAGATTGGTTGGTTCGCTCACATAGTAAGATAAGTGTGGGTGCCATTCGCGATATTGGTTAGTGAACTTGATATTGTGTTTTGCTGATCTTGTGACTGCCTTTCTCCGAAATTTGTGATTGATGAATATTGAGCTTGTTATCGAGGATATGTAATTTGTTGTATTGTTGTTGTTGAGGATATGCAATTTGTTGAAGTGTTGTTATCGAGGATATGTAATTTGTTGAATTATTGTTGTTGAGGATATGCAATTTGTTAAAGTGTTGTTGTGGAGTATATGTGATTTGTCTAAGTGTTATTGTTGATCTACGTGCTATGCAAACAGTGAGCTGTTAGGGTGGGCTGATTTGTGTGCAAGTTGTACCTGTAGAGGTTCGGTTGAGGGTGGTAGGAGTACCCGTATTTTATCCTTTTATCTTGTGTTTAGACGTTTACTTGCAGAGTACCGCGTGATTTGGTACTCACCCCTTGCTTCTACAAATTTTTTTGTAGGTTACTAGCCCAGATTTTTATGATATATATTCCCTTCTTTTCTAAGGCTTCTTGGAGATTTATGAGGTAGTTGTTTGTCATCTCAGCAGACCTTTTTACTCCTATTTATGATCTTGTTCTACTCTAGAAACAATGTCATATGAGACTTGTATTTTTCTTTTGACTCGATTGTAATACTTAGAGGCTTGTACACGTGACAACCAGATTTTGGGGGTATTTTTAAGTTGAACATAAATTTCCGTAATTTTATTGTTATGGTCGAGATTTAGGCTGACTTGTCTTTGTGGAATAAGACGAGTGCCATCACACCCATTTTTGGGTCGTGACAAAATGGTATTAGAGCCCCAGGTTCATAGGTCTCACGTGTGTACAAGTCGAGTTTAAATAGAGTCTTGGGGATAGGTATGGAGACGTCTATACATATCTTCGAGAGGCTATAATGACTTTTAGAAAAAGAATTTCACTTCTTGAATCTCTATCGTGCATCATTATCCGTTCTGATTCTTATTGCCTCATTTCATTCTCTCTCACTTATAGTGATGAGTCATGTGTGGTTCCTTAAGTTTAAAGTTGGTGTTTCCTATATGGTTTGGAGGTTAGACCTGATAATAAGATGAAAAAGATGTGTGGTCAGATTTGAAATGTTCAATTTCAAACGATTGAGTTAAGTGATGGCTTGGCGATAATTTTCGTAGAATTTCTAAATGATGAGGTTGAACAATGGTCTGATGGACTTCATGAATGTGTTATACTCTTCAAGTTAGTTTCCCCAACTGAAGGAATAATACCTATGAGGTATAGGCAATATCTGGAGTTGTTTGACAATTTGAAATGGAATGATTAAAATGATGGCTTATGGAAATTAATAAGGTGATGTCAAGTGCGAGTAGTAACTACTTAAAGAGTTATCAATTGTATCACATGCTCGTATAATGATATTCGATGTTGTATTCACATTTGAGAAACCAACTAGCTTGTTACTACTTACGAATGAGTTAAGCATTATATTTAAGAAAGCTTTTACTGGTGGATCTTTGGTATAATATTAATGTGTGTGAAGGTTATGAAGTGTATCCTTAGGATTCTAAATGAGCAGTGGTGATTTTATCATAAGCTCCAATTAAGTGGATTAATATTGAAATGATTATCTTATATGTAAAGCATGTCCTAACGAGTATACTTGGATGAAGGCAATTGAAAATTTTAGTAAGAAAATATGTATAAAGTTAAGTTAGTCTATTGAAATTGATTGGTATAGTTGAGTTTGAGATGTCATGTCATGAAAAGGTTGACTTTGTGGTAGTGATAAGGCTGACTAGGCATAGTCATAAGCATAGTTTGTGATGGATGATGATTAGGTTGCAACTATATGATAAGTTTTGTTGGTTAAAAGACTTTTATATGATAAGGGTGACTTTTGAATGTTTGAGTTATGGTTTACTGCTGTTTGTGAGTAGCATGGTTGTATGGTAATTTTTATGAGGAATTATGGTGTCACTCGAATAGAATTGAAAGGAGCTATAGCCAGAATGGAGTGAATTAGTAGGATGTAGTTTAACCTTTAAAGGAGGTGAGAACAAGGATATTATTCAGATTGTAAGGGTCAAAGATTTCAGAAAGAGTGGATAATTAAATTCAGAGATATGTGATTTCATCGGTTTTGCCCTGATTATGAAAATATATAGTGTCACCAGATCAACTGATTGATTTAAATAAAAACAATTGTATAAAACTTGAGAAAGGAGTGTATATAGATGTTCAACTCAAGAGTGATTATATGTAATTTTTTTTGGTTTTATGTTGATAATGAGTACGGTTGAAGTTTTGGCGAAAGATATGATAAGATCGATAGAAAGACAAAATGAAAAGGTAATACAAATGAATTCATAAAAATCTTCGAGGTATGAGTTAATGTTAATAATAATGGGATTGTGCTAGATGGTTGGAAAATTTTTTTTAAGATTTTCATTGTGAGTTATACTTGTGGTAGTATGTTTTGTCAAGGTATGGATTGGTAAGGTAAGAAATGTCGATCACACTGAGTATGAAGCACTTGACAAGACTTAAAAAGAATTCGATTAGTAAATTTTGTTACTTTTGATTGTTATACTTAACGGGGGTTTCAATACATCATGAATTGTTGGTAAATGGATAAGATTGGTAACCAAGTCAGCAAAAGGAAAAAGGGAATGGTGTATTGAAGGGTACAAGATATTTACAATTTTATGCCATGGAAAAAATCTAAGAAAAGTGAAGGAATAAGACCTCTCGTATAAACCCTTGGTTGGTAGTTGGAGGATTTATAGATTTTTTTGCCTGTGAGGTTAGATATGACTGTGAGATATGAGCTAGTTCTGTACAAACTTACAAGAAGTTATCATAGACTTTTCTAAAGGTTGAGTTTTGGTTGGGTGACAGATAACTATACGTGGAAGATTCTATATAGTTATGTCGAGCTAGATTGTTCAAATTACGATAAATAACTTATTTATGTTTAGTGGTGTTGACCTTTTACATAATTAATGAGGATTTGAGGGGATGGAAATTTGTGTTATAACCTTTGGATGAGACTCTTATTTATCATGTGATACTTAAATGGAAAGAGAGAGAGAGAGAGAAAGTCATAGTTCAAAATTTTTGGAGGTTATAATTTATTTGCTAAGAAAACTTTGATACTAGTGATGATTTGAGAGTGAGGTAAATGGATGTTGTGGTTATGATGTTTGTTGATATTAAGAGTGTTGACTTCGATGGAGTATTGTAAGAAGTATGTGGAGTTTGACAATCGAGTATGTGTAAGATTGTAATGATATCAGGCTAGTTGAATGTGGGTGGCTAAAAAAAAATCTGATATGGAGTCATTTAACTATAATTGTTTGATATGTTTACTATGAAAATAGTATCTTATGTTATTCGGCCTTGATTCTGTACATTTTTAAGTAACCACCTACTTCGTTCAAAAAAAAAGGTTTAGAGTGCGATTCGTTCCATATACTCGTGTGTTTTTCTACATCTATCGGTGGATTTCTAGTGGTGGATCGGATGTACCGATCCTCTTATGTCTTCTTGATAGGGTGGGATCTTATATTTGACTTGTTCACTTCAGTTATGACATATTTGATGTTGTTTGAAAAATTAGAAATATACCATTATTTTAATATGCACAACCTTGCTTATGGGAAATTACAAAAGAGCTTTCATGAATAGTTACGGTTATCCGATAGTGTTGTAAAAGGTTCTGCATCCTAGCATGTACCATTTGTAGGGTGCTTACTTGATATTGTTCTTCATTGGATTAGATTTGTTTGATTATCTCTTGATGAGTATTCGATGTATAAAGATCAGATTTTCATAGTTTAAGCTCATGAAAAGATTAGGTTGTGACAAGGGAATCTTGATAAGGTCTATGATGGTTTGTGTAATAGGTGTATGTGATCGTTGATCGAGGTTCACTTTAGATTTTAGTGGGTATCGATTCAGAACATTATCCTTGTTATGTGAGAAAAGATTTGTTATGATGATTGTGTTATATTCCAGTGGGTTTCAGTTTCGATTGGGTTCATTTGTTGGTTTATGGCGTGATATGTAAATCTTCCGAAGTTTCATTCAAAACTTCAGTTCTTGGTAGTTGATATTTAATGGAATGTGCTAAAGATGAATTGATCACTTTGAGAGATGAACACGACTTTGAAAATCATACCTCAAGTTTTAGGTCGTGTTAGTTATTCTTCCTTCTCCTACTTTATGTTAGAGGACGAACATGATTTTTAGTGGTGGATAATGTAATGATCCTCTTAGTCGTTTTAGAAATTTTAACCAGCATTATTATATTAACCTTTTTAGTAGATTTAGTAAATAATTTATATGACTTATAAGAATGAGTTACATAATTTTTAGATTTAATAAAGAATTATTTTATTGCTAAGAATAATGAAAAAGGGAAAAAATAGAAAAAAAAAGAAAATCAAATAATAAAATAAAAGAAAATAAAAATATTAAAAAAAGGGCAAAGTGCCCTAAATGGTTGAAGCCGCACACGGCTTATGAGAAGAAAAAAAAAGAGAAGAAGGAACGATCTGTGGAAAAAAAATGCAAATAAGAAAAGAAAAGAAAGGGGGAAAAGAAAAGGAAAAAGGAGGAGAAACAACGATATTTTTATCTCGACGTATCAAGGTAATTATTCTTATCATTTCTATTAAATTTTTGTGTAACTAGGAATAGATTTTTAGGTTAAAACGTGTATAAATTATACTAATATGTGAACTTGTGAACTTGGAGTTATAAATGTGTATAAGTATTATGGTTCAATCATTGGACAATGATTAGTCCTAATCATTGGACAATGATTACTCCAAGATTAGGATTATTAATAGTGGAACGATAAATATGAATTGGAACATTGAAAATAAGTGGTTTCAGCAGATAGTTTTGTAGTCCGCCATTGATGTGTTGGGCAGTTAGATTCGGCTTTAATTATTTTCATTTAATTATCATATTAGGATTCAAGTTTTGATATATTGAGATATGTGTTAAATAGTGGGTGCATTATGATATATAAAAATCATTATAATTATGTTATTCGGAGAATTAAGATTTAACCTTAAACTTGAAATTTAGAAAATATGAGATTTGATCAATTGGTTGTAATAAAGATTTAGAAATTTTATTATAAATTCGGATGAGTTTGGGTCTAAGCTAGAGATATAGCAATATGAATGTTGTTAGATTCGAAATAATAATATCGTGGTTTTTTATTTGAATAGATTTTATTGGTTTGGAAGTCAACCAAAAGAGGAAGGCTCAGGTTTTGGAGTCATTGTTCGACTATTTGAGGCAAGTGGATTTCTAAACTCTTGTTAAGTGTATGAAAAGCGTGTATTTCCTTGTGGTATATGTTTGGGAGTAACGGGATCGGTGATGGGTTGACTTGTCCACATTGATTAATTATAATGATGAAAAAAAAGGATAACAAAAGGCAATGTGATAAATTGTTTATGTGTGATGTGTTGAGAAAGGGTTGAAGGCTTGTTGAATCATTGTTGATGTGACTTCATGTTTGTGTGGTTGTGAACTGTGCAATGTTATGAAAATGGTCATCTCCTCATTATTTGTGTGCGCTTGTCATCTGCATTATTCTGAGGCATTGGTTGTGACAAGTGTTATGTACATTGAGAAAGAATGAGTACTTAAGAGGATGTACCATTTCGAGGGACGTATCGCGCGCCGCGATGGATACTATATTTCGAGGGACGTATAGTGCGCCTCGATGGTTACTATTATCGAGGGTCGTATCGTGCGCCGCGACAGATGCATGGACAGATATGTCCCCCATGGGTCCCGGACTGAGAGACAGCGGGTGTGTATCACTAGGTCAGACATGCATCATTATACTTGACATTTTATTCCATTACATTACACATACTTATCATTAGTGAACTTGATATTGTGTTTTGCTGATTTTGTGATTGCCTTTGTGCGAAATTTGTGATTGATGAATACTGAGCTTGTTATCGAGGATATGTAATTTGTTGAATTGTTGTTGTTGAGGATATGCAATTTGTTGAAGCGTTGTTATCGAGGATATGTAATTTGTTGAATTGTAATTGTTGAGGATATGCAATTTGTTAAAGTGTTGTTGTGGAGGATATGTGATTTGTCTAAGTGTTATTGTTGATCAACGTGCTATGCGAACTGTGAGCTGTTAGGTTGGGCTGATTTGTGTGCAAGTTGTAGTTGTAGAGGTTCAGTTGGGGGTGGTAGGAGTACCCGTATTTTATCCCCTTATCTTGTGTTTAGACGTTTACTTGCAGAGTACCGCGTGATTTGGTACTCACCCCTTGCTTCTACAAATTTTTTTGTAGGTTACTAGCCCAGATTTTTATGATATATATTCTCTTCTTTTCTGAGGCTTCTTGGAGATATGTGAGGTAGTTGTGTTTCATCTCAGTAGACCTTCTTACTCCTATTTATGATCTTGTTCTACTCTAGCAACAATGTCATATGAGACTTGTATTTTTCTTTTGACTCGATTGTAATACTTAGAGGCTTGTACACGTGACAACTAGATTTTGGGGGTATTTTTAAGTTGAACATAAATTTCCATAATTTTTTTGTTATGGTCGAGATTTAGGCTGACTTGTCTTGGTGGAATAAGACAAGTGCCATCACACCCATTTTTGGGTCGTGACATTTTATTTTATTAAGAAAACACAAACAATTAGAATCGTTCTTTAGAGAATGAAGTTTGCTTGTCTTAAGTATATTTACTAATTTATATATATTTTTTAAAATAGTAACAATTAGCATCAAATCTTAACATAATCAAGTTAGCTTGTCTTATGTTTTTTATTAATTTAAGAAAAATGTTTAAATGAATTCTCTTAATTAATCTTTATTATATTTTCCATGATTCATATTTTATTTAAAATTTAAAAATAATTTTATAATTATTTTGATTATCTCCCCCCGCTAAGCGTATCTACAAATACATTTTAATGTTTTCAAGAATTGTTTTTGTCTTACTTTAAGTAATGATATTGCTCTTATAATTTCATGCAAAAAAATTAATCAATTATTCTCTTTTATATATCTTATTTTGTATCATTCTTATTAGAAATAAAAATAATTGTATAAAGAAGTCTTTGTTGATAGATTTAGCATTACAAGATCAAAGTAGAGGACAATTAAGCTAAACATAAATATATTTGGTTAGAAATATTTTTTGATGTGCTTTTAAGATGTCTTAATTTTTGGGTTATGAAGGTATAAAGTTGAAAATTATAGGTATTACTAATAAGTATTAATTAAGTGTAGAGGTTTTGAAAGATGAATGTCACGACCCAAAACGAGCCGCGAATGGCACCCACACTTATCTTATTATGTGAGCGAACCAACCAATCTAAACCCCAACATTTCAAACATAATAAACAGAATAATAATGTGGAAGACTTAAAACTCATTAACGAAATCAATAATCACCTTCTAAAACTCAAAACTTATCATTATCCCCAAAAATCTGGAAGTCATCATCACAAGAACATCTATCCTCAAATTACTAAGTCTAAGAGTATCTAAGAAGCTAAAATAACTAAACAGATAGTCCATGCCAGAACTTCAAGGCATCCAGACATGAAGAAGAGATCCAGTCCAAGCTAGACGTTTTAGCTCACCCTGAAATCTGGTGTGACGACGACTGGCTAGAGTTGCGATTGAGTTGAAGACGACGGTACGTTTACTGCACTCCACAAATAATAAAAAGAAAACATACAAGTAGGGGTCAGTACGAAACACAGGTACTGAGTAGGTATCATCGGCCAACTCAAAATAGAAAATAGTATATATCAGATAATATCATAAAATCAACTACAATACTCAACAGGTAGCAACACAAGTACGAGAATCATTGATAAATAACACCAAGTACACCCATGAGGACTCAAGCCTGCATACCATACTCATTTGGGAAATAGGTTCATTAAATTGAGTATATTAACATATTTCAAGATTCAATCTCTTTACTCTCCTGGTGTCGGAAGGTGACACTCCGATCCTCATACATACTATCCTGGTGTCCGAACGTGACACCCTATCCACTATTACTATCCTGGTGTCGAAACGTGACACCCGATCCACTATTACTATCCTGGTGTCGGAACGTGACACTCCGATCCTCATCATACTATCCTGGTGTCGGAACGTGACACCCGATACACTATTACTATCCTGGTGTCGGAACGTGACACCCGATCCCATTCATACTATCCTGGTGTCAGAACGTGACACCCGATGCATTAATACTATCCTGGTGTCGGAACGTGACACCTGATCCATTAATACTATCCTGGTGTCGGAACGTGACACACGATCCTCTATTACTATCCTGGTGTCGAAACGTGACACCCGATCCACTAACCTCATTCTTTTAGTTCATCAAGTCTGCTTTTATACAAAGGCATCATCATTAACAAAGAGGTTTCAATGTTTAGGATTCGATATCCTCATCATGCTTATTTTATCGCAATTATATAATCACATCATGCAAGCATACAATTAGGCATATAGGAGACTTTACAAAACTACCCAATACATATCATTCGCTATCAAGAGTTTACTATGAAAAGCATAAAACATAACCTACCTCTATCGAAGAATTCGTGATCAAGCAACCTACTTTCCCAAACCTTTGCTTTCCTTGCGTTCTCCTCTTCTCTCGATCGTTTCTCTCTTTACTCTCTGTTCTTTCTCTTTTTCTTATTCAAACCCTTTTGTCTTTTACCCTAATTGTCATATAATTAAGTATAAAGATGGTAAAAGTAAGCCACTACTTATTCCAAAGCTGTCTCTTTTAACCCCCAAGTAATTGAATTATTAACATTCAACCACTAACTTTATAATTTTAAGCAGGAATAGTTCAAAATGCCCCTTAAAACATTTAACAAAAATCCGACCCAATCAGGGTTACGCAGCCTGTGACGGCCCATCGTGCCTGCGACGGTCCGTCCTGCTGCTTCCGTCACAAAGTTCAGAGAGTTAATTTTATTTAAGACTCTGTGACGGTCCGTCGTGCCTACGACGGTCCGTCCTGCCATGTCGTCGCGAAGTTCAGAGAGTTGTTCTCAGTACCCAAATTTCCAGAATCTAAGTGTTTTGGAACGAGATCCCCTCGACGGTCCGTCGTGGCCATGACGGTCCGTCGTGGGATCCGTCGACTCAGACAGTTATTACCAGAAATAAACTCTACAGCTCAAAACGACCAAACAGGTCATTACAATAGATACAAATTTACCCATCGTTTGTCCTCGAACGATCACAAGAAGAATAACAAGCACGAAAAGGAGTACCTGAATCTGTAAACAGGTGTGGGTATCTTTCTTGCATATCGGCCTCCTTCTCCCAAGTGGACTCTTCAACTGGTCGATTCTTCCATTGAACTTTGATGGATGCAATCTCCTTTGATCTCAACTTGCGGACTTCTCTATCTAAAATAGCAACAGTCTCCTCCTCATAAGACAAATTCTCATCAAGAATGACCGAATCCCAATGAAAAATGTAGTTTCCATCACCATGGTATCTTTTCAACATAGACACATGAAATACCGGGTGCACTCCTGACAGCCCTGGGGGCAAGGCTAATTCATAAGCTACCTCCCCCACGCGCTTCAGAACTTCAAAGGGACCAATGTACCTCGGACTAAGCTTACCTCGCTTACCAAACCGAATCACCCTTTTCATGGGTGAAACCTTCAGTAAGACTTGCTCACCCTCCATAAACTCCAAGTCTCTAACCCTTCCGATCTGCATATTCCTTCTGCCTACTTTGAGCCGCTAGAAGCTTTTCCTGAATGCATTTCACTTTATCTAACGATTCCCTCAGAAGGTCAGTACCCTAAGGTCTAACCTCAAATGCATCAAACCAACAAATGGGAGACCTACATATTCTCCCATACAGTGCCTCAAATGGGGCCATATCAATATTTGAGTGATAGCTATTGTTGTATGAGAACTCTGCTAAGGGTAAGAAGTTATCCCAATGGCCACCAAACTCTATCACACATGCACGAAGCATATCCTCCAACACTTGAATCGTTCGCTCAGACTGACCATAGGTCTGAGGATGGAATGCACTACTAAGGTCTAATATAGTACCTAATTCAGCATGCAATGTTTTCCAAAACTTAGAAGTAAACTGCGTAGCTCTATCTGATATGATGGAGAGTGGAACTCCAGGCAATCGAACAATTTCTAAGATGTAAATTTTGGCTAACTTCTCGGCATTATAAGTCACCTTGACCAGAATGAAATGAGCAGACTTAGTTAACCTATCAACAATTACCCAAATGGAGTCATACTTACCCATTGTCTTTGGAAGAACAACCACAAAGTCCATTGCAATTCTCTCCCACTTCCATTCAGGAATGGGCATTCTCTGAAGTTTCCCTCCAGGCCTCTGGTGTTCATACTTTACTTGCTGACAATTCGGGCATTGAGCAACAAAGTCAACAATGTCACGCTTCATTCTACTCCACCAAAAATGTTGTTTTAGGTCACGATACATCTTGGTTGCACAAGGATGTATAGAATACCTTGAACTATGAGCCTCCGTAAGAATAGTGTGAATCAAGTCATCGACGCGAGGTACACATACCTTTCCCTTAATTCTCAAAACACCTTCCTCATCGATTTTTGCTTCTTTAGCCTCTCCTCGCAGCACCTTATCTCGGATCTGGATCAGTTTCTCATCATTTAATTGCTTTCCCTTAATCTTGTAAAGAAAGGAAGTTCTTGCCTCCACACAAGCCAAAAATCCTCCCTTCTCATTTACTTCTAGCCTCATAAAGTTATTAGCCAGAGTCTGAACTTCTCTAGCCAATGGGCGTCTACAAACCTGCAAGTGAGCTAGACTTCCCATGCTCCCTGCTTTCTACTTAAATCATCTGCCACAACGTTAGGTTTTCCTGTATGATACAAAATAATGATGTCATAGTCTTTCAGTAGTTCCATCCACCTCCTCTGTCTTAAATTCAAATCCTTCTGAGTAAAGACTTACTGTAAACTGCGATGATCTGTATAGACTTCACACTTAACCCCATATAGATAATGTCTCCATTGCTTTAATGCGAACACTACCGGAACCAACTCCAATTGTGGGTCGGATAATTACGTTCATGCACCTTTAATTGCCTTGAAGCATAAGCAATTACATTCTTCTCTTGCATTAGCAATGCACCCAAACCAGAATAGGATGCATCACAATAAGCAATGAAATTCTTACCTTCCACTGGCAAGGTAAGAATTGGTGCAGTAGTCAACAAAGTCTTGAGCTTCTGAAAGCTTTCTTCACACTCGTCCGACCATACAAATGGAACACTCTGCTTAGTCAAGTTTGTCAGTTGGGAAGCAACAGAAGAAAATCCCTTGACAAATCGACAGTAGTAGCTAGCTAAACCAACGAAGCTCCTTACCTCTATAACATTAGTAGGTCTTGCCCAACTCTTCACTGCTTCAATCTTAGAAGGATCCACCATCACTCCATCCTTAGAAACCATATGTCCCAAGAAGGACACTGAATCTAGCCAAAATTCACACTTGGAGAATTTGGCATAAAGCTTTTTCTCCCTCAACATTTCCAATACAATTCTCAAGTGTTCCTCATGTTCCTTCTTGCTCTTTGAGTATACCAGTATATCATCAATGAATACGATGACAAAGAGATCCAGATATGGCTTAAAAATCCCGTTCATCAAGCTCATGAACGCAGCAGGGGAATTCGTAAGCCCAAAAGACATAACTAAGAACTCATAATGTCCATACCTAGTCCGAAAAGCAGTCTTTGGCACATCCGTGGCCCGTATTTTCAATTGATGGTAACCAGATCTCAAATCGATTTTTGAGAAGGTACAAGCACCTTATAACTGATCAAACAAATCATCGATGCGAGGAAGAGGATACTTGTTCTTAACATTTACTTTATTTAGTTGCATGTAGTCTATGAACATCCGAAAACTTCCGTCCTTCTTCTTCACAAACAAAACGGGAGCATCCCAAGGGGATGCACTTGGTCTAATAAAGCCTTTTATTAACAAATCTTGAAGTTGGGCCTTTAACTCTCTTAACTCAGCGGGAGCCATTCTATAAGGGGGTATAGAAATGGGGCGAGTACCCGGCTCCAGATCAATGCAAAAGTCAATATCCCTATCCGGTGGCATACCAGGAAGGTCTGCAGGAAACACATCCAGAAACTCACGGACTATCGAAACCGACTCAATTGAAGGTACTTGGGTAGTATCATCCCTGAGATGTGCCAAGAACACCAAACAACCCTTACTAACCATTTTCTAGCACTAAGAAAGGAGATGATACGAACCGGATTGGAAGTGTAGTCACCCTCCCACACTAACAGATTTATCCCAGGCTTGGCTAACGTCACGGTTTTAGAATTACAATCTAAGATTGCAAAGTTTGGAAAAAGCCAAGTCATACCCAGTATTACATCGAAATTAACCATTTCTAAGATAACAAAGTCTACATGAGTATTGCTCCACACAAACGTTACAAGACAAGACCTATACACTTTTCCAACTATCCCTGACTCACCCACCGGAGTAGAAACACGAATAGGCATGTCAAGCAATACACAAAGTAAATTAAGACCAGTATCAAATGAAGAAGATACATATGAAAATGTGGATCCAGGATCAAATAATACGGAAGCCATGCAATCACAAACCAAAAGATTACCTGTGATAACAGCATCGGATGTCTCCGCTTCCGATCGGCCGGGGAAAGCGTAACAATGGGCCCTATCGCCTGTCTGCCCGTTGCCCCTACCATGTTGTGCTGTAGTGGCTCTAGTTTGCCTGCCACCCTGGTTGATTTTGTGACCACCATTACCTCGGCCAACACGTTCTCCAGAATAGCGGCCTCTTCCATGACCACCTCTACCTCTGACTATTGGGGGTCTGTAACTCTATTTTGGACAATATCTCTTAATATGTCCAATTTCCCCACATCTATAACACTTTCTGGGTTCCATCATAGGTCTCTGTGAGAACGACGGAGTCTGGGGATAACCTCCAAACTCAGAGAATTGTTGACCGGTCTGCGGTGGACCCCTAGATACAGCCTGCAGTGAAGACTGAATAGGTCGGGCTGTATAACCTCCAGAACTCTGTCCTCTGGAGTAAGAACCACTAAACTTACCTCCCTTAAGAAACTTCTTAGTAGTTCATACCATGGTGAAATCATCTGGCTTCACTCCCTCCACCTCTATCACAAAGTCTACCACTTCCTAAAAGGATTTTGCTGTAGCAGCTACCTATAAGGCTGAGATCCGCAAATCTGACCTCAACCCCTTCACAAAACGGCGAATCTACTCTAGTGGACTGAAGCAAAGCTGGGTGGCATATCTGGAGAGTGCACGAAACTTAGCCTCATAAGCAGTAAGCGACATCCTGCCTTGCTCTAGGCTTAGAAACTCATCTCTCCTCTTATCCCTCAAAGTACGGGGTATATACTTCTCCATAAATAAATTAGAGAATGATGCCCAAGTCATAGGTGGTGCCTCTGTTGGTTGACACTCTACATGTGACCGCCACCACATTTTGGCGTTCCCTTGAAATTGATAGGTCACAAACTCGACGCCAAATCGTTCTACTATACCCACCTTGTGTAGTAACTCATGACAGTCACCCAGAAAATCGTAGGCATCCTCAGATTCAGCACCCTTGAAGACCGGAGGTTTCAATTTCAAGAACTTACTGAAAAGTTCATGCTGATCACTTGTCATTATAGGCCCTGTAGTCAAACGAGGAAATGTGCCTATTTCAAGTGAGGCATCCATGAGGGGAGCCCCAACAGCGGCATGTCATACTCCCGTAACCTGAGGTGCGGGTGCAGAAAACACTGGAGGTGTCTGGCCTTGATCAGATAACTCGCTAAGATAAGCAAGAACCTGATTAATCATCTCTTGGGTAGGTTGGAGGGTAATTCCTCATTTTGCACCTGTTCGCTCTCCCCTTACTCACCCTCTCTTAGTACTTCCTCAGTCGGTGGAGGAGTCACCGCCCTAGTACTAGATGGGCCAGGTGTTTGTCCTCTTCCTCCGGAGGACGTCCTCCCGCGACCTCTACCACGACCTCTTGCCACTGTTCCTCTTCGGGCTACCGCCCTAGTGGCTGGCTCAGACGCATCTTGACTTGCCGGTGTTGATGTTAGCGCAGCTGTGGCTCTAGTTCTAACCATCTGCGAAATAGAGTGAAGATGGTCAGATACTAATTTTTATCACCTAAATACCAATTGGATCCCAGTAATAGCACGAATAAAAGAAAGAATGGAATTTTCCTAAAGTCTTATAGCCTCTCAAAGAAAAGTAAAGGCGTCCCTCTATCGTTCCTCAAGACTCTACTAGACTCGTTCTTGTGTGATGAGACCAACGAACCTAATGCTCTGATACCAAATTTGTCACGACCCAAAACTAGCCGCGAGTGGCACCCACACTTATCTTACTATGTGATCGAACCAACCAATCAAAACCCCAACATTTCAAACATAATAAACAGAGCAATAATGCGGAAGACTTAAAACTCATTAACGAAATCAATAATCATCTTTTAAAACTCAAAACTTATCATTATCCCCAAAATCTTGAAGTCATCATCACAAGAACATCTATCCTCAAATTACTAAGTCTAAGAGTATCTAAGAAGCTAAAATAACTAAACAGATAGTCCATGCCAGAACTTCAAGGCATCCAGACATGAAGAAGAGATCCAGTCCAAGCTAGAAGCTTTAGCTCACCCTGAAATCTGATGTGACGAAGACTGGCGAGAGTTGCGATTGAGTTGAAAATGATGCTACGTTTGCTGCACTCCACAAATAATAAAAAGAAAACATACAAGTATGGGTTAGTACGAAACACAGGTACTGAGTAGGTATCATCGGCCAACTCAAAATTGAAAACATTATATATCAGATAATATCATAAAATCAACTACAATACTCAACAGGTAGCAACATAAGTACGAGAATCATTGATAAATAACACCAAGTACACCCATAAGGACTCAAGCCTCCATACCATACTCATTTGGGAAATAGGTTCACTAAATTGAGTATATTAACATTTTTCAAGATTCAATCTCTTTACTATCCTTGTGTCGGAACGTGACACTCCGATCCTCATACATACTATCCGGGTGTCGGAACGTGACACCCGATCCACTATTACTATCCTGGTGTCGAAACGTGACACCCGATCCACTATTACTATCCTGGTGTCGGAACGTGACACTCCGATCCTCATCATACTATCCTGGTGTCGGAATGTGACACCCGGTCCACTATTACTATCCTGGTGTCGGAACGTGACACCCGATCCCATTCATACTATCCTGGTGTCGGAACGTGACACCCGATCCATTAATACTATCCTGGTGTCGAAACATGACACCCGATCCATTAATACTATCCTGGTGTCGGAACGTGACACCCGATCCTCTATTACTATCCTAGTTTCGGAACGTGACAGCCGATTCACTAACCTCATTCTTTTAGTTCATCAAGCCTGCTTTTATACCAAGGCATCATCATTAACAAAGAGGTTTCAAGGTTTAGGATTCTATAGCCTCATCATGCTTATTTTATCGCAATTATATAATCACATCGTGCAAGCATACAATTAAGCATATAGGAGACTTTACAAAACTACCCAATACATATCATTCGCTATCAAGAGTTTACTATGAAAAGCATAAACCATAACCTACCTCTACCGATGAATTCATGATCAAGGAACCTACTTTCGCAAACCTTTGCTTTCCTTGCGTTATCCTCTTCTCTCGATCGTTTCTCTCTTTACTCTCTATTCTTTATCTTTTTCTTATTCAAACCCTTTTGTCTTTTACTCTAATTGTCATATAATTAAGTAGAAAGATGGTAAAAGTAACCCACTATTTATTCCAAGGTTGTCTCTTTTAACCCCCAAGTAATTGAATTATTAACATTCAACCACTAACTTTATTATTATAAGCAGGAATAGTCCAAAACGCCCATTAAAACATTTAACATAAATGCGACCCAATCAGGGTTACGCAGCCTGTGACAGCCCGTTGTGCATGCGACGGTTCGTCCTGCTGCTTCCGTCACAAAGTTCAGAGAGTTGATTTTATTTAAGACTCTGTGACGGTCCGTTGTGACTACGACGGTCTGTCCTGCCATGTCGTCGCGAAGTTCAGAGAGTTGTTTTCAGTACCCAAATTTCCAGAATCTAAGTGTTTTGGAATGAGACCCCCTCGACGGTCCGTCGTGGGATCCATCGACTCAGACAGTTATTACCAGAAATAAACTTTACAGCTCAAAATGGCCAAACAGGTCGTTCAATGAAGAGGTGTGAGTTTATGATAAAAATTAAATTAAAAATAAATATATATAAATAAGAGGAAAAGGTAGAAAAAAATGTGACATATTTTTTTAATAAACAAAAATATGTTTAAGTAAAATCCTCCACCATTTTTATGATTTATTTTATTATATGACATATTTTCTTTTTACCTCATTTTAGAAATTTCAAATTATTAAAAGTCTCCAAATATGCTTCTAATAATAAACATTATTTTAGCAATTACAATTATTTTGAACAAAATATACTTTTTCTCTTATTTTATATTATACGTGAGATATTTGTTAAGAGACAAATTAATTAAAAACAAATTTAAAAGGGGACATGGAATTAAAAAGTTAATCAAAAGGAATAAAAAGTTTTTTGAAATTATCAAAAAAAAGTAATCGTACGAATGTTTCAAAATAAAATTAAAAAATATTTAATTTTTCTTGATTAAATTCTCAAAATTGTGAAACATTTGGCCTATAAATAAATTTTATATATAAATAATATAAAAATTAATGCAACTTTAAAATTCTGTATTTTAGCACATCATTGTTATGTGATTGTGAGGTATGAAATTATATGAGGAATCGATTTATTTGATTATAAGCTATATAATATTTGTATTGAATATTTAGTATTTTATTTACTTTATATTGAGATGTGATATATTACTTTTTTTATTACATATATTTATTATATATGTGTATAACATTTTTATATCTAGTGAGGAGGAGGATATTGTTAGACGAAATTAGAAATAAGATATATTGACATTTTTTCAATTAACTAATTAACCTGATAAGGAACCAATCAACTCTTATTGCATCAGAGGTTTAACTGGAGAACTATAAACAATCCTTACAATAATACCAATAAACATACATAAAATTAATTAACTAATCAAGCAAAAATATTTAAAATATTTTGTTATATATGATTTGAAGGGAAAAGAAGGATCACGTTTTCAACATAACATAATTACAATCCTTACAATAATAACAACAAAAAGACATAAAATTATAGTTAAGTAATAAAGCAAAAATATTTAAAATATTTAGGTTATATATGATTTGAAGAGGAAAGAAGGATCATGTTCTCAACATAACATGATTCGATTTTTCAAATTTACAAAATGAATAAAGACAATTACTGTCAGTAGAAACTACAAGAATAAGAAAAAAAAATCTCAAAAAACTACAAAGAGAAGCAAAAAAGAAAATGAATAAATTTTTTTTTCTATAAAAGAATCATGATTTGTATCATCAACTATCTGACCTAATAATATCAAATATATATGTAATTACAATAGAACAAAAGTGATAATCATATTAGACATGTCAAATCATTTTACCTCTCAAAATCAAAATATGCAAAATATATAACATTTTTCACTATGCATCCCTCTCCTGCAAAAATTAGAACAAAGAAGACAAAAAAATTTTTTTAACAAATCAAAGGAATAAAAAATGAAGAATAAGAAAAATAAAAATAAAATGACCATCATTCAATGTCTCAAAGTGGATTTTTATAGGTGTAATATTTAGGAGTTATAATTTGTATATTAAATATTTTGAAGGTTATGAATATGAAAGGTTAGGAGTTATATTATTAAATTAAAGGGTAGGTGTTATATATATTATTAAAAGGTTAGGAGGTGTAATGCTCATTGAGTAACTTACTAATAGCAATATATATCATAATATTATTGTGTAAAAAGAAATAATTTAAAAAGCCCTTTTTTTTAAAAAAAAAAAAAGATTCTCATCATTGAAGCATGCCACATAGGCGGATTGAAGATCCTCATATATATATTGATTTATAAAGATTAAAATCTCAAATATCCTATAACTTTTGAATACTCACAGAGAAATCTTAACAATATCAATATTGTTTTTGTTAAAGATATCTCGAATATCTCATAATTTTTTTGGATATTCATAAAAAATATGAAGAAGATCTAAAATATAGAATAAACAATTTTGTAACTATAATATTTATCAATAGTTTTTATTTCTTCACATAAATAAAAAGGAAAGGGTCATAATTGGAACAAAAGGACAATAACACTAAAAGTTAGACATGACACTTCTCTTTGATCAGAATTGTCATTTATTTTTTTTATCTACTTTTTCTCGTAATTTGTTCTTTAAAAAAAAAAAAAAGATATACTAATTTAAATTTTCCCTTTCTTCAATAATGTACTACACTATTTATATCTTCCTAAATAGTGTAGTACATTATTGTCCTTTTAATTCCCTCATTTTTGGTTTTTTTCTTATCAAATTCAAATTTTCACAAAATTGCTATACACTTATAGTTTCCCTTTCATCATTAATATTATACTAATTATATCTTTCCAAAATTATTTCTTTTAACTTCTTTATTAATTTTAAAAACATTTACAAATGTAATTGTAATTGAACTATAACAAACATAATTGTTATTTATATAAGCATAAATAAATAAAATTGGATACAGGTCCAGTTAAATTTATCTCTTTTTCTCTGTTTTTGTTTCATTTTTTCTTCTAATTTTTCATAATCTATTATTTTAAAAACTCTTAAACTAATAGAAGTGTAATTGTTATTATATATACAAAATAAATAAAATAAGAAGTTATATTTATCTCTTTTGTCTCCTTTTTTTTAAAAAAAATTCACAATTATTTTTTTTAAAAAATATTTTTATAATTCACACCTCTACATTTAAAAATGGAAATCTTCTAATTATATTAATAAAATATTCATGAGTATCTTATCTTTCTTATTTATAAGTATCATTATTTAATTTTGCATGTCTTAAAATATGGGAGAAAAAATTATTTACTTAATTTATTTTCAAAAAAAAATAATATTTATTCAACTCAATCAACTTTTAACTTTCCATTATAATTGTCTTTTTATTATAGATTTTAATATATATGCATGTATTCACCCCCCTTCAATTTTTATAATTCTTAATTTGTTTTATTAATGTAGAGTAAAGTAACAATATATTAAAAGATGGGAGATGAAAAAAACAAAAATTAACTCATATATATGTTTCACTACCAAACTATGTATATATGAATTATTCTTTTTTTTAGTTATTCAATCTTTTAAAATTAGGAAAAATGTCATTAACAAATAATGAAACTTTTTTTGTGCAATTATTTTAATAAAAAAGTATCAAAAATGTCAAAATAATTGATATTAATAAATATCAAATTCTAGACTAAAAATGATGTCATATATATATATATATATATATGTATGTATATATATAAATTTCAAAATAATTGATATAAATAAATAATTATGTAAATTATGCTTTGGTATTCTTGTTAAGTTAGAATAATAAATTACTTCTTGGAATAAATAATTGACAGAAAATAAAGAGAAAGGAAAAAACGTGATTTATGGAAATATAAATAATATTAATGGAGAGATTAACGAAATTAAGTAAAAAAAACTAACAGCATATGGTAGTACATAAATATGGTCATTTTTTTAAAATAAAAATTCATAGTCTTTTAAAGTTAAATAAAATAAAGGGTTAATGCCCAATTACCCCCTCAACCTATGCCTGAAATCTCAGAGACACACTTATACTATACTAAGGTCCTATTACCCCCGTGAACTTATTTTATTAATAATTTTTTATCCCTTTTTAGCTTACGTGGCACTATCTTGTAGGCCCAGCGATGGTTGACTTTTATTCGAACTAGTGCCACGTTGGCTAAAAAGGGGTAGATAATTATATATAAAATAAGTTCAGGGGGTAATAGGACCTTAATATAGTATACGTGTGTCTCTGGAATTTCGGGCATAGGTTGAGGGGGTACTTGGGTATTTTCCCTAAAAAAAATAGTGAGGCATACTTTTTTTTTTTTTGCAAAAGTACCTTCATCTTTGAATAGTTATTATAATAAAAATACATGATAAATGTTAAAATAATTGATAAAAAATAATAGGTATCAGTGCTATATTCATAAGGGTAATGTTGCATTTTTATTTTAGCAATTATTATTAAATATATATAACTTATTTTTAAAAATAAATAATATAAAAAGTTATTTAAGGAAATAATATAGTAAATAATATTATTAGTTATGAAATTAAGAGAAGAAATTGATATAATTGATGATGAAATGATTCAAATATCATCATCTTTTCTTTTGAATCTAAAAAAAAAGAAAAAAAGAAGAAGATAATATCAATATTAATTTCCTTTCCTTTCAAATCACAAAACATATTATCTATTTATTCTTCTCCTTATTTGATATGAAATACATAAATAGATGGATTCTTTCTCCAAAAAATTATCTTACCCAATGTTACACTAATCATTCTTCCAATAAATTTTTTTCTCACGATATAACATTTCTCCTATCAATATCTTTGAAAGGATCATGATTGCTTCTTCTTTTCACTTTTATTGAAGAAATTTGAAAGCCTAGAAATTTGATATATCAAATCAATTTTTTCCGTCAATACAATATTTCTCCTACCAATATCTTCGGAATCATCATGATATACTTTTTTTCTTCTTTTTTGTCAAAGAAAAGAGGAGTTCATTGTTGGTTGTGATACCCATATATTCTTCTTTATTATCGCAAGAGAAGAAGAAATCATTCTTTCAATCAATTTTTTTGTCAATATAACATTTCTCCTATCAATATCTTTGAATGGATCATGATGTACTTCTTCTTTTCTCTTTTGTTGAAGAAATTCGGAAGCCTAGAAATTTAATATACCAAATAAATTTTTTTCTACCAATACAATACTTCTCCTACCAATATCTTCGAAATCATCATGGTATACTTTTTTTCTTTTCTTTTGTCAAAGAAAAGAGGAAGATTTCATTGTTGTTTGTGATATCCGTCTATTCTTCTTTATTATCATAAGAAAAGAAGAAATGAAGAAAAGAGAAAAAGAGTTCATTATTGTTTGTCAGAAATACTCAATTTTTTTTATTTTATAGTCTAAATAAAATAAACAGTTATGAAAAATGAAATGTTTTTGGTCTTTTCATGTTCTATTTACTTAAATATAAATTAATGTGAGGAAAGTTTTTAATGAACATGATTAATTGATAAATTTATTTAAATGCTTTCAGTTTTTTTAAATATAAATTAAAAATATAAAATAAATTTAAAACTTTAAAATAATGGAGATAATAGAAAATGAAAATGCTGGCCATAGAGAGGTGCCACATAGGATTGTTTAGATTCAGATTTATATATATATATATATATATATATATATATATATATATATATATATATAGAGTCTTCTTTTTGTCTTTTAAATCCATTTTTTTATTTTGGTACTTCTAATATTTTCTCTACACCTAGATCTAATTCTTTTCCTTTTATTTGTTCAAATATACTATTATAAACTATTATTTTTTGTTCATCTTGGCATTCTTATTATTTGTATATCTGCTTCAGTCATGTATATTATAAAGTTCATTATGTGATTCTAATTCTATGCCATTATCTATTTCATTTTCTGATATTTCAAATATAATATATTTGCTTTCTAAATCATAACCGACATATTCTATTTGTGTATATTTTTCATTTTCCATAATTATTTCTGATATCTGTTTCCTCTTTGGATTTTTAAGTAATTTATAATCTTTAGCTATATGTCCTAATTTTCTACAATTATAGCAAGTACATTCCGTCAATTTTCTTTTTGGTCTAAATGGCCTTTTACTTTTGTAATTTTTTACATCATATCTCTTTCTTGGTTTTTTATATTATTTGTTGATCTATATTTTTTTATAATTTTTATTTCTATTATACTTCATTTTATAATATCTATCTGTGCAACCAAATTGAGGTGCTATTGTATTTTTACAACAAGCTAAGTTTTTTACTAATACTTTTTCCATGTTGATGTCTTCTTTATGTTTTTCACATAATTATGTAAACCATCTTTGTAAGAATTTCATTCTAGCTTCTAAAGTATCTGTTAATTCTGCTTCATTCCAACTTTTTATTATTTTTGAACTAAAAGGTTCTGATAATTTTGTAAAATATAATTTTCTTATTTACATACTTTCTTCCGTGTTATATGTTCCTGTATAATAATATTCTCTAAATACACATGTATATTCATCTATATAACACATATTACATATTGCCAATTTTGCCATTAAATTTCTATTTAGAACTTTTTCTTTATTTTGTTCTTCTACTTCTGTTGTCATACTACTAAATTCATTTGTTATAGCTATTTCAAATTTATTTAATATTTCCATAAATGTTGTAGCTGTTTCTCCACTAAATTTTTTATTATTTCTTCAAGTCTTTATACTTTCTTGTATTAAATTTTGTAACCATAATTTTACTGTTCCTATAAGTGTTCTGTAACGACCTGTTAGTCGTTTTGAGCAGTAGAGTTTATTTCTGGTATTAACTGTCTGAGTCGATGGATCCCAATACGGCCCGTCATGGGCACGACGGATCGTCGAGGGTGTCTCGTTCCAAAACACTTAGAATTCTGAAAAATTGGGTACTGAGAACAACTCTCTGAACTTCGCGATGACATGGCAGGACGAACCGTCGTAGGAACGATGGATCGTCAAAGAGTCTTAAATAAAATCGACTCTCTGAACTTTGTGACGGAAGCAGCAGGACGGACCGTCGCAGGCACGACGGGCCGTCACAGGCACGACGGGCCGTCACAGGCTGCTTAACCCTGACTTGGTCGGATTTCTGTTAAAAGTTTTAAGGGGCGTTTTAGACTATTTCTGCTTATAATTATAAAGTTAGTGGTTGAATGTTAATAATTCAATTACTTGGGGGTTAAAAGAGATAACCTTGAATTAATTAGTGGGTTACTTTTAGCATCTTTTATGCTTAATTATATGGTAATTAGGGTAAAAAGAAAAGAGTTTGAATAAGGAGAAATCAGAAAAAGAGAAAAAGAGGGACGAACGAGCGAGAGAGAGAGAAACGAAGAAGAAAGCAAAGCATTGGAAAAGTAGATTTCTTGACTTCAATTCTTCGGTGGAGGTAGGTTATGGTTTTTATGCTATTCCATAGTAAACTCTTAATAGCGAATGATATGTGTTGGATAGTATTGTAAAGACTTCTATATGCTTAATTGTGTGCTTGCATGATGTGATTTCATAATTGTGATAAATTAAGTATGATGAGGCTGTTGAATCTTATATCTTAAAACCTCTCAGTTAATGATGATGCCTTGGTATAAAAGAAGGCTTGATGATTTGAAGGAATGAAGTTAGGGGATCGGGTGTCACGAACGGACACATAGTATTAGGGGATCGAGTGTCACGAACCGACACGTAGTATTAATGGATTGGGTGTCATGAACCGACACGTAGTATTAGGGGATCGGGTGTCACGAACCGACACATAGTATTAGTGGATCGGGTTTCACGAATCGACATATAGTATTAGGGGATCGGGTGTCACGAACCGACACATAGTATTAGGGGATCGGAGTTTCACGTTCCGACACAAGAGGAATAAAGAGAATGAATCTTGAACTATCTTAATATACTCAAAATTTAATGAACCTATTTCCCAAATGAGTATGGTATGGAGGCTTGAGTCCTCATGGGTGTACTTGGCGTTATTATCAATGATTCTTGTACTTGTTGTTGCTACCTGTTGAGTATTGTAGTTGATTTGTGATATTATCTGATATATATTGCTTTCTATTTTGAGTTTGCCGATGATATCTACTCAGTACTCGTGTTTTGTACTGACCCCTACTTGTATGTTTTATTTTTGTTAATTGTGGAGTGCAGCAAACGTACCACCGTCTTCAACTCAACCTCAACTCTAGCCAGTCTTCATCACGTCAGATTTCAGGGTGAGCTATTGTTTCTAGTTTAGACTGGATCTTCTTCTTCACGTCTTGATGCCTTGAAGTTCTTGAATGGACTATCTGTTTAGATAGTTTAGCTTCTTAGATACTCTTAGACTTAGTAATTTGAGGATAGATGTTCTTGTGATGATGACTTCCAGATTTTGGGGATAGAAATTGATAAATATTAGAAGTTATTAATTGATTTCGTTAATGAGTTTTAAGTCTTCCGCATTATATTCTGTTTATTATGTTTGAATTGTTGTGGTTTAGATTGGCTGGTTCGCCCACATAGTAGGATAAGTGTGGGTGCTACTCGCGGATAGTTTTGGGTCGTGACAAACTTGGTATCAGAGCATTAGGTTCGTTGGTCTCATCACACAAGAACGAGTCTAGTAGAGTCTTGAGGAACGGTAAGGGGACGCCTTTACTTTTCTTTGTGAGGCTATAAGACTTTAGGAAAATTCTATTCTTTTCTTCTTTCGTGCTATTACTTGGATCCAATTGGTATCTAGGTGATACAAATTGGTATCTGACCATCTTCACTCTATTTTGTAGATGGTTAGAACTAGAGCAACAACCGCGCCAACACCAACACCGGCAAGACAAGATGCGTCTGAGCCAGCCACTGGGGCTGTAGCTCGAAGAGGGGCAGTGGCAAGAGGTCGTGGTAGAGGTCGCGGGAGGACGTCTTCTAGAGGAAGAGGACAAACATCTGGCCTGTCTAGTACTAGGGCGGTGACTCCTCCATTGACTGAGGAAGTAGTAAGAGAGGGGGGGAAGGGGAGAATGAGAAAGTGCAGAATGAGGAATTACCACCCCAACCTACCCAGAGATGATTAATCAAGTTCTTGCTTATCTTAGCGGGTTATCTGATCAGGGCAGACACCTCCAGTGTTTTCTGCACCAGTACCTCAGGTTCCGGGAGTACAACATTCAACTTCTGGTGCTCCCCGCATGGATGCCTCATTGGAAATAGGCACGTTTCCTCGATTGACTACAGGGCCTATAATGACAAGTGATCAGCATGAACTTTTTAGTAAGTTCTTGAAGTTGAAACCTCCAGTTTTCAAGGGTGCTGAATCTGAGGATGCCTATGACTTTCTGGTTGATTGTCATGAGTTGCTACATAAGATGGGTATAGTGGAATGATTTGGCGTTGAATTTGTGACCTATCAATTTCAAGGGAACGCCAAAATGTGGTGGCGATCGTATGTTGAGTGTCAACTAGCACAAGCACCACCTATGACATGCGCATCATTCTCTAGCTTGTTTATGGAGAAGTATATACCCCGAACCTTGAGGGATAGGAAGAGAGATGAGTTCCTGAGCCTAAAGCAAAGCAGGATGTCGGTTACTGCGTATGAGGCTAAGTTTCGTGCATTATCTAGGTATGCCACACAGCTTTGCTTCAGTCCACAAGAGGGGATTCGCCGTTTTGTGAAGGGGTTGAGGTCAGAGTTGCGGATTTCAGCCTTACAGCTAGCGGCTACAGCAAAATCCTTTCAGGAAGTGGTAGACTTCGTGATAGAGGTGGAGGGAGTAAAGCTAGATGACGTCACCATGGCATCGACATCAAAAAGGTTTCGTAAGGGAGGTGAGTTTAATGGTTCTTACTCCAGAGGACAGGGTTCAGGAGGTTACCCCGTCCGACCAATTCAGTCCTTACTACAGGCTGTAGCTGGGGGTTCACCGCAGACCGGTCAACATTTCTCTGAGTTTGGAGGTTATCCCCAGACCCCGTCGTTCTCATAGAGACCTATGCTTGAATCCAGAGAATGTTATTGATATGGAGAGACTGGACATATTAGGAGAAATTGTCCAAAACAGGGTTACAGACCCCCAATAATCAGAGGTAGAGGTGGTCATGGAAGAGGCTGTTATTCAGGAGGACGTGGTGGCCGAGGTAATGGTGTTCATCAAAACGGTTGAGGTGACGGGCAAACTGGAACTACTGCAGCGCAACATGGTAGGGGCAATGGACAAACTGGTGATAGGGCCCATTGTTATGCTTTCCCTGGGAGATCTGAAGCGGAGACATCTGATGCTGCCATCACAGGTAATCTTTTGGTTTGTGATTGCATGGCTTTTGTATTATTTGACCCTGGATCCACATTTTCATATGTATCTTCCTCATTTGCTACTGGTTTTAATTTACATTGTGAGTTGCTTGACATGCCTATTCGTGTTTCTACTCCGGTGGGTGAGTCTGTGATAGTTGAAAAGGTGTATAGGTCTTGTCCTGTGACTTTTATGGAGAGCAATACTCATGTAGACTTGGTTATCTTAGAAATGGATGACTTTGATGTAATTGTGGGTATGACTTCGCTTTCTCAAAATTTTGCAATCTTAGATTGTAATACTAAAACTGTAACGTTGGCCAAGCCTGGGACAGATCTGTTAGTGTGGGAGGGTGACTACACTTCCACTTCAGTTCGTATCATCTCCTTCCTTCGCGCTAAGAGAATGGTTAGCAAGGGTTGTTTAGCTTTCTTGGCACACCTCAGGGATGATACTACCCAAGTACCTTCAATTGAGTCGGTTTCAATAGTCCGTGAGTTTCTGGATGTGTTTCCTGCAGACCTTCCTGGTATGCCACCGGATAGGGATATCGACTATTGTATTGATCTGGAGCCGGGTACTCGCCCCATTTCCATACCCCCTTATAGGATGGCTCCCGCTGAGTAAAGAGAGTTAAAGGCCCAACTTCAAGAGTTGTTAAGCAAAGGCTTCATTAGACCAAGTGCATCACCTTGGGGTGCTCCGGTTTTGTTAGTGAAGAAGAAAGATGGAAATTTTCGGATGTGCATTGACTACAAACAACTGAATAAGGTAACTGTTAAGAACAAGTACCCTCTTTGTCGCATCGATGATTTGTTTGATCAGTTGCAAGGTGCTTGTACCTTCTCAAAAATTGATTTGAGATCTAGTTAGCATCAATTGAAAATACGGGCCACAGATGTGCCAAAGACTGCCTTTCGGACTAGGTATGGACATTATGAGTTCTTAGTAATGTCTTTTGGGCTTACGAATGCCCCTGCTGCGTTCAAGAGCTTGATGAACGGGATTTTTAAGCCATATCTGGATCTCTTTGTCATCGTGTTCATTGATGATATACTGATATATTCTAAGAGCAAGAAGGAACATGAGGAACACTTGAGAATTGTATTGGAAATGTTGAGGGAGAAAAAGCACTATGCCAAATTCTCAAAGTGTGAGTTTTGGCTAGATTCAGTGTCCTTCTTGGGACATGTGTTTCTAAGGATGGAGTGATGGTGGATCCTTCTAAGATTGAAGCAGTGAAGAGTTGGGCAAGACCTACTAATGTTACAGAGGTAAGGAGCTTCGTTGGTTTAGCTAGCTACTACCGTTGATTTGTCAAGGGATTTTCTTCTGTTGCTTCCCAACTGACAAACGTGACTAAGCAGAGTGTTCCATTTGTATGGTCGGACGAGTGTGAAGAAATCTTTCAGAAGCTCAAGACTTTGTTGACTACTGCACCAATTCTTACCTTGCCAGTGGAAGTTAAGAATTTCATTGTTTATTGTGATGCATCCTATTCTGGTTGGGGTGCAGTGCTAATGCAAGAGAAGAATGTAATTGCTTATGCTTTGAGGCAATTAAAAGTGCATGAACGTAATTATCCGACCCACGATTTGGAGTTGGCTGCGGTAGTGTTCGCATTAAAGCAATGGAGACATTATCTATATGGGGTTAAGTGTGAAGTCTATACAGATCATCGCAGTTTACAGTATGTCTTTACTCAGAAAGACTTGAATTTGAGACAGAGGAGATGGATGGAACTACTGAAGGACTATGATATCACTATCTTGTATCATCCGGGAAAAGCTAACGTTGTGGCAGATGCGTTAAGTAGAAAAGCAGGGAGCATGGGAAGTCTAGCTCACTTGCAGGTTTTTAGACGCCCATTGGCTAGAGAGGTTCAGCCTCTGGCTAATGACTTTATGAGGCTAGAAGTAAATGAGAAGGGAGGATTTTTGGCCTGTGTGGAGGCAAGATCTTCCTTTCTTGACAAGATTAAGGGAAAACAGTTTACTGATGAGAAACTGATCCGGATTCGAGATAAGGTATTGCAAGGAGAGGCTAAAGAAGCAAAAATCGACGAGGAAGGTGTTTTGAGGATTAAGGGAAGGGTATGTGTACCCAACGTCGCTGAATTGATACACACTATTCATACGGAGGCCCATAGTTCTAGGTATTCTATACATCCTGGTGCAACCAAGATGCATCGTGACCTAAAGCAACATTTTTTGTGGAGTAGGATGAAGCGTGACATTGTTGATTTTGTTGCTCAATGCCCGAGTTGTCAGCAGGTAAAGTATGAACACCAGAGGCCTGGAGGGACACTTCAGAGAATGCCCATTCCTGAATGGAAGTGGGAGAGAATTGCAATGGACTTCGTGGTTGGTCTTCCAAAGACGATGGGTAAGTATGACTCTATTTGGGTGATCATTGACAGATTAACTAAGTCTGCTCATTTCATTCCGGTCAAGGTGACTTATAATGCAGAGAAGTTAGCCAAAATTTACATCTCAGAAATTGTTCGATTGCATGGAGTTCCACTCTTTATCATATCAGATAGAGGTACACAGTTTATTTCTATGTTTTGGAAAACATTGCATACTTAATTAGGTACTAGATTGGATCTTAGTACTGCATTTCACCCTCAGACTGATGGTTAGTCTGAGCGAACGATTCAGGTTTTTGAGGATATGCTTCGTGCATGTGAGATAGAGTTTGGTGGTCATTGTGATAACTTCTTACCCTTAGCAGAGTTCTCATACAACAATAGCTATCACTCAAGTATTGATATGTCCCCATTTGAGGCACTGTATGGGAGAAGATGTAGGTCTCCCATTGGGTGGTTTGATGCATTTAATGTTAGACCTTGGGGTACTGACCTTCTGAGGGAATCGTTAGATAAAGTGAAATGCATTCAAGAAAAGCTCTTAGCGGCTCAAAGTAGGAAGAAAGAATATGCAGATCGAAAGGTTAGGGACTTGGAGTTTATGGAGGGCGAGCAAGTCTTATTGAAGGTTTCACCCATGAAAGGGGTGATGCGGTTTGGTAAGCGAGGTAAGCTTAGTCCGAGGTACATTGGTCCCTTTGAAGTTCTGAAGCGCGTGGGGGAAGTAGCTTATGAATTAGCCTTAACCCCAGGACTGTCAGGAGTGCATCCGGTATTTCATGTGTCTATGTTGAAAAGAAACCATGGGGATGGAAACTACATCATTCGTTGGGATTCAGTCCTTCTGGATGAGAATTTGTCTTATGAGGAAGAGCCTGTTGCCATTTTGGATAGAGAAGTCCGCAAGTTGAGATCAAGGGAGATTGCATCCATCAAAGTTCAGTGGAAGAATCGACCCGTTGAAGAGTTCACTTTGGAGAAGGAGGCCGATATGCAAGAAAGGTATCCACACCTGTTTACAGATTCAGTTACTCCTTTTCGCCCTTGTTTTTCTTCTTGTGATCGTTCGGGGACGAACGATGGGTAAATTGGTATCTATTGTAACGACCTGTTAGTCGTTTTGAGCAGTAGGGTTTATTTCTTGTAATAAATGTCTGAGTCGACGGATCCCACGACGGCCCATCATGGGCACGACGGATCGTCGAGAGTGTCTCGTTCCAAGACACATAGAATTCTAAAATATTGGGTACTGAGAACAACTCTCTGAAATTCGCGACGACATGTAAGGACGGACCGTCGTAGGCACGACGGACCGTCACAGAGTCAAATAAAATCGACTCTCTAAACTTTGTTACGGAAGCAGCAGGACGGACCGTCGCAGGCACGACGGGCCGTCACAGGCTGCATAACCCTGACTGGGTCGGATTTCTGTTAAAACTTTTAAGGGGCGTTTTGGACTATTTCTGCTTATAATTATAAAGTTAGTGGTTGAATGTTAATAATTCAATTACTTGGGGGTTAAAAGAGATAACCTTGAATTAATTAGTGGGTTACTTTTATCATCTTTTATACTTAATTATATGGTAATTAGGGTAAAAGAAAAAGATTTTGAATAAGGAGAAATCATAAAAATAGAAAGAGAGGGACGGACGAGCGAGAGAGAGAAACGAAGAAGAAAGCAAAGCATTGGAAAAGTAGATTTCTTGACTTCAAATCTTCGGTGGAGGTAGGTTATGGTTTTTATGCTATTCCATAGTAAACTGTTAATAGCGAATGATATGTGTTGGGTAGTATTGTAAAGTCTTCTATATGCTTAATTGTGTGCTTGCATGATGTGATTTCATAATTGTGATAAATTAAGCATGATGAGGCTGTTGAATCTTAAATCTTAAAACCTCTCTTTTAATGATGATGCCTTGGTATAAAAGAAGGCTTTATGATTTAAAGGAATGAAGTTAGGGGATCGGGTGTCACGAACCGACACATAGTATTAGGGGATCGGGTGTCTCGAACCGACACGTAGTATTAATGGATCGGGTGTCACGAACCGACACATAGTATTAGGGGATCGGGGGGCACGAACCGACACATAGTATTAGTTGATCGGGTGTCAGGAACCGACACATAGTATTAGGGGATCGGGTGTCACGAACCGACACGTAGTATTAGGGGATCGGAGTGTCACGTTCTGACACAAGAGGAATAAAGAGAATGAATCTTGAACTATCTTAATATACTCAAAAATTTAATGAACCTATTTCCCGAATGAGTATGGTATGGAGGCTTGAGTCCTCATGGGTGTACTTGGCGTTATTATCAATGATTCTTGTACTTGTTGTTGCTACCTGTTGAGTATTGTAGTTGATTTGTGATATTATCTAATATATATTCTTTTCTATTTTGAGTTGGCCGATGATATCTACTCAGTACTCGTGTTTTGTACTGACCCCTACTTGTATGTTTTCTTTTTGTTAATTGTGGAGTGCAGCAAACGTACCGCCGTCTTCAACTCAACCGCAACTCTAGCCAGTCATCATCACGTCAGATTTCATGGTGAGCTATTGTTTCTAGCTTGGACTGGATCTTCTTCTTCACGTCTTGATGCCTTAAAGTTCTGGCATGGACTATCTGTTTAGTTATTTTAGCTTCTTAGATACTCTTAGACTTAGTAATTTGAGGATAGATGTTCTTGTGATGATGACTTCCAGATTTTGGGGATAGAAATTGATAAATTTAGAAGTTATTAATTGATTTCGTTAATGAGTTTTAAGTCTTCCACATTATATTCTGTTTATTATGTTTGAATTGTTGGGGTTTAGATTGGTTGGTTCGCCCACATAGTAGGATAAATGTGGGTGCCACTCGCGACTAGTTTTGGGTCGTGACATGTTCTTTCTATATATCCTTGTGTTTCTGTCAATCCTATTTTGTTATCAATTAATTGTTTTGATATGTATCCCATCCATAATTGAATTGTTTTATTTATATCTGCTACACAGTCTAAATCTAAAAAGTTGTGTTGATACGTTGTTGGTTTAGGTGTCCATTTATTTAATCTTTTATTCCATAAAGTTTTATCTCTGTCATATTTTTCATAATTTGCATTATAGTATGTTGGATTTAAATATTTTGGATTTTTTACTCCTGATGTACTAGGTTTTTCATTCATGTCTATATCTCCCGTGTTTATTTCTACATTTTTTTTGTATTATCTATATTATCTAAAAGTTCTATATATGTTTCACTTACCCCTGAGTATTGTTCTTCTAAATTATCGTTGATATCATCAGTTCTTACTTCTGGTAGATTAGTTATATTATCTTGATTACTTTCTTCTAATTTATCTTCTAATTGCAATCTTTCTATAAATTTGTGTATTTCATTTGCTAAGTTTCTTTTTTGTTCTTTTCTTTTTATTTTATTTCATACATTTCTTTTAACATTGCTAATTCTTTTTCTAATTCAAAAATTTCTTTATTTTTTATTTCTTCTATTTGTTGTACTTCTTTTTTTGCTTGATGTTTTATTTTTTCAATTTCCATTTTTCTATCTATTTCTTCATTTTCTTTTGCTACCCTCACCATAGAAGTTAAACAATCTTCTAATTTTACCGTTTCTTTTTCTAACATTAAACTTAAATTGTCACCTATTTTCTTATATCTTCTTCCTAGATTAGAAAATATTGTCCTTATTTTTAGTCGTTAATAGTTTTCAAATATTTGTTAATCTATTGCATATTCTTCCTTATTCATTTATAAATTATGTTGTAGTTTATATTCTAGATTATTTATTTGTATTTCTAAATATAAAATAGTATTTCTCTGTGCTATTATAGATTTTTCACAAATTCCTATAAATATATTACTATTTAGTCTATTTTGTCTATGTCTTAATTCTTTTCTTTTTACCATAATTATTTTATTAAGTTCTTGTTTATATTCATTATTCATCGTACTTTTAAATATTTAATATATTAATATTCTAATTTAGAAATAATATCTATCATTTTTTCTAATCCTTTATTGTTGGTTTTTGTAAAATTAAGTTCTTTATATTCTGGACATAATTTGTTTAATTTTCTTTTTATATTTCTTATCTTTCTGTTGATACGATGCTTCGTTTCATCTTTCATGGCTCTGATACCATTTTTGTGGGGTGCGGAATTCATCATACGTTCATGGTAAATTAAGATATATATATATATTGTAGAGTAAAATATATTTTATTATAAATTTCTTCTGATAATTGTTTTAATCTAATTATTTCTTCAAGATTGTTTATTGTATATTCTATATATGAAATATCTTGGCTTCTTTGGTACATATATAAATTTTTTTGTATTAAGTAGTTTAATAACCTTATTTTTTACATGGTTTCAATCCAATATTTTAAATATTCATAGTTCGTTTTAATCTGAATCTATTTCTAAATCATATTTATCTATTCTTTCTATATCTAATTCTTGTAAATCTATTTCATACCACTTTTGATTTAATATATCTTCTAAATCATACTCATACATAGTCTTGAGAGAGTCAATTGACATGTTTTCCTTCTAACCTTCAACTTGCTTCCGACATGCAATTATAAGGTATAGAAAAGTATGAGGTTAGTACTAACAATGTACTAAGTATGGCCTTCTGAAAAATCATGCAAAAATGGGACATTTTAGTTGAAACATACAAGCAATGCTATTTTGAGGAAATCTTCATGAATCAAGTTACAAGAAATCATTTAAAATCATCATTTAGTACATAAAGCAACACATCCATTTTTCTTATCATAAGAGAATACTTATACACCCACTTAACACCAAACTCTTCCTATCCTAAGTTTTACTAAGACTCACTTAGGTAAGATATGAATAGATCGCCCATATAATATCTTCTTTACACACCCAAGTTATTCTTAAGACTACCAAGGACAAGCATACTTCATTTCTTTTAACAAGTCAACATTCAATACTAAAGACACTAGAGGAACATAATTGTATTTAAGAACTTCACATAAGTACCGTCCTCCAAGACAACATCCAAGTAACAATTAATGCAATGTGAAAGTAGCATCCTAACTTATAATTCCACTTAGTGTTCCTTAGAAATTAACTTAGACTAGGCACATCACATTCTTCACATAAATAAATTTTCAACATACAAAACATCATATAAACATCTTTCCTAGATATTAAACATAAGACCTTTTTAATTCATGAATATTAGACATAGAATCAACATACTTCATAAACATTCAAAATAAAGTCACATTACTGCATTATCCTTAGATATATAGACCTCATGCTTCATTTCATCATATAATGACCCATTCATAAATTTCATAAAAGGACACACCAACACTCCCTCCAAAAGCCTACTTGTGCAATGGATATATAGCGCCCTATTCCACTAATTACCCTAAGTAGTACATCCTCAAGAAGATTTATTTTATAAAATTTATTTGTGGGGTCTACCTTTAACAAACATAGACCATGAGAGTTATACATGGAATCCTGGTATTAACCCCTACCGGATGAGGGATCCCCAATTGCCTATGGTAGGGTCATACTTCACCCTTTACATGGAATTTCCAAAAGTTATACCTGTGTGGGTGCATAATTAATTGATAAGGAGATTGCTACTAAGTGACTCTTTCTCTACTAACGAGACGTACTCATCTCAAGATGTACTTTTGGATATGACATCGCTACTCATGAAGTATACCCACCTCTCGTTCAAATACTCTCGGTGCTAAGCATAACTCCCCCATAGAGTCTTAAACATTCGTTTACTATAGGTTTAGAGATAGCTATTTAGTACCACATCTCAACTATGAAAGTGTACTTATCCCTAGAGGTTACTTGTGGACACCACATCTCAACTCACGAACAGTATTAAACCTCCAACCTATATTTGAAAGATCATGGGAATAGTGAGGTTGCTACTAAATACTTCAATCCAACTCACGAGGAGTGTTCACCCAAAAATCCCCCTTTTCATGTTATGGGAATAGTAGGAATGGTCTAGACATTTTATCTCCAATCATGAAGGGTGTCTACCCTACAAATCCCTTATTTCATTCATAAGGGACTTATTGGGAAAACCATTCAATAGACTATCATACATACTCTTTCATAAACTCAATTCATTCATTCATTCTAGGTATGTGTGTGAGAGTACATGTGAGAATACCTTTCATATAACCTCTTTCATGCATAACATTGATTTATAAACATCTTCACCTTGAATTGATCATAGTCACACACTGTCATGCTTCACATACACATATACTTCATTTGAACCTAACATCTTCAAGAGAAACAATCTCAACTTCATAAACATCACATGTTAAATCAACATACTTTCACTTCCTTTCATATTCAATGCCTTAAAGGCCATAAATTACAATATGCACATATATTCATATTCTTCAAGTAAATGCCGCTACCATAGGTTGACCGTACCACTGAAGATCATTTAACTATAGGAACAAAACAAGATTAGAAAAACTTACACTTTATCCAAGCCTTTACCACCTTTTCTAAATTTCTTCAACAATACATAATAAAATAGCATTTATATAGTATCTAAATATCATTATAACATAGAGAAAACCATATGTCTAACCTTATCAACAATGTACACTAAACCCACTTTATAAGACAAATGTTGAGAAATTGAATGAGCATGGGTTCGTTGGGGTTTTGACATTTAAATAATTGAATACTATAGGAATATATCACAATATATTCATTAAAAAGTTTTCATGAAAGATCCATGCTTAGAGTCGAAAAAAGAATATTTTGGTGTTTGAATCCTTTTTTAAAAGCCTTAAAATGGTCTCTTTGAATGAAAAAAGAGTCAAGGATGAACTACCATACCTTAATATGAAGAAACCCACGAGAATATGAATAAGAAACCCGTATTCATCCATAGCCCATGCTACAAGACTTTGACCTTCAATGGAGGCTTGAGGGGTTTTTGGAAGAGGAGAGCTTTTGAGGGTTTTAGGAATTTTTGAATTCTAAATGAGGGATTGGGATTTATGATGGGGGAATGGGTGTATAATGACCTAAAATCAGTACATAACACCCCCCCCCCCCAAAATACCCAAATAACACCTACATGGATTGGACCGCTTTAGACAAGTAAAATATCACTTAAATTTTTGGAATTATTGTCGGGGAACAAGTCTGCAACGTGGAGCTGCTCCCACTAGATTTTGGACACTAAATTCTATACAGAGAGGTGCGGTACCTATCCGCAACGCGCATGTGTTTCACCAAGGAACAAACCATACGGCCTTAGGCAACTTGCATGGCCAGAGTTTGTGTCCTCCTTGGAACCCTTAGGGTGGTTCTCGGGGAGTCGTACCCGAATGTTTATACCCTAAGAATGTCCCTCTATGTTATAGGGTCATCCCCACAAATTTTAGGCTACAAATAACAAACATAAACACAAGAAACATACAAGTACACACTAGCTGACACATAATGCTAGTTTCCGAACGTCTTGGTTGTTCCTTGACGTTTGACTTCCAAACTTCACCAACTGACTTCTAATGCTAGAGTACATAATTTTAACTCATTAATAACTTATGGAGCACATGTTAAGATCTAGTTTGACCTACTTCATTTTTAGGGTGTAACAGTTTAGCTTGGTCTTGTGTTGGTAGGATGTTTGATCATTATATCTTGAATTTGTTTAGCCAAAACCATTTCATGGTAGATTTAGGGGAAAGGTCTATTGTCACATCCAAGAAGCACTCCCTATACTGGTCACGACCCAAAATGAGCCGTGAGTGGCACCCACACTTATCTTACTATGTGAGCGAACCAATTAATCTAAACCCCAACATTTCAAACATATTAAAAAGAATAATAATGCGGAAGACTTAAAAAATCATTAATATAACCAATAAAAAACTTCTAAAATTTATCAATTATTATCCCCAAAATCTGGAAGTCATCATCTCAAGAACATCTATCCTCAAATTACTAAGTCTAAGAGTATCTAAGAAGCTAAAATAACTAAACAGATAGTCCATGCTAGAACTTCAAGGCATCCAGACATGAAGAAGAGATCCAGTCCAAGCTAGAAGCTTTAGCTCACCCTGAAATCTGGTGTGACGAAGACTGGCTAGTGTTGCGATTGAGTTGAAGATGACGGTACGTTTGCTGCACTCCACAAATAATAAAAAGAAAACATACTAGTAGGGGTCGGTAAAAAACACAGGTACTGAGTAGGTATCATCGGCCAACTCAAAATAGAAAACAGTATATATCAGATAATATCATAAAATCAACTACAATACTCAACAGGTAGCCACACAAGTACGAGAATCATTGATAAATAATACCAAGTACACCCATGATGACTCAAGCCTCCATACCATACTCATTTGGGAAATATGTTCATTAAATTGAGTATATTAACATATTTCAAGATTCATTCTCTTTACTATCCTGGTGTCGGAACGTGACACTCCGATCCTCATCATACTATCCTGGTGTCGGAACGTGACACCCGATCCACTATAACTATCGTGGTGTCGGAACGTGACACCCGATCCCATTCATACTATCCTGGTGTCGAAACGTGACACCCGATCCATTAATACTATCCTGGTGTCGGAACGTGACACTCGATCCTCTATTACTATCCTGGTGTCGAAACGTGACACCCGATCCACTAACCTCATTCTTTTAGTTCATCAAGCCTGCTTTTATACCAAGGCATCATCATTAACAAAGAGGTTTCAAGGTTTAGGATTCAATAGCCTCATCATGCTTATTTTATCGCAATTATATAATCACATCGTACAAGCCTACAATTATGCATATAGGAGACTTTACAAAACTACCCAATACATATCATTCGCTATCAAGAGTTTACTATGAAAAGCATAAACCATAACCTACCTCTAGCGAAGAATTCGTGATCAAGCAACCTACTTTACCAAACCTTTGCTTTCGTTGCGTTCTTTTCTTCTCTCGATCGTTTCACTCTTTACTCTCTGTTCTTTCTCTTTTTCTTATTCAAACCCTTTTGTCTTTTACCCAAATTGTCATATAATTAAGTATAAAGATGGTAAAAGTAACCCACTATTTATTCCAAGGTTGTCTCCTTTAACCCCAAGTAATTGTATTATTAACATTTAACCACTAACTTTATAATTGTAAGCAGGAATAGTCCAAAACGCCCCTTAAAACATTTAACAGAAATCTGACCCAGTCAGGGTTACGCAGACTGTGACGGCCCATCGTGCCTGCGGCGGTCCGTCCTGCTGCTTCCGTCACAAAGTTCAGAGACTCAATTCCTTGAAGTGACTGTGATGGTCCGTCGTGCCAACGACGGTCCGTCCTTCCATTCCATCGTGAAGTTCAGAGAGTCGATCTCAGTACCCAAATTTTCAGAATCCAAGTATTTTGGAACGAGACCCCCTCGACGGTCCGTCGTGCCCATGACGGTCCGTCGTGGGATACATCGACCCAGACAATTATTACATGAAATAAACTCTACTACTCAAAACGACTAAACAAGTCGTTACCATAGATACCAATTTACCCATCGTTCGTCCTCAAACGATCACAAGAAGAAAAACAAGGACGAGAAAGAGTACCTGAATCTGTGAAAAGGTGTGGGTATCTTTCTTGCATATCGGCCTCCTTCTCCCAAGTGGACTCTTCAACTGGTCGATTCTTCCATTGAACTTTGATGGATGCAATCTCCCTTGATCTTAACTTGCGGACTTCTCTATCTAAAATAGCAACAGGCTCCTCCTCATAAGACAAATTCTCATCAAGAAGGACCGAATCCAAACGAATAATGTAGTTTTCATCACCATGGTATCTTTTCAACATAGACACATGAAATACCGGGTGCACTCCTGACAGTCCTGGGGGTAAGGCCAATTCATAAGCTACCTCCCCCACGCGCTTCAGAACTTCAAATGGACCAATATACCTTGGACTAAGCTTACCTCGCTTACCAAACCGCATCACCCCTTTCATGGGCGAAACCTTCAGTAAGACTTTCTCACCCTCCACAAACTCCAAGTGTCTAACCTTCCGATCTGCATATTCCTTCTTCCTACTTTGAGCCGCTAGAAGCTTTTCCTGAATGCATTTCACTTTATCTAACGATTCCGTTAGAAGGTCAGTACCCCAAGGTCTAACCTCAAATGCATCAAACCAACCAATGGGAGACCTACATCTTCTCCCATACAGTGCCTCAAATGGGGCCATATCAATACTCGAGTGATAGCTATTGTTGTATGAGAACTCTGCTAAGGGTAAGAAGTTATCCCATTGGACTCCAAACTCTATCACACATTCACGAAGCATATCCTCCAACACTTGAATCGTTCGCTCAGACTGACCATCGGTCTGAGGATGGACCGTAGTACTAAGGTCAAATCTAGTACCTAATTTAGCATGCAATGTTTTCCAAAACTTAGAAGTAAACTGCGTACCTCTATCTGATATGATGGAGAGTGGAACTCCATGCAATCGAACAATTTCTGAGATGTAAATTTTGGCTAACTTCTCTGCATTATAAGTCACCTTGATCGGAATGAAATGAGCAGACTTAGTTAACCTATCAACAATTACCCAAATGGAGTCATACTTACCCATTGTCTTTGGAAGACCAACCACGAAGTCCATTGCAATTCTCTCCCACTTCCATTCAGGAATGGGCATTCTCTGAAGTGTCCCTCCAGGCCTCTGGTGTTCATACTTTACTTGCTGACAATTCGGGCATTGAGCAACAAAGTCAACAATGTCACACTTCATTCTACTCCACCAAAAATGTTTCTTTAGGTCACGATACATCTTTGTTGCACCAGGATGTATAGAATACCTTGAACTGTGAGCCTCTGTAAGAATAGTGTTGATCAAATCATCGACGCGGGGTACACATACCCTTCCTATAATTCTCAAAACACCTTCCTCATCAATTTTTGCTTCTTTAGCCTTTCCTCGCAACACCTTATCTCGGATCTGGATCAGTTTCTCATCGGTAAACTGCTTTCCTTTAATCTTATCAAGAAAGGAAGATTTTGCCTCAACACAGGCCTAAAATACTCCCTTCTCATTTACTTCTAGCCTCATAAAGTCATTAGCCAAAGTCTGAACATCTCTAGCCAATGGGCGTCTAGAAACCTGCAAGTGGGCTAGGCTTCCCATGCTCACTGCCTTTCTACTTAAAGCATCTGCCACAACGTTAGCTTTTCCTGGATGATACAAGATAGTGATGTCATAGTCTTTCAGTAGTTCCATCCACCTCCTCTGTCTTAAATTCAAATCCTTCTGAGTAAAGACATACTGTAAACTACGGTGATCTGTATAAACTTCACACTTAACCCCATATAGATAGTGCCTCCATTGCTTTAATACAAACACTACCGCAGCCAACTACAAATCATGGGTCGGATAATTACGTTCATCCACCTTTAATTGCCTCGAAGCATAAGCAATTACATTCTTCTCTTGCATTAGCACTGCACCCAAACCAGAATAAGATGCATCACAATAAACAATGAAGTTCTTACCTTCCATTGGCAAGGTGAGGATTGGTGCAGTAGTCAACAAAGTCTTGAGCTTCTGAAAGCTTTCTTCACACTCGTCCGACCATACAAATGGAACACTCTACTTAGTCAAGTTTGTCAATTGGGAAGCAATAGAAGCAAATCTCTTGACAAACCGACGATAGTAGCTAGCTAAACCAATAAAGCTCCTTACCTCTGTAACATTAGTGGGTATTACCCAATTATTCACTGCTTCGATCATAGAAGGATCCACCATCACTCCATCCTTAGAAACCACATGCCCCAAGAAGGACACTGAATCTAGCCAAAACTCGCACTTAGAGAATTTGGCATAAAGCTTTTTCTCCCTCAATATTTCCAATACAATTCTCAAATGCTCCTCATGTTCTAAACTGCCTTTAAGTATACCAGTATATCGTCGATGAATATAATGACAAAGAGATCTAGATATGGCTTAAAAATCCCGTTCATCAAACTCATGAAAGCAGCAGGGGCATTCGTATGCCCAAAAGACATTACTAAGAACTCGTAATGCCCATACCTAGTCCGAAAAGCCGTCTTGGGCACATCGATTGCCCATATTTTCAATTGATGATAACCAGATCTCAAGTCGATATTTGAGAAGGTACAAGCACGTTGTAACTGATCGAACAAATCATCAATGCGAGGAAGAGGATACTTGTTCTTAACAGTTACTTTATTTAGTTGCCTGTAATCTATGCACATCCGAAAACTTCCATCCTTCTTCTTCACAAACAAAACGGGAGCACCCCAAGGGGATGCACTTGGTCTAATAAAGCCTTTTATTAACAATTCTTGAAGTTGGGCCTTTAACTCTTTTAACTCAGCGGGAGCCATTCTATAAGGGGGTATAGAAATGGGGCGAGTTCCCGGCTCTACATCAATGCAAAAGTCAATATCCCTATCCGGTGGCATACAAGGAAGGTCTGCAGGAAACACATCTAGAAACTCACGGACTATCAAAACCGACTCAATTGAAGGTACTGGGGTAGTATCATCCCTGAGATGTGCCAAGAACGCCAAACAACCCTTACAAACCATTTTCTTAGCACGAAGAAAGGAGATGATACGAACCGGATTGGAAGTGTAGTCAACCTCCCACACTAACGGATCTGTCCCAGGCTTGGCTAACGTCACAGTTTTAGCATTACAATCTAAGATTGCAAAGTTTGGAGAAAGCCAAGTCATACCCAGAATTACATCGAAATCAACCATTTCTAAGATAACCTGTTCTACATGAGTACTGCTCCGCACAAACGTTACAAGACAAGACCTATACACCTTTTCAACTATCACAGACTCACCCACCGGAGTAGAAACACGAATAGGAATGTCAAGCAATTCACAATGTAAATTAAGACCAGTAGCAAATGAAGAAGATACATATGAAAATGTGGATCCCGGATCAAATAATACGGAAGACATGCAATCACAAACCAAAAGATTACCTGTGATAACAGCATCAGACGTCTCTGCTTCCGACCGCCCGGGGAAAGCGTAACAATGGGCCCTATCGCCTGTCTGCCCGTTGCCCCTACCATGTTGTGCTGTAGTGGCTCCAGTTTGCCCATCACCCCAGTTGATTTGGTGACCACCATTACCTCGGCCACCACATTCTCCAGAATGGCGGCCTCTTCCCTGACCATCTCTAACTCTAACTATTGGGGGTCTGTAACTCTGTTTTGGACAATATCTCTTAATATGTCAAATTTTCCCACATCCATAACACTCTCTGGGTTCAATCATAGGTCTCTGTGAGAACGACGAAGTCTGGGGATAACCTCCAAACTCAGAGAAATGTTGACCGGTCTACGGTGGACCCCCAGCTACAGCCTGCAGTGAAGACTGAATAAGTCGGGCTGTATAACCTCCAGAACTCTGTCCTCTGGAGTAAGAACCACTAAACTCACCTCCCTTACGAAACTTCTTAGTAGTTGATGCCATGGTGAAATCATCTGGCTTCACTCCCTCCACCTCATTCACAAAGTGTACTACTTCCTGAAAGGATTTTGCTGTAGCAGCTACCTGTAAGGCTGAGATCCGCAAATCTGACCTCAACCCCTTCACAAAATGGCAAATCCGTTCTTGTGGACTGAAGCAAAGCTGGGTGGCATATCTGGAGAGTGCAAGAAACTTAGCCTCATAAGCAGTAACCAACATCCTGCCTTGCTCTAGGCTTAGAAACTCATCTCTCCTCCTATCCCTCAAAGTACGGGGTATACACTTCTCCATAAATAAACTAGAGAATGATGCCCAAGTCATAGGTTGTGCCTCTGTTGGTTGACACTCCACATGTGACCGCCCCCACATTTTGGCGTTCCCTTGAAATTGATAGGTCACAAACTCGACGCCAAATCGTTCTACTATACCCATCTTGTGTAGTAACTCATGACAGTCAACTAGAAAATCGTAGGCATCCTCAGATTCAGCACCCTTGAAGACAGAAGGTTTCAATTTCGAGAACTTACGGAAAAGTTCATGCTGATCACTTGTCATTATAGGCCCTATAGTCAAACGAGGAAATGTGCCTATTTCAAGTGAGGCATCCATGCGGGGAGCCCCAGCAGCAGCATGTCATACTCCCGTAACCTGAGGTGCGGGTGCAGAAAACACTTGATGTGTCTAGACTTGAGCAGATAACCCGCTAAGATCAGCAAGAGCATGATTAATCATCTCTGGGGTAGGTTGGGGGGGTAATTCCTCATTCTGCACCTGTTCGCCCTCTCCTTCCTCACCCTCTCTTAATATTTCCTTAGTCGGTAAAGGAGTCACCGCCCTAGTACTAAATGGGCCAGGTGTTTGTCCTCTTCCTCTGGAGGACGTCCTCCCGCGACCTCTTCTGTGACCTCTTGCCACTGTTCCTCTTCGGGCTACAACCCTAGTGGCTGGCTCAGACGCATCTTGACTTGCCGGTGTTGATGTTGGCGCAGTTGTGGCTCTAGTTCTAACCATTTGCGAAATAGAGTGAAGATGGTCAGATACCAATTTGTATCACCTAGATACCAATTGTTCCCAGTAATAGCACGAAAGAAAGAAAGAATGGAATTTTCCTAAAGTATTATAGCCTCTCAAAGAAAAGTAAAGGCGTCCCCCTACCGTTCCTCAAGACTCTACTAGACTCGTTCTTGTGTGATGAGACCAACGAACCTAAGGCTCTGATACCAAGTTTGTCAAGACCCAAAATGAGCCGCGAGTTGCACCCACACTTATCTTACTATGTGAGCGAACAACCAAACTAAACCCAAACATTTCAAACATAATAAACAGAATAATAATGCGGAAGACTTAAAAACTCATTAATATACCAATAAATAACTTCTAAAATTTATCAATTACTATCCCCAAAAACTGGAAGTCATCATCACAAGAACATCTATCCTCAAATTACTAAGTCTAAGAGTAGCTAAGAAGCTAAAATAACTAAACAGATAGTCCATGCCAGAACATCAAGGCATCCAGACATGAAGAAGAGATCCAGTCCAAGCTAGAAGCTTTAGCTCACCCTGAAATCTGGTGTGACGAAGACTGGCTAGAGTTGCGATTGAGTTGAAGACGACGGTACGTTTGCTGCACTCCAGAAATAATAAAAAGAAAACATACAAGTAGGGGTAAGTACAAAACACAGGTACTGAGTAGGTATCATCGCCTAACTCAAAATAGAAAACAGTATATATCAGATAATATCATAAAATCAACTACAATACTCAACAGGTAGCGACACAAGTACGAGAATCATAAATAAATAACACCAAGTACACCCATGATGACTCAAGTCTCCATACCATACTCATTTGGGAAATAGGTTCATTAAATTGAGTATATTAACATATTTCAAGATTCAATCTCTTTACTATCCTGGTGTCGGAACGTGACATTACGATCCTCATCATACTATCCTGGTGTCGGAATGTGACACCCGATCCACTATTACTATCCTGGTGTCAGAACGTGACACCCGATCCCATTCATACTATCCTGGTGTCGAAATGTGACACCCGATCCATTAATACTATCCTGGTGTCGGAATGTGACACCAGATCCTCTATTACTATCCTGGTGTCGGAACGTGACACCCGATCCACTAACCTCATTCTTTTAGTTCATCAAGCCTGCTTTTATGCCAAGGCATCATCATTAACAAAGAGGTTTCAAGGTTTAGGATTCAATAGCCTCATCATGCTTATTTTATCGCAATTATATAATCACATCGTGCAAGCATACAATTAATCATATAGGAGACTTTACAAAACTACCCCATACATATCATTCGCTATCAAGAGTTTACTATGAAAAGCATAAACCATAACCTACCTCTACCGAAGAATTCGTGATCAAGCAACCTACTTTCCCAAACCTTTGCTTTCCTTGCGTTCTCCTCTTCTCTCGATCATTTCTCTCTTTACTCTCTGATCTTTCTCTTTTTCTTATTTAAACCCTTTTGTCTTTTAACCTAATTGTCATATAATTAAGTATAAAGATGGTAAAAGTAACCCACTATTTATTCCAATGTTGTCTCCTTTAACCCCTAAGTAATTGAATTATTAACATTTAACCACTAACTTTATAATTATAAGCAGGAATAGTCCAAAATGCCCCTTAAAACATTGAACAGAAATTCGACCCAGTCAGGGTTACGTAGACTGTGACGTCCCGTCGTGCCTGCGACGGTCTGTCCTGCTGCTTCCGTCACAAAGTTCAGAGACTCAATTCCTTGAAGAGACTGTGACAATCCATCGTGCGAATGATGGTCCGTCGTGCCACTCCGTCGTGAAGTTGGGAGAGTCGATCTCAGTACCCAAATTTTCAGATTCCAAGTTTTTTGGAACGAGACCCCCTCGACGGTCTGTATTGCCTATGACGGTCCATCGTGGGATCCGTCGACCCAGACAGTTATTACCAGAAATATACTCTACTGCTCAAAACGACTAAACAGGTCGTTACAATACGTTACCGGCATTATCGTCCTTATAGAGGACTAAAACTAGTCTCTAACCATTAATCATTTCATATCATAGGTTAAAAAGTGTGGAAAAATAAAACTTTTAATCGACATCTACTTCTTGAGGTTTACATAGACGTCTCTCTTAGACATAACATATACATAGGGAATTTCTTTAGACTCCTTGCATAGGAAGCTTACATAGGCTTATACTTTTATGTCACATATACAATATACAAGATAGAGTCTAATATAGATGTCTCAAATAAAACCATCCAAGTCAGAATAGAGTTAAATGAGAATAGCCCTTACACAAATGTATAATTTCCACTTTGGGCATCCAACAATGTCTTGGAACAATAAGAGTGAAATGGATGTATTTAGACTATTAAAAGTTAGATATGTTCAACGAGAAAAGGCATCATCCTCGGATATTGAAACATACCCACACTTCGAGTGATCATCTAGGACATCCTTGCAAATTGGTCACGAACACCCGAACCTAAATTTTTTGGAAAAAAGGGAGAAATAGGGGTTAGTGCATAACTTATACTAATTATGGAAACATATGCACACACAACTTAGAAATCATGCTAAAGGGGACATTTGTTAATAACCATGAAAATTTACTTTGAAAAGCCTTATGCATAATCAAGAACACATATAAGATAATAACAATATCTTCCTTAAGATAGTAGCATATTAAACACAAGACCAACATTATCAAGTATAGTGAAGTCAAAGAAACTCCAACATCATGTCATAATAACAAAGCAGGTACAAGAGTTTATAACATTCAATATATACAAGACCCTTACTCATAACCCACCATCAAGTCTACAAGTGCAATGACCAAGTCAATCCACATAACGTTACTCAAGAAAGTCAACAAAATAAAGGATTATAAGAAATGCCTAACATAACATAACATAGCATCAAGAGTAGTCATCATCATATTTAGCAATATAGACAAATAACATGTTTATACATGAAACCAACATCATATAGGATCATCAACATGTAAAGTCAACATATGCATATCATTTTCTTTATAAGAGCATAATAACATAAGAACATCCTTCTAGGACTTCCCTCAACGCCAACTAGTGGAATGTATGGGTAGAGTTCCATACCCCTACCTAATCTAAGTCAAAGCATTTTGGAAGGGACACTCCTCATTACTAGTACACTCGGTGCTAAGCTAGAGTCCCAATTGAAATGTCTTTCTTTAACAATCATAACTTAGTTCATGTCATAAGAGACTAACTCCTTCTGTAGACATAGTCATTATATCAATAGGAATTCTCATACTAAACCATCTAAATAGAATAGACCAATATGGGCAAAGCCCTAACACAAATGTATAAAGGACACTTAGGGTTATCAACAATATATTGAAACAACATGAATGAAATGATTGTCTTTAGACAATTACAGTTTAACATAGGTAGAGTCATAGAAAGGCATCATCCAAACATAAGGACATACCCACACTTGAAAAAATGATCCAATCCTTCCTTCAAAGGTAGTCATGATTCCTTCGACGACTGTAACCTAAAATATTGGGAAATAACAGAAAAATGGGGTTAGTACATCACTTTTACTAAGTGTGAAATCATATGCACATGCAACATAGAAATGATGTAAAAAGGGGACATTTGATAAAAACATGCAAAATCACTTTTTGAAAAACCTTACGCACATTCAAGAACCAATACAAGTCAATAAGCACATATTCCTTATGTCAAGACCACGTATAACACAAGACAAACAACATCAAGTCTATTCAAGTCATCATGTATATCAACACAATACACGATATAACCAAGACGACTCAATAATAAAGTTATAATACCAACAAGCATGCACAGTAGTTCATGACATTATAATCTAAGCAATACCATTACTCATTTACCCCCATTAAGTCCACTAGTCTAATGACTAAGAAAGACCCCATACCTTACTTAATCAAACAAACAAAACAAGGATGATAAGCAATGCCTAACTATACATACGATAACATCAAGAATGTTCATCATCATATCTCGCAATGTAGACTAACAACATATTCATAAGTGAAACCAATATTACATAGTGTCATTAACATTAATGATCAACATATAATATAATTTACCTTTATAAAATATAATTTCATCAGGACATCTTTCTAAGACTTCCCTAAAGTCTAACTAGTGCAATGTATAGGTAGAGTCCATACTCCTACCTACACAAATTCAAATCCCTTACGTCATCCTAGTTAGAGTTCACTTTATTACTTTATTTTACATTTAGGAACATCATGCATTAACCGACATAGATCCAATGAGATAATGTTGAATGAAATTTGATAGTACCTTACACTGAAAAAGTTGGACTACTTTCAAAGGTAGTACTAAAACATGAACATATCATCTACGTGGATCCACTAGCCAATATTTTAATGATGGCGACATAGTTCAAGAACTACGAGATGTATTTGGGACCCTCTATATCCTACGTACATTAAAGTCTCCAATATCATGAGTACAATAGTGATCCTACATTTTCTAAGTTGTAAGGGACAATCCTCACTTCTAGTTCACTCGGTGCTAAGCTAGAGTTCCTTTTGAAACATCTTTCATTAGTTATCATAACTTAGTTCACGCATAGGACACTACTCCTTATATATTCATATTCTTTAGCTCAACAAGAATTACATGATAACATCCTTTAAATGCAATTTAAATATGTGAGGTTAGCACATTTACATCACCATATCATGATAAGGCACACAGGCAATTCATCACCAACTTTATATCATTGTATCCTAGCAAACTCTTCAAAAGACATAAATAAGGACATTTCAAGTCAGCATCATAACAACCCTCATAAATCCTATCATCAGGTGTACTTCAATAGAACTTTATCACTAAACACAAGTAATCATAATTGAAGTAAAGGTTTGAGACCACAAGACAGACCCCAATCTCCTTCACAAGACATCATCCAAGGTTTTATACTCAGACATCCAATTAAACCCAAAAACGGTTGTAATATAATAAAAAAACATTAATTAACACAATAATAATGTCAATTGAATCACTACACATAAATTCATCACTAGTACATAACCTAGGGTTAGGGACTTGGGTCAATTTCATGATCTATTCCACAAAACTAGGTTAACTTATCAAGAACTAGCATACTTGAATCATTATACATCATAATATAAACATAATAATCAAAAGAAACCATAGAGAACAAAATTTAGAAAGTCAATTTCGTAATAGGCAGAAACCCATAAGAATTCTTCTTTTTGAAAAATAATTTTTTGAAGAATCCTTTGGGGAAAGGAATACCAAATGTAAAAGGATCCCATACCTTGTTAATTTTTGAAGAATTATGGAGAAAATCACCCTTCTTGCTTCCCGAAAGACCTTGACCTATCCCTTCAGTGGAGTTCTTCTTTTTGTGAGAAAAAGTAGGGAGAAGAAAGATCAGTTTTGGTTTGGGAATTGAGAGGTGTTAAGTATTATTTTACACTTGGGTAGGTTATATAGTTGATTAATTAAACTAATTAACCAAATACTAATAAATATTTAACTCCCTAACTTAATTAAATGCCCTAACTAAAAAATAGAAAGAAAAAGTAGTCCTGACCTACGAGACCCCAACCTACGGGCTGTAGGTTAGTCGACAGCCAAGACCCACACCATCCTGTACAACTGTAGTTTTGGTCAGAGAGTTACCAACTTGACCCCTTCAGAAAAAATGGATAATTGACCACCTATGAAGGCATCAAAGCCCCGTCGATCAGTCCACGCCTCATCACCTGCAACCGTCAATGGTTACTGCCTGCACTGCCTCCATTGACATCTTAAAGTCGGAAAGAAAGGGTCCTCCTCAAGGACTCTTAAGATGATCCTTGGGGAGTCGTACCTTGATATTTGACCCTAAAGTTACCCTAATATGTGTTAGAAACCATTCTACTAAATTTTATCCATTTCTTACTCTTAATACCTCGTAAAATAGTCTAAGGCACGGTTACACCTTTTGCACTAGTTTTCGAACGTCGTGGACGTTCCTTGACGTTTTGAATCTAAACCTTATCAAATGACTTTTATATATTAATATTGAACTTATAACAGTGTTATAAACCTTATAAACTCATGTGAGTCTGTACATTAGGTTTTGGACTTTTGAAGTGTTACATTATCCCCCCTTATGAACATTCATCCTCGTATGAAACTAAAAATCCTTTGAAGCGAAATGATAGACTCAATACCATCAGCCCAACAAACAACATGAAAAATCAATATGAGTTATAACTCAAATCATAATAACATGGAATTTGCACAATGTAACTCAAAATATCCATTATAACACCTATAAACTCAACATCACAACATGTGGAGTTTTCCTTCTCACAACAACATAGGCTCCATGTATCATTAAAGATTCGATTAAGCCAAAACTGAACCTATCAACATGCCCAATTTAATTTTATAAAGGGAACAACATACCAAGAACAAAATCAGTGCAATAACAAGCAAAAAAGCTTTTTTTTACATGAAACTTCTTTTTGGCCATAACATTACCATTAATATGCATATCTTTTCAAAACAAGTAAAATTCTATAAACTCATTGTTTAGATTATTAAAAGGCAAAACTAACCTTAATTATCAAAGAGAATAGGGTAACAGGACTTCATATCGGCTTCGGCATCCCATGATGCTCCTTCAACTAGGTGGTTCTTCCATAACACCTTTATGGAAGCCACCTCCTTGTTCGTCAACCAAAACCTCCTCATAAGAGAGATTCTCTTCTACACTTAGACCTTAAATAGGAAGAATGGACTCGAGATCAATGATGGGCTTATAAAGCATGGATATATGGAACACCGACAAGACTAAGCCAATTCACTGGATAATCTCAACTCACAGGCAACCTTGTAAACCGTTTGCAAAATTTCGTAAGGGACCACATAATGAGGACGATTAAACTTCCCTTCTTGCCAAATCTCACCACTCCCTTCATTTGTGAAATTTTAGATACACTTTATAACCCTTTTTGAATTCTAAGTCTCTTCTCCTATAGTCGACATATGACATTTGAAGGCCATGAGTTGTTTTCAATCGGTTCTTTATCATATGAAATAGCTCCAAAGTCTTATAAATCAATTTGGGACAATAGAAAGAAGACTCACCCACTTGAAACCATACAATTGGAGTTCTACATTTCCTACCATACAAGGCCTCAAAAGGAGCCATAGATATAGTTCAATGGCAACTATTTTTATAAGAGAACTTAACAAAAAATGTTTATCCCAATTTTCCTTTGAAATCAATATACAATCTATAAGCATATCCTTAAGGGTTTGAGTAGTACGCTCTGCTTGACCAACATAGTGAGATGAAAAGCAGTGCTTAGCTTCACCATGGTACGTAACAATTTTTGAAATGACCTCCAAAACCTAGATGTGTATTGTGCACCTCTATCCGATATGATGAATAACAGAATGCCATGGCGGCACACAATATCATCTAAGAAATGAGGTTGGTATCCTGTAGCAAGTCAATACAAAAATCAATTTCCCATTCATGAGGGATTCCAGGAAGATAATTAGAAAATACCTTCGAAAATTCCTTTACTAAGGGGACTAACTCAATGGGAGGATTTTCAAAGTTTAAATCTTTATTTCTTATAATATGGTATAAAGAACTTTTGAGATTAGTTTACAAGCCCTAAGACAAAAGATGATACGGCCACTAGGAATAGAGTTTCCCCCCTTCCATTCTAAAACAGGTTCATTTGGAAAATTAAACTTGACAATTCTTTTTCTACAAGCAATGGAGACAAATCAATCATGTAACCAATCCATCCCCAAAATGAAATAAAAATCGACCATATCAAGTTCTACAAATTCACCATGAGTAACTCTATTGAGCAAAATTATAGCACAATTTCTATATGCCCTCTTTGAAACCACCGATTGACTTATTGTGGTAGTTACCATAAAAGGCTCGTTTAGAATATCAGGAAAAATAACAAGCTTCCTGGCTATAAACGGAGTAATAAAAGATAATTTACCACCCAGATAATGTAAAGAATTAACATCAATAGAGAAGTCTTGTAACATACCCGTCATCACATCGGGAGGACTCTCTTTTTGACTCCTAAAGCAAAGTGCATAAGGCGATTCTTCTTTGGAGCATCCACATTAGAACAACTAGCTTGAGCTTGCCCACTTACTTTTTCTTGCCCCTTCAAATTATTGCTATCTCTAACATTGTGGCCACTCTTGCCATAAATAAAGAAATCGTCCATCCCAACAAGGCAATCACCATAATACTTCTTACAAAACTTTCCACATGTTAGCTTCTTGGTTTGTGAACTAGTACCTCTTCCCTTTTTTCACTTAGGGTTAGACAACCTATCATCACGAGCCTTGGGAAATTTGGAAGGAACATGTTTGAAAACCTCTTCTTGAACCTAAGCTCATCTTGAATGTCATGCCTACTCTTAGAAGAACCACCATCATAAGACCTTGCAGTCTTGGCTTCCATATTCTTCCTCTTTAACCTAGTTTCTTCCACTTGTTGAGCATGATCCATGAGACGAGAAATATTCATATTATCATGAAGAATAGCCGAATGACATTCATCAAGAAAGTCTTCGAAAAACCCCGTAAGAAAATGACTAATTTCATCGCTTGTGTTTGACACCAAGGATGGAGTATACTAGGAAAATATAGTGAATTTCAAGGAATAATCAAGTACACTCATATCTCCTTAACGAAGGTTGACAAATTCTTTTACCTTAGTTTCCCTTAACTCTCTCAGAAAGAACATTTCAGGAAAAGCCTTCTTGACGATCTCCTCTGTGACAGGACAAGCCCTAAGTGCCCTATTATCTCTCCATTGTGTGGACAATGTTTGGGCCACATCTTTGAGTAGATTGACCTCCAACTCGGCCTTGTCAATTGAGGTGACACCAATAGCATAGAGGATTTTATAGAACACATCAAGGAAATGTTGAGGGTCGTCATCCGACCTCTATCCAAAGAACATAGAAGGACTTATTCGAGTAAAGTCTCTCAAACGAGAGGCCATATTGTTAGCATGTTGAGGCACTCGAGGTTCAACCTCCCGATTCACTTAGGCCATCATATTTTGGACTTGAGAAGTGACGACATTAGCTTGAGAGGTCATGGCTTGAGATTAATTAATAAATTTTTCCTTATCTCTTCATTGATCATGGGTGGAGGAACAACCGAAACCTGACTACCCATAGAAACTTCCTCAAGTTAAGGAACTTGGTTGTCTTATAGAGGCACTTGGTTGTCATGAGATACCACATAGGCCATGTCTTACTCGGCTCTTCTAGCAGCTGCTCTTCGAATATTAATACCGATAACCACGATACAATGTGAAGGTGAAATCACATACATATGAGTTCAGGAATATGAGAGTTTCCTAAGCATCACATAGTCTCTCATTTATAAGTGTGGTGCGATTCACATAATGAATAATAATCTACGTAGACTTGAATTAATGAGACATATTCTCTAAATATATTTAACCTCATACTCTATTATCAAGTTTATCACATTCAGGGAGCACCCCCTAGATATAACCGGCATCATTGTCCTCGAAAAGGACTAATACTAGCCTCTTAGCATTTATCATCACATTCATAGGTTAAAAGTGTAGAAAATTTAAAATTTTTTATTTACAACTACTTCATAAGGTTTACTTAGCCCTCTCTATTACATGTAGTCTTGTACTTTTATTCCACATATGGATAATATAAATAATATAGTCATAACAAGTAATTCTCATATTAAACTATCTAAACGGAATAGACCACTATGGGAAAAGCCCTAACACAAATGTAGAAAGGCCACTTAGGTATTACAAAAGTATATTGAAACAGCATGAATAAAAATTATCTTTAGACTATAACAAAGTAACATAGGTATAGTGATAGAAAGGAATCATCCTAGAAACATGAGGACATACCCTTCAAAGTGGCCACGAACCCTTCCATGACCAACACTTAAAATGTTGGGCGAAAAGTGAGAAATGTGTTTAGCACATCACTTGTACAAACTATGGAATTATATGCACATTAAACATTGAAATTTTGTCAAAAAGGGACATTTTATAAAAGCATGCAAAGTAACTTTTGGAAATACCTTATGTACATTCAAAAAGCAATACTAGTCAATAAGCACAAATTTCTTCATTATAGACCATGTTTAACACAAGACCAACAATATCAAGTCTAGTCTAGTTGAAATATATATCAACACAATTGAGCACATAACAAAGATAACTCTATCATCAAGTTTTAATACAAACAACCATGCACAGTAGTTCATGACATTATAACATAAGCAAGACCATTTACTATGTCACATCTGGGGAGCACCCCCTAGAAGTAACATAGCATACTTGACCTCTATGGGGTCTTATACCAGCCCGAATTTATCATTCATCGCATTGTCATAGGTAAATTTAGCGGAAAATTTCAAAGTTTCTTAGCACACACACAAACACACACACACACACACACACACACACACATATATATAATATCATCATACATAGTTATAAATTCTAGTCTTTTTTATCATCCTAGACTCAACATCATAAGAATACTTTACGGACATGGCCCTTATAACATAATACATAAGCACAATTATAAAAGACTTTACAGTGAAGACATGACTTAGGAATCCTTGGACTTAAGGATTCCTTTCCTTGAGCTTGGAAATCGTCTATCAAGCACTTTACTATTTAAGACCTCTTTTAAGTATCCGAAACCTACAATTTGCGTAAAGAGTAGAGAAGAATGGAGTTGGTACAAGAATGCACCACGTATGGCAACCATGCAGAAAACATGCATTTAAATGGGACATTTACTTGAAATCATACTTCATGCCTTTTTCAGTAAATATTCATAAAACCTTTATACAATAGCATTTCTATCATTCACATGTTTCATATATACATATTCAAAAGTCAAACCTAATATAAAATCACATATAGAATGTAAGCCACTTTTAGAGTAACTTTAAAATGAGTTATTTGCCTTAACGATGAACTTTTCCAGTTTACACTGAACTTCTTCTTTTAATTCATTAGCCCCCCAAGTAACCCTCTAGTAATTCTTGGTGCAATGCATCACCTTAACGTCACAAGTAAAACGATACATACAATATACATATGTCAACACATACTATCATAGAAGTATAATACACCAAAGACACATTTAAGTCCATACAATAAAAAAATTAAAATAAACCCTAGTCTTTACTCACATATACTACTTATTTTACTTCGCATAGAACCTTAAGAGACCTTACTCACTAATCCAATCTAAATCTACTAGTTCAATAAACAAGTGAAGCCCCATAACGTCATACATTCTTAGTAGACCTATAATGAGACCACAAGCCTTAACATCAAATTCATATATAGAAAAGTAAGTGAAGACAACTTCATTCAAGTTAACAAAACCTTCATCATGCGGTCATTAAGGCTAACATAGTGGATATAAGGACAAGACCACATCACATAGATCCATCAAGACTCATACCATGAACTTCATCACAACAAGTAGACAATTACTACAAAGTCATGCATAAGGAACACAAACATAGACAAATGCATTAGAACACATTCCTAGGACTTTCTTCAAGAGTCACTTGTACAATGCATAGGTGAAGTCCAATACCCCCACCTACACAAAGCAACAATCCTTAGGTTATCCTAGTTAGAATCCATACATTACTTCCATTGTCCTTTTTAGATTAGGGAAACTATAGACTTAACGACACTAAGTCCATGAGTTCTAGATAGAATTTGGTGTTGTAGAGTTGTACACCAATGGAAGGTGTTCTTACCTAGCAAAGGTAGAACATTAACACATACTAGCATACTAGTGAATTCAGTTGCTAGATCCTATGTGGCTAGAATAGTTTATGGAACTTGGAGACCATAATGGAAACATCAACTCTATGCTCTTAGGCTGTGAAGATATCAAACTCATGAGGATTATTGTGACCTAAATTCCTCCTATAGGAAGGGACACCCTTCACTTCAAGTTAACTCAGTGCTAAGCAAAGTTTCCTTTATTAAAAATGTTTATTGCATTATTTATAAAAACATAGGATTTAGTATATTCACTCCCCTAAGCTTAGCTCATAGGTTATAGCTGAGAAATCCTTTCATCAACCGCTATCATGTGAGAAAACATTTTGTATCGACATAACATATTCAAGAACCTATCTAGTTTAGGATAGTCTTGAGAACACATTTCAAAAGCCCCTCTATTGACTATATCATCATACATGTGTGTACACTTATATGTGAGCAAACCTTTCACATAACACATTAATGTCACACATGGTCATATATCAATGCACAAGTCCATAGGTATAACTATATGAGCAATCTTTTCATATGCAAAGCAAGACACTATCCACATTCATACTTCATAATATCATATACTTAACATCATAACATGTAATTCACATTCATAACATGTCTATACATTCATTTTCATGTACATAGAAACTAAACCTAGGAACTATCCTAGTAGGGCACACATGTAAAATGCATAGGCAAGGTTCCATACCCTTGCCCATACTAGTACACCAATCAAGTCATTGTAGTTAAGGAAAAGCATATCACTCATCGTAGTTAAGGAAAAACATATCATACTTTCATAGACGTAAGCTTAACATGCATAGTAGTAGACACTAGTGAATATGAGAACAACCTTTCATTACACACCATGATCCTATAATACTTTTAAGCGTGCATATAGAGTGAGAGTTTTAGTACATTGTTCAATATGATCACATTATGTCTATCAACAAACACATTGAGATAGACTCTCTCTTAGGATAAAAATGCACAAAAAAGAATAGAGCACAACACAATTTAACATAGGAGACAACCTAACTTCATATTACACTTTCAGACTCCTAACATTAGCTATTTACACCTTCACATAGGGGTACATGGGTATGGGTCATCAATCCTTAACACTTCATTAATGGCAGAACCTACACATGATCTTACCATAAACATTTACATGCTCATACAATAACCATACAATCTAGTTCACAACTAAAATAGGAAACTAGACATAAGCTTCACATAGTATGATCAACATAGCCATACACTCATGTATTCATCAATTTTCCTTCAAGGCCAGAGGTAACACATATATAATTACAATAAAGTAAACACCACCATAAGTGGACCATACCGCACAATGCCATACAAGGCTTTATCAACAATACGATAGAGAAATAGATGAGAAGAGTAAACCTTACAAATTTATCGACCCTTTTGATCAACATTGATCAATACACCCTTTTTATCATAATACATATATAGGGTAGTATCGAAATGTACTTCAATTGTGAATGAAACCATGTACAAGTTGTTAGAAGATCATCAAACAACTGGTGCAAAACATAACCATTATTTTAAAGAATAGATAGCCATAGATTATCAACAAATTTCCCTAGTCTTGATCATCAATCAAAATTCATCAATAATGTACATGTATGTAAGTATCTAAAGAAATCATATCCTAAACGAGATCCTACTACAATTGCCAATAAACTTGAGATCACTATAAGCATGTATCATATTAGGAATTCATGGAATATAAATTTACATAATTCAATATTATTCAAAATATCATGCATTGATCCATATTGGATCGATTAAATGTAATTCATAATAACATTACATCATAGGAAGTATCTAAGCATCACTTTAACATGTTTTAATCTCACAATAAGCATGCTAGCATCATCAAAGTGAGGGAGTTGAGGTTGATCCAAGGAAAATGGAGGCGGTGAAAAATTGTTCTATACCTTTTATTCAAACCGATACTAGGAGTTTATTGGGTTATTATCGCAGGTTTGTGGATGGTTTCGTGTCCATTGCATCTACCTTTAATACTTTTACCCAAAGCTGTAAGAAATTTAAGTGGTCGAAGGTATGTGAGAGAAGCTTCCAAATATTAAAATTAGTCTTACTTTCGTTTTGTTGTTGATTGTGATGTATCCCGAGATTGTTTAGGTTGTGTTCTTAAGTAACATGTGAAGGTGATAGCCTATGATTCTAGGAAACTTAAGGTGCATGAGAGAAACTATTGAACTCATGACCTTGAGTTAGTGGCCATGGTATTTGCCTTGAATATATTGAGGAATTACATGTACAATGTCCATGTTGATGTCCATAACGACCATAGAATTCTCCCATATGTGTTTACCCAAAAGACTTGAATCTGCGACAAAGAAGGTGCTTAGAATTATTGAATGATTACGACATGAATGTCCTCTATCACCCTGACAAGGCCAATGTGGTGGCGGATGCTCTAAGTTGTATAACTATGGGTACTATGTCACACCTAGATGAAGCCAATAAAAACCTAATGAATGATGTTCATAGGTTAGCTAGATTTGGTGTGAGGTTGGAAGATTCTCCGAATGGTGGTTTCAGTGTTCATATTAACTCCTAGTAATCCTTGATAATTTTATTGAAATCTAAACAAGACCTTTTTTAGATCATTGATGGAGTTGATGAAGTCAGTACTTGGTAAGTTAAATGAATCATTCTCCTTAGTGAGGGATGGTGTTTTGAGGTACCAAGCAAAATTGTGCCTTCGCAAGGTAGATGGGTTGAGGGACTGGATCCTTATGGAAGCCCATGGATCCTTATACTCCATCAATACGGGGTTGAAAAAAATATACTATCACCTTAGAGAAGTATTTTGGTGGGAAGGTTTGAAGGAGTACATAGTGGAGTTTGTTTCTAACAATCCAAATTGCAAAAAAGTAAAAGCCGAACATAAGTCGGGTGGATTACTACAATAAATCCAAGTTCCTACTTGGAAGTGGGAGGACATCAATATGGATTTTGTAGTAGGCTTGCCTTATAATCAAAATCAATATTACTGTATATGGGTGGTTGTGGATAGGTTGACCAAGTCCGCTTATTTTATTCCTATCAAGTCTACTTATTCGGCCAAAATTATGCAAGGCTCTTCATCGATGAGATTGTATGTCGCCATGGTATTCTATTATCCATCATATCAGATCGGGGTGCACAATTCACAAATATGTTTTTGAGGTCATTCCAAGAAGGGTCGGGTACTAAGGTGAAGTTGAGTACCGCTTTTAATACCCAAAACGGATGGTCAAGCGGAACGTATTACTGAAAAAATTGATGATATGCTAAGGGCTTGTATTATTGATTTTAAAGGAAATTCTGATAAGCATTTGCCTTTGACGGAATTGGCTTATAATAATAGTTTGTATTCATCCATATCCATGTCTCCCTACGAAGACTTGTATGGTAGGAGGTGTAGGTCTCCAATTGGATAGTTTGTAGTGGGTGATCCTTCGCTTCTTGGTACCGATTTGATTTATAAGATTTTGTAGAAATTTCATATCATAAAGAACCGGTTGCAAACGGCCTATTGTCTTCAAAAGTTTTATGCTGATCATAGGAGAAGGGATTTGTAATTGAAGAAGGAGAAAAGGTGTATTTTAAAATTTCACCTATTAAAGGGGTGGTTAGATTTGGAAAGAAGGTAAGTTGAGTCCTCGTTATGTGGGTCCCTATGAAATGTTGCAAAGGGTTGTTAAGGTTACCTATGAATTTAAACTTCCTAGTGAATTGGCTTTGATTCATCGTGTTTCCACGTTTCTATGCTTAAAAAGTGTATTGGTGATCCCGAGTCTATTCTTTCGATAGAGGGTCTTCATATCAAGGATAATATCTCATATGTGGAAGTCCTTGTTCAAATCCTTGATAGGCAAATAAAGAAATTCAGGAATAAAAGGGTGGTTTCCGTAAAGGTGTTATGGAAGAATCATCTAGCTAAGGCTGCAACATGGGAGGCCGAGGCTGACATGAAGTCCCTTTACCCTCATTTGTACGATAACTAAGGTTAGTAGTTCTTACTAATAATGAAAATAATGGCTAACATTGATGTTGTTTTGATTTTTAATGAAGTGTTGCAAAATATGCAATTTTGAATAGCTTTACATTGACTTACAGTGAAGTTGCGCATTTGAATTTGAAATCTTGCTATTTGGCTTGTTTTAGTTATGTTTTGCATTTTGATATGGTGATTCTTTATGAAATGATATGTAGCATGTTGTTGGGATGAAATTTGGCATAATTTACTCATGTAAGGAATGTTGAGATCATGTTGTTGTTGTGAGAAGGAAATTCCTCATATTGTGATATTTGAGCCTTATGTGTGGTAATTGATGTTTTGAATTTTCTTGTGCCTTTAGATATACTAGATATTTTTGTGTGTTGTTGTTTGTTGGGATGCTAGTCTTGTCTTTATTCCTTCCCTCAAAAGAATTTAAGTGACATTCGGGGATGAATGTTCCTAGGGGGGGATAATGTAACACTTCGACAATCCAAGACGTGTCTTAAATCCTATCATAAGTGACATGAGGTTTAGAAACTATTTTAAGGGTAATTCTAATGAATATAGGTCATTTAGGAAGTTTAGAAACCAAAACTTCCAAGTACGTCCATGACGTCCGAATATTTATTTCAAGACTAGCGTGCCTTAGCCGATTTGACTAGCTTTTAGGAGTTGAAATTCATGAAAATAGGTGGAACGGTGTCTGACATGTGTTTAAGTTTATTCGTGCTTGATCCGTCCAGGTACGACTCCCGAAGGACCAACCTAGGGCCCAGGAGGACCCTTGTAAGGTTGAGTGAACACTGCCTGGGCAGAGTGCAACTATGAGAGGACATCAATAAATTGTGTCTTGATTGACGAGGCATCATGGGAAACTGTTGATAAAAACTTAGAAAAATGTTTGGATCCCTCCTCTGCGCAAGTATCTGAAAATAACCACAGATTTGCAGCACGGAGGAGGGCTGGTGCGTAAACAGACCCACGATCCTTCGATTGTGGTGTCATCGGTGGTACTGCAATTTCCTGCACATTTTTAATCAAGTTTCAATTAAATAATTAAGGGTTTAGGTCGTTAGTTAAAAGATTAGGGAAGTATAATTATGTTAATTAACCCCCCCATATAAAGTCCCCAAACCCCATTAGTCTAATTAAAACTCTCAAAATAAAACTCTTTTCCTTCTCTCTACTTTCTCTCTCTATTGGAAAACACTATTGAAGATAAGCAAGTAGAGGAATTTGGGGTCTGTAAAGGGAAGATTTCACTATAATGTTTTCATCAAACATTGACGTATGGGACCTAATTAACCTTTGAGATCTTTATCCTCAAAGGGTTCCTTAAAAGTATTTTCAAAAGTGGAGTTTTTATGCTGGTTCTTCTGCATCTCAAAAATTATGTTATGACTTGTTTTTTTAAATATACTTTTTTATGTATAACATGAATATATTAACATGAATTCTAACATAATTATTATATATCTTGATGGTTTGTTCTAGTTTGTGTATGATGACCCTTAACCCTTAACCCTAGGTCTGATCATTATATGCATTAGGTTGTATTTGATTCCATTTCCATGGTTATTTGTTGAATTACCACTTGATGATGTTGTAAAACTATTCATGAACAAATTAGTGTGAATTGAATTCTTTCATACTAGTTCTTGATAGGTGATATAGGTTGGGAGTTTTTAATTGACCTACGTATCTTGTCTTAAGCTATGATCTAGTATTGAATTGTGATGTAGTGATTATGCTAGTCTTTTTATCATGTGGATTATTGACATATGATTACGTACACCGAAATTGGATTGAATTGAGGGCTATCGTAAGACCTTGATGAAGAACTATGAAGGAGACTTGGTAAGTCTTATGGTTTCTACCCTTTACTTCAATTTGTTGTTAATTTTGATTGAGTCATGATGTTGTATTGAAGTATGCCTTGTATTAGGATTTTTAGTGTGGTACGATGTTGAATTGAAATATCTTGATTATGATTGTGAGGGTTGGATTAAAGTGTAAATGTTATAAGGAGGGTGAATGAATTACTAATGTGCCTTATCATGATAAGAAGATCTTAATATGCTAACATCACCTTTATGAATTGTAATGAAAGGTTTTATACTCATGAAATTCTTATTGAGCTATTGATGATGATGAATATATAAGGGGTAGGCCCTTATGACCTAAACTATGTTATGATTTATAATAAAGGCTTTAAAGACATTTCAAAAAGGGACTCTAGCTTAGCGCCGAATGAATTAGTTTGAGGAGTGACCCTTCCTACATTGAGAAGGTAGAATAACTACTTTACTCTTTAAATTAGGGATTCCAATTCATTTAGAATAAAAAGGGTCCAAATTATATCTCCTATTCTTGAACTATGTTTCCCCCATTGAAATTCTAGCTAGTGGATCCACGTAGTTTCTATGTTTTATGTTTTGGTACTACCTTGGCAAGTAGTTCCCCTTCATTCGGTGTAGTGTTTTATGACGCCGGATTCCACATTATCTCATGTGGTATATGTCGGTTAAGGAAAGATGTTAACAAATGGTAAAATGAAATAAAAGATTGAACTCTAACTAAGGTTACCTAAGGGGTATAGCTTAGTCTAAATTCCATGTTATGTAAAATAGGGTGTTAGTCATGATTCTTGTTGGGTTACTTGATTTAGTATGTTTATGGGACTTTGATTGGTCATTGGACTTGTCTACATGATAGGGGTTCATGAGTAATTGACTTTTTTTAATTATAATGAAATGTACTCTTATTCATGATTATTGTAAATGTTATTAGTGGATAAATTTCCTTGAACTTGTATCTAATTATACGATATGTATGAATTACTTCAACAGACTTGATGCTACTATTCTTGTGATGAACATGTTTAGGACTTAATGATTATGCAATATTTGTTGGACTGGTCTTGTTGAATGTGCATAAGGGTTTCTAAAACTGAAAATGCATACTTTATGAAATGTCCATTTTCTTAGCATGTTTTCATATATGTGTACATATGGTCTGATACTTAGTGCAAGTGGTTTACTAACCCCAATTCTTCCTTTTTCCCAAACATTTTAGGTTTTGGTCATTAAAGGCTCTTTGAGACAAATTTGAAGAAGTCTTAAAGTTTCTTATTCATCCAAGTGGGTAGGTCCTCATTTTCCGAGAGAGATGCCAATATTGATCTTATGATTTTGTTTTAGTTTTTAGACTCTTATGTTCTATCTTCTTTCATTTGAGTACGGATTGTATAAATCCTATGTGTGGCTCTCTAACGTTGATGTATGTGTTATTTCCAATTTACTAATCTTGTTACGTGGTTATCAGATGAGACAACCTTTTACGACTATCTTCTATTTTACAGGTATATACTTATGTGTAATAAAAGTAGAAGGCTATGTAACCTTCCTATACGAAGGGTCTATGTGTACTTGATACAGATATATATTATGTGTATGTAGAGGTCTATGTAAACCTTCAAGTATAAGTAATGAAAATTTATTATATTTTTACGTGTTTTTGACCTATGAATCCAATGATGTAAACTAAGAGGCTAGTCTTAGTCCTCAAAGAGGTCAATGACACCAGTTACGTCTAGGGGGTAAGCCCAGATATGACATTCAAGCACCTAGCTAGTTTAAGATACTCTTTATAATACCTTTAAAAAGCCCCTCCGTTGACTAGATCATCATACATGTGTGTGTGTCTACTTACATGTGAGCAAACATTTCACACATCACATAAATGTCACACATGATCATATATCAATGCACAAGTCCATCGATATAATTATATGAGCAATCCTTTCATATAAACACCAAGACACTATGCACATTCATACTTCATCATATCATATACTTAGCAGCATAACATGTAAGTCACACTCATAACATGTCCATATGTTCATTTTCATGTACATAGAAACCAAACCTAGGAACTATCCTATCAAGGAACACGTTTGCAATTAATAGTAAAGGTACCATACCCTTTCCCATACTAGTAAACCTATCAAGTCATCCTAGTTGAGGGAACATGTATCATACTTTCATAGACATCAGCTTAACATGCATAGTAGTAGACACTAGTGAATATGAGAACAATCTTTCATTAGACACTTTGATCATATACTACTTGTAAGCATGTATGTAGAGTGAGGGTGTGTGTACATTGGTCAATATGATCACATAATGTCTATCGGTGATACATTAAGGCAGCAACACTCTTAGAAGCACAATGCACAACCTAGCATAAACCACACAACACAATTTAGCATATGAGACATGGTTACTTCTTATTACACTTTAAGACTCCTAACATTAGCAATTTACACCTACACGTAGAGGTATGTGCGTAGGGGTCATCAATCATTAACACTTAATTAAGGGAAGCACCTACACATGATCATAACATAACTATTTACATGGTCATACAATAGACACACAACCTAGTTCACAACTAAAATAGGAAACTAGGAATAAGCTTTAAATAGTGTGTTCATCATAACCACACACTCATCTATTCATAAATTTGCCTTCAAGTCCATAGTTAACACATATATAATGACAATAAAATTAATTCTTCCACCATAAGTGAACCATACCACACAATGTAATTCAAGAATTCATCAACAATACAATAAAGAAGTAGAGGAGAAAAGTAGACATTACTAATTCATCAACCCTTTTGATAAGCATTGAGCAATAAAAACTTTTATCAATGATAAATGTATAAAGAAAAAGCTAAATTTACTTTAATCATGAAAGAAACCATGTACAAGTAGTTAACAGATCATGATACAAGTAGTGCAAAACATCACCATTATTCTAGAGAATAGATAAACGTAGATCATCAACCAATTTCCCTATTCTTGATCATCAATTAAACTTCATCAATAATGTACATGTAGCCGCAATAGCTAAAGAAATAATAACTAAAGGAGATCCTGCTACAATTTTTAATAAACTTGAGATCACTATAAGCATGCTTTAATTACACTACACCATTTTAGGCCTATGACTACACTAAATCTTGACAACACTTGTAAAGTGTTGCCCAAACTATTTTTGGGCACACTTTTAAAAATAAGATCAACTTTAAAAATTTTGATTTTGATAATATTGGCAACACTTGTAAAGTGTACTATTTAATGGTATGTGCTACACTTTATAAACATTGTGATAGTATGGTATATTTGGCAACAACCATTTACATATAAGGATACACTTTTAAAGTGTCATATTTTTAAAATTTCAACAAAAACACATTACAAGTGTGTTCTAAAATTTCCCTTTAAAGATTATATTCGCTCCAAAAATTTTAACTCTACCTCAAATTTTTATTGGGAAGAACAAAACACGATTCATAAAATATAAATCTATCGTTTCCCCCCAAATCAGAAAAATAATATTTTTTAGGTCTCACCCTCTGATATTTCTCCAAGTTGGATTTTGAAATCTCGTAGTAGGGGAAGTATGAAATTTATCACCATCTCAAATCCTCAAACATAAAACAACGACGACTTTTCTCCTTTGTCAGAAATTTCTCAAGAATGATGCCTTGACAATTTTTTCCTTTTCTGTGAACCAAAGAATTGCTTGATAGCATGACGAGGGTGAGTGAGATCCACGATCTACTTAAATAAATAGAGGTGGCTCTCGAAGGCACTGATCTTGACAAAATGGAAGCATAAAATGAGGATGTACTTGCAAAGGAGAAGGTAGAATCTTCAAAACAAGAAACTAAGAGGATTGAGTTGAAGGTTAGAATATTTTGCATCTGCAGCTTCAAAAATTAGTTACTATAAAATTGCTCAACCAAAGATAAGGATTCAAATGCTTGTGATATTTTTTCTTTCACTATTAATTTATTTATATAAGATTCCATGTGAAGCATGTTGCTTGAGAAAGGTTATAAGACAATTCTAGCTTTGTTACTCAAGAGAACTCGTTGTTGACATATGATTCTTCAGTAAATTCAGGTAAATCCTTACTTAATGGCCTTAATTTTTCTAATTTCTTCAACTTAAAACTTGAAAAAAAATAATTTTGTAAAGAAAACCAATATGGAATACAACACGAGGTCAAATGAGTTGCAAAGGTAATCTTCATCTCTGGATTCCTGCAGCATCATGGAGCTATGGAAGAAGAAGCAAGTCTTTTACTAGTGAAGGATTAGACATATGTGTATCAACATATTAATTGATAGCAATGGGTGCTAGAAAAGAGAGTTATCAAGAATTCAGATTTTGGGTTTCACCTTTCCTAATGAAATATCAAGGAGAAACTCCAGTTTGATCGGTACACAAAATTATTGATTGATACGTAGTTGTATAACAAGAACACACTTGTGTTGACTATTACATTGTTATGCAGGCAAGGTTTCGTGCTATTTGTCCATTCATATGAAATTACTTGTGCTATAATTTTGAGAGAACTTGAGAATCCCTTGTTTTTCAAGTTTTTTTGAATCATTTTTCTTGCACATTAGTGGTTTCGCCAAAAGATACCCTGCATTAATATCATCGAGAAGTGCAGACGTTTCACACGCTATTTAGATGCCACTTCCTTGGTATGCTAATTCTCTCCTTGTTTCCAAATGATCATGGGAGTTGAAGGTTTGTTGATAGTAGATTTTGTTTAGTTAATGAAAGGTGTACGCGTAAAATTGTTGTGTTATATTGGGATGTGTTAAAAAGGGTTACTTGATGAGTGTTCAATTGGATGTTGTGTATTATTTGTGATGTATATTTATGTATTACGGACTTACTTGTTTAGCAAGGGGGAAAATGAGAGGCAATCAACACTTTTTAGTGTGGCTGATTCTTAGCTAAAGCAGTTGGCTGTCCAGCACCATGACATTAACTATTTTATGGGTATTCACCGTAGCTAATCATTTCAATTGAATGAATTCGTGCTTTATGAAAACCTTCCAACGGGGATTAATACTAATGAAGTTTATTTTATCAACATAGGCTCTCTGAGGTATTTCAGGTTTGTTGTTTTTCGATTGCATGAACAACCTTAGAACTCCCTCTTATGTGAAGGCATTTACCTATTTTATCTTTGGTACTTTGAACCATTGTTGTTTCTATTTTCTTCCCCATTCCTATTCGGGGATGTACGCCATAAAAATTGAATTTGAATTCTAGGTATGTAGATTTTTATAGACAGAACTCATATTCGTATTTTTGTTGATATGACTGTTTTCAAAAAGTGGAATGCATGTTTAAAAACAAAAGAGTTAACCTTTTTCCCGTTCTTCTGTGTTATTTTTAATTTGTTATGTATTTGATGTCAAATTTCTTTGTAGCTTGATTTTGTTACGGAGGAAACATGCCATTTAAGAAAATTCATTGACGGGACATCAGGAATCACAATAGTGTTGAAAGTTGACACTGAGTACTAGTTATCACTTGATCTATTCTTCAAGATATAATCGCTGCCATTGGTTCCTATTGACAAACTATCTTGTGATTTGTTCTTTATCTAATTGTCGTAGTTATATTTTGAATACAAGAGCTTGAAGTATCTCTTGCCAAGAAAGAGAACTGTATGAAGGAACTGGAGAGCTAAATATCTAAACAAAAAGAAGTTAATATTTTCTAGCTCAATGAAATAAAGTTACTCAATGAGAAACTAAATAATGAAGCTAGAAGAATAAAATCATTTGAGAGGGGAGGGGTATGCCATGTTCTGAGATAGCTCTCTTTCACCCCAAGTTTACTTTTGGGTTACATACTTTATACTGTTGTATTTGGTATGTTTCTTAAAATATATGTTTCAGACAAGTGATAAATCTCAGGCAAGAAATTCTAATGGAATGTTTTTAGTCCATGACACATAAGAATTTCATATTCTAGATATTTGTTGAAGACCATTAGAGATATTGGTGCATACATTTAGTTGTTATGCAGGTTATGACTTCTCAGTAGACTTGAGCAAGTTAGCATATTAGCCTTTTTTGCTATATGATTTTAGAATTGCATGTATTGTATTTACTTTAATTTTACAACCATATTATCATATCCTAAATCTCATTAATGATGCTGATATTAAACACTTTGTTTGTCCCATTTTGTGCAAATGGATTGACATTTCTCATATATATCGTTGAAATGTCTGCAGTACGTTTACTTCAAGCTGCACTACATGTTTTCCACTCCTAAAGTCACATTTCTAATCTCGAATTACTTATATATTACAATTCACTACTTTATGCTCAATATGACTATATGGATTTTTTCATGTCCTTTGGCATATAAGAAAAATTTGTATTTTGAAGTTTTGATAATGACTAGTAAATAATCCAAGTACAAATAACTCAAATAAATTTCTTTGTCGAAATATACGAGTTATAGTTTCTTTTTTTTTGGCTGACCTCAGGAATAATTAACATAGGCGATTATATATTACACTTCAAGAATCTAATTTAATTTTTACTAGGATAAAAATAAATTGATGATTTCTATTCCACCAACTTATTATTTGTCATCAGGTTAAGAATAACCGGTCAACGCTACTTGCTTGTGTTGGTACTAAGAAACTGATGGAGTTGGATCAAAGGTCTAGTTCACCTTCAAATTTGTTGTTTTGATGTCGAAGGAACATATAGTTATGTACTTGACTATGTGGAGATGTCGTTTCTTATCTCTTGTAGGATATGGTTATCCTCTCTTACAAGGAAAATTCATTAGTATTCTCTAGGGAAAGAGTTTGACCTTGACGGTAAATGGGCTAATTACATATGTTTTTCATAGGTGTCTCTATCGATAAAAACATTATTTCTCCATCTTCTTTCTCGCTAGATAAAGCACACAAATATTCAAAGGATAGAGCCTGCAATATTACCAATCAGGGACGCGATCCATAGAAGAACGCTCATCGGATAAAAAACACATCTTCTGTAATGATGGTGTTGTAAGGTCTCTTTTCAGTATTCCATCCACTTTCTCCTTTGAATGATTCTCTTTGTCTCTGTTTATTTTGAAGATATTTCTTTGTTTTTTCCAATACTTTGTACTGTTAGATGGAGAATTTAAATAAAGATTCAAATGCTACCAAAGCTAAAGCTGAACATCTTCCAACAGCTCCAGGTAAGGCACCTCCTCCTTGGTTAATGGAAATCCTATCATTTTGATCTCACTCTGGTTGATTAAGAAAATATAACCTAATAAATTTTATACAAATGTTATTGGGAAAAAGTGGAAACATGTGTAATTATTTTTTATTACATATCATATTATTTTGATTATATGTCATTGTAACCTAATTCCTAACCAATACTTACTACGACGGTTGTACAACAACTTCTAAGAATAAAATTATAGTGAATTATCCGATTACACTAACCATTCACAAGGTTTAATAATTTAGAGTGCACATTATATAAAGTATAACAGTATGAATGTGGAAAACAAAAAATTGATTTTGGTTTCATGGGTTTGAGCCGTAGAATGACTCTCCTGTAAAAATGCAAGATAAAGTTGGATAATGTTAGTGTTATCCTTTCACTACATTATTATTAGTATCTCACTATTATTATTTATTTTCCTTCGTTATTTCTGAATAACACTTGAAGTCAAAGACACATACTCCTTTTATGCAATCATGAACTCCATGGAACTTTATCAATTCGAATGCAACTTATTCTTTTCATGTTTGACAACTTCTCTAGGATATTCACAAGAAGACAACCCAGTATTTTTTAGCTCTTGTGCATGGTGTTTGCTATATTTTGTGTATAATTAAATAAATAGTTGGAAAATGTAACTAGGGAGTTCTCTTCTAACTCAATGTTTTCAGCTTTGAATGTGTGTGATGATTTTGTGTGAGTAGATTGTAATTCCCTTTATTTTATGTTGATTATACTTCCCATTATTTTATGTCAATAATAATTCTATTATATTGTGATTGGTATTGTCCACTTATGGTGGCGGTGTTATGTGCCTTATGTAAAACTTCCAAAATTCAAGACGAGTCTTAGAGACCAACGTACGTGCCTAGGGGTCTAAGGAATTTTTTAGATATATCTTAATCAATATAGGTCACTTAAAAAGTTTGAGAACCCAAAATGTTCAAGAACGTCCATGACATTAGGAAACTAGTTCTAAGGGGTACTAGCTTGCCTTAGCCTATTTGACTAGCTTTTAGGAGTTGGAAAACCATGAAATTAGGTGGAGGGGTGTAGAACAAGTGTGAAAGATGATTTGTGGTCAAAATGTCTGGGTAAGACTCTCCAAGGACCAACCAAGGGCCCATAAGGAGGAGCGTAACACGTAGGATGCAACACTTCCTTGGCAGTGTGCAACCATGAGAAACCATCAACCGATAATGAATGGATAGACGGGGTGTTGATTCCCACCGTTGCCCAACACTTCGACATATTGATGGCACCCTCGCCTTCACAAGTCTTTAACCACATCAACGAGTATGCAGGACGGAGGAGGTGTAGTCATCGACGCACAGACGGCCCGTTAGCAGGGTTCATGTCTAAGGGTTAAATTTTCTTGCATTTTTTTAATGTTGGTTCATTTAATTATTTAAGGTTATTGGGGTTATTTAGGGATTAAATTAAGATTAATTAACTAATTTAAACCCCCCATATAACTACCCCAACCTTCGTTAATCTAAACACAACTCACCAAAATAAACTCTCTTCTTTCTCTCTTCTTTCTCTCTCTATTTGAAGGCACCATAGAAGAGAAGCTAGGGAGAGGTTTTCAGGGCTTTAAAGGGATTAATTCACCATCAAATATTCATGAAATATTGAGATATTGGATCTAATTCACCTTTGAGACTTTTTCTACAAAGGGTTCATTAAAAATGGATTTCAAAAGTTGGGTTTTCGATTGGGTTTCACTCAATTACGAATTTTATGTTAAGAACTGAGTTGTTTATGGTTGCTTTAGGATATAATGGATATATTAACATTTAATTTAACTTTATTATAGTAGTTTGTGATGATTTGACCTAGCATGATAAGCTTCACTTAATTTAAATTTAACTTCTATGCTTGTTTAGACCTTATCACACACTTTACATGCTACAAATAATCATATAAGTCCGTTAGAAATAATCCCTAACATAGTTCTCTTAACAAGTTTGATAAAGCATTTAACAAGAATAACTTTATTCAAGCATACACTTTAGTCTACTTCACTTAATCACTTCATAAGGCACATTTAACAACAATAGAATATTTATCACCTTACTTCACATAACAAGCCTTAATAGCCTCATTCACAATTAAACTAGTAACTTTACATTCATAAAATTCAAATAAACACCGCCACCAACAAGGTGGACCATACAACTTAAGAGCATTTCGAAATTGAAACTAAACAACATAACAACCATAAGAAATCAAAGCTCAAAGTCTATCAATTTATGCTCATATAAACCATTTATTAATACAACATTAGATCAAAAGTTTTAACATTATTTCATTGAAGTTTTAAACTTAAAATCATCAACTAACATTAGAAAAACAATTATAAATTCATTAGAAACGTTTTCATGCAATACCCATATCTAGATTTGAAGATAGTAGAAACTAGGGTTGAAAACCCCTTTTGAAAATTAGTTTGAAGGGACTCCTTATATGAAGTAGAGTTCAAGGATGGATACCATACGTCACATTGAAATAATACCAGAGATTTTTGATGGATAAACGACCACCATCAGCCCTCCTAGCACTTCTTGTCTTCTAGCTTCCAAGGAGACTTTGAGAGAGATTCTAAGAGAGAGGGGTTTTGGGTTTTAGGAAGAGGGGTCTAAAATTTTGTCTTAGGGTTTATAACACTTCAATATACCTATTAAAAATTAAAAATAACTTCCTAGGGTTATTAAATAGTTAAGGTGAATTGATAAAACACCCAAAGACTTAACAGGCAAAGGGCAGCATGTTGAGTTGTCACCATCGACGGACAAACCAACGGTCCATTTGTCAAAGGATGGACTGTTGGTGGGGTTTTCGCCGGTTGAGACTGAAAGTCACCGACCTTCAAGATTTCTTGATCAAACAATCGACCAAGTCGACTAGCCGTCTCCTGGTCGACTAGCCCTCGATTGGCGCGTCCATTGGACACTGCCTTGGCAATGTCGGTCCATGTCTTGGGTCCTTCAGCTAGGGACCATTGTGGGTCCTATAAGGGGTAGTGCCCAGACTTTAAATCTCTAAACTAAGTCTTCTACGTCTTAGTAACATCCCTCCTTAGTTTCAAGGAAGAGGAACAGGTAAAACTCAGTCAAACACAAGAAGACGCAAAAACACTTTTTAAGGCACACCTTCCAAACGTCATGGAGACTCTTGAGAGTTTGACCTCCAAACTTACCAAACTTCACACACTTCCTAAGAATAATAAAGTAACTCATAACTTTAAATTAACTCAAGAAACACTCATGAGGCTCTAGTTCACCCTAGTTCATTTTGGGTTGTTACATTCTCCCCCAACATGGAATATCATTCTTCTTCAAATGACACTAAAACTTCAAGAAAAACAAGGAGTCACTTAGCATAACATAACACATTAGAATCATGATCAACGCACTCAAAATCAAAGCATCAACTAGCAAGGAGCAGCAATTCACACTTTTAAACACATAGCAACTTAAACAACTCTTGTAAACTTCAATGTATTCAAAACTCACCCTTAACATCTTTTATGGAGGAACTATCATTTTCAACATTAAACATGCTCATATACAACACTTTTTCACACATTGAAACTTCAATTAAAGTGAACAATTTTCTTCAAAAATGAGAAATTTCACAGTGAGAATTTATTATATTCACTGCCAACATGGTAAAAATTTAAAAGTTCCATTCTTTAAGAAATTCCTCAAGAGGGAATGATCACATGAAGTATAATATCATATAAACTCATCTTTTAACACATTGAAACCATAATTCATGAAAAAGGCATTTTTTTCAAAAAGTTGAACTTCATTACAGTGAATTTAAAACATCACCATGTCACATAATGCACCTTCCAAGCAACATTATCAAAATGACATGACAATATGAGGGACAAGACCACACTAACTTACTCCAAAGAGACTTTGTCAGTTTCAATAAGTGCAATGTGAAAGTAGCATCCCATACTACCACTCCCACTTAGTGACCCTTGGGTATTCTCTTGGACTAAGTACATTACATGCCATTTTACCCAACATTCATTCTCCCCCACATAGGGTAAAGACATCTTTAAAGTCTCATACTTCAAAGCACCATTATGACTCTAAAAAGGTAAGAACTCACACTACCCTCAACTCAAGCACATCAAGATTAAACATCAACCATACAATTTAAGTATAACATTTTCCTCTTGGGCCTATACAAACTCCCTTAAACATCACTCTATTCAACTCTTAGGTATCATTTAACTCAATTTCATTGAACGAAAATACTTCACTAAATATTCATACCACATTTCCATGTTAGTGTAAGCCTACACCACAAGATCCACCAATCACAAGAACAACTATGAAACATTATTCACACAAGGGAGTTGCCTTCAACTCCTAGTAAATCTCTACATTCTCTCTACATTTCCTCAAAATCACACCTTAAAGCATGTCTACCATCATTGAACATAATCAGAAGATAGCTCATTTTCTCATAAAAGCACTTTATTCATTCTTATAACTCTTACTATGCTTAGAACTACATAACCATAAAGTTTCGCATCACAACACTCCTAACCTCATAAATTCACACCTAGCTATAAATGGCATCAAATCCCAAATTTCAAAACATACCTTCATATCTAATCTTTTAGACACAAACCATCAAAACACACCCTTTTCTCTCCCTCAAACATAGAAACATCCCCCAATTTAAAAAATCACACCTAGAAGACCACCGGAAAAGGGAACACAAGAGAGAGAGATCATATGGATTTAAGTTCTATGGAACGATTCAAGAGTAATGAAGAAAGTGAAACTCTATGGTTCTATAGCCTCTTGTCCATGGATATGTCGCGCCTCACACCAATGACCAAGATACTACTATATGTGGCTTGTGAGACTTTTAGACCTTAAACTATTTCGCAAAAGCTTATGCTCTGATACCAAGTCCATCACGACTCGAAAGCACACCAAAGAAGTTAAGAGGATCCCTCATTTAGTGACCGGGCGTACTTGACCCTTTGGGGTCTTTGTACAAGCCCTTAAACTAGCATTCATTACATAAGACATCAAAAGTAGTGCAAAATTAAAACTTTTCACGAATAAATTAATTAAAACAAAATCTTTCATCAATACTTACGAAATCTCATCGTCACAATTCAAACATAAAAACATGAAATAAATAACTTAGGGAGACGACCCTTTACGTTTAAAGGAATACATAAAAAAAATTTAACTAAGAAATTAATAAACGAACTATCCCTCGAATATGTGAGGACATACTTTATCTTGAGAGGAACTTTCCCAAGCTTCACCTTCTAGACTTCAACATTCAAAATGATTCCAACCAATACTTATAGTAAAAAAATGTATGGGGTTAGTACAAATAATGTACTAAGTATGGCATATGCAAAAACATGCGAAAAGAAACATTTTAGTAAAATAACATTTCATGCCAAATTAAATAAAACATTCATCAATTAAGAATCAAATCAACATGAGAACCATCATTTAACACATAAAGAAGAACTTGCATAATTTTAAACCAAAAGGGTACTTTAAAGTAACTTCTCAAAGCTACAATAAATTAAAAGTCATATGATATTGATCTATTTGTACAATCATAATGAATCATTTAAAGTATTAGCAATGAATTCAACTTGAGCAATTACAATGAACTATCCTATTCTAAATGAGTAGACTTCCACGGCCAAGCGAAACAGAAAGTGAACACATTTTCCGTAAGAGGTTCCCTACCTCGGGATTATCCTAATACTCACTTACGAAAGACATGAAGGAAGTATGCATTTGCCTCCTTCAATACAAACCAAAGCAATCCTAAAGACTACCGAATTCGGGTTACTCAACTCTGGAGAAACACGCCCCTCGATCACTGGCAAGACATTAAAAGACATCCAACAAACCACTTAAGTCTTCCCTTATTACTACATAGTGCAATGAGTAGAAAGCATCCCATACCATCGCCTACCATAAGTAGTACCTTCTTTTAAAAGTTTTGGCACCAAGTCTTCCCTTCCGGAAGGTCCTACCTAGTGCCATCAGTAGATAGCATCCCATACTACCACCTACCCTAAGTAGTACATTTCTTAGAAGAATTAGTTAATTAATTCATTTGTGGAGGGTTAAATTAACTGAAATAGAAGATGAGATCTAGACATGGAATCCCTACATTAACACCTATCGGATGAGGGATCCTGATTTTCCAATAGTATGGTCATTCTGTTTTATCTTTTACATGTCATTCCTAGTAGCTACACCATCGTGGGCACATAGTTAACAGTTAAGGAGATTGCTTCTAAGTAACTCATTCTCTACTCATGAGGAGTGCTCATTTGAAGAGGTGCATTGGAATAAAACATCTCAACTCACAAAGTGCACTCCACCTCTCCTTCATTTTGCTCTCGGTGTTAGGCATAATTCCCAGAGATTCTAAGCACTTTAAAACTATAGGTTAAGGATATCTAGTGAAAACCACATCTCAACTCATGAACGGAATTCATCCTCTAACATATCTTGGAAAATCATGGGATGTAGTGAGGTTGCTACTAAACACTTCATCTCAAGTCATGAAGAGTGTTCACCCTAAAACTCCACTTTAGGACTTGACTTAGCTTCATTAATTCATTAAAGTGTGACTTAGTGTGTGTACATATGAGCACACCTTGCACATAAGCTTCACTTCATTTACATTTAACTTCTATGCATGCCTATACCATTATTCATCACATCACACACTTTACATGCTTTATATAATTATATAACTCCTTTACGTGATCCTTAACATACTTCAATTATCAAGTTTCATAAATCAATTAACAAGAATAACTTCATTCAAGAATACGCTCTAGTCTACTTCACTTAACCACTTCATCAGGCACATTTAACACGAATAGCATATTTATTACCTTACTTCACATAAAAAGCCTTAATAGACTCATTCACAATTAAACTAGTAACTTTACATTCACACAATTCAAATAAACACCACCAGCAAGAAGGTGGACCATACCACTCAAGATCATTTCGAAATTGAAACTAAACAAAATAACCAACTTAGTCTTTAATCCTTGCTTTCATAACCTATAAAATTTTCTTCAATAATTTGTCATAAATTATCCCTTTGGGCAGTAGCTAAACAACGATAAATATCATAAGAAATCAAAGCTCAAGGACTACGAATTCATGCTCATATAACCCATTTCTTAAGACTACATAAGATGAAAAGCTTTAACATGAGTTCAGTGACGTTTTAACCTTAAAATAATCAAATAAAATTATAAATACCATTATTAATTCATTAGAAATATTTTCATGCAAGACCCATATTTATATTTGAAGATTGTAGAAACTAGGGTTGAAAACCCCTTTGAAAATTAGTTTGAAGGATCTCCTTGAATGAAAGAAAGTTCAAGGATGGATACCATACCTCACATTAAGAAATACCAGATATTTTTGATGTGGAAACGACCACCAACATCTCTCCTATTACTTCTTGACTTCAAGCTTCCTAGTAGACATTGAGAGAGAATTCTAAGAGAGAGGGGTTTGGTGTTTTAGGAAGAGGTGTCTATAATAAGGTCTTAGGTTTTAGAACACTTCAATATACCTAATAAACACTAAAACTAATGTCCTAGGGTCGTAAAATACTTGGGGTAAATTTACAAAACACCCCAATACTTAACAACAAAAGGGTAGCGTTTTGAGAAGTCATTATCGACGGACCAACTAATGGTCCAGTTGTCAAAGGACTGACCGTTGGTGGGGGTTTTGTGGGTTGGGACTGCAACCCACCAAACAGAAGTCTTTATTGTCCAAACGACGTACTAAGTTGACGTGCCGTCTCTTGGTCGATTGGCCGTCGATTGGCTCGTGGATTCGACACTACCTTGGCATTGTTGGTCCAAGTCTTGCGCCCTTTAACTAGGGCCCCTTATGGGTCCTATGTGGAGTTATGCTCGGACGTTAAACCTATAAACAAATTTTTCTAGGTCTTAGGAACATCCCACCTTAGTCTGAAGGAAAACAAATTCATAAACTCACTCAAACACGACAAGACGAAAGAACACTTTCTAAGGAACACCTTTCGAATGTCATGGACATTCATGGGATTTTGACCTCCAAACTTAACCAAACTTCACATAATACCTAAGAACAATAAAATAAATTATTTTACCTTCAAATTAACTCAACAAACACTAATGAGAATCTAGTTCATCATAATTCATTTTCGGACGTTACAATGTCATACGTAGTGCATGTGTTTTTACTAATTCCATGGTTTTATCTATCTCTATATTGGTTGGTAGGTGAGTATAATTTAGGATGCAAGAATTGGATCATATACTCATTCAAGTGAAGTTGATGTATGTCCTCATTTGACTCGAGGGCATATGATGTATTTTATTTCCTTTATCAAAGTATTTTAATAGACTAAGTAGTTCTATACTTTGAAGTATGGGTCGTGTCCCAAGTATTATCATGTCTAAGATTTGATGAGATAGAGACTTAGTATTTCCTCTAATTTATAATGAAAGATTATTAAAACTATTTCATATTTTGTGAAAAGTTTCAATTTGGCACTAATTTTCAGTATGTATATGTGTTGACCGATGAAAGAGGGCTTGGAAAAGACCTCCGACAGATCAAGTACGCCGGCTGCATTCTGAGAATTCCATATTTTCTAGGGTGTGGTTTTGGGATGTGACATGTAATGATTGAACTCTAACTAAGATGACTTAAGGGGATTAACTTAGATTAGGTAGGGGTATGGAACTCTACCTAAACAGTGCACTAGTTAGCCTTAAAGGGAGTCTTAGGAGGTTGTTCTTATGTATGAACATGCTTATGAAGTTATCTAACATGTATATGATGAACTTGCACATTGTCGATACTACATGTTTGTTGGTTTCACTTCTGAATATGTGTTGGTCTATATTGTTAAAGTATGATGCTATGTATTGTTAAAAGTTATGATATGTGAACTACGAAGTTATTCATAATTGTTGTTTCGTTACTTGATTGAGTAAGGTTATGGGGCTTTGCTTGGACATTGAACTTGTTAACTTGATCGGGGTTCATATTGTGTTGTTTGAGTTATGTTGAAAGATACTCTTTATCATTCTTGTTACTATTATGACTTGATGATAGAGTTAATTATCTATATATTCAACTATATGCTATGCATATTTACTTGATTAGAATTAATATTTTTGTTATTGTGATGTACATTAGTATAAATTAATTAACATGTCCTATTGATTGGTATGGTTATATTGAATGCATAATGGTTTTTTTAACGAAAAGTACAGACTTATTTAAATGTCCCTTTTCTTAGCATGTTTTCAAAGTATGTGTGCATATGGTCTCATACTCAGTACAAATGGTTTACTAACCCCATTTCTTCCTTCCCCCAAAATTTTAGGTTACAGTCATTGAAGTGCTTTTGAAGATTACTTGAAGAAGACCTATATGTTGTCTTGGTTCAATTATGTAAGGGCTAGTACCAATTTAAAATACTCTTGTTAGATGGTTATGAGATGAGACAACTATTATCTCTATGATATTTTTCTATATACTTATGTGCAATAAAAGTATAAGACTAAGTAATCTTCCTATACGAAGGGTCTATGTATACTCGATACATATATATATATATACTATATGTATGTAAAGGTCTATGTAAACCTCCGAGTAGAAGTAATGAAAAGTTTTAAATTTTCTGCCAAATTTGACCGATGAATGTAATGATGTCAGCTAATAGGTTAGTTTTAGTACTCAAAGAGGACGAAGATGCCGGTTAAATCTAGGGGTTATTACCTGATGTGACATTGATCTATTTCTTGAAGAATTCATGATGAACCCTTTTCCCCTAACCCTAGTTAAGACATATCATAATCTCATAACAATTATTCATATATCAAGTAAGGGACACAAGTCTACCAAACAAGAAACTACATTCTTTCATCTTATCATATATAGAATATCATTCTTAAAAGCACTTAGGATTACCCTTATCATCTTTATATCACTCTATAAATTAACACAACATCGTAAATATAACCACTATTGACTCATATTGTCATGTAGGAACAATCATGCATCAACTATCAGCCTACACATATAAGCACATAGTCAAAGTCTAACATGATCACCTACATAATATCAATACAACACATATTCTTTCACATTGCTTAAGATGTATATATATATCATCATACATCACATAATCAACCAAAAAAATAGCCACATTACTTCAAGCACTACCGACAAGGATATGATCATTCTATTGCATAAAATAAAGCCGACAAGGCCACTTCAGTTGCAAATAAAGCACATAACACTGCCACCATGTGTGGACCATAGCAATCACAATATAATTAAAGTCTAATTAACATCAAAATAAATTAAATAGGGCAGCTTACCACCACAAAATCCTTAACACCTCAACTCGATGCTAAATCATCCAATTTAATACCATAAGTCCCTTACCAATGGCAATAAACAATAATCCAATATAGAAACTATGATAATCAATGAAACTAGGTAAATTCAATTAAGATTCATAAATCTAATACAACCTAGATATCAATTGAGAAAACTTCTTATATCATTAGAAAGCCCATAGAAATCTACCCAGTAATTCATATGCAACATGTCAATATCAAGTAGCCCATAACATAGTCAAAATCTAAGGTTCATTCAATTCATGGATTAATAGGTAATTTAGGTTAAAATCATAAATACAATATCAATTAAATCATTATTCAATGTTTAGAAATCGTTAATGCAAGAACCCACGGTAGAATTATGAAATTGGACAATTCAACTTTAAAACTTTAGAAAACATCTTGAGAATTGGGGCTCCTTGCTGAAGAGAGTTTCAAGGATAAAAATCCATACCTTTATGAATCTAATTATTTACTTTAATAAAGAATATCCACTCGTTTCATGATATACCGTGGTTTCATGGTATTTTTAATACTTTTTCCATAAGTTTAGTGTGTCCAAAAGCCTATTTGTACTAATTTTTGTGTAAGTTTCTCTTTATTTGCAGCAAATCTGTCTAAAAGATGAATGCAGAGGTTTTTGAGCTCGAATTACAGGAAAGTACCACCTACGAAGCTTGTGATGATTCTTCGTGCTCGTGACGGTCCGTAGGTGGCATCTTAGTGCAGCTGTTGAAGGAAGATAGAGAATTCTGACCAAGTGTGGCGCTACGGAGTGCGTGACGGACCTTCATAGCCATGACGGTCCGTGCTGCTGGTTCGTCATGAAGATAAAAAAAGTAGTCCCAGTACCCACATTCCAAGAGTTCAAGTGTTTTGGAACAGAGACCCTCAACAGACCGTTGTGCCTGTGACGATCCGTTATACCTGCCATCGAGGGTAATGAAGAGAGAAGCATAAAATATAGCACAAGTATGGAACGAAAAAATCCATGACGGCCCGTCGTGACCACGACGATCCGTTGCGAGGTCCATCGACCCAGTCACGTTTTTATAGATTTCCATCAAATAGAGTCCTTATTTAATTAAGATTTTATTTTTTATAAATAGTTTGAAAACCTATTTGGGGTTAGACTCTTGATTATTGTTAGACTCTCTATTATTTTTAAACTCTTCATTTGGTGGTTACTGTTACACTTTTGGAGAATCTTTAGTCTTTAATTAATGTTCAATAATTGATTGTTGGTGACTTTTGTTGATTAATCAAGTGAATTTCTGGATTTTATTCTTTCGCATTGAAGTAAGCGCATGAATTCTTATATTACATATTTGAATATTGTGATTATGACTATGGGTAACTAAACTCCATAACTAGGGTTGTGGGAACCACCGAATAATGCGGTAAAACTGAACTAAAATAGCAATTCAAGAATTGTGTCTTGCATTTATTGATAATTTGTTTGCTTAGAAGTCTGTTTAACGGATGGCCAACGTTAGAACTCGCCTTAATTCTACTTGCTAGACCAAGAAGGTAGATAATAGGAATAGAATTATCAACATATATTTAGTGTATACTATCTAATAGGCTAGTATTGATTGGTAGGAGGTAATAACTTAGTCAAATATCGAATACGATGTTTAATATGAGGTAAAGCTAAGGGTTAGTATAGCAACACACATAGCCGGACCAAAGTGCAGAGTGAAATTTTCTAGATGCCGGACCAATGATTAAGAAATACATGACTTATCACTTTGCATGCAAGATACTAGGAAAGAATTGTGATAGTAAAAATTATCAAGTTATGAACCTGAGGGGAAAACGTAAACCCTAGTTACTTTTATTTATTGATTGAAATCCATTATTTGAAGCTGTTTGTTGTCGTATTTAATTTAGCTAGTTATTTTAATTCATTTAGAAGTAAAAAAAACCTTTTTATTGTCGATGCTTTCCATGGAAATAATTGACTGAACAATTGTAATAATAGATTGATGTTAAGTCTGAATTATTTTCCTCGTGGGAATGATCCCAACCTCATTAGTAGGGTTCTTTAATTGATACGACCTCTTGACTTCTTGTTTGAGAAGTAAGTATGAGCGTATCATTTTGTCACACCAATCACTTCGTTGACTTCGGAGTTCAATGGAGTCCTAGAGAGAATTCTAAGGGATTTGGGGTTTCGATTTGGAAGAAAGAAATATTCTAAGTGTTAAACACTATATGCATGTGAAAAATACCCAAAATACCCCTTAATATCGCCAATACTCTTATTTGGAAGTGGGGTGAATTTACAAATTCACCCCCCACTTGGCAGCGAACTCCACACAGGAGACAACACCATCGACGGACACCAATCTATGAGTCATCCCTTGACCTATGGACTATCCTGTTGGTCCGTTGTCTGGGGTTGAGTCTTGACCTTGGTCCCTCACCTCACAAGAATATATGAAAATCGATGAGACCCAACAAACAGGGCGTCTATTGATCTACTGGGCGTCGACTGCCTCCGTGGTCTGGGTGTGTTGACCAGCCTTGACTCCATGTTTAGGTCCTTCCTCAAGGACAATTGGGTGGTCCTTGGGGATGTTTGCCCAAAATTTTCCAAGAAAAACATGATCATATACAAATTTAGCACCTCTCACGTTAATTTCATCCAAAACGAACACGTAAAACTCGATGAAACATGCTTAGACACACAGGGTCATTTCAAGGCAACAAATTTGAACAACATGGACGTTCTTTGATGTTTTACCTCTAAACTCCATGAAACTTAACACACTTCTTAAATATGATATATTAACACATTGTAGGACCTTATAACCTCATGAATGACACATAAACACGTCGACATTATACCATCAAGACCAACATGTTAGGCTCTAGATCACCTCAGTCATTTTTGGGGTCTTACACGACCTTAACAACATAAAATAATAATCTAGATATTACATATACTTGAATAATAACTTGACATAGGAAATCCTTGAATCATGAGGATTCACTTTTTTGAACATGGAAGATATACAAAGATCTCCACTTAGGAGACATCCTCTAGCCATCACCATATCCCCTTTGTGTAAAAAGATGAAGAAGAATTATAGTAGTACAAGAATGCACCAAGTATGACAACCATGCAAAAGCATGAATTCAAATAGCTCAATAAGAATTGCATCATGTATTTTAGTCAAACTTCATAGCTCAATAAGATTTGCATGAGTATAATCCTTTCATTACAATTCATATAAGTGAGGTTAACACATTAACATTTTCATATCACGATAAGGCACATTGGTAAGTCATTCACCATCCTTATATCATTTACATCTTAGCCAACACCTCACAAACCATAATTAATACATTTAAATTCAACATCAGACCACGCTATAAATCCTAATACAAGTCATACTCCAATATAACATCATGAATTAATCACAATTAACAACAAGTTGAAGTAAAGGATAGGGATCACAAGACTTACCAAGTCTCCATCCTAATTCATCATCACAGTCTTACCATCAACCCTTAATTCAATCCAATTAGGGTATAAATTCATCATAATTTAATGACCAACAATATAACAAGTCTAAACGAATCACTACATAACAATTAAATACTAGTTCATAACTTAAGACAAGATACTTAGGTAAATTCACAACATACTTCATAACCTAGATCACTTCTCAAGAACTAGTATGAAAGGACTATAAATCACCCTAATTAATTCATGATTATTATAAAAACATCATCTAATAGTAATTCAACTAATAAACAAGTCAATTAAACCAGTAAAATATAATTCATATAAAGATCATTACCTTGGGTTAAGAGGTAATGGTTATGTTCTACAAACTAGACCAAACCATCAAGATGTATCATAATTATTTATCTATTCATAATATCCAAAATAGACCATAAATAAAATTAATTTATAACATAATTTTCGAGATTGGATGAAGCCCTCTTGAAAACTCTACTTTGGAAATTTATTTGATAGAACCCTTTGAGGACACATGTCTCAAAAGTGAAAGAGATCACATACCTTATTAATTGATGAAGATTGATGGTGAAACTTGACTTTTTTTCAGCCCTTAAACCCTCCCTTAGCTTGGTATTCAATGGTGTTCATCATTAGAGAGAGAATTAAGAGAGAAGGAAGAGAGTTTGGGTTATGAGAGTTATGAGAGCTTACATTAGTTTAATGGGATTGGGGTCTTTATATGAGGTGTTAATTAACTTAATTAGACTTTTCTTAACCCCAAACTAACAACCTAACCCCTTAATTTATTAATTAGACGACACCACGATCGACGGAATGCAAGTCAATGGATGACCAACCCCTCCTTACGTGCTGCACATTTGTAGGTAAGTCAAAGATTGTGCAAAAGAAGTCATTCAAGGATTTTTCTATGTGCTGGTCGACTGATGGAATTGACACCTCATCGATCCACACATGCCCTATCGATTACCTTCGTAGGTGCACACTACCCTTACTGTCTTTGACCCGAAAATGCAAGGGTCGTCCTCAAGGTCCCTTGGTTGGTCCTTGGGGAGTCGTACCCTGACGTTTCAATTATGAATCAACTTACACACATAATATATACACCCTTAAACAATTTTTTATTATTTTCCTACTTCTAAAATCAAAGTCTTGCTAGTACTCCATAGAACTAGTTTCCGGATTTCATGGACGTTCCTGCACAGTTTGTTTTCTAGGCTTCCTAAATGACTTATATTCATCAAAATGGACCTTAAAATATTTCTAAACCTTATGAAGCTTATGTTAGGCTCTAGAACACGTCATCGATTTATGAAGTGTTATATTATTCCCCCTTAGGAACATTCATCCCCAAATGACACTAATAATCTATTGAAGGAATGAATATCCCTGAGACTAGCAGCCTAACCAACAATAATACATAACAACATGAATTACAGTATTAATCATATCACTTACTCAAGGAAATTCAAAAAGATTCAATTACCACACATAAGACTCAACATTACATTTTGAGGAATATCCTTCTCACAACAACAAGAGCTTAATATATCATTTATGAGTCAATTATGCCAAAGTTCAATTTACAAACATGCTACATATCATTTCATGAAAACTAACCATATCAAAATGCACAACATCACTCAAAACAAGAAGAATTGCAAATTTTCAAGTCTAAATACACATTTCACTGAAATTCACTGTAACAACATCCAAAAATGCACATTTTTGCATAACTTCACCAAAAAATAAAGAAACATCAATTTTTTACCATTATTTTTATTATTAATAGAAATAAATAACCTTAATTATCTAATATATGAGGGTACTGGGACTCCATGTCGGCCTCGGCCTCCCATATTGCAACCTCAACTAGGTGCTTTTTCAATAACACTTTTACGGAAGCCACATCTTTATTCCTTAACTTCTTTACTTGACTATCAAGGATTTGAACAAGAACTTCCTCATAAGAGAGCTTATCCTTCAGACCAAGACCCTCAATAGGAAGAATAGACTCGGAATCACCCTCATTTTTTGAATATACCACTATGTCTTTAATGAAGACAACAAAAAATGAATCTAGATAACTTTCAAACACCCTATTCATGAGATCTTTTAACGTCACTGGGGAAGTTTTTACACTAAAAGACATTACTAAGAACTCATAGGGACCATATCTAGTCCGAATGTCATATTTTATATATCCTCACCTCTCACCCTAAGTTAATAATTCCCCGATCACAAGTCAATCATAGAAAAGTAACTTGCCCTTTGAGTTGATCAACCAAGTCATCAATTCTATGTAGAGGATAGTTGTTCTTAATAGTGACTTTATTGAGTTGGCGATAATCAATGCACCTTCTGAGGCACCCATCCTTCTTCTTCAGAAATAAGACCGGGCACCCCATGGAGAAATACTAGGTCTAATGAAATCTTTGTCTGTTAAATCTTTGAGTTGAGCCTTCAACACTTTCAATTTGGCAAGACCATATGATAAGGAGGAATTGAAATGGGATTTGTGTCCGGTAATAAGTAGATACGAAAATCAATTTCCTATTCGAGAGGAATATCGGGAAGATCATTAGGAAATACCTCCGAAAATTACCTCACTACGGGAACCGACATAATGGGAAAAATTTCAGAGTCTAAATCTTGGACTCTCTCTATATGATATAAACACCCTTTAGAGATCATTTTGCATTCTTTCAAACAAGAGATGATACAACCTGTAGGAATAGAATTTTCCCTCTTCCTCTCTAAAACCGGCTCATTTAGAAAGATAAACTTAACCACACTTGTTCTACAATCTATATAGGCAAAGAAAGCATGCAACCAATATATACCCGAAATGAAATCAAAATCAATCATATCAAGTTATACTAGTTCAACATAAGAATATATTTTGGGCAACATTATAGGAAAATTTCTATACACCATTTTTTCAACAACCGACTCACCCACCGGGGTACACACTATAAAAGGTTCATGCAATATATCTGGAAAAATGTCAAACGTAACTTTAATTTTCTGAATTATCGCCAGAGAGAAAGTTCTTGATGCTGAGTTGTTACCACGATTTTTTTGGAAATAAATTTTACATAATAAATACCCAAAATTTTGCCCTTTATGAACCATGTCCGCAACGCGGACTGGTTTGATTGATGAATAAACCGTTGTTGCCTTGGGCAGCTTGTTTGGCAATGATTTGGTCCTCTTTAAGGACACCTAGGGCAGTCCTTGGGGAGTCCTTCCCAGAAGTTTACAATAAATATGATAATAGACATTTTAGGGTCCTATCCTATCGTTTTAGGACCAAAACAATACATAAAACAAAAAAAGTCATACATGAACACATTAGCACGGTAAAAGACTAACTTTCAAACGTCTTGGTCATTCTTAGAAGTTTGAACTCCAAACCATTTCAAATAATCAATATAATCTTTAAAAAACTTTATAAACATGATATTCACCCTTTAAGGCACATGTGAGGGTCTAACCATATTAGTTCATTTTGAGGTTTATTATAACTCAAACCTATGTTTTAACTTAATGATAAGGAAAACTTATTACTTAGTTAATTTGACAATAAGAGGTGTCCCTTTAAAAAATGAAGGTAGGTTAGCCATTTGTTCTCATGATGTTGAAACTATAATGTGAATAAGCATAAAGAGGGTTTCTAGTAACAGCCTCCTAGTTACTTAACTATGTTCCCCCATAGGAAACCTTTCTAGTTGATCCACCTAAAAGCTATTATCATGTATATGTCCTACTTTTGTAAGTTCGATGCCCTCATTTTGGTGTGAGGAGTTGATACTAAATTCTATGTTTACCTTAGATTATTTAATGTAGGTTATGCAAAGCTTCTGGAAAGTAAAAAGAATGAATGAACGTAACAAGAACACTAACAAGGATTATTAAAGAGGTGTTACTAAGTGTAAGTAAGGGTATGGGACTTTACCTATGCATTTCATAAGTGGACATCGAAGGGGGTCCTATGGTGGGTTCTTTATGTACACATGTTCTGAATGAAATGTAGAATGTTTGCTCTATATGAAGTTGGTCTCACTTGATATACATGATGTCATTCTAACTTTTTATGTATGATGGTGAATATACTTGTCATTATTTTATATGAGGTAAAGTCAATGCTAATGGTCTCTTTGCTAATTCACTTGGCTCATGTAGGGTTATGACGACTCACATACACATTGACTAGTAGATTTATCTTGAGAATATGAGTAACCTCTTGTGATGTATTGATGAAATAGATCCTAAAACATGACATGTTGATTATGGTTTTGTTGTGATGTTACTCTTGAACATTAATATGAATATGTCTTATTATTGTGATGTGGACTATGAATATGTTCACTGATTATGCATAAAGTCTTTTAAAGTGAGCTTGCCATGCTTATACTAAAATGTTCCTTTGTTCATATGTTTAAATGTTTTACTTGCATATATCAATACTTAGTACGTGTGGTTTGTACTAACCCATATCTCTTATATTTCTACAAAAATGTATGTTCAGTCCATTGAGGTGCTCCAATATCATTCTCCAAGAAGCTTGGATTATTCCCAAGTTGTTGAGTCCTCAAGTCCGGGGACAAAGCCTATGAATCTAGATTTTTATTATTTTGCTATTTAAGACATTGTTCTATATCCTTTCCAAAGACTATGTTGTATTCTCTTATAAGATTTCTAATGATGTAAGGGCTAAGTCCCATTTGTCTTCTCTTATGTTTATATGGTCATATAAAACAATTTTAGATTTTGCTTTGATACGTGTGAAGTGAAGTTCAACTTCCAAAGAAACGCTTTTTTATTCTATCAATGATGTGATTATGTATTCTAAAGGCTTGTCTAAGGCCTCTAAGAGGACGAAGACTCCGGTTACGACTATGGGGTGCTCTCCGGTCATAACAAAATTTGTATTAGAGCATGAGGTTGAATAATCTTAAAAATTATGTCTCACAAAACCTCTTATACTTAGAGTCTTTTTCATTTAATTGTGAAGCATGCCACTCTTATGAATAAGAGGTTATGTGATGCTTAGGAAATTTTGACTTCTTTGGTATTTTTAAGTCGTGCCACAAGAGTCTTAATTCTTTCCTTTTATTTAATTCCTTTTCTTGTTGATATAGGTTGTGACTACTAGAAGGGAAGCCACAAGAAGAGTTGAAGACGATATTACTAATGTGGGAGTTCATCACGAAGACGACCAAGCTCCTTGAAAGAGCAAGTTCTTCTAGGTTTCCAAGCTCCAGTCAATCCCCCGGTCATGTCAGATGGAAAAATAAGGGCGGCTTTCCTAAACTTGACTCAAGTCATGGATACTCGAGCTCAAGCTATGGTGACACAAGAAAATTGGGAAGTTGTACCGCATGTCAATCAAAATGCTAGTACCATGGCTTCTCAGTTGAGAGACTTCAGAAAGATGAATACTACAATGTTATTTGGGTCTAAGGTAAATGAAAATAATCAAGACTTTATAGATTAGATTTAAAAGATCTTGTATGCAACAGACGTAAGTTCAAATGAGAAGGTGGAAATAGTTGCTTTTCAACTCAAGGATGTGGCTAACACTTGGTTCACTCAATGGAAATACAATGGGGTTTTGGAAGTGCGTCCCATAAGTTGGGAAGTCTTTAGAAGGAGATTTCTTAATAGGTTCTTCCTAAGGGATAAAAGAGAGGTAAAACTGGAAGAGGTCATCAAAATTCATCAAGGAGGTATGAGTGTTCAGGATTACATTTTGAAATTCATCAATTTTCCAAGTATGTTTATTCTTTAGTGTCCAATCCTAGAGATGAAATAAATCATTTTGTGATGGGTGTGTCCGATTATATTGTGGAAGAGTTTTGTTCTTCAACGCTTCATGACAACATGGACCTTTCTCATATGATTGTGCGTGCTCAAAAAGTTGAGAAGATAGTCTTAAAAGGAAGAATAGGGATGCAAAGAGGTCAAGACCCTGTGATGGAGGTACCTCCCAGGGTAAGTTTAAAATAGAAGAGATTCTCCAATCAAGTTACTTCTAATTTCCCCAAGGATAATAAGTATATGTTTTCTAACCCAAGGTCTCAAGGAGGTAAAGTTGGTGGTTCATCTAGTGAGATCCTAATTGTTCAAAATGTGGCAAAAGGCACTTGGGTAAATGTGTAATGGGTTTGAGTAATGATTTTGGTTGTGGAAAGGGTGGCCACATGGTGAAGGATTGTCCCATGGGCAACATTCAAGGAAGGGATAGTAACTAAGCTCAAGCAAGTGGTCTTAATTATGGTGCTCCTCGGAAGAACCATTTTGATGCTCTCAAATCAAGGGGTGATCAAGAGGATTCTCCCGATATTTAGTGATATGTTGAAAGTATTTTTAGTTAATGCTTATGAATTCCTAGATTGCGGTGAAACTGTCTTTTGTAGCTCCTTTAGTGGCTATGAAGTTTGATGTGCTCCCCAATGTCTATGTCGAACCTTTTCCGATTTCTACCCTGGTGGTTTACTCTATTGTTGCTAAGAGAGTCTATAGGAGTCGTCCAATGGAATTACATTGGGGTTTACATGGTATAACATGATATGTTGCACTTTGATGACATACTGGACATGTATTGGTTGCATGCTTGTTTTGATTCAATTGACTATAAAACAAATGTAGTTAAATTCCAATTTCTTAATGAACCAGATTTAGAATGGAAGGCGGGAAACTCAACCCCTAAAGGTCCAATTATTTTATGTCTAAAAACTTGTAAGATGATTTCCAAGGGATTCCTCTATCATATTGTGAGGGTCAAGTACCTTGAGTCATAGGCTTCTCATTTAAAGTTTGTCCCCATATTGATCAATTTCAAGGATGTCTTCCCCGATGATTTACCTGCAATTCCTCCCGAATGGGAAATAGATTCAGACGTAGATTAGACGTCGGATAGTCCACCTATGTCATTACACGAAAAGACAACTTTTTGGCATGCCAAACAATGCCAACTCACACATGGTCTGTTGCCCCATCGATGCCCTGTTGATGGGGTCCATTGATTGGGGCTCATTCTTAAACGTGTGCACGCTTGGCTACCTTTGCAGGGCGAATCGATACCAAAGTTAGATGGGTTGTTGGTTGACCAACGGTCCGTCCCTTGTGGCTGTGTCGGTCACTTTATGGTTGCCTCTTGTCAAATGAATGAAGTCCTCTTCTAGGGCCTTTAGTGGGTCCTAGGTGGGGTTGTACATATATTTTAAACCCCTAAATATAGTCGTGTAGGTCTTAAGAACATCCTACATAATTTTTTATTAAAATGAACACGTAAAACTCACTCAAACACATCTACACACATGAACACTTTCTAAGACACACCTACAGAACGTCATGGACGTTCATGGACATTTGACCTCCAAACTTCACACATTGCCTAAGGACATCAATATAACTTTCTTGAACATAAAAATAATTCACGAAACAATCACGAAGTTGTCGTTCACATTAGTTTGTATTAGGGTTATACATTCTGCCCCTACTAGGAATAACATTTGTCCTCGAATGACACAAAAACTTTAAGACCACAAAGGAATCACTTAGCATCACATAACACATTATATCATGATCAAAACATCATAGTCAAAGAACCTACTAAGAACCAACACAATCTCATACTTTCAAACACTTCAACACAAGTACTTTGCGAGGACTTTCACTTTTCAAAATTCACCCTCACCTTTCACTTTTAAAAATTCACCCTTACCTTTCACTTATAAAGGAACTACCTTATCCAACATTAAACATTCTCATATTCAACACTTTTGCAGACATCGTTACAACAATTCAAGACAAAGCAATTATTTTTAAAAAATGAAGATTTTCATAGTGAGCATTACTGTAACAAAGGAACCTTTGCAAAACATCACAAATTCAATCTCACTTTCATTTATTCACTTATGTAGGAACTTCCTTCTACAACATTAAACATAATTATACACATCATTTATAAACACATTGAAACCATTGTTCATGAAAAATGCAATTTTCTCAAATTTTGGACTTCTTTACAGTAAACTCAAAAATTCATTGTGTTACATGATTAAAATTTAAATAATGCATCTTTGAATCTATTTTAATGACAAGACTTGAAACTATGAGAGACAAGACCATACTAACATACTGTAAAGAGACTTGGTAAGGTACACTAAGTGCAATGTAAGATTAGCATCCCAGACTACCACTCCCACATAGTGACCCTTTAGGATTCTGTTGTACTAAGTAAACTACATTCAATTCTACTTAACATTAATTATGCAAAACTTTAGATTTCACTTGCTTCTTTAAAATTAGACCTTATGTCGATAACTTCATATACAAAACATGATAACTCATACTATGCAACACTCTTTACAAAACTACTAAGGATTTGGTATCAAGGTTGAATAAGAACAAAAAGGAAAGATGAGGATATCAACTACCATACTACTCAACTTATTCTCCCCCACTTAGGGTAAAGCCATCTTCAAGGTCCCATACTTCAAAGACCCACTATGCCTCTCCAAAAATAGGGACTCATAATACTCTACTAGTCAAGCATAACTCTCTACTCTTAGGATTCAAACCTAGACAAACTCTCTTAAACACCACTTCATTTAACTCCTAGGCTTCACTTAACTCAATTCATGGAACAAAACTCCCTTATTAGGTATTCATACAACATTTCCTCCTTAGTGTAAGCCTACACAACAACCTCAACCAAATCACTAGAACAACAATTAAAACATTAACCACACAAGAGGGTTGCCTTGTACTCCTACAAAATCTACACATCCTCTCTACATTCCTTAATTTACACCTTAAAGTATTTCTTCAATCATTGATCATAATCACAAGATAACTCATTTGCTCTCAAAGACACTTTATTCAATCATTATAATTCTTACCATGCTTCGTAACTACATCACCATAAAGTTTCTCATCATAACAATCCCAATCTCATAAATCACACATATCAATAAATGGCATCACATAACATTTTTGAAAACTCGCCTTCATATCTAACTTTTCTATCCACAAAACCATCATAAGCATGAAAACTCACATTTCTCTCCCTCAATCTTAGAAATATCTCCCCTTCAAAGAAATCACACCTAGAAGACCACTAGACACGGGAACATAAGAGAGAGAGAGAGACCTTATGGAATAAAGTTCTATGGCACGATTCAAAAGTAATAAAGGATGTTAAACTCTCTGATCCTATAGCCTCTAGTAAATGGATATGTCGCAACTCACACCAATGACCAAGACTCTACGCATTCCTTGTCACACTTTTAGACCCTAAACTATTTCCCCTAACCTTATGTTCTTATATCAAGTATGTCACGACCTACAAGTACTCCCTATAAGTTAGGGAGAACCCTTGGATAGGGACAAGGAGTACATGACCCTTTGGGGTCTTGTACAATACCGTTAACTATCATTCATTGCATAAGACATGAAAAGTATACGTAATTTAATGCTTTTCAAGGCATTTAATATAAAAGGAATTCTTTCATAAATACTATGAAAATATCATCGTCGCAACCCAAACATAAAGACACAACATAATATCTTAAGGACACGGCCTTAATATTTGAAAGAAATACATAATAAGAACTTATAAAAAACTAAAAGAATTATGAACTATGCCCTCGAATGTATCAGGACATACTTCGTCTTGAGAGTTTATTTCTGAAGCTTGCCTTCTAATTTAAACCTCGCTTGCAAACCTATACTTATAGATTACAGAAAAGTATGGGGTTAATAAAAATAAAGTACCAAGTATGGAATATCAAACAACATGCAAAAAAAAGGCATTTTATTATAATAAGATCTTATGCAACCTAAGTCAAATCTTCATGAAATTAGAAGTAAACAACATAAGAAACATCATCTTACACATAGAGACGGATCCCATAACATTTAACAAAAAGGAGCATTTTAAAGTGAAATACCAAAATTTTACAGTAATCTCCTTCAACATTATAGTGAACTATCCTATTTCCAAATCAATGAACTTCCAAGGTAAAGAAAAGAGAAAGTGAACTCATTTTTAAAGGATTTTCCCTAACTAAGGTTATACTAAGACTCACCAAGGTAAGATTTGAAGGAAACGTCCATACGCCTCTTTCAATACACACCTATGTGATCTTCAATATTACCCCTTTTAGGCTTACTTTCCTCAAAAGAACAAGCCCCCGCTCAATGACAATATATTAGAAGAACACTCAAACAGAAGACCAAGACATCCCTATAATAATTCCTACTTATTGCAATGAGTAGATGGCGTCCTACTCCACCACCTACCCTAAGTAGTACATTCTTTTCGAAGGATTACCAGCGACACTCATCTTTCGGTAGGTCTACTTAGTGCAATGGATAAATAGCGGATCCCCAAACATTTAACAAAAAGGAGCATTTTAAAGTGAAATATCCAAATTTTACAGTAATCTCCTTCAAAATTATAGTGAACTATCCTATTTCCAAATCAATGAACTTCCAAGGTAAAGAAAAGAGAAAGTGAACTCAGTTTTAGAGGATTTTCCCTAACTAAGGTTATACTAAGACTCACCAAGGTAAGATTTGAAGGAAACGTCCATACGCCTCTTTCAATACACACCTATGTGATCTGTAATATTACCCCTTTAAGGCTTACTTTCCTCAAAAGAACAAGCCCCCGCTCAATGACAATATATTAGAAGAACACTCAAACAGAAGACCAAGACATCCCTTTAATAATTCCTACTTATTCCAATGAGTAGATGGCGTCCTACTCCACCACCTACCCTAAATAGTACATTCTTTTCGAAGGATTAGCAGCGACACTCACCTTTCGGTAGGTCTACTTAGTGCAATGGATAAATAGCGTCCCATATCACCACCTACGCTAAGTAGTACGTTCTTTTGGAATACTTAGTTCATTGAACTCATATAAGACTAACCAAGACTTTCTTTGCAGAATACCTACCTAGTGCAATGGATAGATGACGTCCCATTCAACTACCTACACTATGTAGTACATTCTTTTAGAAGACTTAACAATTTCATTACTTTTGTGGGGGTTATCTTAACCAACATAGACCATAAGAGCTAGAAATCGAATCCAAATACTTCCCTAATGGGAAAAGGGTCCCCTCACATGCCTAGAGTGAGGTCTTTTCTCTGTAGCTTTTACATGGATTTCCCAATAGCTACACCTATGAGGGCTAGTTAACGGATAAGGAGATTGCTACTAAGTAACTCACTCTCTACTTACACGGAGTACTCATCTCATGAGGTACATTGGAATACAACATCTCAACTCACAAAGTGTAACCACCTCTTCTTTATATCCTCTCGGTGCTAGGCATAACTCCCCACGAATTCTCAACATTCATGACTAAAGGTCAAACATAACTTTTGGACACCACATCTCAACTCAAGAAAGGTATCCATCCACCAACTTATATTAAAAAGATCTTGGGAATAATAAGGTTGCTACTAAAGACTTCTTCTCTACTCACGGATAATGTTCACCTCCAAATCCCCTTTTTGACCTAAATTAGCTTCATTCATTCATCCAAGTGTAAGTGTGTGTACATGTGAACATACCTTGCACATAAGTGTCATTTCATTTACATTTCATGCTATACTTTCTTATACCTTCTTTCATCACATCACATACATTAACATTTTCACATAATCACATAAGACATTTAAACATAATCCTTAGCATATTTTACATAACAAGTTTTATAAAACACATTAAAAAGAATAACTTCATTTATATATTTCTTTACATAATATGCATTCATTCCTTCATTCACTAATAAACAAGTAATTGCACATTCATACAATTAATGTAAACATTGCCACCAAGAAGGAGGACCATACCACTCAAGAGCATTTCATAATTAAAGCAAAACAACATAACCAACTTACCCTTCAATCCAAGATTCCATCACCTAAAAAAATTCCTTCAACAATTCATCATAATATATCCCTTAGGGAAGTATCTAAACAACAACATAAATAAAATGAAATAAAAGCTCAAAGAGTACAATGTCATGCTCATTCAACCCATTCCTTAAGCCAAAATTTGATAGAAATATTTAACATACTTTCATTGAAGTTTTAGCATTAAAATCACCAACTAACATTAGAAACATATTATTTGAATCAATAGAAAAGTTTTCATGCTATACCCATACTTAGAGACAAATATAAAAGAAGATTTGGTTGGAAAACACTTTTTGATATCTATTAGAAAGGGGCTCCTTGAATGGAAGAGATTTCAAGGATTACTACCATACCTCACATAAAAGAAACCGCAATGATTTTTTGATGAAGAAATTGCCCACCAACAACACCTTCTAGCCCTTCTTTACTTCTAGATTCCATGGAAACTTGAGAGAGTTTTAAGAGAGAAGGATTTTGTGGTTTAGGAAATTGAGTTGAAAATTAAGTCTAAGGGTTTGGAACATGTTAATATACCTAAAAAGACCTAAAAATTACTTCCTAGGTTCATAAAAGGCTTTGGGTGAATTTTCCAACACCCCAAGTCATTAAAGGAAATGACAACTTATTGGCAGGCCAAACCATACAGATTCACAGACGGGCCGCTGCCCATCGACGCCCCATTGATGGGCTCCGTGGATTGGGGTTCTGTCTTCAACTTGTGCAGGATTGGATACCCTTTAGGGATAATTGACGCCCAATGTTGATGGGTCATTGGTTGACCAACGGTTAGTTTCTTATGGACGTCATTGGTCACTATTTGGTGACCTCTTTCCAAATGAATGGAGTCCTCTTATAGGGCCTCCCGTGGATCTAAGGTACGCTCATACCATAACGTTAAAACCCTAAACATAGTCTGCTAGGTTATAGTAACATACCCCATAAATGTTGATTAAATCAATAGTTAAACCTCACTCAAACACATCAAGACACATGAACACTTTCTAAGACACCTTCTTAACGTCATGGACGTTCTTAGACGTTTGACCTCCAAACTTCACCAAACTTCAGACACATCATAAAGACATCAATATAACTTATTTCAACAAAAAAATAAGTCAATAAAAAATCACGAATCTCTAGTTCACCTTATTTTTTTTAGGGTGTTACAACAAGTACGCACGGGAAGGAGTTGTGAGGGTGGTTTACTTATGATATGAACTAAATGAGTTATGAATAAGGTTGTAGTAAATTAATGAGCCATTTTATGATGTTTTGAATTATGTTACCTTATTCTTAGTGATAAATAAAGGTGTTATTACTTGAGAATGTTATGCCTAGTCTAGGGTGGCTTCTTCGGTAAACTTGGTGTAAGTAGTATTATGGGATACTACCGACATATTGCACTACTGTGATTTGGGGGTTGTCTTAGGTGATGGTTCATATGTGAACCTTATGTCTATGATGTGCTTATGAACATATTATTATATGATATTGTGTTTATGAAGCACGTTATGAAAGACTGTCTTAGGTGACCTTAAGGTGATAAATTGCACTAGGTACACTTGAGGGTTTCTTAAAAAGAAGTAATATAAGCGAGAGGTAATGTATTATATGTATTGAATATTCCTCAAAGTATGATAAATGGCTTTGAGTGTTTATATAAAAGTGTATATGTCAATATGTTGTATGTAAACTATATTGTGGTTATATATTGTCATGTTTAGGAAGTTTACTCAAAATACATGATGCATGATTTCTAACTAAATGTCCTCTTTAAATGTATATATTTACATGGGTGTCATATATAGTGCATTCTTGTACTAATACCATTCGTCTTCATCATTTTACATATAGTGTAGGTGCTAATGGTTAGAGGACGTCTCCTAAGGGAAGGTATCAGATATATCTCCTATGTCCAAGTAAAGGAATCCTTATGATTCAAGGATTGCCTATGTCAAGAATGTTCTTTAAGTTTCTTCAATAACTTAGACTTTTAATTTATGTCGTTCAGGGCCGTGTCCCTATTCTATTTAATTGATTTATTTTGTAAGATGGAAAAGAGACTTAGATTCTAACTATGTATTTATGTTATTTTATATAAACATATATGAAGTGATGTTCTATCGTATGAAGTTCAATAAAATGTTTTAAATTTTCCACTAAATATCTATTTTATGAAATTTAAGATGTCTAAGTGCTTGTACAAGACCTCTGAGAGATCAAGTATGTCGTGTTACTTCTAGGGTGTGCTCCCTCATAGTGACAAGCATTCCAGAGTGGACTTTGTACCAAAGTGAAACTTAGTACCGCATTTCATCTTCAAACGGCATGTTTGGTTGAATGAACCATCCAAGACTTAGAGGATATGTTGAGGGAATGTGTCATTGACATCAAGGGTAATTGGGATGACCAACTAACATTAATTGAATTTTCCAACAATAATAGCTGCAACTCAAGTATTGCCATGGAACCATTAAGGAGCTTTATAGGAGGAGAAGTAGATCTCCTATTGGGTGGTTTGAGGCAGGTGTGTTTTCTCTAATATGTTCTGAAGCAATCTATGAGTCTATGAAGGAAGTTTTACTTAGAAGGGATAGATTTAAGACAAACCAAATTAGGCAAAAATCTTTTCAATAGAAAAAGGGACCATGAGTTAATGGTAAGTGACTTGGTTTATTTTGCAATATCACCCATGAAAGTGGTGATGAGGTTTGCTAAAAATGGGAAACTTAGTCTCCAGTATGTGGAGCCTTATGAGTTTTTATAATGTGTCGGAAGTGTTGCCTATGATTTTAAACTACCTATTGAGTGTCCTAATGTGCATTTGGTATTTCATGGTCAATACTCAAAAGGTTCATAGGTTACCCTGTGTCTATCCTACCTCTAGAAGGTTTAGAAGTTTATTCTAACCTTTTCTATATAGAGATTCCGATCTATATTTTATTCCGGTAAGTGAAGAAGTTGAGGAATAATAACGTAATTTCTGTAAAGATAATTTAGAAGAATCATCTTGTTGAGAATGCTCCTTGGGAGGCTGAGGCCGAAATGATGTTCCTATATCCTCAATCTTTCTTTCCTCTTCTAGTCAAGGTTGAGGTTATTAACTTGTCCTAATTTTTTTAGAAGGATATTAAGTACATTTCAACTTCTATGATTTCTCTTCATTATGCATGTTCATGTAAAAATCCATGTTTCGTATGTGTCTTGAATTATATGTTCTTGATACTTAATTATACTTCATTATATGGTATGTATAGTTGAGTTATCTCTTATTTCTTGTTGTGAAAAATCTCAATTTTGAAGTGATGAAAATATGTCTTGATATTTGTTGAATATGTTGAGCTATATGAGAAAGAGAAGGACATATCTGCTTGCAAAATATAAAATGCAAAAAAAAAATGTCTGCATAATTGGCAGTTGACAGAGTTTTACCTCATTGTTATGCATTGTTGTGTTTGAGAATAGTGTTGATGTTTTCTCCTTTTTTTTAGGTTATCATTATATACATCTTCATGTTTGGCTTCTAGTCTTGATTCATAAAATCTAAAGAAAAATATTAATGTGTTATTCGAGGACAAATGTTTCCCAAGGGGGGACATGGTTATACCTCAGAACTCCAATGACCTAGAATAGAGATTCACATATTTAGTGTGGTTTAAAATGTTTTGTAAATACCTATACTAATGTGATGAACTTGATTCAGAAATATTAGAGCCTAAACGTCTAGGAGTGACCATGACATCCGGAAACTAATGAAATTGAACTAGTAAACGTCCTTAGGTCTTGTGAATGTTTGGGAGTGTCGTATGAAGTCTACAACTTGTAAAAATAGTTTAAATAGGTAAAAAAATGTTTCTAGGGTCAAAACGTTCAGGTACGACCCCCCAAGAACCAACCTAGGGGTTTTTCAGGGAGACCCAAAATATTGGCCAATAAGCTGCCCAAGGCAGCAAACAATTGTACATGCATAAAACAATCTAATTATGTGACGGGTAATTTGGGTACTTTAGTGGTGGTTTATACATAGGTTTTAATTCAGTTTTATACAATATTTAATGACCTAAAATAAATCCCTAAATTTAAATCAGAATCACTCTCGCTTCTATTTAAAATTCTCTCTCTACCCAACCTCCATTGAAGAGCATTGAAACTTGAAGAACAAGACCAATTGTCCATGTTTTATATTAACATTTGTGGATAAAAGCTTCATCAAGGTATGCATTCTTTCACTCTTGGTATTCCTTTCCCCAAGAGGTCCATTTAAAAATGATTTTAAATCCCCCCAAAATCAAGGGTTTTTCTCTACACATGGGTCTTCCTTTGACCTAAATTGTTGATCGATTGTGATTAATTATATTTACATATGGTGATTTGAGTGTATAATTATGGGTAACTGATTTTTTTTTGTTGAGATTTCATTGGACCCGTGATCTTCCCTAAATTCCATAAATTTTTGATTTTGGTGAATTTCATGAAGATTATGAGTATATATATTGATATATGGGTGTAATTGTATTATTAGTTCATGGACTGCCTTATATCATGTATTGGTTGGGATTTTTATCTAATTATGTAAGAACCCATGAATTTCCCTCTTCTCCTAACCTTTACTCTTGATTATGTTGATTAATTATTAGAGGTGATGTAATTGAATATGTTCTTTTATAATTGACTATCTTATGATGATTTTAATTAATTTTATGGATACTTATCATTGATTCAGGTTAAATCTTGAGTGGGTTTCATGATGGTCATTAGTAAGGTCTTGAAATCATGACTATGTTGTTGTAGTATTGTCGAATTATCTTTGGTAATGTTGGTTAGTTGAAGTATGAATGATGAAGTTATGAATATATAAAAATTCTACGAATATTATGGTTGTAATATGATGATAGGTTTTCTTGATGAGGGATGGAACGTAGGTAATTCCTCTGTGCATCTTATGGTTATGCTACGATATAATGTTCTCACATGATGTTTGGTTGTGATGAAAAGACTTTGTCATCCGATAACCTAGCTATTAACATCTTATATGAGGGGTTAAACTCGTAAGACCTGTATTATAACTTATAGTTAAGGAAAACATAAAGATACTTCAAAAAGTGAATTTATCTTTGCACTGACTAACTTGATAATGAGAGATATCCTTTCAAAAAAGGAAGGTATGTTCAGCAAATGTTCTCAGGAGGTGGAAACTACAATGCGAATTAGAACAAAGAGGGTTTCTTGTAACAACCTCCTAGTTCCTTAACTGTGTGCCCCAATAGAAAACATAGCTAGTGGATCCACCTAGATGCTATTATCATGTATATGTCCTACCTTCACATATAGGATGCCCTCCTTTTGGTGTGAAGGTTTAACATTGTATTCCATTTTTATCTCACTTGGTTTAATATTATCTATGTTGATGTGTTTTGAAAATAAAATTAACGAATTGAAGTATGAAGATGAACTCTAAATAGGATTACTTAATAGGTGTTACTTAGTGAAGTTAAAGGTATAGGACGTTGCCTATACATTGCACAAGTAGACCTTGAGGAGAGTTCTAGGGTGGGTTCTTTATGTATACATGTTATGAATGAAATGTATAATATTTGTTCAAAATGATGTTGGTTACACTTGATATGCATAATGTTGGTCTAAATTGTTATGTATGATGTTGAATGCACTTGTCATGATGTTATATTAGACAAAGGCAATGCTTATAGTCTCTTTGCTAGTTAACTTGGTTTATGTGGGGTTATGGGGCTTTACATACACATTGCATTAGTAGACTTGGATTTTGTATTATATGTAAGGTCTTATGATATATTGATGAAATTGACACTAAAGCATGAGATGTTGATTATGGATTAGTTATGATGTTACCCTTGAATATGAATATGAATATGTCTTATTGTTGTGATATTGACTTGTATATGTTCTTGTAATGTGCATATAGTCTTTTAAAGTAAACATGGAATGTTTATACTAAAATGTCACTTTGTGTATATGTTCAAATCTTTTACTTGCACATAACCATACTTTATCACATCCCAAGACCACACCATCGAAGTTAGGGTACAATCTCAGATTGTAACCGGCGTACTCGACCTCTTGGAGGTCTTATACAAGCCCTTTGATATCATTCATCGCATAAACATAGTGAAAAGTAGTGCGGAATTAAAACTTTTCACAAAACATAATATATTCTTAAAAAACTCTTTCATATAAAATTATTAGGAAATACTAAGTCTCAATCTCATCATCTTAAGACAAAAGCATACTTGAGACACAACACATACTTCAAAATACGAATATAGAAATACTTAGTATATTACAAAACTTTGAATGAAATCATAAAAGACATATATGCCCTCGAGTCAAGTGAGAACATACTTCAACTTCTCTTGAACATTCATTTAAGTCCAAGTCTTCTTCCCAAAGCTCATCATCTATCACGAACTATATAGATAGATAAAAGTATGGATTAGTCCAACCACATGTACTAAGTAAGGCATTAGGCATAAAAATCATGAAAATGTAATTTTATTGGAAATATGCATATTTTCATTTAAAAATCAAATTATAATCATAAGAACAATATTTAGCAACAGATAACCACATAAGATAACATTCAACAAAAATTCACGTTTTTATAACTCACTTTCCAGTAAGCTATATTCACCGTACAGTGAATTAATTCACTTTTACAGTGAAATACATTACTTTCTTATTAACCCACTTTTAGAATGTAATTCCGTCACTAAAAGGTATCCTAAGATTCACTTAATTCAAAAAAAGAGAGACCGCCCATACACCCTCTCTAGATGTGCCTAAACGACCGATAAGATTTCTTATAATGAGTCACATCAAAGTATCATAACATCAAGGTAACATTATTCTACTAAAGTTGACTCTAAGTCTCAGTTGAGTGACTTGTGAATGCGACCTAGCATACAATCCCGTAAACACACACTTAAGAGATCCTATAGACTCTCTAGAATAGAATCATTCTCATTTAACACACCAACACATAGATGATATGACATTTATCTTTCGAAGGCTATCAAAAGACCTACTTAATTAAATCAAGAAGTTAACGTCCATAGTGACCTCTTAAAGATTGCCCAAATATTCCTTAAGACTACTAAGGCTTAGATCATGTGCACAACACCAAACATCTTCCAAGTCTAGAGTCATCCTCAAGACTTCCAATGATAAGACATGAACAGATCATCTCTTATTCCCTCTTCAAACTTTATCTAAGGAATGCCTAAGTCACTTTAGATTAGCTACTAACTCATTTAAATACTCCTTAAAATAAGTTATTAGTTCTTTGTTTCTTTAAGACTCATACATCAGATAAAGGACATTGAAATAATGGTCTTGGACAAACACTAGGAACTCCAAGTAACATCTTCAAAGTCTATTGTGCAATGTCTAGATAGCAGCCCATACAACCACCTAAGCCTCATAACTTTTCTAATGCTAATAGGTATTCCATATAATCAAAATAGGCAATAACAGACATATAACCTGATAGCAAGACATGGAATCCTGAGTTCTATCCTACTCCGGTGAGATTGTTCTACTTGCCAAGGGTAGAACTCAGACACATCCCATCTAGGCACATGGTTAAGGAATATGAAGGGATTCTTTGTATTTTAGTCTCATACCTAAGTAGAACTTCTTTCCTTACCATACCCACTTCAGTGCTAGCCTTCTTTCTCATAGAGTAGTTCACACATTACGTTCACATAAAAGGATTCCATAACAAGTTCATAACCCAATCACATTTACCCTACCAAAGAAGGTCCACTAGGGCAACCTCACTATGGCGACAAGAAGCTCATAATTACTTTCCTAAGGATTAATATGATGTCTTTCCATCCAACCAACCCTAAGTGAATCATTCCCTTACTTTTAAGGATACCAGTACGGCTTACAACCTCAAAAATCTCAACATTATCACTAAGTCAAGGTTTTCACATAATAGTGTCTCTTAAGTTCATTAATGTCACATGCCATTCATACATTCAAGACTAAGAGTTCTAAAACCCTTAATCAGTACGTCATACATTCTTAATCATATATATCAAGTACGAGACACAGTAAGCCAAGACAAGACACCACATACTTCACTTTCAACTCACAATGCAAGTCACTATAGAAGCACCTATAAACAACTCTTACATTTTCAAGTCATCTTATATACTATCATAACATCATAAATGTAATCAATATAGACTCATATATCCATGCAGGAATAACCACGACTAAACTCCAACACTACAAACAAAATGTCAAAGTCATAGTCTAACATGGTCACCTAAAACAACATGAATAGAAGAAAACATATATGACTCCATATGTAAATAGATATTGTCATCATTCACATAATAAAAGTACACAAATATTCATATTACTTCAATTAGTTTTCAACAAGGCGAAGATCATCATATTGCATAAAGTAACACCGACAAGGCCACATCAATTGCAAGTAAAACACATAACAGTGCCATCATAAGTGGACCATACCAATCACAATACAATTGAAGTATAAAAAACATCGAAATAAAAAGAATAAGGCAGCATACCGCTACATCATTCTCAACACTTCAATCAAAAGTCAATTTACTCAATTCGATAACACAAGACCCTTATCATAGGCCATAACATATACTTCAACATAAAAACTACAATAATAAATGAACTATGTCAAATCAATGTAAATACATCAATATAATACAACCTAGATATGAATTTATTACAATTATTACATCAATAAATAGCCCACATAAAACTCCATAAGAATTCATCATTATTAGATTAATATCAAGTAACCCAAAACATAGTAAAAAATATAGGGTTCATCCAATTCATGCGTTCAAAGGTAATTTCCGTTAAATAATCAAAACATTATCAATTTAATCATTATTCAATGTTTAGAAATCATTTATGCATTAACCCATGGACGAATCATGAAATTGGACAATTAACTTTAGAAAAATTTGAAAACATCTTGAGAGTTGAGCTCGTTGATGAAACAAATTTCAAGGATCAAAAGCCATACCATGATGAAGATAATCATTCACTTTGATTAATAATTTACACTCAAACGTCACCTCCAAGTTGTTCCTTTATTTGGACTTGAATAGAGAGAATTCTAAGGGGTTTTGGGGTTTAGATTGGATGATTGAAATATTCGATGGTTTAAATAACTATATACTTGTTTAAAATACCCAATATACCCTTAATAAACCTCCAATACATCCATTTATAAGTGGGGTGAATTTACAATTCACCCCTTGACTTGGCATAAACTCAGCGTGTAGAACACAGCCATCACTGACGACCCCATCAACGGGGCATCAGCCAACTGACGGGCCGTGCTGGCAAGTGTCGCTGGGATTAGAGAATTGACAAGTCTCCCTTACCCCCACCCTCCATTATAAGTACCCTTCGACGAAACCCATTCAAGGTGCCTCAACTAGCCCACGATCCATCGAGTGCTTCGTCGTTTTGGGCCTCTCTGGGACAGCTTGTCAACAAAGTTGGGTCCTTCCTCAAGGAATCTTGGATGGTCCTTGGGGAAAATTTTTCCTAAATGTTTCCAACCGAAATACAATCTTCTATGAGTTTAACACCTCCAACATAAATTTCATCCAAAATCAACACGTAAAACTCGATGAAACATGCCAAGACACACAAGTTCACTTCAAGGCACATCTTTCGAACGTCATGGACTTTCTTGGTCGTTTGACCTCCCAACATCACGAAGATTTAGAGACTGCCTATAAATGATATACTGACTCATTGAAGGACCTTACAACCTCATTAAACACCCATAAACACATTGAATCGCATATGAGGCATCCTTTGATGTTTGACTTCCAACACACCTAATACTTTAGGTACTGCCTCTACACCATATATCAGACATATTTAGGACCTTAGACCATCAAGACTAACACATGTTAGGCTTTCGTTAAACTTTGTCATTTTTGAGGTCTTCCAATCTCCTCCACTTGGACAAGATTCGTCCTCGAATTACACTTGTCACTCTACGAACGATTCCAAGATTAGAGACTCAACTAACATCACATAACCAAACAATACCACACATAACCAAGAATAAAACATCAACTTCACAGAGCCAAGTGAATCACAAAACAAGAAACTAGAAAACAATTTTTTAACTCATTATGCTACAAAATTCACATGCTTCATTCGAAATAGTAAAAACTCATTTTATATTCAATATAATAATTATATACATCAGTTTTAACAACATTACAACAATTTTAGATCAAACAATCAAATAGTCATTTTTCATAAAATATAACAGTAAACAATTTGTAGTGTTACAGTGATTTTATGCAAAAAAAATTACAAAAAATTCAAATCGTAGGTAATTAATAATATAAACATGCTAATATGCAAAGTAACACCATATAAACACATTTTACATCATAATCATGGCTTCATAAAATAGACAGTGCAAGAATTTAATAAATTTCAATTTCAACAAAATTCCTAAAAACCATGCACATCCAACATGCTTCTACACCATTTTATCTCATTTACTTACCATACTCCCCCACTTAGACGGAATTCATATTACAACAAGATAAAGATAACTTTCCAACATCATCATCAATATCCTTTTCATCCGGCTTCTCCACTCTAGAAAGGAGTGCATACAAGCGCCTCTTTGTTGAAGCATAATCCTTTGGAACACTAGGAGCAATTTGCTTACCCTCTCTCCCTCTAGAAGCAATTATACCACAATCTCTAACTTTGTGCCCTTCCTTACCACAACCAAAGCAACTCCCGATACCCAATAGACACTCATTATAATGTTTCTTGCCACATTTGGCACAAGTAGGTTTGCCCTCCTTGGAACCTCTTCATTTCTCAACTCTGAACTTAGAACTCCTATATTCTCCTTGAGTTTGAACCTTCTATTCAAATCTACTTTGCTCTTGAGCACTAGCATCACTCCTTTTCAAACTTCTAGGCATCCTCCTAAGTTAAGACTCGTGAATTTGTTGTGCATATACCATGAGTATAGCTAGGGTCATATCATCATGCAACATAGCGGTGCGACATTCTTTCACCACTAAGTTGGCTACCCCTATCAGTGAATGACTTATTTCATCTCTTGGGTTAGACATAAGAGAAGGGGCATACCTAGACAAAGTTGAGAATTTCAAAGAATACTCCTCAACACTCATATTGTGTTGTTTGAGATTGATAAATTCCTCCACCTTAACTTCTCTCCTCTCTTGGGGAAAGTAATTACCAAGAAAAGATTCCTTGAATTCTTCCCACTCAATAGGACCCGATTCTTTCGACCTATTATCCTTTCATTCAGTGCATCATATTTGCTAAGTATCCCTCGATTGATAAGAAGCCAACTCCGCCTTCTCCCTAGATGTAACTCCCGTAGCACTCAACACCTTATACACCCCATCAAGAAAATCTTGTGGATCCTCCCCCATTTTAGAGCCAAGAAAGATAGGCGGCTTCATCCTTACAAAATCTCTCAGCCTAGTTGTTATAGGGCTCTCCACAACCCTATGAATCATATTCAAATTAGCTTGCATAGTAATAGCTTGGGCTATAGCCATTAAAGCCTCTCTAGTCTCCTTGTTAGACATCTCCAGAACCTCAATACCTCCTTTCACATTAGGAATAGGACCACCTTGGGGAGTCACTTGGTCACCTTGCTCATCTGTAGGAACTTGATCAACTTGATCAATATAATGAGGAATTTCCACATTCACCCTCTTCTCTTCAAACCTTATAGCGGCCATCCTTCTAGTATTAATCTATTAGAAACACAAGGAAACTCATAAGAAGGATAATCATAACATTTACTCTACCGCACAATATAGGAGTAGAAAAGAAGGGAAACACAATCGTCCTATAGCCTCTCGCCCATATATGTGTCGCGACTCACAACAATCGTCAAGACTCTATTAGACGTGATTTGATGAGACTTTTTTTATTCCTAATACTACTTTCAAAAACCTATGCTCTGATACCATGCTTGTCACATCCCAAGACCACACCCTACAAGTTAGGGTACACTCTTGGATTGTAACCGTCGTACTCGACCTTCGGAGGTCTTATACAAGCCGTTACATATCATTCATCGCATAAACATAGTTAAAAGTAGTGCAAAATTAGAACTTTTCACAAAACATAATATAGACTTCAAAAACTCTTTCTTATAAAAGTAATTGGAAATTCTAACTCTAAATCTCATCATCTTAAGACAGATGAATACTTGGTACACGGACCATACTTCAAAATACGAATATAGAAATACTTAGTCTATTGCAATTCTTTGAATGAAATCATAGAACACATATATGCCCTCGAGTCCAGTGAGGACATACTTCAACTTCTCTTGAACGATCTTCTAAGTCCAAGTCTTCTTACCAAAGCTCTTCACCTTCCAAGAACTATAAAGACAGATAAAAGCATGGATTAGTACAACCACATGTACTAAGTATGGCATTACGCATAAAAATCATGAAAACGGAATTTTATTGGATATATGTATCTTTTCATTTAAAAATCATATGATAATTGTAAGAACAATATTTAATAACTTAGAAACACATACGATAACATTCAACCAAAAATCACGTTTTTATAACTCCCTTTCCTGTAAGCTATATTCACTGTACAGTGAATTAATTTGCTTTTACAGTAAAATACTTTACCTTCTTTTTAACCCTGTTTTAGCATGTAATAACCTCACTAAAAGCTATCCTTAGATTCACTTAAGTCACACAATGAGAGAATGCCCATACACCCTCTCTAGATGTGCCTAAATGACCCTTAGGATTTCCTATAATGAGTCACATGCACACTTATAAAGTATCATAACATCAAGGTCAGTTTTTTATACTAAAGGTCACTTTAAGTCTCACTTGAGTGGGTTCTGAAGCGACCGCTCATACAATTCCTTACACACACACTTAAGATATCCAATAGACTCCCAAGAATAGAATAATTCTCATTTAACCCACCAACACAAAGATGGTATGACATTATTCTTCCAAAGGCTATCAAAAGACCTACTTAAGTGAAACCAAAAGTTAACCACACCAAACGTCTTCCCTAACTTGAGTCATCATCAAAACTTCCAAAGATAAGAATGAAGAAATCATCTGTTATGCCCTCTTGACACTTTAGCTTAGGAATACCTAATTCTTTTTATATTAGGTACTAATTCATTTACATACTCCTTAACATAAGTCATTAGTTCATTAGTTCATTAAGAATCATACATCACATAAAGGACATTCAAATAATGGGCATGGACAAGACCTAGGAACTCTTAGTAACATCTTTAAAGTCTATTGTGCAATGTCTAGATAGCGTCGCCTACCACCACCTAAGCCTTACAAACTTCTCTAATGACATAGGTATTCCATATGATGATAATAGGAAATAACCGTCATAGACCATGATAACAAGACATAGAATCCGGACTTCTATCCTACTCCGATGAGGTTGTTCTACTTGCCAAGGGTAGAACTTAGACACATCACATGTAGGCACATGGTTAAGGAATATGAAGGGCTTTTTTGTATTCTAGTCTCAAATTAGCTAGAAGTACTTTCCATACCATACTCACTTCAATGGTAGCCTTCAATTTCATAGAGTAGTTCACACATTATGTTCACATAAATGGATTCCATAACAAGTTCATAACCCAATCACATTTACCCTACCAAAGTAGGTCCACTAGGGCTACCTCACTATGGTGACAAAAAGTTCATAATGACTTTCCTAAGGATTAATATGATGTCTTTACATCCAACCAACCTTAATTCCATCATTCCTTTACTTTTAAGGATATCATTACGGCTTACAACCTCAACAATCTCAACATTATCACTAAGTAAAGGTTTTCACATAAAAGACTCTCTTAAGTTCATTAAGGTCACATGTAATTCATACATTCAATACTAAGTGTTCAAAACCCAACAACAAAGACATGTTATATTTATAATCATATATATCAAGCAAGGGATACAAGTAAATCAAGACAAGGCACCACACATTTAACTATTAACTCACTATGCACGTCACTAGAAGTACCCATAAACAATTCAAACATCTTCTCGTCATCTTATATACTAGCATAACATGATCATTGTGATCAACATATAGTCATATAGCAAAGTTGGAATAACCAAGACTCAACTCCAACACTACACACATAATGTCAAAGGCATTTGTCTAACATGGTCACCTAAGAGAATATAAATAGAAGAATACATGTATGACTCCACATGTAGATAGATATTGTCATGATTCACATAATCAAACTACACAAATAGTCACATTACTTCAAGTAGTTGTAAACAAGGACAAATCATTATATAGCATAAAGTAACGCCGACAAGGCCACATCAATTGCAAGTGAAACACATAATACTGCCACCATAAGTGGACCATATCAATAACAATACAATTGAAGTATAAACAACATCAAAATAAAATGAATCCCCCATATCATCCTCAATAATTCAATCCAAAGTCAATTTACTCAATTCGATAACATGAGACCATTAACCAAGGTCATAACACACAATTCAACCTAAAAACTACAATAATCAATGAACTAGGTCAAATCATTGTAAATTCATCAATCTAATAAAACTTAGATGTCAATATATTATAATTATTACATCAATGAATAGCCCACACAAAACTACATAAGAATTCATCAATATTAGATCAATATAAAGTAACTAAATGTCACTAGTGGAATCTAGACTCCAGATAAGACCAGAGTTGTTGACCTCTCAAAGGTCGCAGACAAGCCTACTTACGTCATTCTTACTTTACATAGGTTAATTTTAGCAAAAAATTTGAAAATTTTTGTTTCCTAACATACTTATCAAAAGATTCTCATTAATACGTAATTGTTCACCATCAACCATCTAACATTATGGGATAAGCAACTTAAAGAAATAGTTCAATTCTTATTAAGTGTATAATTGCCAAAATTGCACCAATACGTAATCTGATAAATACAGGAAAGAAACGCTAGTGGAACATGCTCCACCAGCTCATTTCCAATACTAAGCTAGGATATTAAACAGTAGCATCCTCGAAAGCATGAGGACCCACCAACTCCGGATGAATATTGGACATCCGAATGACTATAGTGATAATCCTGTAGCTCTATCGTCCACGTGTGCCTACACCTAAAATAGAAAAGTTTGTATAGGTTTCGTACACATTTGTACTAAGTATGGGTATATGCAAGCACACACCACGTATATGCATGAGAAATCATATCTCTTTTCTAATAACATGATTTTTTGAAGTCAAGTCAGTGGAATTGCAAAATTGAGATTAGGAAAGTTTCCCAATTTGGATTAGGAAAGTCAATGAGATTTAAAAATTTGGATTAGGAATGTCAGTGAGCCTTCCTGATTTGGAATAGGAAAGTTATGCCATGAGATTAACATACATCATCATACTTTTCACATTTGCACACAACACATAAAATTTACGCAAAGCACATATCATATAACATACAACACAATTCGCATGAAGCACATAACTTCTTTAATATCATTCATCCATATTCCATGAGACCTTGGAATCATGGATTTAACACTAAGACATCCCAGAAATGAGGTCTCAATAGATGGGACCTCAAGTAGGGTGTCTTCATTAGCAAACACATAGTCTGCTTCGTTCATTCCTATGTACTCCATTTCATTTCATTTATAGGCCAGTGTAAACATCGGCTATGCCTAGGATGTAGTTTAAGACTTTCATTATGACCAAGAATGACCTAATGTCATTACTTGAATATAACTCACACTTTGATCATCATATCCTAACACCTTTGGTATCATTCATTTCATTATGTAAATGATTTGAGGCTGGCCTCATTCATTCATTGGGAACATAACTTTAACTGACTTAGATCATGTGGGCATAATCAAATCTAGTTTCTACCCCATACCGAAAAGAGGTGGAATCACCACCCAAGTTGACCAAATAACATGCTATCATACACGGGAATCGAACACTACCAGATCCCGATACTGATAGTATAGGTTCGAAGGCTAGGAGATATAAGGAGACCCATACCCGGCATGCCGTACAGTATCATCTCATGAGAGTTACGTGAACCTCCGCCTTTTCCGAAAGAAGGCATCACTGCTCATAGCTAGTCTATTGGTGTTCAGTATAAAGTTCCATTTCATTCATCTCATACGTCACGGAAGCTGGCTTCTAGTGTGAGGACATCATAGTTCATTAGATGATTTCTCATCTCATCATTCGTATTAAGTGTGTTAAGCTCAATACATTCATTAGAGCGTTCATAGAGACTTGTATCTTCATTAACTTACCCTCTCATAGGTGAGTACATGTTGGTAACATTTACTTAGGCATATTTGAGATTGTTCTAATCTTTTACATAAGCCTCATATCATGTTGTCAACACATTCATTAACATTGGCACATTTTCTATTCGTAATTACTCACCCCTTTTTTACATGAATGTTCATTTCATCACAGGCCAATGCCCTTGGCTATTTATGTGTTTCATATTCTTACTTGACCCTTCTAGGGTTTCATCATTTCATTTCATAATAATCATTTCATCGTATGCCAATGCACTTGGGCATTCAGTGTGTTTTAAACTCGTACTTAACACTTGTAGGGTTACATCATATCATTACATACATCTTAGGTTCATTTACTTTTGAACGTATGCTAGACTAATAATTATATACACACAAGCAATGGGGCTTCATTCTTAGTTCGTTAAGTAATTCATATATTCCTAAGATAATGTAGTTCAAGACTTGTGTATGCAGTGTATATGCCAAGATCTTCATTTAGATCTAAGTAGGTTGCATTATTCTTGGATATTTTGTTCACGTATGACTTATGTATCAATAAAGAAGTTTGGGCAAGGAAAACCAATTTGGAATAACTTGGATAGCATTTACATTTTTCATTGATTTTATTTTTATTCTCCATAACATTGGGACTCTAGATTCAACCCTAACATTGACATTGTACTTTAAATTTTCTACTTGGTTTCCTCTTAAATTGGTCGAAGGTTTGTGGGTTCTAACCCCCACAACCTTTTTCATTTTATTCATAAATTTTGCTAGAGCTTGGGGATGTTGTGGGTTCGAACTGCCACAACCTACTTATTTTTGTTTTTAATTACGCTAGAGGCTGTGAGGTGGTGGGTTCGAACCCCCACAACCTCCTATTTTTTTATTACTTTTTTTTTAAGTTCTAGTTCATTAGGCTAGGACTTTTTGCAGAGAGGTTGTGGGATCGATCCCCCATAGCCTCACTTTTCTTTTCTCATATATTTTTGTCATTCTCCTTTCCAACCATGAGGTCGTTGGTTCGATTCCAATGCCACAAATTTCCTTATCATTATTTTCTCTTCCTTCACTCGCTACCTGGAAGTCGTGGATTCGATTCCCATGCCTCCTATTCATTTATTTTAATTATTTTTCTCATCTTACTAACCCAGCTTACCCAATTTCGATTGCCCCAACTCCTTTTCTTTATCCTTCTCACGAATTCTAGTAGCTAAAGGGTGAGGTCACATGTTCAAATCCTGGTGGCATCACCTCTTCAAAATGCTTTAAATTTCTAGATTCCAACCTCCTTTTTTAATGAAATTAAAGTACACTAAGCTGGAAATTTATTCCTAATTATTATCTTCCTTTCAACAACCTTTTCATGTTAGTTTGTTAGGGCATTTTCACCAAACATTTAGTGCATTGTTAGGTGTAGTTTAGTATTTACATTACTTAACCATTTTCACTCAAAATTAGTAACTTCACACCCCATATGAACATCACATTATATACAACTTTTACACATAAAATTAAAGCATTATACATGCCTTTACACATCTCCAAACAGTGACCAACTTCACTGCCACACATTGCACACACATCACCTTTTCACATGATTTCGAACAACATAATCATTATTCACAATATTTCGAACATGTATAATTAAACATAAACATCACAAAAACACTTTTTTTATTTCTACTTTGTACCAGCAAACATACCCAACCTAGCGTTCAATGGGAGCTAGTGACAGGGACATGCAAAGGAGGAACAATCCTAGTTTTCGCAATGAATATCTTGAATCTTAAGGGGTCCCTTGGGAAAGGGAATAAGAGGAAAGCAATCCATACCTTAATTAATGTTCAAACGATGAATTTGTTTCCCAAAACCCTTACAAAATTCAGTCCAAGCTACCTCAACGTCCACACCACTCAACGAACAACTTCTCTTTGCCTTATCATTTTTGTTTGCCATAACGATGAATTTGAAGAACCCTTGATATTATTTCTGTTCTTTGTTGTTTTTGGCAGAAACAAAAGTGAGAGTGATGATGAAACTTAGAGATAGATCGTGAGAGAGTAGTCTAATAATAGGAGTTTTAGTTTAGGAATTAGTCGAACTAGGACTCCTTATAAATTTAAATAAGAACCTGATTTAATTATCTTAGTGAAAGGACCATTATGCCCTTCAAAATTAGATTACAAACATTAATTAAATCACCAACTAGTTGTTTCTAATGGGGCTCGAACTCGGGTAGAGTGGCCCTTGTCAAATTGACCATTTAGGTGCAACCTGAGCTTAATTTGTTCTTTAATTAAATTAACTAATTAATTAATTCCTTAGTGTATTTACGATATTACCCTTGGCCTAGAAAATACCATTTTACCCCTGGACCCTCAAAACATAAGAATTATTCTTTTTATGTCTGGTAAAGATACATTTGATTAAATCTTCATTTTCGACAGCCCTATATGGTTGGTTCAAAATGTTTCAAGCTCAACTTACTCCCCAAGTTAGTTGGCTTGTCCTTAGTAAGAGTTCTAAGGTCTTGTTTTATGTGTATCAATCCATGTGAACCTTGGTCTAATCGCACGCATTCTTGACACATTAAGCATTTATCCTTTTCATTTTTAGGGTTGTTACATTATCCTCCCCTTAGGAACACTAGTCCACGAATGACACTGTCACTACATATCGTTATGTCAGTTAGCTCATAGCATAATCACTATGCACAGTCAAGAAATAACAACATAGTACGTAGAGATAATAAAACATAGACGTAAGAGTAGGAAATCTACCCTCAGGAGCTGAAAAGATGAGGGTAGTGAAATCTCATATCGGTCTCAGCCTCCCACTTAGCACCCTCAACAAGATGATTTCTCTACAATACCTTCACTATGGCAATCTCCCTGTTCCTCAGCCACTTGACCTGTATGTCTAAGATCTCAACAGGTACCATCTCATAAGATAAGTCTTCATCAACACCCAAACCTTCCACACGTAGAATCTATGCTGGAACACCTAGTCACTTCTTTAATATAGAGACATGAATGACTGGATGGACAGAAGGTAGCTCAGTAGGCAATGCTAACTCATAGGCCACCTCACCCACACACTATAGGTTCTCATTTGTCCCAACATACCGCGGACTCAGCTACCCTTTTCTACCAAATCTCATCATACGTTTCATAGGTGATATCTTCAAGTAAACCTGGTCACCAACCTCAAATTCTAAGTGTCGTTTTCTATTATCTGCATATGATTTTTGTCGGCTGTAAGCCGTAGCCAACCAGTCCCTAATCACTCTAACCTTCTTTAAGGCCTCATGAATGATCTCTGGACCAAAAATGGATTACTCTCTAACCTCGAACAACACAACTGGAGATCTACACCTCCTACAATACAATGCCTTAAACGGTGCCATCCCAATGCTAGAGTGATAGCTATTATTATACAAGAACTCTATCAAAGGCAGATGGTAATCCCAGCTACCTGTAAAGTCAATTACACACGCCCTTAACATGTCCTCCAATGTCTGAATGGTGTGCTCTACCTTCCCCTCAATCTGAGGATGAAAGGCGGTACTAAGCTTTACCTGCGTGCCCAAGCTTTTATTGAAAGATCTCTAGAAATGTGAAGTAAACTAAACTCCTCTCTACGAAATGATAGACAAAGGAATCCCATGCCCTCTCACAATCTGATCAATATAATGTCCTGCATAATCATCGTCTCTGTAGGTAGACTTCACAGGAATAAAGTGAGCAGACTTAGTCAACCTGTCCACAATAACCCATATAGAGGCATGCTGCCTCCAAGTCCTCGAAATACCAACCACAAAGTCCATATTATTGGCTTCCCACTTCCAAGTCTGAACCTCAATAATCTGAGTCAAACCACCAGGCTTAAGATGCTCTGCCTTAACCTAGTGATAATTAGTACACTTAGCTACATATTCTACAATGTCCTTCTTCATTCCATCCCACCAATAGATCTTCTTAAGATCATGATACATCTTGGTTGAACCTGGATGTATGGAATATCTTGAACCATGGGCCTCTACCACAATCCTGGTCCCCAAATCATCAAAATTTGGTACACAAAGCATGTCCTGATACCTAAGTATGCCATAACCTCCTAAAGAAAAAGACTCATTCATTTTTAACACCACTGAGTCCTTCAGCTCCATCAACACATGATCAAGATTATAACCCTTCTTGAGTTAAAATACCAAGTATGATTTAGAACTAGGATGAACTAAAACACCCTCACTAGTAGAGTAAACCAATTTGATACCCAGTCTAGCAAGTCTTTGTAGCTTTGTTGCCAACTCCTTCTTCTCGTCCTCAACGTGGGCTGTAATCCCCATGCTCATCCTACTCAAAGCATCAGCCGCAACATTAGCCTTACCTTGATGGGAGTGCACATTCATGTCATAATCCTTCAATATCTCCAAACATCTCCGCTGACGAAGATTCAACTCCGTCTATGTGAATATTTACTGGAGACTCTTATGATTTAAAAACACATCCACATGCACTCCACACAAATAATGCCTCCATAGCTTCAGTGCAAGCACCACAACTGCCAACTGAAGGTCATGAGTGGGATAATTCTTCTTATGAACCTTGAGATATCTTGAAGCATACGCTATCACCTAACCAGCCTGCTTAAGAACACAACCCAAAAAAACCCTTGATGCATCACAATAGACAGTGTAATTATAACCACACTTAGGCAGAGTAAGCACCGGGGCTGAAGTGAGTCTGTGCCTGAGCTCCTGGAAACTCTTCTCACAAGTCTCCGTCTATTCAAACTTTGCTTTCTTCTTCGTCAAAGCTGTTATTGGGGCATCAATGGAAGAAAATCCCTCCACAAACCTACGGTAGTAACAAGCCAATCACAAAAAGCTACTGATGTTAGTGGGAGTAAGGGGCTTTGGCAAGTTCTTAGCAGCTTCAGCCTTCCTGGGGTCCACCCTTCACCTTCGTCGGACACAACATGAACCACGAAGGTAACTGATCTCAGTCAAAATTCACACTTGCTGAATTTGGCATACAACTAATGTCATCTAAATACCTGCAAGGTTAGTCTCAAATGTTGTTCATGCTCTTCCTTGGTCTTAAAGTAGATGAGAATGTCATCAAAGAATACTATGACGAAAGAGTCAATGTATTCATGGAAGACCCTGTTAATGAGATCCATAAAAGGCAGCAGGTGCATTCCTGAGAATAAATGACATGACTAGAAACTCATAATGACAATCGCGGGTACGAAAGTTTGTCTTTGGATTATCTTCATACCTAACCCTAAGCTGATGGTACCCTGAATGAAGATCAATTTTTGAAAAGAAACTACGCCCTCGGAGTTGGTCAACCAAGTCATCTATTCTGAGAAGTGGATACTTGTTCTTCATAGTGCCTTTGTTAAGCTGCCGATAATCGATATACATTCTAAGGGTCCCATCTTTACTTTTACAAACAACACTGGAGCGCCCCAAGGGGATATATACCGCAGAATGAAACCCTTATCAGTGAGACCTTTCAACTGCAGCTTCAACTCTTTGAGTTCTACTGGATCCATTCTATAAGGAGGAATTGAGATTGGTTTAGTCTCGGGTTCTATGTCGATACCAATATCAATTTCTCTAAGGGGAGGGATTCCAAGCAAATCTTGAGGTAACAAGTCTAGGAACTCATTCCCTACAGGCACTAAGAATATGGAAGGAATGTCATGATCTAAATCATTAATACTCACAAGATGACATAGTAACACCTTGGACATCATTTTATTGACCTTAAGATTTGAAATCAAGGGATTAGGACGACTTGAATCGTACCCCTCCCAAACTAACTCTTCTTCATTAGGGAAGAGAAATATCACAACTCTACTATGACAGTTTAAGCATTCATAAAAATTGTGAAGCCATTCCATGCCAAGAATAACATCAAACTCATGCATGGGTAACTCAACCAAGTTCACAAACATAGTCTTACAAATTACAACTATTGGGAAGTCCTTGTATACTCTATCAGCTCTTACATTTTCTCCTAAAGGTGCACTAACCACAATTGGATCATGCATAACTTTAGGAAATATCTCAAACATAAGAGCAAGCAAAGGAGTCAAAGAGGAAAGCGTAGACCCTGGATCAAGTAAAGCATAAAAAGATGTCAAGAATACTTGCAGCATACTTGTGACCACATCAGCGGGCTTCTGCTACTTCTCCCTTCCCTACAAGTCATAGAACATGTTCCTCTTCAAAGGCTCGGCTGCTGCTTCACCCTGTGGATTTGGCCTAGGCAGAGCATTACCTCCAGCCTGACCTCTGTTCTGAGAGAACTCTCTAACCATGTGCCCACTCTTACCGCAATAGAAGCATGGATTAGTGCCCTGTCAACACTCTCTGATGTGATCTCGGTCACACCTAGCATAGTTATTCTTATGACGTTGCCTATCACCTCCATTGCCCTTCTTGGGCTCAGGTATGCCTCATCTAGGTGTTGTACTCCTCTGAAATTAATAGTTCCCAGATCTCTGTTGCCCCTTCTTGATTCTGGGCTTCTCACGGATGCCAAAAAATTTTCTGTGGCCTTCATGGCTTGGTCCTGCCTGATCTTGAGCCCTAGGCCTTCTAACATCACGAAAACCTCTCTTCTTGCTGCTATTCTCTACCTGCTGGACATGCACCATTAACCTATAAAGGTCCATTTTATCATAGAGCATCGTAGACCGACACTCCTCCTCCATGTCTCCATTGATTCCCATGAGGAAGCTGCTCATCTCATCCTTGCTATTCAAAACTAGGGAGGTAGCATACCTGGATAATTTCAACAAGGATCACTACTCTCCTCATTTTTACTATTAAATACTAAGGAAAATAACATACCTTGATGGCTTAACAAACTTCAGCGAATATTCCATGAGTGTCATAGAACCTTGTTTAAGGTTGATGAACTCCTCAACCTTGGCTTCCCTCATCTCTATGGGGAAAAATCTTTCCAAAAACGTTGTCTTGAATAGCTCCCAAGTGACTGGTACTTTAGCAAAAACTTGACTATGTTGCCACATCTTGCACCATGTCTTTGAAACATTTTTAAGCTGATAAGAAGCCAATTTAGCCTTTTTTCAGTTTCTGTGGCCCCTATAGCCACAAGAATCTTATGTACCTCGTCCACAAACTCCTGAGTATCCTCTGATGTCTTAGACCTTGTGAATATAAGAGGGTTCATCCTCGTGAAGTCTCGTAGCCTATCCGCCATGCTGCAAACTTGTGAGTTCTCTCTCTAAATATCCTATCGGTTGACTTGGGCAGTCATAGCCAAATCTTGTATCATAATGGCTTGTGCTATCTAAGCCAGAGATGACCTCACCTCAGCATCAATTAACTCAACCGGGTTAACTGACAAGGCCACTTCTTCAGCAGGAGCCTGATGTGGATTTAGATTATTCCTAGTAGCTGCTCCTTCTTCACCTCTGACCATTACCTCTCCTAGTGTTAATTCTCTTAAAAACAACAAGGATTGATGTTAGACACGCCCATAGCACCAAGAACTCAGAAATTAGGAAAAATACGATAAGATATGAATAAAGGAAATTTTCCTACGCATCATGCAGTCTCTAATCTAGGATATTGGTGCACTTTAGTACAATGACTTAGAACCTACTCAATGTGGTTGATGTAAACTTATATTCCATAGAATTTAACCTAGTGCTCTTATACAAACTTTGTCACGATTGGAATCTAGACTTTAGAATGGAACGGCACTGTTTACCTCTCAGAGGTCACAGACAAGCCTACTTACATAATTCTTACTTTAGATAGGTTAATTTTAGCAGAAAATTTGAAACTTTTTGTTTCCTAAAATACTTATAAAATATCCTCATTAATACGTAATTATTGACCATCAACCATCTAACATTAAGGGATAAGAAACTAAAAGAAATAGTTCAATTCATATTAAGTGTATAATTGCCAAAATGGCACAAATACATAGTCTAAATAAAAATAGGAAAGAATGCTAGTGGAACATAATACACTAGCTCAACTCTAAAATTAAGCTAGGATAAAAAAAAGTAGCGTCCCTAAAAGCATGAGTACCTACCAACTCCAGATGAATGCTAGACGTCCGGAAGATTGCAGCGATGATCCTGTAGGTTTATCATCCACATGTGCCTGCACCTAAAAATGTAGGGTTTGTATAAGGTTAGTACACACTTGTACTAAGTATGGGTATATACAAGAACACTCCACGAACCTGCATGAGAAATAATATCTCTTTCCTAACAACATGATTTTTGGAAGTCAAGTTGGTGGACTTGCCAAATATTGATTAGGAAAGGTTCCAAATTTGGATTAGGAAAGTCAATGAGCTTTCCAAATTTTGATTAGGAAAGTCAGTGAGGTTTCCTGATTTGGAATAGGAAAGTTATGCCATGAGATTAACATATATCATCATACTTTTCACATTTGCACACAACACATAACATTTACACATAATACATATCATATAGCATACAACACAATTTACATGAAGCACATAACTTCTTTAATATTATTCATTCATATGCCATGAGACCTTGGAATCATGGACTTAATATTTAGACATCCCAGAAATGAGGGCTCAACAGATGGGAGCTCAAGTAGGGAGTCTTCATTAGCAAACAAAGGGTCTTCTTCGTTCATTCCTACGTACTCTATTTTATTTCATTCAAAGGCTAGTGTAAACACCAGCAATACCTAGGATGTAGTTTAAGACTTTCATTAGGTTTGTTGGGCAATGACCAAGAATGACCTAATGTCATTACTTGAATCTAACTCACTTTTTTATTATCGTATCCAAAAACCTTGGGTATCATTCATTTCATTATGTACATCATTTGAAGCTAGCCTCATTCATTCATTGGGAACTTTAACTTTAACCACATCGATCATGTGAGCACCATGAAATCCAGTGTCTAACCCATACCGTAAAAAGGGGGAATCATCGCCTAAAGTGACCCAATGATATGCTAGTGTACATGGGAATCAAACCCCACCAGATCCCTATATTGGAAGTATAGGTTCGAAGACTAAGAGATATAAGGAGACCTATACCCGGCATTCCGGACAATATCATCTCATGAGAGTTATGTGAACCTCCGCCCTTCTTGAAAGAAGGCATCAACTCTCATAGCTAGTCTATCGGTGTTCATTATAAAGTTTGATTTCATTCATCTCATACGTCACGGAAGGTGGCTTCTATTATGAGGATATCATATATTTTTAGATGATTTCTCATCTCATCATTAGTGTTAAGTGTATTAAGCTAAATACATTCATTAGAGTGTTCATAGAGACTTCTCTCTTCATTAACATACACTCTCATAGGTGAGTACGGTTTGGAAACATTTACTTATGTTTATTTGAGATTGTTTTAATCTTTTACATTAGCCTCATATCATTTTGTCACAACATTCATTAACATTGGAACATTTGCTCTTCATAATTACTCACCCCTTTTTTAAATGAATATTCATTTCATCACATGCTAATGCACTTGGCCATTTATGTGTTTTACATTCTTACTTGACCCTTCTAGGGTTTCATCATTTCATTACATAATAATCATTTCATCGTAGGACAAAGCACTTGGATATTCAGTGTGTTTTACACTCGTACTTAACCCTTATAGGCATACATCATTTCATTACATACATCGTAGGTTCACTTACTTTTAACATATACTAGACTTATGAGTCTATACACACAAGCCATGGGGCTTCATTCATAGTTCGTTAAGTATTTCATATATTCCTAAGATTAAGTAGTACAAGACTTGTGTATATTGTATATATGCCAAGATGTTGATTTAGATCTAAGTAGGTGGCATTATTCTTGGATATTTTGTTCACATATGACTTATATATAAATACGGAAGTTTGGGCAAGGAAACCCAAATTCGAATCACTTGGATAGCATTTACATTTTTCATTTATTTTAATTTTAATCTCCATAACATTGGGACTCTATATTGAACCCCAACATTGACATTGTACCTCAAATTTTCTACTTGGTTTCCTCTTAAATTGGCCGAAGGGTTGTGGGTTCTAACCCCCACAACCTCTTTTATTTTATTCATAAATTTCGCTAGGGCATTGGGATGTTGTGGGTTTGAATCCCCATAGCCTCCTTATTTTTATTTTTAATTTCGCTAGAGGTTGTGAGGTGGTGTGTTCGAACCCCTACAGCCTCCTATTTTTTTAATATATTTTTTTTAATTAAGATCATTAGGCTACGCGTTTTGGAAGTGAGGTTGTGGGATCGAGCCCCTATAGCCTCACATTGTTTTCTCATTTAATTTTGTCATTCTCTTTTCCAACCTTGAGGTCGTGGGTTCGATTCACAAGCCTCACATTTCCTTTTCTTTATTTTCAATTCCTTCACTCCAACGTGGAGGTTGTGGGTTCGATTCCCGCGCCTCCCATTTATTTCTTTTAATTCTTGTTCTCTTCTTACTAACCCAACAAACCTAATTTCGATTCCCCTAGTCCCCTGCTCTTTTTTCATTCTTGTGAATTTCAATAGCTAAAGGGTGAGGTCACAGGTTCGAATCTTGGTGGCCTAACCTCTTTGAAATGTATTAAATTTCTAGATTCCAACCTTCTTTTTCAATAAAATTAAAGTATATTAGGCTTGAAATTTATTCATAATTTTTAGCTTCCTTTCATGAACCTTTTGCTTTTAGTTTATTGGGCCATTTCACCAAGCATTTTGTGCATTGTTAGGTGTAGTTTAGTTTTTACATTAGTCAAGCCTTTTCACTCTAAATTAGTAACTTCACACCCCATATGAACATCTCATTATATACAATTTTGCACATAAAATTCAAGGATTATACATGCCTTTACACATCTCCAAACAGTGACAAACTACAGTGCCAGATATTGCACACACACATCACTTTTTCACATGTTTTTGAACAACATAATCATTATTCATAAAAATTTCGAACATGCATACTTAAACATAAACATAACGAAAACACATTTCATCCCTACTTTGTACCAGCAAAGATACCCAACCTAAAGCTCAATGGGAGCTAGTGACACGGACATGCAAAGGGGGAACAATAATAGTTTTCGGAATGAATATCTTGAATATTAAGGGGTCTCTTGGGAAAGGGACCATAAGAAAAGAAAACCATTCCTTAATTGATCTTCAAATGATGAATTTGCTGCCCAAAACCCTCTCCAAAATCAGTCCAAGCTACCTCAACGTCCACACCACTCAACGAACAACTTCTCTTTGCCTTAACGGTTTTGTTCGCTTTGTTTTTTTAAAAACATCATGTGAGTTCTTCAAATGTGAAGAACTGTTGATATTATTTCTGTGTCTTTGTTGTTTTTGCTAGAAACATACGTGAGACGTGAGAGAGAGATCGTGAGAGAGTAGTCTAATAATAGGAGTTTTAGTTTGGGAATTAGTCAAAGTAGGACTCCTTATTAATTTTAATAAAAATCTTATTTAATTATATTAATGAAAGGAACATTATGCCCTTAAAAAATTAGATAATAAATATTAATTAAATCACCAACTTGTTGCTTCCAATGGGGCTCGAACTGGAGTAGAGTTCCCGTTGTCAAATGGACCATTTCGGGTCAACCTGCGGAATTTGTTCTTTAATTAAATCAATTAATTAATTAATTCCTTAGGGTAATTACGATATTACTCCTCGGCCTGAAAATACCATTTTACCCCTGGACCCTCAAAACATAAGATTTCTTCTTTTTAAGTCCGATAAAGACTCCTTCAATTAAATCTTCATTTTTGAGAGCCCTATATGGTTGGTTAAAACCTTTTAAAGCTCAAATACCTCCACAATTTATTTGTCTTTGATTTAGTAAGGGTTCTGATGTCTGGTTCTACGTGTATCAATCTCTGTGAACCTTGGTCTAGTCGCATGCATTCTTGACACATTAAGCATTTATCCTATTCATTTTTAGGGTATTTACCCTCAAAACATAGTCAAAAATCTAGGGTTCATCCAATTCATGGGTTCATTGGTAAAGTAGGTTAAAATAATCAATAAAATATAAATTTAGTCATGAATTAATGTTTAGAAATCATTTATGCATTCATGAAATTGGAAAATTCACATTAGAAAACTTTGAAAAACATCTTGAGAGTTGGGCTCCCTGATGAAACAAATTTCAAGGATCAAAAGATATACATTGATGAAGATAATTCTTCACATTGATGGAGAATTATAACTCAAAACGTAACCTCCAAGTTGTTCCTTGATTTGGACTTCAATGGAGTCTTTGAGAGAATTCTTAAGGGATTTTGGGGTTTTGATTTGGATGAATAAAATATTCCAATTGTTAAACACTTATATACTTGTTAAAAATACCCAATATACTTTTAATAAACTGCCAATACATACATTTAGAAGTGGGGTGAATTTACAGTTCACCTCTTGACTTGGAAGCAACTCAGCGTGTAGAACACAGCCATCACTGACGACCCCATCCACAGGGCGTCAGCCCACCAACTGGCCGTGCTGGAAAACGTTGGTGGGTTCAAAGAATGTCCAAATCTCCCTTCCTACCCCAAGGGTAAGTACCCATCAACTACACCCATTGACAGGCCGTTAATAAGCCCCTGAGTCGTCTACTGCTCAGTCGTTCGGGGCCTGCCTGGGACAGCTTGTCAACTAAGTTGTGTCCTTCCTCAAGGATCCTTGGATGGTCCTTGGGGATAATTTTTCCCAGATATTTCCAACGCAAATACGATGGTCTATGATTTTAACACCTCCCACATAAATTTAATAAGAAATGAACACGTGAAACTCGACGAAACATTCCTAGACACACAAGATCACTTTAAGGTACATCTTTTGAACGTAATAGACGTTCTTGGTCGTTTGACCTCGAAACTTCATGAAACTTAACACACTGACTATACATGATATACTAACTCATTTAAAGAAATTAAAACCTAATGAAACAGCCATAAACACATAGAATAACATATGAGGCATATAGGTGACTTAGTCGTCAAACGTCTTAGTCGTCCTTTGACGTTTGACTTCCAACACACCTAATACTTTAGCTACTGCCTCTACACCATATAATAGACATACATAGGACTTTTGAAAATCTAGACTAATATGTTAGTCTCTTGTTAAACTAAGTCATTTTCGAGGTCTTACATACTTGATACACGTGTTATGTACTAACACATAACTCATTTATTTCTACAAAAATGTAGGTTTGGGCCATTGAGGTGTTTCAAGTCCATTTTCAAAGAATATTGGATTGTTACCAAGTTGGTGATTCTTTAAGTCCGAGGACGAAGACTATGAATATAGCATTTGGTTATTTTTTATTAAAACCAATATTCTATTTCCTATTCAAGGTCTATGTTGTATTCTTTTTAATATTTTTAATGATGTAAGGGCTAAGTTCCATTTCTCTTAGTGTTATGTATAGATGGTCATGTGAGACAATTATAGATTCTTTTTTGATATATCTGAAGTAATGTTTAACATAAAAAAAATTCTATTTTAAGCTTTTTTATTCTATTAATGGTTCAATGATGTATGCTAAGTTCTTGTCTAAGGCCTCTTAGAGGACAAAGCCATTAGTTACGACTATCTCTCCTGTCATGATAGTTATCCCATGAGGCATAGGTTGACTCATGGCCCGTAGGTGGGGTGGTGAGTCAGCACTTGGTTTCTAACAACGAACCTCCAAATTGCATAGGCCCAGCCCCATTTCATGAGTTGATAGAATGAAGCATGGACTGAATGACACCCCATGGATTGGTCTCTTTATTTGTGCCTTAGTCTCCTAACCAAGGCCTAGCATGACGCTTTATCTGAATAAAAACATGATTCATCACAAAGGTCCATGGACTCATCCAGGATCTATGGATCGTGCATCAGTACTTTATTTTGTTTAAGTTATAAAGGTATTTCTATGTATTATACATTTTTTTAATCCTAAGAACTCAGAAACTCAATTGAAACTCGCTTCCTTCTAAAAATATTCTCTATCTAAAGTCCATGGAAGACAAAGAAAAAATATCAAGATTAGGGTCCAAGCCGAAGCTTTGCACTTCAAATTCCTGGGATAACATCAATTAAGGTATGGTGATGTTGATTTACACAAAATATTCATCATGAATCACTTCAAATCTCTTATTTAAAAATTGGTAACTTGACTAAAAACTAGGGATCTATTCTAGCCATGGGTTCATACTCAAAACGTTTTCATTATTTTAATTGACTTCTATTACGGATGAATTCAAGTTTAATGGTGATTTCTATTGTAAGAATCCCTATGAACCCATGTGCACCCCCATGACCCCAATTTCATGAATATTGTTGAACCTATTAATACAAGATGATTGTTTGAAATTGTGTCTTTGTTGGTGTAGTTAATTAGCCTTATATATATATTCTTAAAGTAACAATCCTAAGTGTGATTGTAGGACATTGTTTATGATCCTTGAAGGGTAAATGGTAAGGATTGAATCTTGGTGTATTGCCTTGAAGGCAAGGTATGAAGGCATTATATGATTAAGACTTCTATATATGAATTGTTGATCCACTTTAAAGGTTGCGGTGTTTACCTGTCTTTTATCTTATTTATGAACTACTAATCCAATTGAAAGGTTGAAGTGCTTATTTTTCATGTTTATTATGGTGTTGAAATAGAGTCATCTTTCCTATAACCCTAGATATGACTAAGTATGTTATGAATATGTATAATATGCTATGATTAAAGTAGTGTTATTATTATGAATGTATGAAAATTTTTATGATAGTTTTTTTATTATTTTGTGAAAGGATTTCTCACATATTGTTAAATCCAAGGTTGAAAGACGATTCTCAACTATTTAATGCATGAGCTAGTATAATATGGATTTGTATGAGTCCTAAATGCATTGCACTATAACCATGACCTTAAGTAATGACTTAAAGTTACTTTAAAGGAAATTGTTCTTAGAACTGACTTAACATGAATATAAGATGCAGGCTTTTACATGTAGCAAGTTTGTCTCGCCATATGGATTCCTTCTACGATTAGAAAGTGTGGTTCCCGATAAAATTATGTTGTCTCATGAGATGGACCCTTCTACGTTTATAAAGTCCGGGTTTCTAATTAAAATATCCTTGTTGCATAACTCTGTGCCCACATAGGTCTTGGTGTAGTGGATCTTCCTTGACGCTAATTAAGTTAGTTTCACCTTAAGAAAGTGAAACATTTTAGGTGTGGGGGTAGAACACAAGATTCCATTTAGCTTAGATGGTCTATGTCGATTGTCGTTATTCTTCCTAAGATAGTGAAAGAATGAATGAAACTTGAATTACACTATGTCTTCTTAGTGAGTTTGCTTTGTAGGAGTGGCGTATGAGACTTCACGTCTAAATAGCACTAGTGGACAAGGTAGGATGATATATATAGTTCGTGATATTAAGTTGAGACATGAACGCATGCATGTGTATGTAATGACTAGTTTCTATGTATGACTTCTCCTTTTATTCAAATAGTATACATAAATAATTCTTTAATTATGATTATTGAAGGTGAAGAGATATAAAGGTAATGAGTGTAACCAAGGTATTACAAAACAATTGCTTAGTAAGGTTTGGTTTGTGTAACCAAGGTATTCCCAAATAATTGCTTAATAAGGTTTGATTTGTGGAATGGCAACCATACTTTGCACAAGTGAACCTTTGGGGTATGTAAGGATATGGACTTACTATATTATGAGTATAATTCTAATGTTGGCTTATATTTGATGTTGATGTTTGAATGAGGTTTCATTTTTCATGTTTTTATTCATATTTCCATACAGAGTACATATTATATGCTAACCCTTTTTCTATTCTACGTGAGTGTAGGTTCTATGAAGTAATAGTTCTCCTAAAGGTTGAAGCTTGATTATACTTCTTTAAAACTTGTGTTAGGTCCTCAAGATCCGAGGTAAAGCACTTGATGCCACTTTATATTCTTTCTTATTGGAATAGACTTTGTAGAAATTTGTATGGACTTCCTTCTATAAGACTATTATGTTTAAAGGGTTGTTAACCCTATTTAATATTCTTTATTGCATTCCTATGTTTAGATAGAGATTGTGACTAAGAGTCTAGATTCTTACAATTTTCCTATTATAAAAATGTTGTTTATAAAAATGTTGTTTGAACTTCGATTGTGATGTTTTTAATTCCACGCATTATTTTTACTTTCTTATGTTTTAATGATGACAGTTCTTGTATGAGACCCTATCGGGGTGGAGTACAGCGTGGAATGACTAAGGTTTGCATGCAGGTCGTAAAAATGGGTACCTATGGTCCATCGATGGAACTACACTTCGCGGGTAACCTTAGTAGGTTAAAGTACCAAAAGTTGGAACTTTGATGTGGGAACTATAGATGTGTAGATGGTCAATAGATAGTACGACAGACCGTAGTCCACAACGTGATTCTACTCATAGGAAATTTGTTGTTCCACTAGTCCACGGACCTTGACCGACCGCTATAAGTTGACCTAAGATCTGTGAGTTCAAGTCATGGGTAAGTTATGTTCCTGGTTTTTTAATTTTCAACTTACACATAATGCCAAATTTCAACAACCACACAATAAAAGTAGGCCTACTGACTAATTACATCATATACTTTGATAATTCATCATTCTTAAGGGTATAATCATTCAAATTTATTCACATTTTAAAAAAAATTGAACAACACTAATGCCATGATCAGGTAGTACCAATTAGAAGTAACATGGCGTACTTGACCTCTCGCAGGTCTTATACAAGACCATAATTATCATTCATTGTATTATCATTGGTAAATTAGTGGAAAAATTAAAACTTTTCATAGCATATCATAAGCTAGAAACTTCACCTCATATATAAAATATCATAAGAAAATATTTAGACTCTAGTCTCTTTTTGCAATCCTGTACTCATCATAAGAGTACAATAGGCACACAACCCTTAAAACAAAATCATAAGAGTATATTTACAAGACTTTAAACATAACTTGACATAGGACACCTTGAATCTTAAGGATTCCTTTTGCTTCAGCTTGGGAACCACATAACAAGCTCCTCAATCCTAGAGAAATCCTTTTAAGCATCCATAACCTACGCTTCGTGTAAAATTAGAGAAGAATGGAGTTAGTAAAAGAATGCACTAAGTGTGGCAACCATGCAAACACATGCATTAAATGGTGACATTTTACATGAAAGCATGCATCATGTATTTTTGTGAAAACTTCATAAAACAATTATAAAATAAGCATTATATCATTTACATACTTCATATAGGCATATTTTATGGTCAAACATAATATAAAAACATACAATGCATATAAGGCTATTTAGAACCATTCCACAGTAAGTGTATTCCTTCTATACAATAAGTTTTTTTCTCTCTACCGTGAACTCTTTTCTTCTTAATTCCTTAATCTTCAAAGTAAATATTTAATGATACATGGTGCAATGCATCACATTAAGGCCACAAGGAAATCATAAATATATCTTACACAATACAACAAACACCATCGTAGAAATATAACAAACTACAAGCCACATTCAAGTCAAGACCATAAGGACATTCCAGTGAACTCTATTCACTTTGCACATATACTAATTTCACTTTACATAGAACCTTATGAGACCTAACTTAAAATCCCAGTCTCTAAGTCTACTAGTACATTGCATATGTGAAGCCCCATAACCTCACACATACTTAGTAAACCTATCATGAGACCACAGGCCTTACCATCCAATTCATACATCAACATAATAACTGAAGACAACTTCATCCAAACTAGGCAATTCATTCATCACATAACCAATAAGACCTACATAGTGCATATAAGAAGATACCACAACACATAGATCCATTAGGACCCATACCATTCACATCTTCATAACAAGTTCGACAAGTACTACAAAGTAATGCTTAATGAACATAAACATTGTCACATGCATTAGAATACCTTCTTAGGATTTCCCTCACGAGCCACTAGTGCAATACGTAAGTGAAATCCCATACCCCCACCTACACTAAGCAACTACCCTTAGGTTACCCTAGTTAGGGTCCATTCTTTACTTTCGTTGTCCATTTTACTTAAAGGATCTATAGCATTACCGAACACTAAGACCATGGGTGTTACATGGAATTTAGTATTGTAGAGACTTATACAAAGGAAATGTTCTCTATAGAGCCAAAGTAGAACAATAACACACGCTAGCATAAAAAGCTAATTAACTTGCTAGATCCTATGTGGCAAGCATAGTTTATGGAAATTGTGGGCTCTTATGGAAACATCACTCTATGCCCTTTTTGGACTATGAGGGTATCCACCCCGTGAGAACAATGGTTAGCCCTACCTACCCTCCTTTGGAAGGCACAACCTCTCACCTACAACTTCACTCGGAGCTAAGCTAAGTTCTCTTTATTAAAAAGTCTTTATTACATTACTCTATAAAATATAGGCCTTAGAAGATTGAATACAAAAAATGCTTAGATCATAGGTCATACATGAGAGTTCATCAACCTATATCATGTGAGAAACCCTTTCACATGGACATAACATATTCAAAAAAACATCTAGTTTAGGGTACTCTTGAGAACACCATTCCACCGCACCCCTATTGACTAGATCATCATTCATGTGTGTGTGTACACATATATGTGAGTGAACCTTTAACATAACACCTTTAGACCACACACTTTTATATAAACAATTTAGAAACTAGGTATAATCATACTTCATCACACAACATACATCACATTATAGCATATAAGTCATGTTCATAACATACTCATGCATTCATATTCTTGTACATAGATAACCAAACCTAGGAACTATCCTATCAAGGCACACATGTGCAATGCATAGACAAGGTCCCACATCCTTGTCCATACTAGTACACCTATCAAGCCATCCGACTGAATGATACACCACATAACATCATATAATAGATAGCTTAACATAAGACTCATTTATTAAGACTTACAACATTCTGACAGTAAGCTCTTGCCTTGATGCACCTATATTAACTTTACTTACCATAGAAAATTATTGGACCTCATCACAGGAAGCACATATACATAAATTTAACATAAGCATTTACATGCTCATAACATTAATCATACAACCTAGATCATAGATAGAATAGAAAACTAGGCATAGGCTTCACTTAGGGTGATCATCACCAACACACATTCATAGTATAATTGACTTCACGGCCATGTTCACATCACACACACACATATACCACACAATGCCATACAAGGCTTCTTCAACTACCAATACTATAAGAAAGTAAACGAGATAGGCATTCTCACGAATTTTTCACCCTTTGATCTCCTTGATCACTACTATTTTTTTTCATCAACAATTGATGTAAAGGGGCAGTAGATAAATGTAATTTATCAAAAAACCATGCATAAGCTACTACGACATCATGTCACTAACAAGTACACTACATCAACAACACATTAGAGTGTTGAGAGACATAGATCACTTACTAGTATTCCTTGCTTTGGTCATCATGATCAATATTTATAATATGTCAATAATACAAATCTAGGGTAGTATATAAATACTTAATAACCAAGTCTAAGTCATACTTCACCAACCGTAGAACTTAGATAACGTCATATACATAGCATTGTAAAATCTGTAGGCTAAGAGCCATACATTAACAAAATATGTGAAGTAAAGATTAAGTCTTCAAGCATCAATCCACATTGGTCCAATATCAGATAATTCATAATCACATTGCAATGTATGTAGTAGGTGTACACAATTCAACATAGTATAATCATAATTCGATTAATATCAATTCAAGATCACAAAGCCCATACTTAGGCTAAAATGATAGTTTGAAGGGATCATTGGTTATCATGCAATTCCATTGAAATCCACGTTAAAATCAATACATTATCATCAATTAATTAAAAACATATTGAGAAAGAATCCATGGCTAGATTGATGAATATAGAAGTTGATCATGAAGCTTCTTTGAAAACTTTAAAAGGAACTGTCTCAACGGAAGATTAACTAGAGATGAGCGATCACCATACCTTAATTCATAAGAATACCTGTAAAACATGGTGATGAACCCACGGAAATCCAAGCTCAAAGTTTTTCTTGAGCATCACCTTCAATGGAGGTTCTAGAGAGTGTTCGGTTTAGGAGGGAAGTCTAATTTTTATGAATTGAATTGTGAAAGGGGTTGTCACGTTTTTGTTCACTTTGAAATACACCCAAAAATAACAAAATAAACAAAATAGGGTCAATTTAGCATGTGGGATGATTTTTAAATTCACCGTTAATGAAGTAGCGTCAAAGTAGTGAAGTTGTTGGCTGCATCGATGGGCACAGTCGACGGGGTCTTTAATTGAAGGATGACGCATCAGGGGGTTTGTCAATTGGCAGTGTCATGGCAGTGTCTCGACAACCTTTGGGTCCTCCTTGGGGGTCTTTTGCAAGTCCATTGGGGATTCGTACTCGGGTGTTTCTACATAAATACAAACCTTAACAATTCAAGGACCTTATACATCAGGTTCACCCAAAACAAATACTCACAACACGTCAAAACATGCTACGCACACTCAAGACACACCCATAAACGTCTCAAGGGCTAACTTTCGAACGTCTTAGACGTTCTTGAATGTTTGACCTCAAAACTTCATGAAACTCAACATACTTCCTATAAAAATCATTATTAATCATGTAATTACTTCATAAGCCAATGTATAAGCACATGAAAACATCTAAGGCCTCTTTGTGACTAGTCATCAAACGTCTTAGTCATCCCTTTGCATTTTACTTCAAATGTTTTTAAATCACCCATGCATACATTAAAACACTAAATTAACATGTTAACAAGCTCATACACACAAGTGAGTCTCTAGATATCCTAACTCATTTTGGAGGTCTTACAATATCCCCCTACTTGGGAACATTCGTCCGCGAATGACACTTAGAACACTTTAAACATAAGAAGGACTTCAATGAATCATAGAAAAGCTTCAATAATTCACAACATCATAACATAAAATTTAATACACCAAAACTTACAAGGAACACAACAGCAAACATTTTGCACTCAATGAAATATAACCAAGAAAAACCTTTATTCGCTCCCTCTTAAATGCATCAAACACATAATCTCTTGTTAGGTTCCTAGGAGGAACATCCTTATCCTAATCATAATATGGTATTTAAATTTTATTTCATTAAGAACTTATCATGCAACCATTTTTAATTCACACTTAGGCACATTGAACAAGGGTCTTTCTTATTTAGACATGCGGCCATTAGGGTCATACTCAACCATACCATGCCTAGTTGTGTCCATGAAGGAATGTCCATCTCCTCAACACACTTACATATCTCAGGAGTTCATAGGCAAGCAATGCACATTGGTCAATTCACTTGAAAAATGGAAATATCTCAAGTTTTTACCAAAAGCATGCTTACATTTTTTTCCTAATGAAATCAAATGGTAATTCACACCATACACATCAGAAAAATAGGAATATTTCACATAATTCCAATATATAGCATAACATTTGCTTTCATCAACATGCATCATTTAGGGGAAAGTCTTTCAATTTATAGGCACAAACAAGGACAATAGCTAAACATGCCTTCACTTTTCAAGAGTGAGCCTACTATCATGCTTTCCACAACATACACGTTACATAATTTTAAATAGACTCAACATTTTTCATTTTAAAGAGGCTCAATTTCTCATTATAAGGCTACACCTTACATATCAAAAGCGACTTTAAACATGCTTCTCACATTAACTCATGAAGTTAGATGCACAATTGGCATATCAAGATGCACCATCAACATGAGAAAACCCTAATTTACTCAAAAAAACCTTTTTCATGCAATTTTGAATCCTCAAAACATGCTTTACATAGTGTCAACTAAGACATGTATAACATATGTAGAATATGCAACTCAAACTTTCATGCAAGACTCCTATCATGAACAAACTATTACAAACTCATTAGTATCACGATGAAATAAAAATAGAAGGAAAAGATAAAAATATCTACAATCTTATTAATCAGATCATCATCCCCCCCTTAGGGTAGACCCAATAAAGAGCAAATTTACTCAACCATCACCATACATCTAGTCCTAACACCCAAATCAAATCCATAACACTCAACATAGGGTCATACTACCCTACCACATAAGATCTCAACTATAGCATGAACATCAAAGGTCACAAAACATTAGGGGAACAATAGAGGAGACTTATCCATGAGGCCTCTTTCTTTTCTATGAACAACATAGTAAGGTAACTTCTAGGTCAATTAAACCCATATCTTCACCCTACCAAGACAAACATACTACCTTCGCTCCTAGGATCAATATACAAAGTAATCTAATCCATACAAGGCAAGTATGAAGGTTCACACATATAATTCCACGAATCATTAATAACATACAAGTAAGATAGGAGATACAATTATACCTACATAAACAAAATCCCACATTCATGCATGATATAGTCAATGTTAGAGTGAATGCCATATAATAACAAAATATAGGAAGTAGATATGTAGTCTTCAAGCATCAATCCACATTGATGTAATAGCACACAATTCATCATCACATTACAATGTAGGTACTTTGTGTAAGGAATACAACAGGCGAGAATCATAATTTGATCAACATCAATTCAAGATCACAAAACCCATACTTAGGCTAAACGATAGTTTGAAGAGAACATGGGTTCATCATGCAATTGGATTAAAATAAACATTAAAATCAATACATAATCATCAATTCATTATGAGAAAAAGTCCTTAAGAATGTTTTTAGAAATAACCCATGGCTATATTGATGAATACATAATTTGATCTTAAAACTTCTTTCAAAACATTAAAAGGAACTCTCTGGATGGATAATTAACTAGAGATGAAGGATCACCGCACCTTAATTTAGAAGAAGACTCTAAAATTTGGTGAAGAACCCATGGAAATCCATGTTCCAAGTTGTTCTTGAGCTTCACCTTCAATGGAGTAATAGAGAGAGTTTGATTTGGCAGGGAAGTCTAATTTTTGTCAATTGAATTATTTATGGGGTTTTCACATTATTGATCACTTAAATAAACCCAAAAATAACCAAATAAACCAACTAGGTTTCGGTTATCACGTGGGGTAAATTTCTAATTCACCCCTTAATGAAGTAGCGTGCAAGCAGTGAAGTTGTAGGCATCATCGACGGGCACAGTTGATGGGGCGTCGTCTGGTCGATGAGTCATTTTGTTTCTCCATCGTTTGCGACTGCAACTGCTTTTTAGGAGGCCTATATCACACGTCTAAGTGTTTATCCATGCCTCCCATTGATGGGGCGTCGATTAAAGAATGAGGCGTCAGTTAGGGTTTGTCGATTGATAGTGACAAGGCAGTGTCTTGATAGCCTTTGGGTCCTCCTTGAGGGTCTCTTGTGTGGACCTGTGGGAGTCTTACCTCATAAAAAACCTTAAATATTCAAGTACCATCCACATAAGTTTCACCCACAACAAATACTCGCAACACGTTTAAACATACTACGAACACTCAAGACACACACAGGCATGTTTCAAGGGCTATCTTTCGAACGTCTTAGACGTTCATGGACGTTTGACCACTAAACTTCATGAAGCTCAAAATACTGCCTATAAGAATCATTATTACTCATGTAAGGACTTCATAAGCCAATGACACACATATAAGCACATGAAAACATCAAAGACCTCTTGGTGACTAGTAATCGAATCTCTTGGTCGTCCTTTGACATTTGACTTCCAAATTCCTTCAAATCACCCATGCATACTTTTAAAAACTTAATTAACATTTTAATAATCTTATAGACACAAGTGAGGCTCTAGAAACCCTAACTCATTTTGGGTGTCTTACACCAAAATCAAAACTTCCAATCTAGACCTATCAACCAATTAATGTAATTTTAATTTATAAAACACTCACATACTATTATACAAGGGTGTTTATAACTATAATCTAACATTTAAATATGAAATTAAAAACCCAAAGAAAATTATAAACTTTGTGATCTCATAGCGTAAACAATGAAAATCAAATTCAAATATAAGGTCAAATCGTTTACCATACAATTACTAAAATTTGTTAGGTCTATTTGTGGAATAAAATTTTTGATTCATTATTAGCCTTCGACACTCAACCTAGGCATTGAAAGTGATGGTAAAGAACTACGGACGAAGTTTGAGTGATTTGGGAGAAAGAAAAGAGATATCAAAGATGGAAATTGTCATGGGAGATTTCGTAGTGATATCTAGGTCACTAATTGAACAATATGGGTTGAGTGAATGGTTATAACGGTTTGGGGGGAAGTATGCAAGTGGGAACGTTTTAAAAGGAAGGTATTTAATAAATAAAGGTCTGACTCGGGCCTAGTAGAAACCCTAGGTTGGACTCATGAGATTCCATTGATGATCTATCGGTAGACCTACACACTGTAGGTTTAGTCCCTAGGACACTATGACACGTAGAAAAATTAGAAATCTTACACGGATTCCATAAACGCCATCCATAGTCCATGGTTTTTTCAAAGGACCGTTTATGGGGTCCTAGACCACTACAAAGCTATTTTTCAGATTTTACATTTTGTTCCTGGCCTTGTAGTAACTAATAGTACTTTGGTTTTAACTTTTTTAAAAGTTTTTAGACACAGACCCTATTCTATATCTGGTCAACACAAAAAAATAAAAATAAACACCTATCTAAATAGCTATAAGAATCAAAAGAAAGAAGTAAACTACCACAGAAAAACTAAAAACCTATACTTGGTTAGATTGTACATCTTTGGTTTTCTCCCACAAAGCTCTTGATTTAACATCACTGCCCGACGTAGACACTTTGATTACATAGAATTTATCAAGGTGCCAATCCTTTATTACTGCATTTACACTATAAAACTATGAATAATATAGTCCACCTGGACATGAATCTACCATTAAACCAGTGCAGCCTTGAGTTAAATAACAATACTAAATCACAGGGAGAAAATTTGTATTTTTCGTTCTTTTAATCATGGTGCTTCTTCTCTTTTCACAAGGGTGCACCTAACTTCTTCTTACTGGACACTCCAAATTCTTTTCCCACAATGTAATTCACCACCTATGAATATTTAAGATTATTTTCCTCCTTCATAAATGTACAAATGTTAAAGGTCACCTCTTGTTTATTTTGTTGGAACTTCATTGTCCTTTTCTCCATATTGGCCGAAGCACACCCTGTATCGATAAATGGTTTCCCTATGATGATGGGAACCTTAAAATCAATCTCGCAATCAAGATTTACAAAGTTTGCCTATAAACGACCCTATTTTTCAAGGACATCTTTGAGAACTGTAATGGGATTCTTCATAGTTCTATATATTAAAGATCTAAAACCAATCTTCTTACAAAAAAAATAAAATAAAATAAAATAGTCAAGAGTTAGTGTGTCCTATTCATGAATAGTAGAGGACAAAAAGTCACTTTCATGAATAGTAGGAGTCAAGTTACTGTGTAAATAGTAAAGGTCAGTAACTGTGTAAATAGTATAGGCCAATCGTCTTTTTCACTAACCATCCACACATCTCTCTTTTCTTACAATTCCGCAATATAGTCGATCCCCCCCAAAAATTTACAATGGAACAAAATTAATGTTGGCACCCAAATCACACACGGTCTTCACAAAATACATCTTACCAATGGTGCAAGGAATAGTGAGAGCTCTGGGATCTTTTTTCTTCTTAACTAGTGAGCTAATTGAAATGGAACTATAATGTTGCAACCTCTCATCATTCTCAATAATGCCAGCCCTTTTTGTTCACCAAGTTCTTCATGAATTTTGCATACCCATGAACTCTCTCTAAAGCTTCTATCAAGGGGACATTGGTTGAAAGTTGTTTCAACATAGACATGAACCTGCGATAGTTTCCTTCTTCACTCTTTTGCAGTAACCTATGTGGGAACGGAGGTTGAGGTCAAGGAATGGAAAGAACATTTTAAGAAAACTCAACCTCTTTTTTTTAAACATCTTTCATCTCTCCAGTAAATTGAATCTCATCCGCATCATTTTCTACCACTTTTTCATCATGACATTGCATGGTTGATCAATATTATGTTTTCCTTCCCTAAATGTGATGCCATACAACTCCTATGATTTTTGGAATTCTAGATTGTATTTCTAGGAAGTGTGCCTTGTTTGCATGCATTCACAATAGAGAACAACATACTAAAATTCTTCTCAATTGGATAGATCGATATTTCATAGGTGTCAACTTTCTTATCAATCCCAAATAACTTACTACCCATCTCTTTCACATTTTCACTAGTGGAATAAAACCTCTTCATAATATTTTGCATCATATCATTAATGCATGACATACTACCACAAACCTCTATCACAAGATCATTTGCCAGGTGGAACACAGGGCCCCACTAAATCATTCATGTTGCTATAGTTGTTGCTATTGTAACATGTATCACAATTATCGTTGCCATCACAAACATAGTTTCCCTCCAAGTTGTAGTTGACATAGTTCTGACATTTGTTTCCTTAACCTAGGCGTCAATTATCCATGTTGGATATATTGCGTTGATTTTGATACCTCGTGTCTGAACATTAACAAAATAAGAATTTTTTTTCATAGTAACATTCGCTAACTAGTGGTGGTGGAGTTCTAGTTAGGTAGTTTACCACATAAGCCTTTTATGAATTTCCACTCACATGATTCAATATCAAGCCAATATTTTTTCTAATTTGAGCCATCTCTTTAGACACAAAATCATTTGCTTTATTTGGGAGAGTTTGGAACCGTGATCATTTTCCTTCCAATATAAGCCTTTCTAATTGTCCATGCGTTATAGTTTCAAGAAATCTTCTCCAATTTCATAGCAATATTTTCAAAAGTGCACTAACCATATGATCATGTAGCAATAGTAATAGCCAACCATTCAATTGTAATCCTTAACAAGATAGAAATATTCTTTTAGTGACTCATTATCTGTGCAGTAATTCGAAATAATTTTAATGAATTGTCACAACCCAGGAGCACCCTTAGATTTAACATGGCGTAATCGACCTGGCAGGGACTCATACAATTCATTAGCATAATCATAGACATAATATCATAGGGAATAGTGTGGAATTCAAAATTTCCTTTTATATCAAAGTCATTTATATGAATGATAGATTCTATAAACTATGTCTCGAACCAACTATAATATAGAAGAAAAAAACACTTAAATACAATCTTAGGGACTTAGACTTATATAAGTCTAAAACATATAGAATATACATAAAGGACATATTGTCAAGACCTCGAATACAGTGAGGACTCACAAATCTTCTTCTTCTTGATTTACCATCATCCTAGTCACAAGGATTGAATCCAATCTCCGCAAAGCCTACATTTTTTAGAAAATTTAGAAAGAAGGGGTCAGAATATAGAGTACTAAGCATGGAAGTCATACATAAAAATATTTTTAAACATGCATAAAATTGAAATTCCTTTGGAACCATTCTTTATCCCAATTTCAAACATCATATTTGAAATACTTGGGGAATGAAACTCATAAAGAAACTCAAATATAATTCATCATAACATAAGAAATATCATCTTAATTACACGCATAGTCTCAAACATAAACATAATACATATCTCAATCTTCACAAGGCATAGTCATACACATTGTCAATTACCAAGATCATCTTATCATAATAGAACTACCACATAAGTAACCCTAAGCTATACATGTGCAATGCATAAATAAAATCCCAAAATCCTTCCTACACTAAGTATCACATTTTTCCCACCATCAACATTCATATGATAATTTACCTTATTCGTAGACAACATACATAATTAAGGATGTTACAACCAGATAGAACTCCCTAGAAGTAACACGGCGTACTTGAAATCTCAGAGGTCTTATACAAGCCCTTAGTATTCATTCATCGCACTGGCATAAAATTAGTGCATAATTAAAACTTTTTCATAATATAACACAAGGCTAAAAACTCATTTTATTTAAAACCATTAATACATAGTTAGGACACTAAATTTCGTCTTCCCATCTTAGACATGACTCTAATATAATAAGGACACAACTTTTACCACCCAAAAGAACATTTCTATGCTGTTACATGAAATTAAGTGAAATCTTGATATGAAGGTCCTTGAATCGTTAAGGACAGACTTAAACATGGGAATAGTAATCCAAGCTCTTAATTATATGAAACATCTCTTGTCCATCACCACCTACAGTTGGTCTAAAAAATGAATAAGAATGACATTATTACAAGAATTCACTAAGTATGATAACCATGCAAAAACATGTTTTATGGACTATATTAAGTTAGAAGCCATGCATCATGTCTTTTTAGTGAAACTTCATAATCATTTTATACAACAAGGACAATATAGTTCAGATACATCATATTAGACATGGATACTATTCACAACAACACATAAGGCCATTTATCACATCATGCCCTAAATTCTAAGGTTCAAGCAAGTCAAGACTAAACCTTCATACTCCATACAGAATATGATGTCACACCATTGAGGACTTAACTATTCCCATGTATACTAAGGGTAACTCCAAAATTTCTTAAAATTCTACCACCAAGTCATCGAAAGGTATGTAGTTCCGAATTTAATCCTACAAAGTTCATCACTTGAGGTAGTTCATCTATAGTCATTAAGGAATTTCCCTTTAACTTAAGACTATACAAATCCCAGATTCTATCAAAGCGTAAAATACATGTTGGAACTCTTAAGCTCCACTAGTACTTTTCTAGAGGCTTAGGGGCAACCACCCTCTCTAGGTAGATCCTTAGGAGAACTTAGAAGAGTTTTGACCTTGAAAACCTCTTCTTCTTCTTCTTCTTCCAAAATTCAAGCATGATATCATTTTGACCATTTCAACCCTTATCATCACTTTTTGTGGAATATTTCAAACAACCATGCCTAGGTATCATCTAAGCACCCTCTTCAAATGAACTTTTGTAGAATCTTCTGACCAACCATGCCTAGGTATATCATATAAGCACCCTCTTTGAATGACCATACTTAAGATCAATATTAAAAAAACAATGTTGGTCAACATCGAATTTCTTCTTCTCCCCGCGAAATAAGGTGTACATGAAACCCTCCAAGTCAGCCTTAGAAAAAAACATAATCCCAACTTGTGAAATATAATCCCTTCTCCCATTTTTCCCACTCTTAGGATAGATTCATATGGGAATTAGTAAATTTTTCATAATTCACAATTTCTTTATAAGCGAAAACACAATATATTCCCTTCGTAGGACTGGGCCTACACAATGACCCAAATCCACAAAAGGAAAACTATGAAGCATTACTCACATAAAAGGGCAACTCTCAACTCTTACTATATACCAAATTCTTCCAAAACTCTTCAAGTCTACATCATAACTTCCTACTCTCATTTCATATAACCATAAAGTAACCCATTATACAAAAAGGACTTCATTGAACAATAACAATTCTTATCATACTAGAACACAGAACAACAGAACTTCCCTATATAAAGCCTCAAATATCATAGGTCACATATAGACATAATTATTATTACAACAATATCTTCCAAGTCCACCTTCACATATACTCATCAAGTCACAAAACTATTTTAAGGATCAAAACTCACCTTTTTCTCAATCAAGCCTCGAGACATTACCCCTTCACAGAATTCACATCTAGAAAACAACCAGACAAGTAAAAAAAGATAGAAATCATATACAGTTAAGCTCTATGTCATGACACAAGAGTAATGAAGAAAATGAAACTTCTATTGTCCTATAGTTAGTCTCTCATAGATGTGTCACGACTCACATCGATAAACAAGATTGTACTAGACGTAGCATTACGAGACTTTGGATCCAAAGATATTTGTACAACCTCATGCTCTGATATCGAGTTTGATTTGACGAGGAAGTACCCCTAGAAGTAACGCATGTACTTGACCTCTTAGAGGTCTTATAAATTCCCTTAACATTCATCACATTGTCATAAAATTAATAAGAAATTAAAACTCTTTCAAATATAACACAAGGCTAAAAAGTATTTATATTTAAAACCATTAATACAAAGATAGGACAATAAGTCTCACCTATCCATCTTAAACACGACTCTAATATAATAGGGACATGACTCTTACAATACAAAAGAACATTTCCATTCTATTACATGAACTTAAGTGAACTCTTGACATTAATGTCCTTGAATCATCAAAGACATAGTCGAACATGGGAATAATAATCCAAGCTCTAAATTTTAGGAATGATCCCTTGTCCATCACCACCTAAACTTTGTGTAAAAAGATAAAGAAGAATGGTATTAGTATAAGATTGCACTAAGTATGATAACCATGCAAAAACATGCTTTCAAAAGGACATTTAGTTAGAAATTGTAACATTCTAGAAAATCATATGTCTAATGAAAAGTCAGTATGCCCTTAGGATAGCCTATTAGGGTACATAGGCACCACAATGCCCAATATTGAGAAATATTGGGCATACTATAGAAAAATTGGCTAAGGGATGTGAGCCAATTTTCTATATACGAATAAGAAATATATTTTTTGAGTTGTCATACCCCAATCAAAGATTGTTGTTCAATAAATGTACCTTCAATGAATACCCTAAACTAAAATGCATTTTCCTTTAACTCACAAAAATATATGACGCATCCAAGTGTCAAGCCTAGATATCATGTCACATGATCAATTAAAATGATCATGTAGAGTAAGCAGTGCCCAAGGACATAGTGAGAATCCTTGGGACAATAAGTAAACATTCCCAAAGGAACCATAAATAATAGTTAGATAAGAAAGTATAACAAACCCATGTGCAATCACATGTGCAAGAAAGAAGGGGACCAACCTAACCGAATTTGGTTAGGGTAGTTAAAGGGACAAAAAAGTGCATAAGGGACCACTCTATGTGGGCCTAACTTCCTAACCAATTTTAGACACTAAACTACTTCCCAAAATATCTAACTAACCTAGGACTAACCGAATTGGACCCATTAGTGCACCCGACAACCTAGGACCAAAACCGGGTTGACACTAACCTAGTACTAGTTAAAGAGACAACCTAGTATCTAACCTAGTGTGGTTCAAAATGTTAGTTATGGTCCTAACAACTTAGTGGTACTTTAGTAATTCCCCTAGGTTAACTAATTAATTAATTTTGAATATTACTTAATTAATTTAAAAGGTCTAAAACCGAAAATAAAAAGAAAATTTTCAGATTTCAGTTAAGACAAGAAAGGGATAATCTAGTACTTAACCTAGGACATTCCAAAGAGTTACCTAAGATCGTAACGACTTCAGGGTACTTTTGTAATTACACTAGGCTACTTGATTAATTAATTTAGAAACTTAATTAATTAATTAAAAGGATCAAAAACGAAATAGCAAAACAATTTCCAAATTTTGGTTAAAACAAGAAAAAAAAACCTAGTACCTAACCTAGGATGGTTCAAAGGATTAGCTATGGTTATAACGAAGTAAGGGTACTTTAGCAAAACTATGTCAAAAATATTATCTCCCAAAATATGTGAAGTTATACTAACAAAGTGATATCAATCTCTACATCAATGAACTCATAACAAACGGTATGCCAATAAATGGGACAAGTTACAACATACTCTATCCACATGAACTTGTGAAAGTAATAGCATTGAATAAGTAGTTATAACTTTCATAAAGAATCAAATCTAGACCATGAATCTATAATGCCAAAATAACTTCATAGCTTGGCCAAACCAAGCATTCAATTGTTCTTTTAAGTTAATCAAATAATAAAAGTTCAAGTGTAGTGAAAGTTTTGCTTATGCCAATAAATTTGTCTACAACATTATTTTCAAAATATGTAATAGAATTGGCTAATGATTCCATGAAATTATACTTGAATGAATTCCCTACCTTATGTCAATAAAATGGCTAACAATATATCATCTAAGAGTGATGAATAAAATTGTTATAATGTTATCTTTAAATAATTAAAGACTAGATAATGGCTAAGGTATACAAAACCAAACATGAATGAGTATAACTTTAACTTGTTCCAATAAATTGGCTATGAAGTGAGTTTTCAAATTTTGTAGGCCAATACTAATTCTGTGCCAATCATATATAGCCAAAGTATAACATCTAAGGTAATTCAATGCATCCATATCCAAAGTCATGGCAATAATTGGGACAAGTCCCAACATGCCCTAACTAAATGAACTATGAACATATGTAATTCATTGAGTAAAGTTCTAATCGTCCATAAACGATGATATGAAGCTATCAAACGAAAGTAAGCAATTAACGTGAGTAATAACATAACTAAAGATGTCTAAGTTAAGAAACTGACAATAATGAGGTGTTAAAAGAAGTGATACAAGCCTCACGTACACCTAAGCTACTATGTTAAAAATACTCATGAATGAAAGTGTTAGAATGTGTGAGACAAGTATAATTAACACTGAAGATGATATGTAAGGACAATTCACATTTCATCAATGTAAAGAAAAGGATGAAAAGTCATCAATATTGTAAGTAAATGTTACCAAAATGTACTCACCTATGAGAGGGTAAATCTAATGAAAAGACCAGTCTCTATGTACACACTAATGAAAGTATTGAGACTGATGTATACTTAATACTAATGAAGAGATGACAAATCATCTATTGAGCTATGATGTCCTTATACTAGAAGCTAGCTTCCATGATGTATGAGTTAAATGTAATGGAACTTTATACTAAGCACCGGTAGAGTAGTTATGAGCGGTGATGCCTTCTTTCGGGAAAGGCGGAGGTTCAAATAATTCTCATGAGATGAGAGTGTCTGGCATGGTGTGTATGGGTCTCCATATATCTCCTAGTATTTGAACCTATACTGCCAATATAGGGATATAGCGGGGTTCAATCCCTAATGTATGCTAGCATATTTTGGGTCACATTGGCCAGTAATTCCACCTCATTTTGGTGTAGGGGAGAGACACTGGATTTCATGATGCTCACATGATCTATGTTGATAAAAGTTAAAGTTCCCAATGAATTAATGAGGGCAGCCTCAATGATGTACACAATGAAATGAATGACACCAAATGTGTTAGGATATAATAATCAATAGATGAGCTAGACTGAAGTAATGATACTAGGTTCTTCTTGATCAGTGCACAACAAACCGATGAGAGTCTTAAACTACATCCTAGGTATAGCTGGTATTTACACTAGCTTATGAACGAATGAAATGAATTATGTATGAATGAATGAAGAAGACTCTATGTTTGCTAATGAAGACTCCTTAATTGATGTCTCATTTTATTAGCCCTCATTTTTGAAAGTCTTAATATCAAGTCCATGATTCCAACGTCTCTGGCATATGAATGAATGTTATAAAAGTTGTTATGTGCTATAAGCTATGTGATATGTGTTATGTGTAAATTGTTATGAGTTGTGTGCAATATGATATGTTATGATGTTGCATGTTACTCTCACGGCATGACCTTCCTAATCAAAATTTGGAAAGCTCCCTAACATTCCTAATCCAAATATGGAAATTTCATTAACATTCCTAATCCAAATTTGGCAAGTGCACTAATTTGACTTCCCATAATCATGTTGTTAGGAAAGAGATATTCTTGTTCATGCATGTCTGTGGTGTGTGCTTTCATATACCCATACTTAGTACAAGTGTGTGCTAACCCTATACAAGCCTACAATTTTGGTGCAGGCAAAGGTAGACGCTAGAGCTACAGGTTGACGCTGAAGCTATCCAGACTTGGTAGGCCCTTATGCTACCGAGGATGATTGCCCATTTATATTCTAGCTTAGTCTTTGGATTGAGTTAGTGGAGTATTTTCCACTAGCTTTTCTTTCCCGTATTATTTCTGACTTTGTATTTGTGCCATTTTGGCAAGTATTCAGTTATTGCTATATTAAACAATTTCAGTCATTTAACGATCTAAATGTTAGATGGTTTATGGTAAACAAATTATGATTATATTTGAAATGATTAGTAAGAATGTTATATAGCAAAAAGTTCAAATTTTTCGCTAAAATTAACCTAGATGAAGTAACGATGATGTATGTAGGCTTGTCTGCAACCTCTGAGAGGTCAACGACGCCGGTCTCACAAGGGGTCTAAATTTCGGTCGTGACTAATTCGGTATCAGAGCACTAGGTCAAATTCCAAGAATAATAAGTTCACATCAACTACATTGAGTAGTTTCTAAGTCATGGTAGTGAAGTGCAACACACTCCTGAATTAGAGACTGCATATTGCGTAGGAAAATTTACCTTCTTCTAATCTTATCATGACTTTCCTAATGTTTGATTTATTGGTTTTATGAATGTATCTAACATCAATCCTTATTATTTTCAGAGAATCAATACTAGGAGAAATGTTGATCAGAGGAGAAGAGGGGTAGCTGCTGGGAACAATCAGGTTCCACCCCAGGCACCAGCTGAAGGAGTAGCTATGCTTGTTAAAACAGTTGGGTTGACCGGAGTGGAGGTGCGGTCATCTTTGTCCAAAATGCAACATGCCATCACTATGCAAGACGAGGCGATGATTGCCTAGGTCAACCGGCAGAATGTTGAGGTGGAGAACCCACCAGTGCGTAGCATGGCTGACAGGCTGAGATATTCCGCGAGGATGAACCCTCCTATTTTCACTGGGTCTAATACTTCAGATGACCCCCATGAGTTTGTGGATGAGGTGCATAACATTTTTGTTGCTATGGCGGCCACAGATACTTAAAAAGCAGAGTTGGCTTCCTAGGAGCTCAAGAATGTTGCACAGACTTTGTGAAAGATGTGGCAGGATAGCCGAGCTTTGAGCGGAGTTCCGGTCATTTAGTAGTTGTTTAAGACAACCTTCCGAGAGATATTATTTCCTAGTAGATGAGGGAGGCGAAGGTTGAGGAGTGTATCAACCTTAAGCAGAGAACAATGACAATCAGGGAGTATTCCCTAAATTTTGTCAAACTATCTAGGTATACTTTTTTCCTTAGTATCTAACAACAAGGATGAGATGAGTAGTGATGTTTGTTAAATTATCCAGGTATGCTACTTCCCTTGTATCTAACAGCAGGGATTAGATGAGCAGGTTCCTCACAGGAATCAATGGAGATCTGGAAAAGGAGTGTCGATCTGCAATGCTCTATGATAACATGGACCTCTCCAGGTTGATGGTGCATGTACAACAGGTAGAGGATAACCACAAAAAGAGGGGCGTTCGTGATTCTAGGAGGCCTAAGCCTCAAGATCAGGCAGGTCCCAGCCATGGAAGCCATAGAAACAATTTTTGCGTCCGTAAGCATCCAGATTCAAGAAGGGGCAGCTGAGTTCTGGGAATTCTAATTCCCAGAGGAGTAAAATACCTAGATGAGGCAGACCTGAGCCCAAGAAGGGCAATGGAGGTGAGATGCAGCATCCCAAAAAGAACTGCGCTAAGTGGGGCCGTGCTCACAGTGGAGAGTGCAGACAAGGCACTAATGCTTGTTTCAGTTGCGGTAATAGTGGGCATATGGTTAGAGACTGCCTGAGAGTAGAAGTCAGGCTGGAGGTAATGCTCAGCCTAGGACTAATCCACATTGTGCAGTAGTAGTCGAGCCTCCTAACAAGAACAAGTTCTATTCCCTAAAGGGCAGGGAGGAGCAAGAGAAGTTTGCTAATGTGATCAAAGGTATGCTGCAAGTATTCTCAACATCTGTTTATTCTTTAGTTGATCCAGGTTCTACACTTTCCTTTGTAACTCCTTTGCTTTCTCTCACTTTTGAAATATTGCCTGAAGTTTTGCATGATCATATAGTGGTTAGTACACCTTTAGGAGAAACGCATACAAGAATTGTCTGGTAAGACTATGTGTGCAGACTTGGTTGAGTTACCCATGCATGATTTTGATGTTATCCTTGGCATGGACTGGCTTCACAGTTGTTATGCTTGTTTGGATTGTCGTAGTAGAGTGGTGAGATTTCGTTTCCCTAATGAAGAGGAACTATTCAGGGAGGGGTACTGCTCGAGTTGTCCAAATCCCTTGATTTTGAACCTTAAGGCCAATAAAATGATGTCGAATGGGTTATTATGTCATATTTTAAGTGTTAATGATTTAGATCATGACATTCCTCCCATACACTCGGTGCCTGTTGTGAATGAGTTCTTAAGATGTATTTCGCTGCAGATTTTCCTAGTACGTAGTTTCATCAATTGAGCTGGGATTCCTGCCTTTTTTTCATGAAATATTTCTCTTTGCAACCTGATCAATAATAACACTACAACAATAACCAAAAAAGTTTTGTTAAATCAAACCTCTATCTAAAGACATAGTTTGTCTACATATATGTTTAATGTTATATTGTAGAAACAACTAATATAATATAACATAACGTATCATGAAAGCAATTGCAAAGAAAACTCAATTGTTATAAAGTTGTATGAATGACCAGAGGCGAATCTACAATCCATCGGGTAAGGATAGATTTAAAGATGACACAATACTAATACTCAAACCTCTAACCCCAACATTGTTGATTAAGGCATCAATATGTCTGAAGGCATCCCAAGCTATTTGGACAGTGGCCTCAATGTTACCACCACTGGCGGTAACGTCTAGCTCAACTTAGTGAATGTATCAGTTGTCATAAGATGTGTAATCCTAGTAGATTGTTGTTGAGTTACGCTTCAAAGTCAACATATTATTAAGCATATTTAACTTCAAAGATATTATATTACACTTAAGGAACAATGCTCCACAAGTTTCATTATGCATGTGGTAGAGAGCTACACTACTAGCTACTTTTTCATTTATTCAATTTAGCATTTATATTGTAAGTACACAATACATATCGACTTATTAAAAGATGATGATTTAGGACTCACAATAGTTAATTCTATTAAAAGAAAACTTACATGAATTAAAATATGGGCAATACTTAACTTTAAGAAAGTTTGAAAAAATAGCAAATTGTATTATGTCTAGTAGTTTATAGGCATATGTAAAATAATGGTGGTTAACTCTACCTTTTTGTTAAAAGTATCAACAGCAACTTAAATAAGAGAAACTTAATCAAGAAAATTAGCAACAACAACTAGAAGGTCTTTTTTATTTCGTCTTACAGATAGTAGTTATGGTCATTTTGTCTTACAGAGAGAAGTCGTGTGGATTCTCTAATTTTTAAGAGTTAGAGACCAGATAACATAATTTTATTTTCTTTTTTCTCTATATTTTAGAAGTCATACATGTTTGCTCATTACTAGTTAACTGTATATTGACCAAGACTTCTCTTGTTGAAGTGTTCTGATTGCCCTGCAGATTTGCCTCAGTACATAGTTTCATCAATCGAGCTAGGAGTCCTACCTTGTTTTTATGGAGTATTTCTCTTTGCAACCTGAACGTACTGCGATTGTCCATTTTTTCGATTATGATCTTGCTCCTTCTCCTGCACTTGAAATGAAAACTTGGATGAATTTGAAAATGGGTAATCTCAACTTTAAGAAAGTTTGAAAAGAGTAAAATATATTATGTCCATCCATTTGCAAGTATAGATAAAATAGTAGTAATTAACTCTCTTTTTTGTTATAAAAATCTGCCACAACCGTAATAAGAGAAACTTAATGAAGAAATTAGCAACAACAACTAGGAGGTCTTTTTCATTTGGTCTTATCGGTAGAATTTATGTTCATTTTTCTTACAAAGACAAGTTGTGTGGATCTTAGAATTTTCTTATACTTAGTTTTTTTAATCTATGTTTTTTTCCTCATAAGGTTAAGGCACCTAGTAAGAAGTGGATGCAACTTGTAGATAATTGCCTCGATGAAATGTACTTACTTGGTGTGCAAAATTTTTTGAATTATAGTTTTCAAAAAACAGGAGAAGAATATGAAATACGATGTTTGTGTGTTAAATGTTACAACACAACTTTACAAATTCGTAAAACAGTTGAGACACATTTGCTAGTACATGGAATAATTCGCAATTATACTTTTTCGTATCACCATAGAGAACGTTTAGGTGAGACATTATCAGAATCAGAATAAGAAGATGAAGAACACGATGATGCAGTAGAAGAATGTGAGAGTGAAGATGAAGTAGAACTATTGAGAGATTTATATCCTAATATTGATGGAGGAACTACACATACTGCTTCTGGCGACTTCCTTGAAGAGGAACCTAATGTTGATGCAAAGAAGTTTAACAACCTATTGAAAGATTTTGAGTTGCCATTGTATCAAAATTCAAAAGCATCAAAGCTTTCCACTTTGATGAAATTGCTTCATATCAAAAGTATGGGTCATTGGAGTAATGCATCATTTACAATGCTATTGAAAATGTTGAAAGAGGAGTTATTACCTGATGGTGCCTATTTGCCGAATTCATATTATGAGGCAATGAAATTAATTAAAGAACTTGGTCTTTCATAAGATAAGATTGATGCTTGTACTAATGATTTAATGTTATATTGGAAGGACAATAGCTTACTCGATTCTTGAAAAGTTTGTGGTGCATCAAGATGGAAAATAGATACACATAGCGGGGAAACAAGGAATAAAAAAAGTAAAAAGAGAGCAGTAGAGAGTTTGCGCTATTTTCCTTTAAATCCTAGACTTCAAGATTGTTTATGTCTCCCAAGACAGCTATACTAATGACATGGCATAAGGATAAAAGAGTTGATATTGGCATAATGATGCACCCGGCTGATTCAATGGCATGGAACTCATTTGATGAACTTTATCCTTCATTTGCGGTTGAGCCTCGAAATATTCAATTTGGACTTGCTAGTGATGGATTTCAACCACTCCGAAATTCAAAAACCTAACATAGCATTTTCTTGTGGTTCTTATTCCTTATAATTTACTACCTTGGAAGTGTATGATGAAAAAAAAATTATTTTATCAATGCTTATTCCGTGTCTAAATGGTCCTAGAGATGCAATTGATACATATCTCCAACCTTTAATAGAAGAATTGAAGGAGTTGTACGAAGTTGTTATTGAGACCTATGATGCATCAAGTATGAAAAATTTTCAGTTGCATGCTTCTTTATTATGGACCATTAATGGCTTTCCAGCATATGGAAATTTATTGGGATTGAGTACAAAAGGAAAATTTCTTGCCCATGTTGCAATAAAGTCAATTCCCCAATTTATTAACTAAGGGTAACAAGGCGTGTTTTATGGGTCATTGGTGTTATCTTTCCCAAAATCATAAATGGCAAAGTGATAAGGGATCATTTGATGGTACTTTGGAGAAAAGACGTCCACCAAAAGTGTGTTCCGGCATTGAGATACTTAATCAAGTGCAAGATCTTGAAGGGTTACAATTATCACAGGATCCCAAGAAAAGAAAGAAGACGTCACATTAAAGTCAAATGGTTAATTAGAACAAGAAAAGTATCTTTTTTGAACTTCCATAGTGGAAGTGTCTCTTGTTGCGACATAATTTTGATGTTATGCATATTGAAAAATATATATGATAATATAATGGGGAAAATTATGAATGTAAAATGAAAAACCAAGGACACAATTAACACTCGATTAGACTTGCAAGAGATGGACATTAGGCCGGAATTACACCCTATCCAAAAAGGGGAGAAAATTGAAATTTCAAAAGCATGCTACACATTGTCTCCCAAAGATAAGCACAAATTATGCCTTTTCTTAATGAATCTTAAGGTCCCTTATGGTTTTTCATCTAATATTTCTCAATGTGTGAACCTAAAAGATCAATGATATCTGGATTGAAAACACATGATTGTCATGTTCTCTTGCAACATCTACTCCCTCTTGCACTTCTTGATATGTTGTCCAAAGAGATCTGTGAACCTCTTATTGAATTGTCTATATTTTTTAGTGTGCTTGGCTCAAAAGAGTTGAGAATTGAAAACTTGGAAGATATTGAAGCACAAATACCCATAACACTTTGTAAGTTGGAAAAGGTCTTCCCTCCATTTTTTGATATCATGGTGCACTTACGTATTCATTTAGATATTGAAGCTAAGATTGTTGGATCGATTTATTATCATTGGATGTATCTTGTGGAGGGATGGTTATACATTTTAAAATCTCTCATTGGTAATAGGGCATGTCCAAAAGGTTGTATTGCAGAGGGCTACATTGCAAATGAATGTATGACTTTATGTTCAAAGTATTTGCATAGAGTTGACACAAGATACAATTGTCCTGAACGAAATTATGATAGAGGTTTAAAATAATAGAATGGCGGTTTATCTATTTTTAGTCAACCTGGGAAAACTCTAGGAGCTAAAGATCTATGTGAACTTGAAGCATATGAACTTGAACAAGCATATATATACATATTGAAGAACTGTGATGAAGTCTTACCATATCTCAAGTATGGAGATTTTTTATACCATTTCACTTATTTTATTTCTTTTAGGTTAGTTACTATTTAGTAAGATAGTTATGGTTAACTTAAATTTTGTAGAGTGTTTGCACAAACTCATGAGAATGCTCAACACTTGTCTGATGTTGATTGGAGCAGACAATGTATTGAATGGTTTAAACATAGGGTGAGTAATACATAAATATCAAAACTGATATTTAATATTGTAATACTCATTCTAAATATTAAATGTTATTATGTTTATAGGTCGCACAATTGCACAAACGAGGTGATAGTCATATCACGAAAGATCTACTCTCACTTTCACGCGGTCCCACCAAATATTGAACGTGTTCTAATGGTTATGTCATTAATGGATATAGATTTCTTGTAGAAGATTATGATAACAAATTAAGGACTCAAAATTGTGGTGTTGTTGTATTGGGTGAGAATGATGAAGATAGTGAGAACCTTGATTATTATGGAGTTTTAACAGATGTGATTGAGTTGCAATTTGTCATGGATAGAAGAGTGGTTTTTTTTTATGCAATTGGTTCGATGTGTATGATGAAGTAAAAGGAGTTAAAAAGGATGAGTATGATTTTGTGAGTGTTAATCCAAGTAGATTTTTGAAAATAAATAAGCCATTTATTTTAGTAAATCAAGCATCTCAAGTGTTAATTCCAACAAAGGTTGAAAAGTAGCGACGAAGACTGAACCTCGTGATTTCTTTGATATTGTGGAACAAATGGATGATAAAACTGTAGAGTTAGGAAGTCCTTCACAAAAGAAAAAAAGCTAATGAGATGAAGTATCCTTATGAATTAATATTTCATTATTCAACGTTATGAAGACCCAATTTCTTTTATTACTACATAATTAGACATTTTCAAGTTTAACTTTTAATGTTTTGGCTCTTTTTACAGGTTCAAGATGAAATCATTGAAGACTGAAAAAGAGTTTGATTCTAATATAAAGAGTACTATCAGATATGCATTTGATGCGCATGGTGCTATTGGAAAGGTACGAGGACGAGGGCTTAAATTATTGGTTGATAAAGGAAGTTTGTCTTCTAAGTGTTTATTGCCTCAATCAAGCGATCTAGTTAAGAAGTACATAAAAGAAATTGTAGCAAGTAAGATAGTTTGTCTGTTTTCACTTCAAGGCATAGAAAAAATTGTATTTGTGTTGATAAGAAATATTTTTTCCCACTTTTTGTATTTTTTCTTGGAGGATAAGATTCAGACTGTCAATCATGTTTGATGAAAATGACTAAATCGATTGATATTTAATCATTTTCAGCTTCTTGGTCTCCTAAATATTGTGCTAATGTATAGGTTGTATGATTTATTTGTTTCAAGTTTATATGGAAGGGCCAAGGACAGGGCCTTAAAACCCCTACCATGTCCGCTAGTCAAGGAACATGAAAGATGCATAAGGACCCCATGACTCCTCAGAAAGAGAATGTGCAAATTAGTACCTCATCTCCTATTGTTGATCAAGTTAAGAAATACAGCCAAGAAGTTGAAACAAGTAAGATTTTTAAAAAAATGTTAATGATTTTTTACAAATAGCTTATATTTCAAATTTTTTGATAAACTTTTATATATATGATTTTAAGTGAATCCGGGTGCTATAGGAAAGGGACTAGAAAAAGAACTAGATTTCTAAGCTCCTCTTTGGAAATTTCTGAATATGAGGTTGAATCTTTCAACAAGAGTGTTGATTTCTATAATCAACATATGGAAACTCCTTCTAAATGAACAAAATTGGTCTCTAACATGTCTTCTAATCAAGAAATTAAAAAAAATGAAAAAAAATATGTTCTTGAGAAAGAGGATATGCAAACCAATGTTTGATTACAGCCATCTGTTTAACAACAACTCCCAAGCAAAAGAAAAAAGGTATGATATACTGAATTCATGTGTTATTAAGTTTTAGAATTTAGTTTGACTGATATAGTTTTTATAAAAATATGTTGTTGTAGGTTCATCTAATCCTACATAGGTAAGAAGAGTCGGAGGAAGCAACATGTGCAAACAAGTTGCCTCACTTGAAATTGGACAAAAGTTAAAAGTCACCTTTTACAATAATCGAACGGTTGGACCCAATAGCAATTATTTTCAAGGCATTTGGAAGAAATTGTGTGTGATCATAATATTCGTCCCTTGAGGGTATCATCGTGCCATGATATTAAGCAAGAAAAATTGAATCACATGTGGACAGACATTGAGGTAACAAATATACATTTGATGTACAGCTTTTGAATCCATTTTAGAAATGATTTTGATTTTGCAGTGTTACCTGCTCATCAATGTTCTTGTCCACATATCAGCTGTGCTACAACTTTTGAATCCATTACACACATGATTCTGATTTATATCTTTCATTAATTGGTGTTTTAAAAGTAATGTACACTTGTTCATATAACAGGTAGTACAACTTATGATGCCTTTTTTTTTAAATAAATAACTCAACTCATGTTTCAATTTTTGTAGCACAAATTTGAGAGTGTTGATATGAATGATCATCGTGATCATATCTTTGGATGGTTGAATGAGTTATGGAACAAATGGAGAGGACACTTGATTGCAAAATATGTGAAGGACAAGCCTATCCAATAATCTCTTAGGAATGTCCCAAGAGGATTAGACAAAAGATAATGGGAATGGTTAGTAAAGGAAAAACTAAAATACCAAAGGAAAAGCTAAAATACCAATAATAAATAAGAGAATAATTAATAAATAAATACAATAAATAAATGCAAAAAACCTAATTAAATATGTACATTTAGGAGGAACTGAAATATTAATAAAGCATGTTTTAGAGAAGGAATAGATAAACCTATAGAAATATATTTCGCAGATGATAGGATAATACAACCTATAGGAAAAAGTATAATAAGTGCAGTAAAATGTAATTTAATATACCAAAAAATTAAATTTATAATAAGTACTAAGTACTCAGTAGTAATTAATCACAGAAATATACATAAATAGTTATTATTATATTGGAAAATGTAAGCAAAAGAACTAGCACCTGGAAGTAAAATATTTACAGCAAGATGTAAGAATTTATATGTTTTAACAACAAAACATAAAATAATAGAAAAAATAAAATAAATAAAATAAAAATTGAAAACCCTTCGAAAAATAGCTACGGTTATAGATAATAATGACTATAGTTATAATGAAATTGATATAGAAGAATATTTAGAGATAGTGCAAGAAAGACTACGCACATCAAAAAGAATAAATAATAATGATATACCACAAACATCATCAAAAATGAGTAATTCAAATAGTTCCAAAAGAATAAATATAATTTCACAAAAATTAATAGAAGAAGAAATAAAACCACATCATTATTATATAACAGGAATAATGGAGGAAAGAAAATATTTCATACTAATAAATACAGGACAAGAAGAAAGCTATATTACATAGAGTTAGTAATAGAAGATAAAACAATAACTACGGAACGCTCATGTTCGGAATTACCAAAAATATTAATAAATATTGAAAAAACAACGGAACAAGAAATAATAATTGGAGGTATACCAATGATAATAAAATTTAAAATATATCAAGTAAATGAAATATAACATTAGGAATAAAATGACTAGCATAAGTAAAACCATATAATATAGAGGATAAACAACTAACGATAAATTATCAAAATAAAAAAGTCGTAATAAAAAGAACTTTAATATAAAAAATATATGAAAATATATATAGTCGCAAAGATAATAACAGAAGGATATTATAACAGATATTATACACCAATGATAGATACAGAATTAGAGGCTAATATATGTAAATACAATTGTTTACCAGAAGAAGAATGGGAAAAGTTAAAAACACCAATAATAGTAACAGGATTTAATAATGAAGGAAGTATGATCACTTACAAGGCAAAAAATTTAAAAATACAAATATGGGATAAAATATTAAGTGTAGATGAAATATATAATTTTAATAAAATGGTGGTTAACCAGAAAAATACAAGATTCAGTAACAACGAAAGAAATTAGAAGATTGGTATTAAATATTAAACTTTACATTTACAATTGAAGTGATAAAGACAAATAAGAATGGTGTTGCACACTACTTATCAAAACAAAGCTACTCAGACTGAGAACAAAGACTAAGATACAATTGAAAAGCTACTCAAAGCCATTACTACACTTTGTACTAAAGTGGATAGTATGGACAATGAGATACAAAAGGTAAAGACTAATGAAGATAACCTGAAGTACTCCCTAAACCCCATAATGTTTGTTTAAATACAGATGCAGGTACAAGCAGAAAAGTTAATGAAAAACCACGAAATACAAATTTAAACCAGTTATTTGGAAAACCATTTATTCAAAATAAACCAAAACATATACTCATAGAGCTACAAACTTCAAACATTGCACTGAGTATACAAAACTAAAGTGAAAAGAAAAGATATAATTATATAACACAAACCTACATTGAAAATATATACAGAATCCAAACTTATTTAAATCTCAACCCCAGATCTAACCAAACCAAAGATCCAAATCAAGACTATATAACTCAAAAATTACAAGGATACAATAGACTTATAGCACAACCAAAAACTAGTGCTAATCTAGTTAAGACATGTTACAGTTATGGATTACTAACTACAGTGTATACATATAACGGAGAATAAATCATAGAATACCAGAGTTATACAAAGCATTTATTACATATAAAAGAGTTAAAAAAGGAAACTTATTTTATATTAAATTTTATACAGCACCAACAAAAATATTATATGAGGAGGTAAAATCTCCAATACAAGTTATTAAGATAGGATTAACAAAAGATATGATCATACCAGAAGATATTGGACATCAGAATGAAATACCAAAGATAGAAATACCATGTTTTTATGCCAATAAAAGAATAATTGGTACATCAACTATCATACAACAGTTAGCAAATAATTATTTAAATGGAAATGACATATGGAACTATTACACTAGAGATCAAGTTATGATATATTCAAACTCAAGAGAATTAAAAAGAGCAGATATGGATGAAGTTCAGCGATGGATTTTATCATTACTAAAGCCAGCGGAACAACCTACAACACAAACATTAAAGAAAGAATTTATTTCAGAAGACTTATTAATTAGATATTGTAAACTTATTGGACACAAATACCCAGATCACAGATGTTCCAAATGCAATGGAGAAGATAATGTTATACCAGATATTGATTTGGAATAAAGATGAAGAGATAAGAATGCAAAATAAGATAAGGATGAAGAAAAGGAGTTATAGTAGACAAACAAAAATGACGACAAAGACAAAAGAAGAAAAAGACATCAAGATAGATATAAAAAAAAAGGTGGCAGACAAAGGGATAGATATGTTTGAAAAAATGTAAAAATATGAGATGAGATTTCATTGTATGGTTAATAGCTTTTACTTTTTTGAAAGGCCAATGTGTATGGCCGGTCATTTGTAAAGTTTTGTTTAAAAAGTCGTAAAGTATACAGTAGGCGCACTTATGTGCAGGTTTAGAATTTAGTATATAGATTGCCAAATTGTAAATGAAAGGAAGGCAATTCAAAACAAAAGATTAACTTAATAAAAATCCTTTCAAAAACCTCTCTCAACAAAAGATATAAACTAAGTTAAAAATGGAGAAATCTGAGATCAAGTCAGATATTTTAGATAGCATTGAAAATCAAGAGACAAAGGTATATTGTTTAACAATTATGCAGAACTAATTTCAGATATTCCAGAATATCATATATATGATTGATTAAATTTATGTTAGTTATTATATACTGGAAATATTTTAATCATGAATTCTAGTGTGCTAGTAAACTGGAAATGATATATCGTGGTTTCATGGTATAATTAATACTTTTTCCTTAAGTTTAGTGTGTCCGAAAGCCTTTTTGTGCTAATTTTGATATAAGTTTCTCTTTGTTTTGCAGGAAATCTGTCCAAAGCTGAATGCGGAGATTTTGAGCAAAAAAATGCAGAAGAGACCACCTACGAAGCTTATGAAGGTCCGTCGTGCCTGTGACGGTCCGTAGGTGGCAGCGTAGTGCAGCTGCTGAAGGAAGATGGGGAAGTCTGACCAAGTGTGGGATTACGAAGCTTGTGACGGTCCGTCATGGCTATGACGGTCCGTCCTGCAAGTTCGTCGTGAAGATCAGAGAAGTGATCCCAGTATCCAGTTGAAGTATTATGAAACAAAGACCCTCGACGGACCGTTGTGCCTATGACGGTCTGTCATACTTGCCGTTGAGGGGAATGAAGAGAGGAGCAAAAGAAATTGCTAAGTATGGGATGACAGAGTCCATGACGGTCCGTCGTGACCACGACGGTCCGTCGCGTGGTCCGTCGACCTAGCCGCGTTTTGGTAGATTTCCAGCAATTAGAATCCTTGTTTAATTAGGTTTTGATTTTTTTATGAATAGTTCGAAAAACCTCATTTTGGAGGTTAGACACTGCTAGATTAGACATCATATTATTAGACTTTGTGTATTAGTGTTTTATTTTTAGGGATTCTTACAAGTGATTTTTGGTGATTAATCAAGCAAATTTTCGGACTTTATTCTTTCTCATTGAAGTAAGTGCATGAATTCTTATTTAATATATTTGAATATTGTGTTTATGGATATGAGTAACTAAACTCCATAACTAGGGTTGTGGGAACCATAGGCAAATAATGAGTTAAACCCTAGCTAAAATAACAATTCTAGAATAGTGTCTTGCATGTATTAATAATTCTTTCGATTAGAAATCTTTTTAACGGATGATCAACGTTAGAACTCGCCTTAATGCTACTTGTCGGACCAAGGAGGTAGATAATAGGAAAAGAATTATTAACATAGATTTAGTGTATACTATCTTATTGGCTAGTATTGATTGGTACGATGAAATAAATTAGTCAAATATCGAATACAATGTTTAATATGAGGTAAAGATAAGGGTTAGGAAAGCAACACACGTAGCTGGACCAAGGTGCGGAGTGAGATTTTCTAGATGCCGGACCAAGGATTTAGAAATACATAACTTATCACTTTGCATGCAAGATACTAGGAAAGAATTGTTGTAGTTAGAATTATCAAGTTATGAACCTGTGGGGAACACGTAAATCCTAGTTACTTTGATTAATTGATTATAATTCAACGTTCAAAACTGTTAAGTGTCTCTTTCAATTTCGTTAGTTATTTTTACTCATTAGAAAATACAGACCCCCCTTTTTATGTTTTTACTTTCTAAGGAAGTCATCAAACGAACAATAGTAATAACAAGTTGAAGTTAATTCTAGACTATTTTCCTCGTGGGAACGATCCTAACCTCACTAGTTGGGTTATTTACTTGACGCGACCGCTTTACTTCTCATTTGAGAAGTAAGTTTTAGCGTATCAAATTTTGGCGCCGCTGCCGGGGAATTTAGCTTTTAGATTAACTTGAACTTATTACTAAAGTTTAGTTGATATTTTCTTGATTTAACTTTGTTTTATTGTTTTTCATTTCCTTTCAGAACTATCATCCTTGTATGCCAAATACACTGATAGGAAGAGAACCCTTGTTTCCCTACGATCACGAGCTAAAGCGTACACTGTGCAATATGAATCGAAACATGGGAATAAATGATGAGGATCCAAACCAGAACATCCCAGATCTAGTGGATGTTCATGGTCAGATGTTACCCGATGCTCCGGGTGAACATCAACAGAGGGGACAAAATCCCGTTCCACGGCCCCAAGCATACTACAGAGGGTATGATAACATAGCAGACTCGGATGGTCCACTTGTCTTGCCCCCTCTAACCACAGGCCACACTTTTGTGGTGACTAGTAGCCTGATGCAAATGCTCACTGCCAGAGGTTTGTTTTCAGGGCTACCTTCTGAGGATCACAATGCCCATATAGCTAAGGTAAGGGCAGTGTGTAAAAGTTGTGTGGGGAGGCCTGATTTGGATCTAGATGTAATAGGTCTCAGAGTGTTTCCTCTCTCACTGACGGGAGAGGCTGCTATGTGGTTTGTTGAGCTCCCATACAACTCCATCTTCACTTGGAACCAACTACGGGATGTCTTCTTAGCACGCTACTATCCGGTCTCCAAGAAATTAAACCACAAAGACAGGGTGAATAACTTTGTGGCACTACCAGGAGAGTCAGTTAGTAGTTCTTGGGATAGATTCACCTTATTCTTGAGAAGTATTCCAAATCACCGTATTGGTGATGAGTCACTGAAGGAATACTTCTATCGGGGACAGGATGATAACAATAAAGCGGTGTTGGACACTATAGATGGTGGATCTTATGGAGAATGCCCTTATGCTGAGATTGCTGTGAAATTAGAGAAAATCTCCTGTAACAACAAAGCATGGAGTACTAGGAAGTCCGATACAGGGAGAAACACCTTTGCAGTGCAGTCCACTCACAACCCAGCCACAAATGATATTCGTGAAGAAATAGCTCAGATGAGAACTGCGCTTGGGTTGGTACTAAGACATGTCACTGGGGGTGCAGAAAAGATTAATGCAGTCAACTACTTGGCTAAACCACCACCTTAAAATGATGAGTGTTATTATGAGGAGGATTCCTATGCAGTAAATGAATAGATGGGGGGTTTCCGACCAAGTGCCCAAGGCTCTAATCAGGAGAATTGGCGCCAAGGTCAAAGGAACCAAGGTCGGAACTGTGGTAACTATAATCGTGAGGGTCATTATGTCCGAGATGGAAACTACAATCGCGACAACAACTTCAACAGGGGTAACTATGGTAATAGAAACGACAGGAATGGACCCTATGTTCCTCCTCAAAATCGTGAAGTTACTCCTAGGGATGGTGGAGGTAGTATGTCGCGAGTTGAGGATATGTTGCATAAAATGATGAGGAGGTTCGATGCTAGTGATGAGCGCAATAATGAGTTGAGGAATGATTTAGCGGGTATTGGGTAAAAAGTTGATACACATGCAATATCGATTAAGCAACTTGAGTTACAATTGGCCCAATTATCTGCAACTGTGAACACACGGTAACCGGGCACTCTTCCTAGCAACACTGTCCAAAATCCAAAAAATGATGGACATTGTATGGCAATTACTACTCGCGGTGGCAAGCAAACCATTGACCCACCTATGCCATCTAATGAGAATAAGGTGACAAAAGATACTGATAAAGTGGTAAATGTTGATGCTAATTTAGAGGATAACATTGCAAAAGATGTTGAAGTGCCTAAAGGTAACTCTTATGCCTAGGCCACCACCCCGATTTCCTCAAAGATTACTGAAAAAGACCAAGGATGGTTAATATCGGCGTTTTATAGCAATGTTGAAGCAACTTTCTATCAATGTCCCTTTGGTAGAAGCTTTAGAACAAATGCCCGGTTACGCCAAGTTTATGAAAGATTTGGTCAAAAGGAAAAGATCGGTTACTTTTGAGGATGATGATAGAATGCAGCATTGTAGTGCTATTGCAACAAGATCTCTGGTCCAAAAGAAAGAAGATCCGGGTGCGTTCACTATTCCTTGTACAATCGGGCTATTACATTTTGTGAAAGCATTATGTGATCTGGGGGCAAGCATAAATCTCATGCCCTTCTCGATTTACAAGAAGTTGGGTTTGGGTGACCCAAATCCCACTGCGATGCGGCTACTGATGGTTGATCGAACAGTAAAATGGCCCATAGGGATACTTCATGATGTGCTAGTAAAAGTGGAGTCATTCATCTTTCCGGCTGATTTTGTTATTCTTAATTGTGAGGTTGATTTTGAAGTGCCTATTATCCTTGGGAGGCCATTCCTAGCTACGGGAAGAGCCTTAGTAGACATGGAAAAGGGGCAGATGAAATTTCGGTTGAACAATGAGGAAGTGACCTTTAATTTTTGTAGGTCCATGAGGCAGAGTGGTTAGCTTCAATCAGCATCTGCTATATCCTACAACATGGGTGAGACATTTGAGACACAAATAGAAGAACGTCTAGGTATCGAAGCATTAGCGGCAGTGATAATGAACTTTGATAGCGATTGCATTGAAGAGTATGAGTCATTAGTTGCGGCTCTTGACCGAGGTGATGTTCGGTTTAAACCGAAGAAATTTGAGCTTGATATGAAAAATCGCGAGTCCCCACCCACGAAACCGTCGATAGAGGAGGCTCCAAAAGTTGAATTAAAAGCACGCCCACCTCATCTTAGGTAAGAATTCTTAGGAAATTATGACACTTTTCCCATAATCATTGCATCAGACCTGGATGAACAACAGGTTCAGAGTTTGGTGAAGGTACTCAAAACGTTCAAAAGAGCTATTGGGTGGACCATTGCGGACATTATTGGGATCCCTCCTGGTATTTGCTCTCATAAAATCCAACTCATGCCTGATCATAAGCGGAGTATTGAGCACCAAAGACGCTTAAATCCTCCTATGCAAGAGGTTGTGAAGAAGGAAATCATCAAGTGGTTAGATGCCGGAGTAATCTATCCAATCGCCGATAGTAGTTGGGTATGCCCGGTTCAGTGTGTACCTAAGAAAGGGGGAATGACTGTGGTCCCCAACGAAAAGAATGAACTTTTTCCAATGAGACCGGTTACTGGATGTAGGGTGTGTATGGATTACCTTAAACTGAACTCATGGACTGAAAAGACCATTTTCCTATGCCCTTCATGGATCAGATGTTGGGTAGACTTGCCGAAAAAGGGTGGTATTGTTTTCTTGATAGGTATTCGGGGTATAATCAGATTTCTATTGCACCAGAAGATCAAGAGAAAACCACTTTCACTTGTCCATATGGGACATTTGCGTTCAGAAGAATGCCGTTTGGGTTGTGCAATGCACCCGCAACCTTTCAGAGATGTATTATGTCAATATTTTCTAACATGGTGGAGGATACTATATTAGTTTTTATGGATGATTTTTCTGTGGTTGGTGATTCATTCGGGCGGTTTTTGACCAATTTATCTGAGGTTCTTAAGAGATGTGAAGACTGCAATTTATCTTAGGCATGCAGGTTTTTACCGGAGATTCATCAAAGACTTTTCAAAGATTGCACACCCATTGTGCAAATTGCTGGAGAAAGAATGTAAATTTTGTTTTGATGAATCCTGTCTTAAAGCATTCGGTGAGCTAAAAGAAAAGTTAGTGTCTGCGCCTATCATTATTTCTCTGGATTGGAACAGTCCATTTGAGGTAATGTGCGATACTAGTGGGGTGGCTCTTGGTGTAGTATTGGGACCGAGAAGAAACAAAATCCTTCACCCAATTTACTATGCTAGTAAAGCCCTAATTGAAGCTCAGAAGAACTACATAGTGACTGAGCAAGAACTCCTTGCAGTAGTCTTTGCTTTTGAGAAATTTCGCTCTATTTGCTAGGTATTAGAGTTATAGTGCATACTGACCATTCAACATTAAGATATTTGATGGCGAAGAAGGATGTGAAACCTAGGCTGATTCGTTGGGTATTACTGCTGCAAGAATTTGACTTTGAAGTGCTGGATAGAAAAGGGACTGAAAATCAAGTTGCTGATCATTTGTCTCGTCTAGAGGATGAAGCTATGAGAGAGTTAGGGATAAGACTGACATGGTTCATAGATTTTGTGAACTTTCTGGCTAGTGACATTGTTCCATCAGACTTGTCCTTTCATCAAAGGAAAAAGTTCATGTACGATGTGAAGAAGTTCTTTTGGGATGAACCATACTTTTAGAGGAATTGTGACGACGGGTTTATTTGGCGTTGTGTGCCAAAATGTGAAATGTTGAGTGTGTTGGAGGCATGCCATTCTTCACCTGTTGGCGAACATCACAGTGGTATCCGAACCGCTCACAAGATATTACATTGTGGTTACTATTGGCCAACTCTTCATCAAGATGCTCATGGGTATGCTGAAGCATGTGACAAATGTCAAAGAGATGGTGGTATTTCAAGAAAGCAAGAGCTCCCTCTAAAAACCATTCTTGTGATTGAGTTATTTGATGTTTGGGGTATTGACTTTATGGGCCCTTTCGTGAGTTCTCATGGAATGAAGTACATTCTAGTAGCAGTTGATTATGTATCTAAATGGGTCGAAGCCATAGCCCTCGCAAACAATGAAAGGAAGAGTGTCACTGCATTCTTGAAAAAGAATATATTCTCCCGTTTTGGCACCCCAAGGGCCATTATTAGTGATGGGGGCTCCCACTTCTACAACAGATTGTTCAAGGGATTATTGGAGAAATACGGGGTTCGCCATAATGTGGCCACTCGATACCACCCTCAAACTAGTGGGCAAGTTGAAGTATCGAATCGCGAGATGAAACAGATATTGTCCAAAACAGTGAATGCTAGTAGAACGGATTGGTCAAGGAGGCTTGATGATGCTCTTTGGGCCTACCGGACAGCATATAAGACTCCCATAGATATGTCTCCATACAAACTTGTATATGGGAAAGCTTGTCATCTTCCGGTTGAGTTAGAGCATAAAGCCATGTGGGCTATGAAGAAGTTAAAAATTGATTGGAGCGAAGCTGCAGAGCAACGATTAAATAGGTAGAATGAACTTGACGAATTTCGCTTGAAAGCCTATGAAAGCTCAGGCATATACAAAGAAAAGATGAAGAAGTATCATGAAAACAAAATTGAAAAATGAGAGTTTATGGTCGTGGATTTGGTGCTTTTATTCAATTCCAGATTGCGCTTGTTTCCAGGCAAACTCAAGTCCAAATGGACTGGTCCTTACAAGGTTACCCAACTATTCCCTCAAGGAGCAGTTGAGTTGGAAACTAAGGAGGGTGTGTGGTTCAAGGTGAATGGACAGCACATAAAAATCTATCTCGGGCATGCTGAATCGGCGAATGAAGTGATCGAGGCATACCATATTGATGAAGTCTGAGTAATCAAGTGGCCCCAGTCGTGCTGCGACATTAAATAAGGCGCTTGTTGGGAGGCAACCCAATTCTTGTCGTTTTTTTTTAGTAAAGATAGCATTTTTCTTCTAATGGGTTTTTAAATTTGCAGGCACATCACCAGGAAATTCTGCAGAAAACTTCTCCGCAGCAGCCACTGACGAATACATCGACGGACCGTTGTGCATGAGACGGACCGTCGTATGCATCCGTCATCCAGGTACGTTTTCCTGCTACATTGAAATTAGGGCACACACGACGGAACATACGACGGGTCGGGGAACCGTCGCGTGATTAATGAATTATACCCGACCCGACCCGGCTGGACCCTTTTTCAAAATCTGACCGTTTAAACCCCCCAACCCCTAAGTTTCACCCCATTAATTCCTTATTCCTCTCATCTCCCTTCTCTTTTCAACTTCCACATTTCCCCCTCACTGATCATTACCCCCACAATTCTCTAAAGCCTTAAAAGTATCATATACTAGTCGGACCTGCTGCTGTAGGTGTCTACCCTGCCAAATGAGTCATTTTCCATTTGCTTTTTCTCCATTTCTTAGGTATGTGTCTCTAAATTTATACTCATTTATCTTGTATTTTTGTGTATTAGTTAGTATTGGCTTAGTTCTTAGTCGTATATTGTTTCCTTTATATGATTATGTCTAAACCTAGGCTCAAAATGTTCGCATTTGCCATGTTGACAACCCTAGACATATGTGATTTTGCAATAATAGTTTCATAGGTTGTTGGGATAGACACATATATGTCCACAACACTACAAGACCATGTGGATTCATGGGGGTTTCTTAGGGTATCTACATTTCTGTCTCTATCATTCAGAACGAGACCCCAATGACGGACCGTCGTAGGGTCCGTTGCACAAGCCCTAGCACCCCTGTCCTACTAGACACATATGACGGATCATCGTCCTCGCGACGGTCCGTCCTGCATAACAGTCATGCTAGACAGAGACCCTTTTTCCAGGGGTCTCTCATTTTTTTCCAAGTGTCCTTCAACGGACACACGTGACGGACCGTCGTACCATCGACGGTCCGTCCTGCATGACAGTCATAACAGTTAGAGACCCCTCTCCTAAGGGTCTCCATTTTTTCCCCAAGTGTCCTACGACGAATATCTACAACGGACCATCGTAACAGTGACGGTCCGTCCTGCACACACCGTCATGCTAGTCAGAAACCCTCTCTCAGGGTTCTCTATTTATACAGAGTCCAAGTACAGCACAACGGACCTCATGACGGTCCGTCATAGACACGACAAGCCGTCACCAGGCCCGTCGTGTGTCACTGTTTATACAACATTAACATATTATTTTAACCATTTTATATCGTATGGTTTCGCTTGTCTTATTTGCCACTACTCGTACTAATAGTGATCCTTTGCATGTACTATCTACTATGGCACCCAAGCAAGACCGAACCTACGCACGCGGGTGATCAAAGTCTGTTGCCCCGTCGGCACGCTTGATCATCGGCTCTGATGATGAGCGGGACCCTGAGTATGTTCCCCCAGGCACTTCCGCCCCTTCCCGTGCTGCACGTGCTCCCAGAGCCACACCCAAAAAGGTGGCGTCCGGCGTAGTCACTGCCTCCCAGTCTGATAAGGAGCGCACACTGACCGGCACACCCTCTGGGTCACCCACAAATGAGGAAGGAGCGTCTGGCTACTTAGGAGTATCATGGTCCGAGGAGGCTTCAGGCTCTGCTGAGGTTCCCGCACCCGCCACTGCTGCAGCGTCGGCCTCATCTGATGAGGCTGACAGTTCAGTCTCTACATCCGGCGCACCACCTCAGCTCCCCACACCAGCCTCTGACCAGCCAAACCGGTGGTGTTTCGACGGCCAGTTTAAAGTTTACTCCGACGCCAAGTTCCTAATTGATAAAGGAGTAATGACTCGGAAACTCACCTTGGAGCGGTGGGTAATTACAGGGAGTCTCCCATCGATGCCGGAGATCCACAACCTTTTCACCAGGCATCGCTTAGAGTGGACAGCCCGTTCGTTGGGACGATACAGTGAGGAAATGGTCCGAGAGTTCTACGCATCCTACCTAGCGAATCTCCGATCACAGATCGATAGGCGGGCTGATCCCGCTAAACAGGCCCCACTAGAGAAGGTTCGAGTCCGGGGCGTGCAGGTTGACATTTCCCTGCCAGCTATCCGCCGGTTCCTATTTGGCGAGAGTGAAGATGCTACGCGGACCCCCATCACTGTCGAGTTTGACTACCGCTGGCAGATAGTAAAGGATGGACAGTTACTGAGAGAGACCACCAAGAGGTGGATGGCCCTGCACCTGTCAGTAGATGGAGAGGGTGCCGATTGGGTCACTGAGCCGAAGGGGGCCATCAAGAAGGCCAACCTTACGTTCGTCGCAAAGTTCTTGTGGCTGCTCTTCCGTCACTACCTTTCCCCCACAGCTGCTGAAACATCGTCACTTGGGATCGAGCAGTGTTGATGGCGGCGATGATAGCCGGATTCGAGGTGGACTTCGCATGGCTTCTCCAGGCAGTCATGCACGAGAGGGCATTCAAGGTCACTACTACCTACCCCTTCCCGTGTATGATCTTTGCCCTCTGCAGGTCCGCAGGTGTGCCCATATGGCACATAGATCAGTTGAAGACCCCGCAGGGCACCGTTGACGTCGGCCTCATCAGAGACGAGGCCAATGAGTTGGCCCCACGTAGAGGGCCCCGTACAGAGCTGTCACCACTTGCTGATGATCTTGCGGATACGGTTGCCCAGTCCCACGCAGCTACACAGGAGTCCACTGACACTACCCCGGTCGAGTCTATCCCGGGTAGTAGCCCAGCCCCGAGCTCCTCTCGCACAGCCCCTCTACCGGCTGGTCCCGCTTGCTAGGGTCCAAAAACTAGAGGCACAGATGGACACTCTTCTGCATCATATCCAGCCGTGGATGCAGAAGTCGATTACTAAGTCTGAAGCGCGTCTAGAGAGGAAGATGCAGCAGTTTACAGAGCAGAAGATTGCTGAGGTCAACCAGCATCTGGACGCCTTTGAGTTGAGAGTGTTAGCCCGTCCAGCCCCTCCAGTGGATGTGTCGACTCTTCAGGCTGCAGTCGACAGTCTTTGTGCCGACATCGACACGATCCTAGAGGTGAGGGTGCCGAAGTCTGAGGCCCCTTCTGTCGAGCCTGCTGAGGACACCGTGCTAGCATCCCTGTTTACTACTTCAGACATTCCACCACCTCCCCCTCGAGAGACTGCCAAGAGGCGTAGGGGTCGAGCAGACGATGAGGCGCGAGCAAGGAAAAAGGAGCGCCGAGAGATAGAGGCTGCGAGGAGAGCTTCACTTGCTGAGGAGGAGGCGCACCAGATCAGAGCATCACAGTTAGCGGCTGGGGCGTCTAGCTCCCGCACTATAGAGAGAGCAGGAGGCACTACTGATGGTGCGGGTGTTGCTGAGGACACCACTGAGGTTGTCCAGATTGCAGAGGATGTGGGTTTCGGGGAACTGGACCCACCATCTTGCTGATCGATGGCACATTGCGCCACAAGTTTTCTTCACCTACCACTCTAATATTAGATTTTTTTTATGCATTGGGGACAATTGCATGCTTTTTTTGTTGGGGGTAGGGTAAATGGAAAGTGAGTGTAGGGTGAAGTCTGAGTAGACCAACTCACTATCCTCTTTTAGGGTTTTCTTGCCTGTGTTCTTTTTCCCCAAAAGACTGTTTACTTTTTCTGTTGAACCGACTTGTTTATATCTTTTGTACATAGTTTAACTCTAAAGCATGATGGCTAAAATGATATCCTGAGAAAACTGGAAAATGTTGCATGACTAGGCATAGTAATTGATAATTGTGTGGCTCTAAGCATGAAATAGAATTACACCATTGCATTACCCTAAGTCTTCAATCCGAACTAGGTATCTAATAATCTGGTATAGTGATGAGATGTCAAGTGAGTGTGAGGAAACTTGAATAGTCCACTATTGGTACTGAGCTAGAACTTGTCTGGTTAGTCCTGCTAGAAGTAAGTTGTAACACACAATTAGGAAAGAATCATAGGCCCTTATTCAAGATAGCCCATTTCTGGACTAAATAAAAGAAACAAAATGAAAGTTATCCTTCTTTGATCCAAATAACCTGAGCTTAAAATTAGACCTTTCTTTTTCACCCCAACTGATATTTTCTGGGAACAATATGTTGGCCGTGGTGCCTCCTTGGACATGTGCACCTCAGCTTATGCCAAAAGCATAAGTTGAGGGTGGCTAATGAATAAACAACCTTCGTTATGGCCCTGACCCTACTTTGGGTATTGTGTACCTTGACTCATGGCAAAGACGTGAGTTGAGGGTGGCTGTTTTGAGGAATGTTCTGGAAAGTGGGGTTGAAAGAACAAAGAGAGTGAAAGAACAAAAGCAATGTGACTCAAGAACTCGTTGAAAAAAAAAGAAAAAAAAGAGAGAAAAAAAAGGAAAAGAGTCACCTACACAAATGAAGAACGAAGGGATAATAGCAAGGTGAAAGAATAGGAGAAACTAGGAGAGATAAAGTGATAGAAAGTGGAAGGTTTAGCCGATATGTCAAGGAGGGCAAAAAGTCACTAAGGTATACCTAAATATACCCTACCTTACTCTGAGCCTATGTTACAAGCTAAGAAAGTCCTATCGTGATCCTAAGGGTTGTATAGCTAACTTAAGGCAGTGAAAATAAGGGCAAGCTTATGGCAATAAGTATGAATGAGTGTGACTTTGTTCTGAGAGCGAGTGTTGAAAAGTAATCCTTATACTCAAACTGAAATCATTGTGTGAAAAATGAGAATTTTTTTTTGAAGTGAGGACACTAGTTGCGATCCCGGAATTGTTAGCACCTCGGTGAGAAATTGAAGAGGATAGATGTTAGTGCATGGTGAGTCTGTGTCATGTTCGAATCCCACAAAATTCAATCCTAATAGTGATAGCATGCATAGATTTGATGAGATTAATCGAGATTGATAGCCAAATGATTGCAAAGGATAAAACATGAATACTATTGTACAAAGATTGTGTAGTGAGTCATAGTGCGTGCTTGAGGACAAACAACGAATTTAAGTTGAGGGTGTTGATATACCGTGGTTTCACGGTATAATTAATACTTTTTCCTTAAGTTTAGTGTGTCTGAAAGCCTTTTTGTGCTAATTTTGATATAAGCTTCTTTATGTTTGGCAGGAAATCTGTCCAAAGCTAAATCCGGAGATTTTAACCAAAAAATGCAGAAGAGACCACCTACGTAGCTTATGACGGTCCGTCGTGCCTATGACGGTCCGTAGGTAGCTGCGTAGTGCAGCTGTTGAAAGAAGATGGGGAAGTCTGACCAAGTGTGGGATTACGAAGCTTGTGACGGTCCGTCATGGCTATGACGGTCTGTCCTGCAGGTTCTTCGTGAAGATCAGAGAAGTGATCCCAGCACCCAGATTCCAAGAGTTGAAGTATTTTGAAACGAAGACCCTCAATGGACCGTTGTGCCTATGACGGTCCGTCATACTTGCCGTTGAGGGGAATGAGGGGAATCGACCCAGCCGCGTTTTGGCAGATTTCCAGCAATTAGAATCATTGTTTAATTAGGTTTTGATTTTTTTTATAAATAGTTCGAAAACCTCGTTTTTGAGGTTAGACTATGCTAAATTAGACATCATATTATTAGACTTTATGTATTAGTGTTTGATTTTTGGAGATTCTTACAAGTGATTTTTGGTGATTAATCAAGCAAATTTTCGGACTTTATTCTTTCTCATTGGAGTATGTGCATGAATTCTTATTTAATATATTTGAATATTGTGTTTATGGCTATGAGTAACTAAACTCCATAACTAGGGTTGTGGGAACCATAGGCAAATAATGAGATAAACCCTAGCTAAAATAACAATTCTAGAATAGTGTCTTGCATGTATTAATAATTCTTTCGATTAGAAGTTTTTGTAACGGATGATCAACGTTAGAACTCGCCTTAATGCTACTTGCCGGACCAAGGAGGTAGATAATAGGAAAAGAATTATTAAAATAGATTTAGTGTATACTATCAAATAGGCTAGTATTGATTGGTACGAGGTTATAACTTAGTCAAATATCAAATACGATGTTTTATATGGGGTAAAGATAAGGGTTAGGAAAGCAACACACGTAGCCAGACCAAGGTGCGGAGTGAGATTTTCTAGATGCCGGACCAAGGATTTAGAAATACATAACTTATCACTTTGCATACAAGATACTAGGAAAGAATTGTTATAGTTAGAATTATCAAGTTATGAACCTGTGGGGAACACGTAAAGCCTAGTTACTTTGATTAATTGATTATAATTCAACTTTCAAAACTGTTAAGTGTCTCTTTCAATTTCGTTAGTTATTTTTACTCATTAGGAAATACAAACCCCCCTTTTTATGTTTTTACTTTCTAAGGAAGTCATAAACCGAACAATAGGAATAACAAGTTGAAGTTAAGTCTAGACTATTTTCCTCGTGGGAACGATCCCAACCTCACTAGTTGGGTTATTTACTTGACGCGACCGCTTTACTTCTCATTTGAGAAGTAAGTTTGAGTGTATCACGAAACATGGAGAAAACTGCTCGACTATGCCATCCCACAGTGGAAACAGGTAGACGAGGGATGCCTTAATGGGAGTACACAAGGTAGAGTCGCTGATAAGTAGTAATTATCCGCTAAAGTAGGATGCTAGTAGTGACCGGAAAACATGATAATGATACTCTAGCTTATAATAGACTAATATGAATTTAATTGAATTATGATATGATAGGAAGGAATAATTGAAAACAAACCTGCATAAATAAATAAACATGATTACAATGTATGATGAAATAAAAAGCTATAAAACTTTGATCTTATATATACTTAAAGATATAGAAATTGCTGATATAAAAAGAATTATATGGGAAAAAATATTTGATCATGATATAGAAGATATATTAAATCAAGAATGGTATGAAATATATTTACAAAAATTAGATATAGAAATAATAGATATATACGATTTAGAAACAAATTTAGATTAAAATGAAATATGACTATGTAGAATATTCGATAGGAACTATGGAAAATATAAGATTATTAAAACAATTAATGCAAGAAAATTTATACATAGAATATATAATAAATAATATTAATGAAATATATAGATTAGAACAATTATCAAAAGAACATTATGATAAAATATATTTTACTCTATGAAATATGTATCTTACTCTATGATGAATTCCGCACCCCCAACATTGGAAACAACTTTATGATAAAATATATTTTACTCTATAAATTATGTATCTTACTCTATGACGAATTCCGCATCTGAAAATAGTTGTCCAATGGTTGTTGTCTGTGTACTGGCAATAGTTGCTTCTTTGTTGGAGGCTATCTAGAACAAGGAGGGGAAATAGTCTTTTATCCTAGAGTTCCCAAGCCATCTGTCTTGCCAAAATCTGATCTTGAGTCCATTACCATCCTTGAAGGATACTTCCTTGAAGAAATTATCTTTGAAAATGCCTATGTGTTTCCAGACCTCAACACCATGGGGTTCAGTGCTTTTCATTGAACACCGGTAATCTTGAATGCCATATTTAGCCTTGATGATGTCTCTCCAAAACCGAGCCTCAGTTTGTCCATATCTCCAAAGCCATGAGTGAGACTATTTCCTTCCCATAGAAATCTCCTTCTAAGCCTATCTATTTGTTTCAAAATTAAACCTGGTATTGGAAATAGAGACATGTAGTACGTAGGAATACTATCTTGTGCACTATTAATGAGAGTGAGCCTTCGTCCCATAGAGAGGTATTACATTTTCTATGTAGCAAGTCTCTTTTCCATTTTTTCAATAACTCCATTCAAAATTCTTGAAGATTTGAAACTTGCCCCCAAGGGAAGACCTAGAAAGGTGGTGGGTAACGATCTAATTTTTCAAATAAGTATGCCAGCAAGTTCCTCTAGATTGTCCACCTGATTAACCGGATATATTGCACTTTTGAGCATGTTAATATAGATTCTAGAGATAGCTTCAAAAACTATAAGGGAGGTGTTTATATTGGAGACTTTTTGCCTTTCAGCTCCACAAAAAATGAGAGTGTCATCCGCATAAAGAAGGTGAGATACATTGGCAGTGGTGGCTGGATTGCTGCCTACTTGAAATCCTTGAATCCATTGAAGTTCTTTAGCCCTAGCTAGTAAGTCCTTCCATAGCCATAATGAATAGATAAGGAGAGAGTGGATCCCCCTGCCTCAACCCCTTTTGTGTAGAGAAAAATCAAACTGGACTTTTGTTGATAAAAACTTAGAACTTCACTGTTGAAATGCAGAAGTATATCAAACTTATCCACCTATCACCAAATCCCATTTGTTTCCGTATATGGACTAGATAGGCCCAGTTAAGTTGGTCAAAGGCTTTCTCTATGTCCAATTTACATAAGATCCCAGACTCACCATTCTTGATTCTCCAGTCTATCACCTTATTAGCAATCAAGGATGCATCAATTATTTGACTATTCTTTAAAAAAGCACTCTGCTGCCTCGAGACTAAAGAATTCACCCTTTTCATCCTTTCTGCTAGGACTTTAGCCAACAACTTATAGACACTACCTATGAGGCTTGTAGGCCGATAGTCTTTAAGGTCTTCAACACCTTTCTTCTTTGGGATTAGAGCAATAAAAAAAGCATTACAAGACCTTACCATTTGGCAATTCTGGTGAAAGAAATTTAAAGCTGCTAGTATATCCTCTTTAATGAAGCACCGTGATTTTTGGAAGAAAGCCATGGTATAACCATCAGGTCCTGGGTCTTTGTCAAGGGCACAAGCCATAAGAGCATTAGAGATCGCCAGTTCAGTGAAAGGAAGTTCAAGCTTCTCATTTTCTGCTATACATAGGGTGGACATGTTCTCAAAAACAACTGAGGGTCTCCAAGATTCAACATTTTTGTATATTTGTTGATAATATTCAAGAATGTTATTCTGTATCCTTCATTTATCTTCAATCTGTTCATCTTTTATTCTCATTCTGTCAATGGAATTACCCCTTCTATATGAATTGGACATTCTCTGAAAGAACATTGTGTTCTTGTCTCCCTCTTTAAGCCATAAGCATCTAGATTTTTGCCTCCATGAGATCTCTTCATCTGTTGCATTTTGTTGAAGTTGCAGTTTCAGATTCAAGGACTGCGTTTTCTCTTATGTTGAAAGGGTTCTGAGTTCAGCTAAATTATCCAACTTCCTTAATTCCAAAAGAGCATTATTTCTTTGTGTTTCCATGTTTCCATACACCTCCCTATTCCACTTATAAATATCGTTCTTTAGGTTTCTGAGTTTCTGCAATAGCACAAAGTTTGGGGTTTCCTTAATGTTGTAGGACTGTCACCATCCTTTTATCATATCAATGAAGCCTTCTGCTTGAAGCCACATGTTTTAAAATTTGAAGTAGGATGGTGATGCCTCCCAATCTCCACTTTCAAGTATGATGGGTTTATGATTTGAAAATACTCTTGGCATTGTGTATTGTTTGATATTTCTGAACATCTCACTCCATTCTGATGAATAAAGAAACACGTCAATTCTTGAGGCTTGCAGTGTCTCCTCCCCTCTTGACCAGGTGAATTGTGCTCCTTGGAGAGGAGGATCAATCAATTTATGATCCAAAATGGTATTGGAGAAACCCTTCATAGCACTAGATCTTCTATTACAGTTTAGCCTTTCATCCTCAAATCTACACACATTAAAGTCTCCTTCTATTACCCATAAATCAGACCACAACCCCCTGATTGATGATAACTCCAATCAAAGGTCCTCCTTTTATGGGTTGGTATGAGGTCCATATACTCTAGTGAAAACCCATTTGAAGTCTGTAGAGGTGTTCTCAAATCTACATAACAGGGAGAAGGCCCCTACCTCCAACTCAACACAATTCCAAGCTCTTTTGTCCCATAAAATTAACAGCCCACCTTTGGTGCCAATTGCATTGACTTCTGCCCAGGAGAGCCAGTTATTCCGCCATATTTGTCTGATTAGAGATAGATTCCAAGACTCTATTTTTGTTTCCTGTAAACAAACAATGTCTGCTCCCCACTTTTGGATAAGAGATTTCAAAGTACTTCTCTTATCTTTATTATTTACACCCTGTACATTCCAATTTAGTATTTTAACTCTCATCTAGAATGAGAGTTATGGTGCTTGCCCCTATCTTTCATTCCACTTTCATCTTGGAGACCCCAATCCAGTTTTTTAAGTTCATTTATTGCTTTGCTTTTCTCTTTTTTAGCGTCCCCAGACTTCTTCCCTTGTTCAAGAATCTGAGTTTTCCTCTTTTCCTCCATTCTTAATATAATATCCAGAATTCCATGCTCGAAACCTGAAACATTTAACCCAAGCACTTTGCAAGCCTTCATCATAGTAAATATCGTCCATTTTAATGTTTCCACAACAGTCGGAGAATCAAATGTTTGTGGTGAATGATCATTATGCCATGATAGAGGCAGAAAAATGTTGAGCGACTGGGAAGAGAGATTGGAACAAGAATCGTATCCGGAGATGGGAATAGGATCTTGTGTGTATATGTCCAAAGAAGGAGCAGATATTTCTGCTTCATCATCGGCTTCAAGCTGTGAAAAGACTCCTGCATTATGCTTCTCCAAATTCCGGTGATTAGATGCTTGAACTTCCAATTCCGAATAATCAAAGGATGTTGTACTGAAGGAAGTTGAAGGTTTAAAGTTGCATGGCTCTGCTTTATCTATAAAGGCTCTCCATGATTGCATTTTGTTATGTTCCTTGTGTTGCTTCCTTTAGTTTGGGCCTTTGGAATAATAATCGTTATTCAAGTCTAAATAAGTTCTCCCATGGTTGTGTTGGGCCAACCCATTTAAATTGAAATATAAATAAGACTTGCCATTTCTTTTGTCCACAGATTCCTCACATGGATTTTTAAATCTGATATCACGTGGGACTGAATGGAACTCTGTTCCCAGCAGCTTTTCAACCCTAGCCAACTCAGGGTTTTGTCCAGTGGGTAATAAAGAGGACCATATCTCCGAAATTAATGCTAAATCGAACAACCAGCTAGCAAATTCGAAATCTAAAACTCACCGAGAATTTTATGACTGAATTTTTTACACTGATACGAGCCAGAGAAAGTGGGATATGTTCTTTGTATCTTCGTCAACTCCAATAAAGCCTCCGCGTCTATTCCCTATATGCTCATAAGTGTCCATGATCCAAGCATTTAAGGGAATCCCAAATACTTTTAGCCAGATGTTTTCCGGTGGCTCCCCAGTCTGAGAGTTAATATTTTTTACCACCACGATAGGCTGAGGTGCCTTCCATTCCAGAACCATTCCCCAGCTTTAACTCTTATTGCTTCTTGTCTCGAAGGGAGCTCAAAGAGGAATTTATTTTGGTCAAGGGGCGTGGCATTGGTACCAGCAGTGACTTTCCATCTAGAGATGAACCATTTTTAAATTAAATCAATGTTCGGGCTGTGATGAAAAGGGTCATTGAAAGTGCCTACTAAGCTTCTATGGAGTGGATGGTTCTCATTCACTCCACCTATGCTTACTGGTTGGCTAATTTATAGCAAGCTTACTATGCTAGCATCAGCCCGATAAGATTTTGTCAATGAAGACGGTATTGGTGGTGTCCCTGACTTGTTGATTTTCCCCAGAAATCGAATGATTTTAGTCGCAAAATCTGTCCACCCATTGTTAAAGCTCATCTCCGGAATGATTACTGCAGATTTAGAGGAGCCATGCCATAATTCAATGCGAACGAATCTGCCATATACATTGAAATTTTGATAGACTCTGTATAGATTGTGTTGTTGTTTTCTACCCCACCTTCTGTATAGTTGTCCATAACCCTTTGAAGTTTGTATTAGGATCTCACATACCCATCATTGATTGTGTGTATCTAAGCTTACCTTACTTGTAAATCTCCTGCCTCTTTCTATCAATGAAAACCAACTGAAATGTGTATCCCCTGTATTCTTCAGTTCGAAAGATTTATCCCCGCTAATGAAAAAGAGATTTTCCTCCATAATGAAAGATTTATCCCCGCTAATGAAAAAGAGATTTTCCTCCATAATGAAAGATTCATCCCCGCTCCATTTGGACAATGTATGTAGGACAATAAAATATAGGAATCTCTCTAAAATTCTTTTGTATGCTACATACCACATTTTACAGTCATATGGTTACACATTTAAGTGTGGTGATATTATCTTGACTATAAAATATTTATATGTCCCAATTTATAAATATGTGTACACAATAGTTCAATATATTCTAGCAATGAATATATTTTAAAAAAATTAAATATAATGTATTCACGTTCACCAGATTTTGTTGAAGTGCCTTACCATGTTTCACTGGAGAAATTCTCAATCAAAAAATAAATTAGTGGGATTCCTGTTACAGGATGCTGGCTTTGATTTTATATTCAATCAACTCAGCCGCAGCTGGTTCCTTTGAAGTACTGCTCGCACTACTTCTACCAATAGTTAGGCAAAGTTCTAGAAGAATCAACTGTCTACAAAAGTTTTAACATTTTGAATGTACCATGTAACATTATAAATGAAGAGAAATTAAACTAAATAGTAAAAAAAATGCGAGCAGGACCAAAATTAGACGAGGAGTAACAACCCATTTGCATTTACATTAATTGGACCTTAATTAGTTACAACAACAAATTATGCCCTTTAGCTAAAGTTAGTTGCAGATTACAAAATATGAAAGTCTTTAATCATTGATATCATGGCAGAAAAGCAAAAGCCTAATGCTATGTAGGAGGTAATGCAAAAGTCTTAATATATTTCATTCTTTTCAACTGTAGGAAGACTAGCATCAACACCAAAGAGGAGACTCACATTCAGAGATGATCTTAGTAGAATCTAAAACTTGTGCACTAATATTTTGATTCTTTAAAGAGAGGGTGTTGAGAGGTCAGAGCTTTTCAACACACTCAGCCTTCTCACAGTAGACACAAATATTTTCGAAATATGTAAACATTTTTCCATGTTTGTATGATGCACCTATATGTTACCTGAAACAACATGTGTATAGTATGGATAGTTTTCGCGTCTTATGCAAGTTGTGCACCTTTGAAAATTCTACTGACTTATTTGTGATGGAGATGTTGTGCAGATTCGGAACTCTGAATCTCCTAGGTCTTATGCTTGAGCACATCTACAAAACTATCATAGAGGGGAAAGGGATTCATGGAATGGGATACAGATACTTTCTCACAGAAATATTCAAGCATTTTAAAATTCCTCTCAGTGTTGGCAGGGTTGGGACGCTGGAACAAATTGTTTCAGAGAGTACCCTGGTCGAATGTGAGTGTATTTAAGGGAGAGGCAATCCCAAGAGCAAGATCGCTCAACTCATAGAAGATCAGGATTAACTCAAGCATGAGGCTGAGAAGCTAACTGTGTGTTTGAGTGGTAAAGATGATGAAATTGCTACACTCAAAGCTTAACTACTCTCTGCACAGACTGAGGGACCTGGTACTTCCGTGGTTCAAGCCCTGGAGAGAGAAAATGCAGAGTTCAAGGCTAAGATTACTGCCTTACAAGAGAACGCAATTGAAGATAACAATGCTGCCAATGCTCGACTCACTCTCATTATCCAGTCCCTGTCTCATCAACCTCCTCCTTGCTAGCCTGTTAAAATCCTTCCATGTGTCTTCTTTTTTGGCTTATCTTTGTGTCGTTGGGTTATCAGTTTGACTTTAATGTACTAAATGTTATTGTGGAATGCTATTTAACTTATTCCTCTAGTGTTCTAGTTATTATCTATTGTGAATGTTTTTCCCTTTCTGTTTGATTGCTTTCTAGCGTTGATCTTATCTAGTATTAGTGTTGACATCATTGGTTTACTGTATATTTTTTTTCATGATGCCAAAAGGGGGAAGTAAAACTGGTAAGTAGCAAAGTGGCTGAGTTATGTGTGTGAGGGAGAATACAGTTAGGGGTAACAAAGTGAGGGGGAATATAGTGAGGGAGGACAAAGCTGGAGTGGTGCCTGAAAGCATTGTTTGTCATCATCAAAAAGGAGGGTAATGTTATTTGCAGTTTTGATGATTTGACAAACTAAGGGACCTTGTAAATGTACCAGGTTTCTTACTTGAGTTTTGAAGATGAAGCAAACTCAGGGACCTTGTAAGGTACCAGGCTCCTAATGTGACGAGCCAGTTGAGTGCCTGCTGGAGAAGGTTCAGAAGTAGGTGCACTCTTCCCAACGGGGTCAGAAAGTCAGACTTCTCCAACCAATGGCAAAGAGTTTAAGGAAAGTGACTTTTCCATATAAAAGTCACTTTCCTAAACATCATTTTTAGTTTTTGCAACTTGATAAAAATTCTTCAAGAACACTTGCAAAGGCTATCAGCAAACAAAAGGCAGAAGTATTCAAACAACAGCAGAAATCTCTGAAGCATTTAAGTGTAGTTGTTTAAGAATATATTCTCTTGGTCTTACATTGTAAACTATTCCTGAAACTATAAAGGAATCAGTGGGTAGTATTGAAATTGTAAGTTGTCTAGGTGGGATAGCTTAGTGGGTAGATTTATTTCTACTTAGGCTTGTTAAGCAATAGATATTATTGCTTGAACGTGAGATTAAAAACTTCTTCTCACATTTGTTGTAATCGTGTTTCACTTTTTCTTGTGAAGATTAGTGAAAACGATTGAATATCCTGTGAGACATGTCGTGGTTTTACTCCCTTAAGCAAGGAGGTTTCCACGTAAAATCATTGTATTGTTTAAACTGCATTTACTTTCTGTTTATACTTATTAGTGTGTCAAGGGACCTGGTCCATTGACTGATAAGTGAAGGCATATATTCTATCAGAAAGTACTTTTGTTTGAATGCTTATCTTTTTCAACCGAAAGAAACTCAATTTATAGGATAAAAAGTTTTGCAAGAAAAAGTTTTTTAATTAATAGAATTTATTAGGTTCATGAATTGAAAACAAAAAACTTATCTTTCAAAAAACCATATCGTAGAAATAAAAAAAAAATTGCAAATGTTTATAACATAGAATTAAAGTAAATGAATGTTACAACTCACATTCATGTATTTGTTAATTAAAAACGGATGAATTTGTTTCAAAATTAATTGAAACACTAACTCTTACAATATATGTAATAAGTTGACCTGCTGTATCAATCAAGTCATCAAACATGACAACAACTTTTTCTTTAACATCACCAATCAAGTTCATAACCTGCGGGAAACAACAAAGGATGGAATCAACAAAAAATAAAATTGCGTGAAGCGCAACCCAAAAATTAAAAAAAATGAAACTGATCCTGGAACCTAGAACTTATTGCTTTGTGAATACTATAACGTAGAATTAAAAAAAAAATTGCAAATGTTTATAACATAGAATTAAAGTAAATGAATGTTACAACTCACATTCATGTATTTGTTATTTCAAGATGGATGAATTTGTTTCAAAATTAATTGAAACACTAACTCGTACAATCCCCCATTTGTTCCAAGAAATTTTATCTTTGAAAAATCTAAAAAATATTTTGAAACATTAATCTAGCAGCATGCATCAATAATAGTGTCTTTTGGACTTGAACGATTAGCTAGTGAAGGTTTTTTCTAAATCATTGACTATTTAGATAACATATCTTGAACTAAGTGCATCATTTAATGAAATTAGAAATATGCTCCACGCATATCGCTATGTTCCGGTGAAAATCGAAATTCTTTGACACCTTACGGGCATGTGTCCTTAATTCTTTTTAGCCATGTTCTTTAAGATTTTCCTATTAAAATCTTATTGAAGCGGCCTCCACTTTGCTCTTAGTGCGGTGAATTCATCAAGAGTAACTTTGCATACTCCGACCAAATAGTGTATGAACTTCATTAAGAGAAATTTATCACATCCTCATTTACACAAAGTATCGGTAAATCTATCAAGAGTATTCCTACACACTCCAATCGAAATCGATTTTTAGACTTATTAAGAGGATATAATCTCATCCTTCTGTTCAGCAGGAATATCGAAAAAAAATTATCAAGTTTTCTTACTAACTCCAACCGAGATCGGTCTAATAAATTTATAAAGAGAAAAGAATCTCAATTATGCACATCTACTTATTTCATTTTATTTTGAAAACGAGAATTTTATTCGATGTGCTGCAGAATGGTAACTTTACTTGTTTTTCCCTTTGAACCCAAGATTACATCATTAGGTAGGGTTACCATAAAGTACAATTAATTTACAACGGGCTTTATTCCCATTTCATTACAAGTTTCCACCACTAACTCTTTGCCTAACCCTTTAGACAAAGGATCCGCTAAATTAAATCTGGACTTCACATATTGAAGCGATTTCACGCCTTCCTCCAATAATCACCTGACATGATTATGTTTGAGGCAAACTTGTCTCAATTTTCCATTATAGAAGTCACTTGAAGCCGAAATATAGCAGCTTGATTATCACAATAGACAGTTAAAGGTGGTATTGGCTTACACCATAAAGTAATATCTATGAGCATTGATTGTAACCAATCAGCTTCTTCTCCAGCAGAAGACATAGCTATAATTCTGACTCCATGGTTGAATGAGTAATACATGTCTGCTTCATTGATTTCCAAGAGATCGCTGCTCCAGCCAAAGTGAAAATCCAAGCAGTAATAGATATAGAGTCATTCGGATAAGAATTCCACGAAGCATCACTATATCCTTCAAGAACAATGGGAAATGTAGAATAATGCAGGCCAACATTAATTGTACCCTTCAGGTATCTTAAAACACGAATTAAGGCATTCCAATGTTCAACTCCGGGATTACTAGTAAACTTGCTCAAAGTTCCTACTGCGTAACCAATATCCGGCCCGGTACAATGCATGGCATACATAAGACTCCCAACAATCTGCGAATATGTCAGCTGGTCGAGAACATCACTAGAGTTCCGCATTAGTTTGATGCTAGGATGAAATGGTGTAGAAGCAGGTTTGTCATCAAAGTGACCAAACCTCTTTAAAACTTTCTCAATATAACTTGATTGATTAACAGTCAAGACATTCGTTGATCTTATAACTTTAATACCCAGAATTACATCAACTTCTCCAAGATCATTCATTTCAAATTGAGAAGCTAGAAAAACTTTTGTTTTTTTGACTCTTTCGATATCACTTCCAAAGACCAACATATCATCTACATAAAGACATATTATAACACTAGATTTTTCTTAAAATTTGTTAAATATACAAATATCACCACCATTGATTGAGTAGCCATTATAAATCATTACTCTTGTAAATTTCTCGTTCCATTGTTTTGGAGCTTGTTTTAATCCATAAAGAGATTAAAGAAGCTTACAAACTTTGTGTTCTTGACCAGGAACGAAAAATCCTTCTGGTTGTTTTATGTAAACTTCTTCATCTAGAAATCCATTCATAAATACAGTCTTCACATACATTTGACGTATTACCTGACTATGAATTGCGGGTAAAGCAATCAAGATTCGAATATAAGTCATTCTAGCTACAAGTGCAAATGTATCAAAATAATCAATATCTTTAAATTGAGTTAAACTTTTTGCCACCAAACGAGCTTTGTACTTATCTAAGGTTCCATCATATTTTAATTTCTTTCTAAAGATCCATCTACAACAAACAGACTTACATCCAGGAGGAAGGTCTGATAAAATCCATGTATTGTTTGACATAATGGAGTGCATTTCATCATTAATAGCTTCACGCCAGATAGGAGCATCATGTGAAGCAATTGCTTCAGGATAATTTTCAGGATCCCTTTCAACTAAATAGACTTGAAAAATTTGATCCGAAATCTCTTGGTTTGGCTGATCTTGCACTACAGTCTGGTTGACTTTCTTCCAAAGGTTCAACAATTTTTTTAAGAGTAGATATAGAAGAACTTGTATTTTGTTCGAAAGACTCTTTTTTCTTAGGAAATATATGCTCAAAAAAGTTAGCATGCAACGATTCAATAATTGTGTGAGGTCTTGGAGTCTCAAGATTCAAAAATCTATAAGCCTTACTAGTCTGTGAATAACCAATAAATACACAATCTACTCCTCTATATCAAATCTTAGTCAATTGTTGATCTGGTAATCTAACATGATCCAAACAACCCCATACTTTAAAATAATTTATATTTCGCTTTCGATTTTTCTAAATTCAAATGGAGATGAATCATGTTTCTTGAAATGAATTCGATTCAAAATATGACATGCAGAAAATAAGGCTTCAGTCCACGAATTTTCAGTGATACCAGATCCATAAAGCAGAGAGTTAACCTTTTAAATGAGAATTCTAGTTTTTCTTTCTGCTACATCATTTTGTTGTGGTATATAAGACATAGTCAACTGTTTCTCAATGCCTTCTTTTTCACAAAAATCAATAAAATTTAATTTTATATATTCTCCACCTCTATCAGATCTAACTGATTTAATCTTCAAACTCAATTTATTTTCAACTTCTGCTTTATATATTTTAAAAGTCTCAAATGCCTCATCTTTTGTTTTTAATGGAAAGACATATGTATACCTTGAGTAATCGTCAATGAAAGATAAAATATCTCTTTCCATGATGTGATAAACAATCCATCTCACAAATTTAAGTGTGGATTAATTCCAAAAGTGTGGATATCCTTTCAACAGACATAAAAGGTTTCTTTGTTATTTTACATTTACTACAAGTAATACACTTAGCAACATGATCCATTCCACAATCTTTAATTAATCCATTTTTCATCATAAGTTGAATTGATCTGAAATTCACATGACCAAGAAGTTCATGCCATAAATGTAAAGACTCCACAACATAAGCAGAAATATTTTCATTTTCAATATTGAGTTTGAACATGTCATTTGTAGCATAACCTTTTCCAACAAACATGCCTTGTTTAGAAAAAATAAATTTATCTGCATCAAAAATCATTTTAAAACCATGCTTCGAAAGAAGTGTACCTAACACCAAGTTCTTTCGAATATCAAAAACATGCAATACGTCTATCAATGTGACCATCTTTCCGGAAGTGAATTTTAGTTCAACAGTTCCCTTTCCCACAACCTTAGCAGAGGATGAGTTTCCCATATGCAAAACTTTATCGCCCCCCCCCACTAATTCATATGTCGTGAAAGAATTTCGATTACCTGATATATGATGAGTTGCACCAGTGTGTATCCACCATTCCACTTGATCTCCCACTACAAATGTTTCTGTGACCATTGCCACCAATTCATTTTTGTATTGTTATTTCCCTTTTCTTTATTCTTTTCAGCTTTAAGAATTTAACAATCATGTGCATAATGGCCAATTTTATGACAATGATAACATTCAATCGACTAAGAATTAGAATTAATACGCTTGAAATTTTTACTCTTCTTTGCCTTAAAAAAATTATTATTGGCAGGTTCCTTCTTAATCTTTTCTTCAACAACATGAGCTTTCATGATGGGCTCCCTCAAGATGTTATTGTCGCGGTATCGTGTCTCTTGTTCAATTTGCAAGTGTTGAAATAATTGTTCAAGAGTCAAATCTTTCTTCTTGTGTAAGAGTTTGCTTCTGTACTCTTTCCAAGATGGAGGAAGTTTTGAGACAATCGCACCAACATGAAAGTTTTCATCAAGAGCAATTCCAGTTATAACAATTTTATTGGCTATAAGTTGAAATTCTTGTACTTGTTCAGTGATTGACTTGTCATCAACCATTTTGAACTCCATATAATTTGAAACAAGAAATCTCTTTGAACTTGCCTCTTCTGCTAAATGTATAACTATAAGAGTATCCCAAATCTCTTTAGCAAATTTACATTTAATATAATATTGATCATAATATTTATTGGACATTCCTCCAAGAATATAATTCTTGCATAAGTAATCATCATCTTGTCATTTAGCAATTTGTTCTTTAATTAAAGAAGCCTCGTCCGTTGATACCTCAGAACTAGGAGACTCAGGACAAGGTTTCTCAAGAACATACGCTAATCTTAATCGTCTTAAAAAGAATTCCATCTTTCCACGCCATCTAGAAAAGTCTTTGCCATCAAATATTTCAAAATTAGGATTAGGCAAAGATGGAACACTGTTCGTTATTTATGTGGATGTCATAGAGACAACTATCTTCAAATTGTTAGAACAAATGAACAAGAATGATAAAATTACAAGGAATACAAAATAAAACTTGCTTGGCTTAGAGGCACGTTAATACATTTCTTGAAGATAGTTGGAGTCTCTCCAACGAGCAATCGGAAGAATAAATAACAACTCTATCTTCGGGATTCAACTAAGCCACAAAACAAGTAGAATTCAAGAATGTTGCTCTTCTGTTCTTGAATTGGTGATTTCACCTTTTGACCAATGTCTCACAAGTGTTTTCAAGGGAAAGTACTTTTGTTTGAATTCTTATCTTTTTCAACCAAAAGAAACTCAATTTATAGGATAAAAAGTTTTGCAAGAAAAAGTTTTTAATTAATAGAATTTATTAGGTTCATGAATTGGAAACAAAAAACTTATCTTTCAAAAAATGATAAAGTAGAATTAAAAAAAGAACTTCTTGCAAATGTTTATAACATAGAATTAATATAAATGAATGTTACAACTCACATTCATGTATTTGTTCATTCAAAACGGATGAATTTGTTTCAAAATTAATTGAAACACTAACTCTTACAATATATGTATTAAAGCTGACCTGCTGTGTCAATCAAGTCATTAAACATGACAACAACTTTTCCTTTAACATCACCAATCAGGTTTATAACCTGCGGGAAACCACAAAGGATGGAATCAACAAAAAATAAAATGGCGTGAAGCGCAACCCAAAAATTAAAAAAATGAAACTGATCCTGGAACCTTGAACTTATTGCTTTGTGAATACTATAAAATCTCTTGGTATTGTTCTTTTGTAAAATGGCATGAAGTGCAACCCAAAAATTAAAAAAAAAATGAAACTGATGCTAGAACCTAGAACTTATTGCTTTGTGAATACTATAAAATCTCTTGGAATTGTTCTTTTGTATTCATGGATTATGGGCATGTCTTGTTTTCTGCACCTTTTTAAGTAAAAGATTTATTCATGAAGGTGAAAGTGATAAAATGCAAATAATAATTTGAAAGATGCTACACCACATGCGCAAACATGAGATGACTATCAATATAATGAGGAAATAAAAGAGCCCACGTTAGATCGACACAAGGATATACACAAGGCAGAAATATTATCTCAATGGATTAACAAGAATCGTTTCATCTACTTGACGTCTTTATGAATAAAAGTCAATAGGAGATAAAACTGTATCAAGTGTGAAATCAAAAAATTTATCTCTGAAATTACTTCAGCATGATTGTGCTCCTGGCGTCTTTTGTCAACAATGCTAAAGGGGCATCCATCTTTTTTTTGCAGAAGTACATGCTCTAGAAACTCTCCCAATATCAGGAGAGACAACCACCAGATCATTCGAACTAATCTTCTTGCTAGCAAGGTAATCGCTGGTAACAACCTAGCATGTACAAAGAACACAAACTGCCAATCAGCGAAGTAAATTTGCGGTTCTTAATGTTTCTGACACACTTAATAGATTACCGAAAAGTGTACGTGGTCCACTCAAATGTCGAAATAACCCATGAATTGCCCAAAGTGAAGATCATAATCTAGAACATGTTCTGCACCTGCTTTGTTTTAATGTCCCCGACCAATTTGGCAGGAATGGATTGGCAATTTGTGTCTGAATTGATAAATAAACATGTACTTAAGAATTTCCTTATATTATTACTTGTTTCTTTATGTTAAAGACAGAAGTTGGAAATATCCTTTTTCTCATTCTTTTGGTAAATATTTTCATCAATTAATAACTCCTTGGAAGTAAGATGAGAAATCCTGACCGACAAGAAAAGTGAAGACGGAAAAAGCATAAGACAGAAGAATTCAAGCTAAACGTTGTTATGTGCCGCACAGGTCAAAAAGTGTAGAGCAAAGTGCATAATTACTGAATGCTATCTCAGGCTGACAATAAATACTAAAACGTACACACAATGAAAAGATTCATTTTATTGTCCTATGTACTACATCAGTTAATTGAATAACAATTCTTTCTAAACTTTTGCGACAAAAAAATGTGCAACTAAATCTGACCCAAATATAAATTTGTTGAGGATTCTGCGAGGTGGAGCAACAACAATCTATAATTGCAGCAGGATGATCTTGCACATGAAAAGCTGTTGTTGCAGATATAGCATTTCTTTTTAGCTCCTGACGGTTTGTTCGACGTTGTAGTAATTGTGCCTCTCTTTTTTTCTGCAGAAACCAATCTATCCATTTAACTTCGTCAATGTTTCATCTCAGGAGAACTTTTTGTTGAGAGGGAGTCATAGTTTTTTCCTATAGAACTCATTAGCTCTGCAGGTTCAATCTGTGCATCTATTTTTAAATTGGTAAAGAACTACAATTGTCACTCTACAAGGTATTTATTTTTAGAGTGAAATCAACTCAATGTCCAAGGGTGTGTATCGCATTCACGAAAAGAGATAGTATTTGATAGTGATAAGGATGATGATATTCATCCAATTCAATGTGAACGGATGTGTATTGCGTTCCTAAAAGAGATAGTATTTGATAGGAATAGAGCATTATATTCATGAAATCAAATTTTGGTATTGTAGTTGCTGGTGTGTTCTAATGGAGGGGAAAATGGACTGAGTGAAGTGTAAGTTCAACTTCCTTAATTCTATCAGCTCCATCCTATACACGTAACTACTAAGTAGAAAAACCTTAACTCCTACTCGCAAAACAGCCAAAACTTTGTTAAGTTTGCTGAGAGCAAGAACAAAAATTTTTTTTGCACAATTGTTTGTACGCAAACAAAATAATGTTGAACAATCAAGTGTAGGCCGAAAAATAAACTCCAATTAGAGCCCACATATCAAACCAAAGGGGAAAAAATGCAGCGCGCGACAACTTCACAATCGGCAGAATGTAATCCACAGAAATTGAATGAAGCACGAACCGTCAGATTTTATATATTTAAAAAAGTAGAAATCACAGTAGAAGTAAAGCAGCCAGATTTTTTACATTAACTATGATTCTCTATTCCTCTCGTCTTAGGAACTAATAAACAGGTGGAGATTTTAGATTCAACTCCTGGGCTGAACTGGTGTATACAACATGGGTATAGGAAAATTCAGCTAGAAGTTGTGCAACCAAATTGAGGTGCTATTAAGTTTTTTACTAATACTTTTTCCATTTTTACATCTTTATATTTTTCACATAGTTCTGTAAACCATCGTTGTAAAAATTTCATTATAACTCCTAAAATATCTGTTAATTCCGTTTCATTCCAAATTTTTATTATTTTTGAACTAAAAGGTTCTGGTAATTTTGTAAAATATAATTTTACCAATGTTGGGGGTGCAGAATTCATCATACAGTAAGATACATATTTCATAGAGTAAAATATATTTTATCATAAACTTCTCTCCAATGTTGGGGGGTGCGGAATTCATCATAGAGTAAGATACATATTTCATAGAGTAAAATATACTCTATCATAAAGTTCTTTTGATAATTGTTCTAATCTAAATATGTAACGACCTGTTTAGTCGTTTTGAGCAGCGGATTTTATTTCTGGAAAAACAAGCTGAGGCGACGGACCCCACGACGGACCGTCATGGGCACGACGGACCGTCGCAGGGTCTCGTTTCAAAACACTTAGAAAATCTGAAATTGGGTACTGAAAATCGACTCTCCGAACTTCGTAACGAAATGGCAGGACGGACCGTCACAGAGTCTTTAGTGGAAATCCAGTCTCTGAGCCTTGCGACGACCTGCAGGACGAACCGTTGCAGGCACGACGGGCCGTCGCAGGTTGCGTAATCCCAGTCTGGGTCGGATTTCTTGATACGTTTTAAGGGACGTTTTTGACTATTCCTTCTTTAATTATAAAGTTAGTGGGTTAATGTTAATAAGTCTAATTACATGGGGGTTAAAAGAGGTAACCTTAAGTTAATTAGTGGGTTATTATTGTCATCTTTTATTCTTAATTATATACTAATTAGGGTAAAAGAAAGAGGGTTTGAATAAAGAAAATAGAAAGAACAAAGAGAAGGAAAGAAAAACGATAGAGAGAGGATCGAACGCGAGGAAAAACACAAAGCTTGGGAAATTGCTTGCTTGATCACGAATCTTCGGTGGAGGTAGGTTATGGTTTTTATGATATTCCGTAGTAAACTCTTAATAGCGAATGATATGTACGGGTAGTATTGTAAACCGTTCTATATGCTTAATTGTATGCTTGCATGAAGGTGATTATGTAATTGTGATATAATAAGCATGATGAAGCTATTGAATCCTAAATTTGAAAAAAAAACCCTAATCTACTTAGTTAATGATGATGCCTTGGTATAAAAGAAGGCTTGATGAACGAAAGTAGTGAGATTAGGGGATCGGGTGCCACGTTCCGGTACCAGGATAGTATATGAGGATCGGAGTGTCACGTTTCGACACCAGAATAGTATATGGATCGGGTGCCACGTTCCTGTACCAGGATAGTATATGAGGATCAGAGTGTCACGTTCCGACACCAGGATAGTATATGGATCGGGTGCCAAGTTCCGGTACCAGGATAGAATATGGATCGGGTGTCACGTTCCGACACCAGGATAGAATGAGGATCGGAGTGTCACGTTCCAACACAAGGATAGAATATAAGGAGCGGAGTGTCACGTACCCACACGAGAGGAATAAAGATAATGAAATCTTGAAATATGTTAATATACTCAATCTAATGAATCTAATTCCCAAATGAGTATGATTAGGAGGCGTGAGTCCTCATTGATGTGCTTGGTGTTGTGACCAAGGGTTATGGTAATTGTAAATGCTGCATGCTAAGGATATTAGTTGATTTTATGATGTTATCTGATATATACTGTTTTCTATTTTGAGTTGGCCGATGATACCTTCTCAGTACTTGTGTTTGTACTGACCCCCCCTACTTTTATGTTTTGTTTTCTTTGACAATGTGGAGTGCAGCAAACGTACCGTCGTCTTCAACTCAACCGTAACTCTAGCCAGTCTTCATTACTCCGGATATCAGGGTGAGCTAACGCTTCTAGCTTGGACTGGATCTTCTTCTTCATGTCTTGATGCCTTGAAGTTCCGGCATGGACTAGATTTTACTTGTTTTAGCTTCTTAGAATACTCTTAGTTTAGTAATTTGATCATAGATGTTCTTGTGATGATGACTTCCAGATTTTGGGGAATAATATATGTTGCATTTTAGAAGTTATTGATTGGTTTTTATTAATGAGTTAAGTCTTCCGCATTACTTTCTGTTGATATTATATTGAAATGTTAAGGTTTAGATTGGTTGGTTCGCTCACATAGGAGGGTAAGTGTGGGTGCCAGTCGCGGCCCGATTTGGGTCGTGACAAACTTGGTATCAGAGCATTAGGTTCGTTGGTCTCATCACACAAGAACGAGTCTAGTAGAGTCTTAAAGAACGGTAGGGGGACGCCTTTGCTTTTCTTTGAGAGGCTATAAGACTTTAGGAAAATTCCATTCTTTCTTTCTTTCTTTCGTGCTATTACTTGGATCCAATTGGTATCTAGGTGATACAAATTGGTATCTGACCATCTTCACTCTATTTCGCAGATGGTTAGAACTAGAGCAACGACTGCGCCAACACCAAAACCGGCAAGACAAGAAGCGTCCGAGCCAGCCACTGGGGCTGTAGCTCGAGGAAGAGTAGCGGCAAGAGGCCGTGGTAGAGGTCGTGGGAGGACGTCCTCTAGAGGAAGAGGACGAGCACCTAGCCCATCTGATACTGGGGCGCTGACTCCTCCACCGACTGAAGAAGTAGTAAGAGAGGGTGAGGAAGGGGAAATTGAGCAAGTGCAGAATGAGGAACTACCACCCCAACCTACCCCAGAGATGATAAATCAGGTTCTTGCTTATCTTAGTGGGTTATCTGATCAAGGTCAAACACCTCCAGTGTTTTCTGCACCAGCACCTCAGGCTCCGGAGGTACAACATGCGGCTACTATGGCTCCCCGCATGGATGCCTCATTGGGAATAAGCATGTTTCCTCGTCTGACTGCAGGGCCTGTAATGACAAATGATCAGCATGAACTTTTCAGTAAGTTCTTGAAATTGAAACCTCCAGTCTTCAAGGGTGCTTAATCGGAGGATGCTTACGATTTTCTGGTTGACTGTCATGAGCTACTACACAAGATGGGTATAGTAGAACGGTTTGGTGTTGAGTTTGTGACTTATCAGTTTCAAGGGAACGCCAAAATGTGGTGGCGGTCACATGTTGAGTGTCAACCAACAGAGGCGCCACCTATGACTGGTGGCGGTCACATGTTGAGTGTCAACCAACAGAGGCGCCACCTATGACTTGGGCATCATTCTCTATCTTGTTTATGGAGAAGTATATTCCCCGGACTTTGAGGGATAGGAAAAGAGATGAATTTTTGAGCCTAGAGCAAGGTAGGATGTCGGTTACTGCATATGAGGCTAAGTTTTGTGCACTTTCCAGGTATGCCACCCAACTCTGTTTCAGTCCACAAGAGCGGATTCGCCGTTTTGTGAAGGGGTTGAGATCAGAGTTGCGGATTTCAGCCTTACAGGTAGCGGCTACAGCGAAATCTTTTCAAGAAGTGGTAGACTTTGTGATAGAGGTAGAGGGAGTGAAACCAGATGACTTCACCATGGCGACTACATCAAAAAGGTTTCGAAAGGGAGGTGAGTTTAATGGTTCTTACTCTAGAGGACAGGGTTCAGGAGGTTACTCAGTCCGACCAATCCAGTCTTCACTACAGACTGTAGTTGGGGGTCCACCTCAGACCGGTCAACACTTCTCTGAGAGACCTATGCTTGAATCCAGAGAGTGTTATGGATGTGGGGAGACTGGACACATTAAGAGGTATTGTCCAAAACAGAGTTACAGAACTCCAACTGTTAGAGGTAGAGGTGGTTATGGAAGAGGCCGTCATTCTGGAGGATGCGGTGGTCGAGGTAATTGTGGTCACCAAAATGGTCGGGGTGACGGACAAATGGGAACTACTACAGCGCAGCCTGGTAGAGGCAACGGGCAGACAGGTGATAAGGCCCATTGTTACGCTTTCCCTGGGCGGTCAAAAGCGGAGACATCAGATGCTGTCATCACAGGTAATCTTTTGGTTTGTGATTGTATGGCTTCTGTATTATTTGATCCTGGCTCCACATTTTCATATGTATCTTCCTCATTTGCTAATGGTCTTAATTTACATTGTGAATTGCTTGAAATACCAATTCGTGTGTCTACTTCGGTGGGTGAGTCTGTAATAGTTGAAAGGATATATTGGTCTTGTTTGGTGAATTTTGTGGGGAACAATACTTATGTAGACTTGGTTATCTTAGACATGGTTGATTTTGATGTAACTCTGGGTATGACTTGGCTTTCTCCGAATTTTGCGATCTTGGATTGTAATGCTAAAACAGTGACGTTAGCCAAGCCTGGGACTGATCCGTTAGTGTGGGAGGGTGACTACACTTAAAATCCGGTCCGTATCGTCTCCTTTCTTCGTGCTAAGACAATGGTTAGTAAGGGTTGTTTAGCTTTCTTGGCACATCTCAAGGATGATACCACCCAAGTACCTCCAATTGAGTGGGATCCGATAGTTCGCGAGTTTTTAGATGTGTTTCCTGCAGATCTTCCTGGTATGCCACCAGATAGGGATATTGACTTCTGCATTGATCTTGAACCGGGCACTCGCCCCATTTCTATACCCCCTTATAGAATGGCTCCCGTGGATTTAAGAGAGATAAAGGCCCAACTTCAAGAGTTGTTGAGCAAAGGCTTCATTAGACCAAGTGCATCTCCTTGGGGTGCTCCGTTATTTGTGAAGAAGAAGGATGGGAGTTTCCGGATGTGCATAGACTACCGGCAGTTGAACAAGGTAACTATTAAGAACAAATATCCCATTCCTCCTATTGATGACTTGTTCGATCAGTTACAAGGTGCTTGTGTCTTCTCTAAGATTGACTTGAGATCCGGTTATCATCAATTGAAAATACGAGCAACGGATGTGCCAAAGACTGCTTTTCGGACCAGGTATGGGCATTACGAATTTGTAGTGATGTCTTTTGGTCTTACGAATGCCCCTGCTGCTTTCATGAGCTTGATGAACGGAATTTTTAAGCCATATCTTGATCTCTTTGTGATCGTATTCATTGATGATATATTGGTATACTCAAAGATCAAGAAGGAACATGAAGAGCATTTGAGAATGGTACTGGAAATGTTAAGGGAGAAGAAGCTCTATGCCAAATTCTCCAAGTGTGAGTTTTGGCTAGATTCAGTGTCCTTCTTGGGTCACGTAGTGTCTAAGGATGGAGTGATGGTGGATCCTTCTAAGATTGAGACAGTGAAGAATTGGGTAAGACCTACTAATGTGTCAGAAATAAGGAGCTTTGTTGGTTTAGCTAGCTATTACCGTCGATTTGTCAAGGGGTTCTCTTCCATTGCTTCCCAATTGACGAACTTGACTAAGCAGAATGTTCCATTTGTATGGTCAGACGAGTGTGAAGAAAGCTTTCAGAAGCTCAAGACCTTGTTGACTACTGCACCGATTCTCACCTTGCCCGTGGAAGGTAAGAACTTCGTTGTTTATTGTGATGCATCCTATTCTAGTTTGGGTGCAGTGCTAATGCAAGAAAAGAATGTAATTGCTTATGCTTCGAGGAAATTAAAGGTGCATGAACGTAATTATCCGACCCATGATTTGGAATTGGCTGCGGTAGTGTTTGCATTAAAGCAATGGAGGCACTATCTATATGGGGTTAAGTGCGAAGTATATACGGATCATCGTAGCCTACAGTATGTCTTTACTCAGAAAGATTTGAACTTGAGACAGAGGAGATGGATGGAAACACTGAAGGACTACGACATCACTATTTTGTATCATCCGGGGAAGGCAAATGTTGTAGCGGATGCTTTAAGTAGAAAGGCAAGGAGCATGGGAAGTCTAGCTCACTTGCAAGTTTCCAGACGTCCATTGGCTAGAGAGGTTCAGACTCTAGCTAACGACTTGATGAGATTAGAAGTAAACGAGAAGGGAGGATTGTTGGCTTGTGTGGAGGCAAGATCTTCTTTTCTTGACAAGATTAAGGGAAAATAGTTTGATGATGAGAAACTAAGAAGAATCCGAGATAAAGTATTGAGAGGAGAGGCAAAGTTCAAGGTATTCTATACATCCTGGTGCAACCAAGATGTATCGTGACCTAAAGCAACACTTTTGGTGGAGTAGAATGAAGTGTGACATTGTTGATTTTATTGCCAAATGTCCAAACTGTCAACAAGTAAAGTATGAACACTAGAGGCCGCCCATTCCTGAATGGAAGTGGGAAAGGAATGCAATGGATTTCGTTGTTGGTCTTCCAAAGACATTGGGAAAGTTTGATTCTATTTGGGTAATTGTGGACCGATTAACTAAGTCTGCTCACTTCATTCCGGTCAAGGTGACTTATAATGCAGAGAAGTTAGCCAAAATTTACATCTTAGAAATTGTTCGGTTGCATAGGGTTCCACTCTCCATCATATCAGATAGAGGTACGCAGTTTACCTCTAAGTTTTGGAAAACATTGCATGCGAAATTGGGTAATAGGTTGGACCTTAGTACTGCGTTCCATCCTTAGACCGATGGTCAGTCTGAGCGAACGATTCAAGTGTTGGAGGATATGCTTCGTGCATGTGTGATAGAATTTGGTGGTCATTGGGATAGCTTCTTACCCTTAGCAGACTTCTCCTACAACAATAGCTATCACTCAAGCATTGATATGGCCCCATTTGAGGCACTATATGGGAGAAGATGTAGGTCTCCCATTGGGTGGTTTGATGCATTTGAGGTTAGACCTTGGGGTACTGACCTTCTGAGAGAATCGTTAGATAAAGTGAATCTATTCAAGAAAAGCTTCTAGTGGCGCAAAGAAGACAGAAAGAGTATGCAGATCGAAAGGTTAGAGACTTGGAGTTCATGGAGGGTGAACAAGTCTTGTTGAAGGTTTCACCCATGAAAGGGGTGATGCGTTTTGGTAAAAGGGGTAAATTAAGCCCAAGGTATATTGGTCCCTTCGAGGTTCTGAAGCGCATAGGGGAGGTGACTTATGAGTTAGCCTTGCCTCCAGGGCTGTCCGGAGTACATCCGGTGTTTCATGTGTCTATGTTGAAAAGATACCATGGGGATGGAAACTACATTATCCGTTGGGATTCAGTTTTGCTTGATGAGAATTTGTCTTATGAGGAGGAACTTGTTGCCATTCTAGATAGAGAAATTCGCAAGTTGAGATCAAGGGAGATTGCATCCATCAAAGTTCAATGGAAGAATCGACCCGTTGATGAAGCCACTTGGAAGGAGGAAGATATGCGAGAAAGATACCCACATCTGTTTAGAGATTCAGGTACTTCTTTTCGCCCTTGTTTTTCTTCTGATCGTTCGAGGACGAACGATGAATAAATTGGTATCTATTGTAACGACCTGTTTAGTCGTTTTGAGCAGCGGATTTTATTTCTGGAAAAACAGGCTGAGGCGACGGACCCCACGACGGACCGTCATGGGCACGACGGACCGTCGCAGGGTCTCGTTTCAAAACACTTAGAAAATCTTAAATTGGGTACTGAAAATCGACTCTCTGAACTTCGTAACGAAATGGCGGGACGAACCGTCATAGAGTCTTTAGTGGAAATCCAGTCTCTGAGCCTTGCGACGACCTGCAGGACAGACCGTCGCAGGCACGACGGGCCGTCGCAAGTTGCGTAATCCCAGTCTGGGTCGGATTTCTTGATACGTTTTAAGGGACGTTTTTGACTATTCCTGCTTTAATTATAAAGTTAGTGGGTTAATGTTAATAAGTCTAATTACTTGGGGGTTAAAAGAGGTAACCTTAAGTTAATTTGTGGATTATTATTGTCATCTTTTATTCTTAAGTATATACTAATTAGGGTAAAAGAAAGAGGGTTTGAATAAAGAAAATAGAAAGAACAAAGAGAAGGAAAGAGAAACGATAGAGAGAGGATCGAACGAGAGGAAAAACACAAAGCTTGGGAAATTGCTTGCTTGATCACGAATCTTCGGTTGAGGTAGGTTATGGTTTTTATACTATTCCGTAGTAAACTCTTAATAGCGAATGATATGTACGGGTAGTATTGTAAACCCTTCTATATGCTTAATTGTATGCTTGCATGAATGTGATTATGTAATTGTGATATAATAAGCATGATGAAGCTATTGAATCCTAAATTTGAAAAGAAACCCTAATCTACTTTGTTAATGATGATGCCTTGGTATAAAAGAAGGCTTGATGAACGAAAGTAGTGAGATTAGGGGATCGGGTGCCACGTTCCGGTACCAGGATAGTATATGAGGATCGGAGTGTCACGTTTCGACACCAGAATAGTATATGGATCAGGTGCCACGTTCCGGTACCAGGATAGTATATGAGGATCGGAGTGTCACGTTCCGACACCAGGATAGTATATGGATCGGGTGCCACGTTCCGGTACCAGGATAGAATATGGATCGGGTGTCACGTTCTGACACCAGGATAGAATAAGGATCGGAGTGTCACGTTCCGACACCAGGATAGAATATGAGGAGCGGAGTGTCACGTACCAACATGAGAGGAATAAAGATAATGAAATCTTGAAAGATGTTTATATACTCAATCTAATGAATCTAATTCCCAAATGAGTATGATGAGGAGCCGTGAGTCCTCAATGATGTGTTTGGTGTTGTGACCAAGGGTTATGGTAATTGTAAATGCTGCATGCTAAGGATATTAGTTGATTTTATGATGTTATCTAATATATACTGTTTTCTATTTTGAGTTGGCCGATGATACCTACTCAGTACTTGTGTTTGTACTGACCCCCCTACTTTTATGTTTTGTTTTCTTTGACAATGTCGAGTGCAGCAAACGTACCGTCGTCTTCAACTCTACCGTAACTCTAGCCAGTCTTCATTACTCTGTATATCAGGGTGAGCTAACGCTTCTAGCTTGGACCGGATCTTCTTCTTCATGTCTTGATGCCTTGATGTTCCGGCATGGACTAGCTTTTACTTGTTTTAGCTTCTTAGAATACTCTTAGTTTAGTAATTTTATCATAGATGTTCTTGTGATGATGACTTCCAGATTTTGGGGAATAATATATGTTGGATTTTTTAAGTTATTGAATTGGTTTTTATTAATGAGTTAAGTCTTCCGCATTACTTTCTGTTGATATTATATTGAAATGTTAAGGTTTAGATTGGTTTGTTCGCTCACATAGGAGGGTAAGTGTGGGTGCCAGTCGCGGCCCGATTTGGGTCGTGACAAAATATTTCTTTAATATTATTTATTATATATTCTATGTATAACATATCTTGGGTTCTTTGGTACATGTATAAATTTTCTTTCATTAATTGTTTTATTAATCTTATATTTTTCATAGTTTCTATCCAATATTCTAAATAGTCATAGTTCATTTTAATGTGAATCTGTTTCTAAACCGTATATATCTATTCTTTCTATATCTAATTTTTGTAAATCTATTTCGTACCATTCTTGATTTAATATATCTTCTTTATCATGATCAAATATTTTTACCCACATAATTATTTTTATGTCAACAATTTTTATATCTTTAAGTATATATGAGATCAATGTTTTATAGCTTTTTATTTCATCATACATTATAATCATGTTTATTTATTTATGCAGGTTTGTTTTCAATTATTCCTTCCTATCATATCATAATTCAATTAAATTCATATTAGTCTATTATAAGCTAGAGTATCATTATCATGTTTTCCGGTAACTACTAGATCATACTTTAGCGGATAATTACTGCTTATCAGCGCCTCAACCCTGTGTACTCCCCTAACGGCATCCCTCGCCTACCGGTTTCTATTGGGGATAACATAGTCTAGCAGTTTTCTCCTTGTTTACCGTTTACTAGCAAACTAGAATTCATGATTCAAATATTTCTAGTATATAATAACTAACATAAATTTAATCAGTCATATATATGATATTCAGGAATATATGAAATTAGTTCTGCATAATTGTTAAACAATATACCTTTGTCTCTTGATTTTCCATGCTATCTAAAATATCTGACTTGATTTCGAATTTCTCCATTTTTAACTTAGTTTATATCTTTTGTTGAGAGAGGTTTTTGAAAGGGTTTTTATTAACTTAAGTTTTTGTTTGGCAGCCTACATTTCATTTACAATTTGGTATATATAGATATATATATATATATATATATATGTATATATATATATAGATATATATTAAATTCTAAACCTGCACATAAGTGCGCCTACTGTATACTTTATGACTTTTAAGACAAAACATTACAAATGGTCAGCTATACACATTGGCCTTTCAAAAAAGTAAAAGCTATTTACTATACGAAGGAATCTTATCTCTTATTTTTACATTTTTTCAAAGATATCTATCCCTTTGTCTGCCATCTTTTTTATTAATATCTATCTTTATGTCTTTTTCTTCTTTTGTCTTTGTCGTCATTTTTTTTGTCTACTATAGCTCTTTTTCTTCATCCATATCTTATTTTACATTCTTATCTCTTCATCTTTATTCCAAATCAACATCTGGTATAACGTTATCTTCTCCATTGCATTTGGAAAATCTGTGAGTTGGGTATTTATGTCCAATAAGTTTAAATATCTCATTAATAAGTCTTCTCAAATAAATTCTTTCTTTAATGCTCCTGTTGTAGGTTGTTTCTCCGGCTCTAGTATTGATAAAATCCATCGCTAAACTTCATCCATATCTGCTATTCTTAATTCCCTTAAGTTTTAATATATCATAACTTGATCTCTAGCGTAATAGCTCCATATGGCATTTCCATTTAAATAATTAGTTGCTAACTCTTGTATGATAGTTGATGTACCAATTATTCTTTTATTGGCATAAAAACTTGGTATTTCTATCTTTGATATTTCATTCTGATGTCCATCATCTTCTGGTACGATCTTATCTTTTGTTAATCCTATCTTAATAACTTAAATTGGAGATTTTACCTCCTCATATAATATTTCTGCTGGTGCTGTATAAAACATAATATAAAATAAGTTTCCATTTGTAACTCTTTTATATGTAATAAATGTTTGTATAACTCTGGTATTCCACTGATTTCTTCACCATCAAAGTATATACTGTACTTAGTAATCCATAACTGTAACATGTCTTAACTAGATTAGCACTAGTTTTTGATTGTGCTATAAGTCTATTGTATCCTTGTAATTTTTGAGTTATATAGTCTTGACTTGGATCTTTGGTTTGGTTAGATTTGGGGTTTAAATTGAAATAAGTTCTGATTCTATATATATTTTCAATGTAGGTTTGTGTAATATAATTGTATCTTTTCTTTTCACTCTGGTTTTGTATACTCACTGCATAGGTAGAAGTTTGTGGTTCTATGGGTGTTTGTTTTGCTGTATTTTGAATAAATGGTTTTGCAAATAACTGGTTTAAATTTGTATTTCGTGGTTTTTCACTAACTTTTCTGCTTGTACCTGTAGTTGTATTTAAATAAACATTATGGGTTTTAGGGAGTTTCCCATCGTCTCCTTTTATCTCAGGATTTTTACTGTCATCCGATCGACGTAGCTTCGCATTTTTATAGTCATGCTGCTGACTTATATTTGCTTTAGACTTCAGGTTATCTTCGTTAGTCTTTACCTATTGTATCTCATTGTCCATACTATCCACTTTAGTACAAAGTGTAGTAATGGCTTTGAGTAGCTTTTCAATTGTATATTCGTCTTAGTTCTCAGTCTGAGTAGCTTTGTCTTGATAAGTAGTCTGCAACACCATCCTTATTAGTCTTTATTACTTTAATTGTAAACGTAAAGTTTAATATATTTAATTCCAATCTTTTAATTTCTTTCGTTGTTACTGAATCTTGTATTTTTCTGGTTAACCACCATTTTACTTGTGTATTATCTGTTCTTACAAAAAATTTGTTATATACAATATATGACTCAAATGCTAATAAACATTTATATACTGAAAATAATTCTTTCCTATTTATTTCACATTTTATTTCCGTATTTGTATATGTGCGTGAATAATATCTACAGTGATATTCTATATTATTATCATTATATTTGTATTTTAATACTCCTCCATTACTTTTATCACATGCATCATTTTCTACTATATAAATAAATTTTTTTATCTTCATCCGAAAAATATAATTTTGGTAATGTTTTACATAATAATTTTATCTTTTGTATTTGTGTTTGATCTCTATTATCAAAATGATATTCTACATCTTTCTTTAGTTTTGTTGTAATGGTTTTAAATTTTCTGCTAATTTCGATATATATTCTCTTACTTGATTAACTTATTCTAAAAAGGATTGTAATTTCTTTTTTCTATCAAATTATTCATTCGAGGTTATTATTTTTTATCCTATATGCGTTTGCATTTTTATTCCATTTTTATCTATTTGTATTCCTAGGAATTCTATTTGTTTTTTCATTATTTCTGCTTTCTTTTTACTTAAACTTATTCCTGAGTGTTGTATTATACGTATAGATTTTTATAATAATCGTATGTGTTCATCTTGTGTTTTAGAATATAATAATATATCATCAATATATACTACACAATTTTCTAGTTGTTTAAAATAGTTATCCATAAAATGTTGAAATCTACTTGGTGCATTTTTATATCCAAATAATAATGCATCCCATTCAAAAAATCCTTGTGGTACTGTGAATGTTGTAAGTTTTTAGATTCTTCTTCTAATTTTAAATGATAAACTCCTGATTATAAAATTTACTGAAGTAATTACATCCTTGTATTTGTCTTATCTTTAATATTTTATTTGGTATTGGATAATTATATGTTTTAGTTTTTGCATTTAAATTTCTATAATCAATTACCATTCTACTTTTTCCTCTTTTTTGTTCATAATATTTATTAACAATAAATGTCGGACTTGTATGTTGACTGTAACTTTCTTGTATATATCCATTTTTAGTAATTCACTTATATGTATTTTAAATTAATTTAAATCATTTAAATTATATTTTAATAATTTTTGTGTTATTATACTATTTTCATCAATCAGTTCAATTTGAACATCTGTTTTATGTTTTTTCCATCCTTGTAAAGGATCTTCGCTATATAATAATTCTAATTTTTCTTGGATTATTTTTACTTTATCTAAGAAAAATATAGTTAATTCTATTCTAGGGTCTTCTTCTTTTATATTTTCTATTTTTTGTGTAATTTTTTCACTGCCTTTAATCCATCCTGTTGTTTTTCTTCTTTTGTTACCTACTCTTCTTGCTCCTATCTTTTGTTTACATGGTGTTGTGAACCACTAGTGTGTTTTTGTTATTATATGTGGATATAATTTTTCTAAAAATGACATTCCTATTAACTTATCCTTTGTTGTTAATTCAAAATTATATATTTCGTCTACAATTAATATTTTTTTCCATATTTGTATTTTTAAATTTTTTGCCTTGTATGTGATCATACTTCATTATTAAATCCTGTTACTATTATTGGTGTTTTTAACTTTTCTCATTTTTCTTCTGGTAAACAATTGTATTTATATATTGTAACCTCTGCTCCTGTATCTATCATTGGTGTATAATATCTGTTATAATATCCTTCTATTATTATCTTCGCGAGTATATATATTTTCATATATTTTTTATATTAAAGATCTTTTTATTATGACTTTTTTATTTTGATAATTTATCGTTAGTTGTTTATCCTCTATATTATATGGTTTTACTTGTTCTAGTCATTTTATTCCTAATGTTATATTTTCATTTCCTTGATATATTTTAAATTTTATTATCATTGGTATACCTCTAATTATTATTTCTTGTTCCGTTGTTTCTTCAATATTTATTAATACTTTTTGTAATTCTGAACATGAGTGTTCCGTAGTTATTATTTTATCTTCCATTACTAACTCTCTTGTAATATAGCTTTCTTCTTGTCCTGTATTTATTAGTATTAAATATTTTCTTTGCTCTGTTATTCCTGTTATATAATAATGATGTGGTTTTATTTTTTCTTCTATTATTTTTTGTGAAATTATATTTATTCTTTTGGAACTATTTGAAGTACTCATTTTTTGATGATGTTTGTGGTATATCATTATTATTTATTCTTTTTGATGTGCTTAGTCTTTCTTGTACTATCTCTAAATCTTCTTCTATATCAATTTCATTATAACTGTAGTCATTATTATCTATAACTGTAACTATTTTTTCAAATGGGTTTTCTATTTTTATTTTTTTATTTTATTTTTTGCTGTTATTTTATGTTTTGTTGTTAAAACATATAAATTCTTACATCTGGCTGTAAATATTTGTCACGACCCAAAATCGCATCGCGACTGACACCCACACTTACTCTCCAATGTGAGCGAATCAATACATCTAAACCTTAACATTTCAATATAATATCAACAGAAAGTAATGCGGAAGACTTAACTCATTAATAAAAAATCAATTCAATAACTTCTAAAATCCAATATCTATTATTCCCCAAAATCTGGAAGTCATCACCACAAGAACATCTATAATCAAATGACTAGACTAAGAGTATTCTAAAAGCTAAAACAAGTAAAAGCTAGTCCATGCCGGATCATCAAGGCATCAAGACGTGAAGAGGAAGATCCAGTCCAAGCTAGAAGCATTTGCTCACCTTGATATCCGGAGTAATGAAGACTGGCTAGAGCTACTGTTGAGTCGAAGATGACGGCATGTTTGCTGCACTCCACAAATAAACAAGAAGAAAACGTAAAAGTAGGGGTCAGTACAAAACACGGGTACTGAGTAGATATCATCGGCCAACTCAAAATAGAAAACAGTATATATTAAGAAATATCATAAAATCAACTAATATCCTTAGCATGCAGCATTTACAGTTACCATAACCCTTGGTTACAACACCAAGCACATCGATGAGGACTCACGCCTCCTCATCATACTCGTTTGGGAATTAGGTTCATTAGATTGAACATATTAACATCTTTCCAGATTCATTATCTTTATTTCTCTTGTGTCGGTACGTGACACTCCGCTCCTCATATTCATTAATCCTCTTGTGTCGGTACGTGACACTCCGATCCCCTACTACTATGTGTCGGAACGTGACACTTCGATCCCCTAATTCTACGTGTCGGTTCGTGACACCCGATCCCCTAAATCTACGTGTCCGTTCGTGACACCCGATCCCCTAATTCTACGTGTTGGTTCGTGACACCCGATCCCCTAATTCTACGTGTCGGTTCGTGACACCCGATCCCCTAATTCTATGTGTCGGTTCGTGACACCCGATCCCCTAATTCTAAGTGTCGGTTCGTGACACCCGATCCCCTAATTCTACGTGTCGGTTCGTGACACCCGATCCCCTAATCTCATTCTATCAATTCATCAAGCCTTCTCTTATACCAAGGCATCATAAATCTCATCACTTTAGTTCATCAAGCCTTCTTTTATACCAAGACATGATCATTAACAAGAGATTAGGTTTTTATCAAGATTTGGGATTCAATAGCTTCATCATGCTTATTTCATCACAATCATATAATCACATTCATGCATGCATACAATTAATCACATAGAAGGGTTTACAATACTACCCAATACATATCATTCTCTATTAAGAGTTTACTATGAATGCATAAAACCATAACCTACCTCCACCGAAGACTAGTGATCAAGCAAGAATTTCCCAAAGCCTTGTGTTTTTTCCTCTTCGTTCGTCTCTCTCTATCGATTCTCCTTCCCTCTCTTTGTTCTTTCTATTTTCTTTATTTAAACCCTCTTTCTTATACCCTAATTAGTATATAATTAAGAATAAAGATGGCAATAATAACCCACTAATTAACTTAAGGTTACCTCTTTTAACCCCCAAGTAATTAGACTTATTAACATTAACCCTCTAACTTTATAATTAAAGTAGGAATAGTCAAAAACGTCCCTTAAAACGTATAAAGAAATCCGACCCGGACTGGGATTGCGCAGCCTACGACGGCCCGTCGCGCCTGCGACGGTCCGTCCTGCTGCCCCGTCACAGACTTCAGAGACTCAATTTCTCTTAAGGGTCTGTGACGGTCCGTCACACCTGTGACGGTCCGTCCTGCCATTCCGTTACGAAGTTTAGAGAGTCGATTTTCAGTACCCAATCTCAGATTTTCTAAGTGTTTTGAAACGAGACCCTGCGACGGTCCGTCGTGCCCATGACGGTCCATCGTGGGGTCCGTCGCTTCTGCCAGTTTTTCCAGAATTGAAGTCTGCTACTCAAAACGACTAAACAGGTCGTTACAATAGATACCAATTTACCCATCGTTCGTCCCTGAACGATCACAAGAAGGAAAACAAGGGCAAAAAGGAGTACCTGAATCTGTAAACAGATGTGGGTATCTTTCTCGCATATCTGCCTCCTTCTCCCAAGTGGCTTCTTCAACGGGTCGATTCTTCCATTGAACTTTGATGGATGCAATCTCCCTTGATCTCAACTTGCGAATTTCTCTATCTAGAATGGCAACAGGTTCCTCCTCATAAGACAAATTCTAGTCAAGAAAAACTGAATCCCAACGGATAATGTAGTTTCCATCCCCATGATATCTTTTCAACATAGACACATGGAATACCGGATGTACTCCGGACAGCCCTGGAGGCAAGGCTAACTCATATGCAACCTCCCCTACTCGTTTAAGTACTTCGAAGGGACCAATATACCTTGGGCTTAGTTTACCTCTTTTACCAAACCGCATCACCCCTTTCATTGGTGAAACTTTCAACAAGACTTGTTCACCCTCCATGAACTCTAAGTCTCTAACCTTTCGATCTGCATATTCCTTTTGTCTACTTTGCGCCGCTAGAAGCTTTTCTTGAATAGACTTCACTTTCTCTATCGAATCCCTCAAAAGGATAGTACCCCAAGGTCTAACCTCGAATGCATCAAACCAACCAATGGGAGACCTACATCTCCTCCCATACAATGCTTCAAATGGGGCCATATCAATACTTGAGTGATAGCTATTATTATATGAAAACTCCGCTAAGGGTAAGAAGCTATCCCGATGACCACCAAATTCTATCACACATGCACGAAGCATATCCTCCAATACTTGAATCGTTCGCTCAGACTGACCATCGGTCTGAGGATGGAACGCAGTACTAAGGTCCAACCTAGTACCCAATTCCGCATGCAATGTTTTCCAAAACTTAGAAGTAAACTGCGTACCTCTATCTGATATAATGGATAGTGGAACCCCATGCAATCGCACCACTTCTGAGATGTAAAGTTTGGCTAACTTCTCTGTATTGTAAGTCACCTTGACTGAAATGAAGTGAGCAGACTTTGTTAACCTATCAACAATTACCCAAATAGAATCAAACTTTCACAATGTCTTTGGAAGACCAACCACAAAATCCATTGCAATCCTTTCCCACTTCCATTCAGGAATGGGCATTCTCTGAAGTGTTCCTCCGGGCCTTTGGTGTTCATACTTCACTTGTTGACAGTTTGGACATTTGGCAATAAAATCCACAATATCACGCTTCATTCTACTCCACCAAAAGTGTTGCTTTAGGTCACGATACATCTTGGTTGCACTCGGATGTATCGAATACCTTGAACTATGAGCCACTGTCAGAATAGTGTTGATCAAATCATCGACGCGGGGTACACATACCCTTCCCTTAATCCTCAAAACACCTTCATCATCGATTGTTGCTTCCTTAGCCTCTCCTCGCAACACCTTATCTTGGATTCTGCTTAGTTTCTCGTCATCAAACTGTTTTCCCTTAATCTTGTCAAGGAAGGAAGATCTTGCCTCCACACAAGCTAAAAATCCTCCCTTCTCATTTACTTCAAATCTCATAAGGTCGTTAGCCAGAATCTGAACTTCTCCAGCCAATGGGCGTCTAGAAGCTTGCAAGTGAGCTAGACTTCCCATGCTTCCCGCCTTTCTACTTAAAGCATCCGCTACATCATTCGCCTTCCCCGGATGATACAAAATAGTGATGTCGTAGTCCTTCAGTAGTTCCATCCATCTCCTCTGTCTCAAGTTCAAATCTTTCTGAGTAAAGACATACAGAAGGCTACGATGATCCGTGTAGACCTCACACTTAACCCCATATAGATAGTGTCTCCATTGCTTTAATGCAAACACTACCGCGGCCAATTCCAAATCATGAGTTGGATAGTTACGTTCATGCACTTTTAGTTTTCTTGAAGCATAAGAAATCACATTCTTCTCTTGCATTAGCACTGCACCCAAACCCGAATTGGATGCATCACAATAGACAATGAAATTCTTACCTTCCACTGGCAAGGTGAGAATGGGTGCGGTAGTCAATAAAGTCTTGAGCTTCTGAAAGCTTTCCTCACACTCATCCGACCATACAAATGGGACATTTTGCTTAGTCAAGTTCGTCAGTTGGGAAGCAATAGAAGAGAATCCCTTGACAAATCGGCGGTAGTAGCTAGCTAACCCAACAAAGCTCCTTATTTCTGACACATTAGTAGGTCTTACCCAATTCTTTACTGTCTCAATCTTAGAAGGATCCACCATCACTCCATCCTTAGAAACCACGTGCCCCAAGAAGGACACTGCATCTAGCCAAAACTCACACTTAGAGAACTTGGCATAAAGCTTTTTCTCCCTCAACATTTCCAATACCATTCTTAAATGCTCCTCATGTTCTTTCTTGCTCTTTGAGTATATCAGTATATCATCATTAAATACGATCACGAAGAGGTCCAAATATGGCTTAAAAATCCCGTTCATCAAGCTCATGAACGCAGCAGGGGCATTCGTAAGACCAAAAAACATCACTACAAATTCGTAATGCCCATACCTCGTTCGAAAAGCAGTATTTGGCACATCCATTGCCCGTATTTTCAATTGATGATAACTGAATCTCAAGTCAATCTTAGAGAAGACACAAGCACCTTGTAACTGATCGAACAAGTCATCAATGCGAGGAAGAGGATACTTGTTCTTTATAGTTACCTTGTTCAACTGTCGGTAGTCTATGCACATCCGAAAACTCCCATCCTTCTTCTTCACAAACAAAACCGGAGCACCCCAAGGAGATGCACTTGGTCTAATGAAGCCTTTGCTCAACAATTCTTGAAGTTGGGCTTTTAACTCTCTTAACTCCGTGGGAGCCACTCTATAAGGGGGTATAGAGATGGGGCGAGTACCCGGTTCAAGATCAATACAGAAGTCAATATCCCTATCTTGTGGCATACCAGGAAGATCTGCAGGGAACACATCCAAAAACTCACGGACCACCGAAACCGACTCAATCGAAGGTACTTGGGTAGTGTCATCCTTGAGATGTGCCAAGAAAGCTAAACACCCTTTACGAACCATCTTCTTAGCACGAATAAAGGAGATGATACGCACCGGATTGGAAGTGTAGTCACCCTCCCACACTAACGGATCTGTCCCAGGCTTGGCTAACGTCACCGTTTTAGCATTACAATCCAAGATCACAAATTGCGGAGAAAGCCAAGTCATACCCAGAATTACATCAAAATCAACCATTTCTAAGATAACCAAATCTACATAAGTGTTGCTCCCCACAAAGTTCACCAAACAAGACCTATATACCTTTTCAACTACCACAGACTCACCCACCGGAGTAGAAACACGAATAGGCATGTCAAGTAATTCACAATGTAAATTTAGACCATTAGCAAATGAGGAAGATACATAAGAAAATGTGGATCCAGGATCAAACAATACATAAGCCATGCAATCACAAATCAAAAGATTACCCGTGATGACAGCATCTGATGTCTCCGCTTCAGATCTCCCAGGAAAAGCCTAGCAATGGGCCCCATTACTTGTCTGTCCGTTGCCCCTACAATGTGGTGATGTAGTGGCTCCAGTTTGCCCATCACCCCGGCCGTTTTGGTGACCACCATTACCTCGACCACCGCGTCCTCTAGAATAACGGCCTCTGCCATGACAACCTCTACCTCTAGCTATTGGGGGTCTATAGCTCTATTTTGGACAATTCCTCCAAATATGTCCGATCTCTCCACATCCATTACACTCTCTAGAGTCAAGCGTGGCTCTCTCAGAGAAGTGTTGACCGGTCTGAGGTGGACCCCCAACTACAGTCTGTAGTGAAGACTGAATGGGTCGAACTGAGTAACCTCCGGAACCCTGTCCTCTAGAGTACGAACCATTAAACTCACCTCCTTTTCGAAACCTATTTGATGTCGATGCCATGGCGAATTCATCTGGTTTCACTCCTTCCACCTCTACCACGAAATCTACCACTTCTTGGAAGAATTTTGCCGTAGCCGCTACCTGTAAGGCTGAAATCCGCAACTCTGACCTCAACCCCTTCACAAAACAACGAATCCGCTCTTGTGGACTGAAACAAAGTTGAGTGGCATATCTGGATAGGGCATGAAACTTAGCCTCATATGCATTGACCGACATACTACCCTGCTCTAGGCTCAAGAACTCATCCCTTTTCCTATCCCTCAAAGTCCGGGGGATATACTTCTCCATAAACAAACTAGAGAATGAGGCCCAAGTCATAGGTGTTGCCTCTGTCGGTTGACACTCAACATGTGATCGCCACCACATTTTGGCGTTCCCTTGAAACTGATAACTCACGAACTCAACACCAAACCGTTCTACTATACCCATCTTGTGTAGTAGCTCATGACAGTCAACCAGAAAATCGTAAGCATCCTCAGATTCAGCACCCTTGAAGACTGGAGGTTTCAATTTCAAGAACTTACTGAAAAGTTCATGCTGATCACTTGTCATTATAGGCCCTGTAGTCAGACGAGGAAATGTGCCTATTTCCAATGGAACATCCATGCGGGGAGCCGCAGTAGTCGCACGTTGTACCTCCGGACCCTGAGGTGCTGGTGCAGAAAATACTGGAGGTGCTTGACCTTGATCAGATAACCCACTAAGATAAGCAAGAACCTGATTGATCATGTCTGGGGTAGGTTGGGGAGGAAATCCCTCATTCTGTACTTGTTCAGTTTCCCCTTCCTCACCCTCTCTCACTACCTCTTCAGTTGGTGGAGGAGTCACTGCCCTAGTATCAGATGGGCTAGGTGCTCGTCCTCTTCCTCTAGAGGACGTCCTCCCACGAACTCTCCCACGGCCTCTTGCCGTTGTTCTTCCTCGAGCTACAGCCCCAGTGGCTGGCTCAGACGCACCCTGTCCTGCCGGTGCTAGTGTTAGTGATGGCGTAGTCGTTGCTCTAGTTCTAACCATCTGCGAAAGAGAGTGAAGATGGTCAGATACCAATTTGTATCACCTAGATACCAATTGGATTCAAGTAGTAGCATGAAAGAAAGAATGAAAGAATGGAATTTTCCTAAAGTCTTATAGCCTCTCAAAGAAAAGTAAAGGCGTCCCCCTACCGTTTCTTAAGACTCTACTAGACTCATTCTTGTGTGATGAGACCAACGAACCTAATGCTCTGATACCAAGTTTGTCACGACCCAAAATCGGATCGCGACTGGCACCCACACTTACCCTACTATGTGAGCGAACCAATCCATATAAACCTTAACATTTCAATATAATATCAACAGAAAGTAATGCGGAAGACTTAACTCATTAATAAAAAACCAATTCAATAACTTCTAAAATCCAACATCTATTATTCCCCAAAATCTGGAAGTCATGACCACAAGAACATCTATAATCAAATGACTAGACTAAGAGTATTCTAAAAGTTAAAACAAGTAAAAGCTAGTCCATGCCGGATCATCAAGGCATCAAGACGTGAAGAGGAAGATCCAGTCCAAGCTAGAAGAAATAGCTCACCCTCATATCCGGAGTAATGAAGACTGGCTAGAGTTACTGTTGAGTCGAAGATGACGGCACGTTTGCTGCACTCCACAAATAAACAAGAAGAAAACGTAAAAGTAGGGGTCGGTACAAAACACGGGTACTGAGTAGATATCATCGGCCAACTCAAAATAGAAAACAGCATATATTAAGCAATATCATAAAATCAACTAATATCCTTAGCATTCAACATTTACAGTTACCATAACCCTTGGTTACAACACCAAGCACATCGATGAGGACTCACGCCTCCTCATCATACTCGTTTGGGAATTAGGTTCATTAGATTGAACATATTAACATCTTTCCAGATTCATTATCTTTATTTCTCTTGTGTCGGTACGTGACACTCCGCTCCTCATATTCATTAATCCTCTTGTGTCGGTACGTGACACTCTGATCCCCTACTACTATGTGTCGGAACGTGACACTCCGATCCTCTAATTCTACGTGTCGGTTCGTGACACCCGATCCCCTAAATCTACGTGTCGATTCGTGACACCCGATCCCCTAATTCTACGTGTCGGTTCGTGACACCCGATCCCCTAATTCTACGTGTCGGTTCGTGACACCCGATCCCCTAATTCTACGTGTCGGTTCGTGACACCCGATCCCCTAATTCTAAGTGTCGGTTCGTGACACCCGATCCCCTAATTCTACGTGTCGGTTCGTGACACCCGATCCCCTAATCTCATTCTATTAATTCATCAAGCCTTCTCTTATACCAAGGCATCATCATTAACAAGAGATTAAGTTTTTATCAAGATTTGGGATTCAATAGCTTCATCATGCTTATTTCATCACAATCATATAATCACATTCATGCATGCATACAATTAATCACATAGAAGGGTTTACAATACTACCCAACACATATCATTCTCTATTAAGAGTTTACTATGATAGAATAAAACCATAACCTACCTCCACCGAAGACTAGTGATCAAGCAAGAATTTCCCAAAGCCTTGTGTTTTTTCCTCTTCGTTCGTCTCTCTCTATCGATTCTCCTTCCCTCTCTTTGTTCTTTCTATTTTCTTTATTTAAACCCTCTTTCTTATACCCTAATTAGTATATAATTAAGAATAAAGATGGCAATAATAACCCACTAATTAACTTAAGGTTACCTCTTTTAACCCCCAAGTAATTAGACTTATTAACATTAACCCTCTAACTTTATAATTAAAGTAGGAATAGTCAAAAACGTCCCTTAAAACGTATAAAGAAATCCGACCCGGATTGGGATTGCGCAGCCTGCGACGGCCCGTCGCGCCTGCGTCGGTCCGTCCTGCTGCCCCGTCACAGACTTCAGAGACTCAATTTCTCTGAAGGGTCTGTGACGGTCCGTCACACCTGTGACGGTCCGTTCTGCCATTCCGTTACGAAGTTCAGAGAGTCGATTTTCAGTAGCCAATCTCAGATTTTCTATGTGTTTCGAAACGAGACCCTGCGACGGTCCGTCGTGCCCATGACGGTCCGTCGTGGGGTCCGTCGCTTCTGCCAGTTTTTCCTGAATTGAAGTCTGCTACTCAAAACGACTAAACAGGTCGTTACAATATTTTACTTTCAGGTGCTAGTCTATTCCTGACATTTTCCAATATAATACTAATGATTTATCTATATTTCTGTCATTAATTTCTACTTAGTAATTAAAACTTATTATAAATTTAAATTTTTGATACATTAAATTATCTTTTACTGCACTTATTATACTTTTTTCTATAGGTTGTATTATTCTATCATCCGCTAAATATATATCTATAGGTGATATTCCTTCTCTATAACATGCTTTTATTAATATTTCAGTTCCTCCTAAATGTACATATTTAATTGTTTTTTTGCATTTATTTCTTGTATTTCTTTATTAAATATTCTCTTATTTATTATTGGTATTTTAGCTTTTCCTTTGGTATACTTACAAACTATGATATGTTCTCTTTGGCTTACTACATAATATTCTTCTTTTTGTCTTTTAAACCAATTTTTTATTTTTGGTACTTCTAATATTTTTTCTACACTTAGATGTAATTCTTTTCCTTTTATTTGTTGAAATATACTATTATCAAAAATTAATTTTTGTTCTAATGTTTATTCATCTTGATATTCTTCTCTATTTATTATTTGTATATCTGCTTCAGCCATTTATATTATAAAATTCATTATCTGATTCTAATTCTATGTCATTATCTATTTCATTTTCTGATATTTCATATATACTATCTTCACTTTCTAAATCATAATCGACATATTCTATTTGTGTATATTTTTTATTTTCCATAATTATTTCTGATATGTGTTTCCTCTTTGGATCTTTAGGTAATTTACAATCTTTAGCTATATGTCCTAATTTTCCACAATTATAGCAAGTACATTCCGTCAATTTTCTTTTTGATCTAAATGGTCTTATAGTTTTGTAATTATTTACATACTATCTCTTTCTTGGTTTTTTATATTTATATGTTGATATATATTTTTTATAATTTTTATTTCTATTATACTTCCTTTTATAATATCTATTTGTGCAACCAAATTGAGGTGCTATTTATTTTTGTAACATGCTAAGTTTTTTTCTAATACTTTTTCAATTTTTAGATCTTCTTTATTTTTTTTCACATAGTTCTGTAGACCAACGTTGTAAGAATTTCATTTTAACTCCTAAAGTATCTGTTAATTCTGCTTCATTCCAACTTTTTATTATTTTTGAACTAAAAGGTTCTGGTAATTTTGTAAAATATAATTTTCTTATTTCCTTACTATCTTCTATGTTATATGTTCCTTTATAATAATATTCTCTAAATGCACATGTATATTCATCTATATAACACATATTACATATTGCCAATTTTGCCATTAAATTTCTATTTATAACTTTTTCTTTATTTTGTTCTTCTACTTCTGTTGTCATACTACTAAATTCATTTCTTATAGCTATTTCGTATTTATTTAATATTTACATAGATGTTGTCGCTGTTTATCCATTAATTTTTTTATTATTTCTTAAAGTCTTTATACTTTCTTCCATTAAATTTTGAAACCATAATATTACGTTTCCTATAAGTGTTCTTTCTATATATCCTGGTGTTTCTGTCATTCCTATTTTGTTATCTATTAATTGTTTTGATACATATTCCCTCCATAATTGAATTGTTTTATATATATCTTCTACACAGTCTAAATCTAAGAAATTGTGTTGTGCAGTTGTTGGTTTAGGTGTCCATTTATTTAATCATTTATCGCATAATTTTTTTTCTTTATCATATTTTTCATAACTTATATTATAATATGTTGGATTTAAGTATTTTGGATTTTTTACTCCTGATGTACTAGGTTTTTATTCATGTCTATATCTCCCGTATTTATTTCTACATTTTTTGTATTATCTATATTGTCTAAAAGTTCTGTATATGTTTCACTTATCTCTAAGTGTTCTTCTTCTAAATCATCGTTGATATCATCAATTCTTACCTCATGCAAATTAGTTAGATTATCTTGATTACATTCTTCTGATTTATCTTCTAATTGCAATCTTTCTTTAAATTTGTTTATCTCATTTGCTAAGTTTCTTTTCTGTTCTTTTTCTTTTTGTTTTATTTCATACATTTCTTTCAACATTGCTAATTCTTTTTCTTATTCTAGAATTTCTTTATTTATTACTTCTTCTATTTGTTGTACTTCTTTCTTCGCTTGATGTTTTATTTTTTCAATTTCTATTTTTCTATCTATTTCTTCATTTTCTTTTGCTATCCTTACCATAGCAGTTAAACTATCTTCTAATTTTACCGTTTCTTTTTCTAACATTAAACTTAAATTGTCACCTTTTTTCTTATATCTTCTTCCTGGATTAGAAAATATTATCCTTATTTTTAATCCTTCATAGTTTTCAAATAATTTTTCGTCATTGCATATGCTTCCTAATTCATTTATAAATTATGTTGTAGTTTATATTCTAGATTATTTATTTGTATTTCTAGATATAAAATAGTATTTCTTTGTGATATGATAGATTTTGTACAAATTCCTTCAAATATATTACTATTTAGTCTATTTTGTCTATATCTTAATTCTTTTTTGTTTTTTCCATAATTATTTTATTAAGTTCTTGTTTATATTCATTATTCATCGTTTTTTTTAAATATTTAATATATTTATATTCTAATTTGGAAATAATATCTATCATTTCTTTTAATTTTTTATTATTAGTTTTTATAATATTAGGTTGTTTATATTTTGGATATAAATTGTTTAATTTTCTTCTTATTAGCATTACATTTGGCATTTAAAGAATCTATGGGAGTTGAGACCCCATCAAAACACCTCATATTTCTTTCAACTATATGCTCCAAAAAATGCAAACATTACATTTTTTAACTTCCTAACACCCACACATGTATGCTTTCCTTGATGATTTATTTAGTGATAAATAACCTAATGTAGGTAATACAACTACAAGCTACGCTCCCAAAAATCAACAAAAATCATATTTGCAGACAAAAGAATATTCAAACCATAAAGCTAATATTTAGTCTTTTAAAGTTAGAAGTGTTTACCTTATAAGCCCCTTTTCCAACAAAATTCTTTCAATGTGATGAAGCTCTTTAAGACACAATCTTCTCGACTGAAGTATTTTAGTGAGGCGTGTTCATCTGTGAGGCATAACATTCGGCTCTTCAACAAGAAATCTTAAATCGTGTTCTTCAGTGAGTAGCTGTTCAGCTCTTCCACATGAAATCGTGAGATCTGTGAGAATGTTTGAAAAAAAAATTGTTTTTCAGACTTAGCTGGAGAGAAATTTGTGTTCTTCAAATTGAAGGAAAATATTTCTGATTTGGGGGAAAAGAAAGACTTACCTGATAAACATTTTTGCTTGTTCTTCAGCGATTTAGCAAGTTTTGCATGTTCTTCGGTGATTTTTGATTGTTATGTGAGAAAGTTTGACAGAGAGAAAAGCTTTTCAACTGCATCAGTTCTTCAGTTTTAATTTGGTGGAAAATAAAATATTAATGTTTTATGAAATAATTTTTTGATCAATAAAAATGGAAGGGAGAGTTAAAAATCTTGGAGGTAATATAATATTTTTGTGAAAATTTTAAGGACGCATTTGTAATATATTGTTTTTAAAATTATAAAAATAGGCCACTTTAAAAGTGTGACCATATATATAAATAATTGTTTCCAATTATATCATACTTTGACAACGCTTATAGAGTGTAGCTTATACCATTAAAAAGTACACTTTACAAGTTTTGTCAATATTATCGCAGCTAAAAGTAAAAAGCTTGGGATACACTTTAAAAGAGTCCTCAAAAGTACTTTAGGAAAGACTTTAAAAGTATTGTCCATAATTAGTGTGGCCCTAGGCCTCAAATTATATAGTGGATGTATGAAGTTGTAGTAATGTATAGAAGAAAAGTGTGGTGGCTCACTGTTTGTAAGGGTTGTATGGGCCTATTTTCCTTCAAATATTTAGCTACTGTTTTCGAGGGCCTTAATGTGATTAGCTGCTAACTTTAGTTTAATCATTACTTATGTTGTAGATTGAAACCTAAAAGGGAAGGTATAATTGTGATAGTTATATCAGTCAATAAGGTATTAAAGGCAATTCGATTCCATATCTTAGGCATGAAATTTTATACTTGCGATTAATATCAATGTAGTGAATCTCCTAAGTGTCAGTTTATTGTCTCCAAATAGATAAAAATATTTCCCCCTCTCCTTAGTGTAGAGAACTACTTCATTATATGTTCACTATTTAATAATTCTGCAATTATTCCCCCCATATTTGCTGGTATGGAAATGTTTTTGCAAAAGCAAGTCTAGTGAATACCCTCCTCTTAATTAGTTGAAGTCAATTGTATCATTAAGATCATAAGTAATGTTTTGTTGTTACATAGCTCATTATATTATTGTTAGTGCCTTGAAGTATTTTTTCCATGTCCTCTACTATTTGTCCATATTTCCATATCTCCTAAATTATTATGACCACCAAGACACAATCTCAAAAGAGTTATGATTATTTAAAGAACAGTCTCAAAAGAGTTTTGAACTGATAAACAAAAATCTCAAAGATTAAAGAATCTAAGTGAAGCAATATGTACTATTACGGGTGGTAGCCTAGGGGAAAATGTCTAGCATGGGTCGATCCCAACTAGTACATAAGGGTGGCAGCTCAGGGGCGAAAACCTGGCATAGGCGGATCCTTATTGGCATAGAATGGTGGTAGCTAAGGGGCGAAACTCTAGCATGGGTCAATCGCTAATTATTTAATTAAGAGGACCACATCCCAGTGTTAAATTGGCTAGCATAGGTCATCCTCTTCTACCACTGATAAGCTTGTCACTTGTATAAAATGCCATACAAAGATCATAACGTATGAAAAATCAAAGAAAAGAATGTAACTTATATGATCTCATGAGAGTAAATAAAGGTGGTTTTCTCTCCTGGTCTATGCATTCATATATTGATACTTGTTTTTATTTGAGCCCTCATATTACATATGTTATTGCCTTACATTTTTAGTACATTTTTTCGTACTGACGTCCCTCACGGGGAATGCTGCATTTCATGATACAGATGCAGGTACTCCAGCTAGTAGACCTCCTCAGTAGGAGTAGACGACACCCAGCTACTTTTGGTGAGCTCCAAGGTTATTCAGAGCTTTACTAAGTCCTTGCTAAATTCTATTTTTTATTGTATCATAATTAAGGGTAAGGCGGGGTCTGTCCCGACCTATTTTAAGATTTTCTACATTTTAGAGTTTTTGGGGACATATGTATACGTTCAATTGAATCTTGAAGAGTTGTGGCCCCAACAACCAAGTCTTGTATATAAGTTTTGGGTCTACTTATGTTGGTTCATATCGCTACATCCTATGTGAACTTGTCTCACGATTGTTGTAGTTATATGCATAGTAAGCAGAAGTGACAGGTTGGTTGTCTCTTGCCTTTAGGGCATCGCGTGCATGTACATCTTAATGGGATTTGAGGCATTGCATAAGCGGTAATAAAGCAAGTCATCCTGAGGAGTCTACTAAGTCGTGTGTGTGTAGAGTCTTTCTTATGTGTGTTTTGTGCACTACATTTATAAACAAGAGGCTAGGAGAAATGTAGGAGTTGTCTCATTTCTTTCATTTCATAGATCGTGCGATATAACCGATTTCGTAGGTGAATTATATTTAATTTGCTCAATTGTTTTACTATAGCAAAGATGTCGATTAAGAGAAACAATTAAGGTACTGGTAAGAGAGTAGATATGGATTCCCAAGAAGGAACCAGCCAACCACTACCTAGTCAAGTTGTACAAAGTGAGGCTTGAGATGAGTCTCTATCACAGACTTCCTTGACGCCTCCATCTCCTGAAGAATTAAATAGGGAAGTTGAACCTCAGGAACCCCCTATTAATGCTACCGAGTAAGATTTGAGGAATGTAGTCCAATTATTGACTCGTATAGTCGCTAGTCATGGCCAAAGGAAAGAAAATCCAGTTGTAGGTACTAGTGGTGTAGATAGAAAAGCTGGAACGCGGAAACCTAATTTTCTTAACATGGACCCTCCATCATTCACCGGCTTAGTTCCTAATGAAGATCCATAAGACTTTATAGATTAGATCAAACACACTTTTGATATTATATATGTAAGTGCTAAATAAGTACTTGAGCTAGCTGTATATAGATTAAAGGGTGTGGCCATATTGTTGTATGAAGTTTGGAAGAAATCTATGGGAACAAATGCACCTTCAGCTACATGGAAAAATTTAAAAAAACATTTCTTGACCATTATTTGCCATTGGAGATCCAAGATGCACGTGCAGATCAGTTTTTAAATCTCCACCAAGGAAATATGAGTGTGAGAGAGTCCAGTCTCAAATTTAATTCCTTGGCCAAGTATGCTCCTAATGTAGTACGTATTATGGAGGGTAAAGTTCATAGATATGTGGATAGATTAGATTCATATCTAGTTATAGACTGTATCATTGCTTCGTTGAAAAAAAAAGATATGGATATAGCAAGGATGCAAGTTTTACACAAAAGTTGAAGGATCAAAGGCAAAGAAGAAGGACACAAGAGTCGGAAATAGGGCATTCTAAGAGGGCCTGATCCATGGGACATTTTACCCTATCCCAAGGTGAGTTTAGGCCTCGGTTCTTTAACATACCTCCAAGCCATCATCTTTCTACTCTACAGCTAGTCCTCCACTACGGTTCCAAAGGTTTAGGGGCAATCAGTTTGGGAAAAGAAGTGAAAGCCAACGTTCAAAAATAGCGGATCATCAAGAGCAAGGAATTATGACCCAATGAAGGCCTCCTTGACAAACTTGTAAACAATGTGGGAGGAATCATCTAGGTTTATGCAGGTTTGGTACATATGTTTGTTTTTGGTGTGGCACACCAGGGCATATGATGAGAACCTGCCCTCATATGGGCGTGGGTGGTGTTGCACAGCTGACTAGATCTGTTGTTGCATCGACCTCATCAACGCTTTATTTAGGTAGAGGACTAAATATAATACATGTCTCGGTGGAGGACCTAGGCGAGCAACTTCTTCTAGTGGAGTTCAGAATAACACATATTCACTAGTGGATCGACATAATTCAGAAACCTCGTCGGATGTGGTTATAGCTATATTGTCCATCTTTTAACATATTGTATATGTATTAGTTGATACGTGGTTTATACTATGATATGTTACTCCATTGATTGGTAAAAAGTTCAAAAGAACACCAAAATTATCAGTGAATCCATGTGAAGTGTCTACACTGATTGGTGAGTCTATTATAGCTAGAAGGGTTTATTGTACTTGCATTGTAACTGTTTGTGATCGCTGTGACAACCCTAAGTACCCAAAAAAATTTATGGCACTCTTGAGTCGTCACACGACGTACTTGACCTCTCGGAGGTCTTTTACAAGCCCTTAGACATAATTCATTGCATATATGTGTGAAAAGCAGCATGAAATTTAAATTCTTCACACGAATAATATTTCAAAATATCTTTCATAGAAAACATAATGATTAAGGATAAGTCTCAATGTCGCTATCATAGACACACAAAAATCTTGGGACACGGCCCATACAATACGATATAGAAATACTAAGTCTATTGCAATGCTTTTAAGAAGGAAATCCAAACATCATGATGTCCTTGAATCTAGTGAGGACATTCCAACACTTGTTTGAATCAAATGATAGTATCAAAGCTTCACTTCACGTACTCCTCTTAAATACCACCAATACATTTAGCGATAGAAAAATGTATGGAATTAGTACATTGCATATACTAAGTATCGCGTAGTGCGTAAAATATGATGAAAGGGAAAGTTGAATAAAATATGGTCTTTTTGAGAAAAATTTCATATCATAAGTATACGAACCACATATAATACCAACTTCACATATAAGTCACAATCCACAATATAACATAAAGAATACTTTAGAAACTCATAAACATGAGACCATCCTACCAAAGGTGATCCTAAGGCTCACTTGAGTGAGTTATGAAGCGACCTCCCATACAATCCCTTCACACACACATAAGCGATCCTTTAGAATATAGAAGATAAGATTATTCCCATTTCATTAATTAGACTCCCTACCTAGAATTACTATAAGAGTCACCTAAGTTAGACATGAAGAGAGCGCCCATACACCATCTCCAAGCGTACCTATGCAATACTCAAAGCTACTCTATATAGATAATTTTTTATTAATATATCTTTATTTAAGTCATTATGTTCATTATATCATTTAAAAGACATTCAACAATTAAGGACTTTCACATAATGGTCTTGGAGAAGACCTAGAGAACTCACACACTAATATTTTCAAAGCCTAGTCGTGCAATGTCTAGATAGCATCTCATTCCACTACCTAAACTTCATAGTACTTATCCAATACTATCATGCATTCCATATGATAAGAATAGGGAATAACCGACATAAACCATACTAGTTAGGCATGGAATCCAGAGTCAACCCTACTCCGATAAAAGGTATTCTACTTACACAAGGTAGAACTAGGACACAACCCATGTAGGCACATGTTAAGGAATATTAAGTGTTTATTTGTACTCTAGCCTCATAATAAATCTAGAGAAACTCACGAAGCATAATCGCTCGGTGCTACGTTTGTTCTCATAGAGCAATTCAATAAAGGAGCATATTAAGGTACCATATCTTGTTCATAACCAAATCATACTACACCTTACCAAGAAGGTCCCCTAGGAATGCCTTACAATGGTAAAAAGGATAGATAAATGACTTTCCTATCAGTGATTTCATGCCATTCCAGCCAACCAACCCTAAGTCCACCATTCACACAATAAGGATACCATTACGACTTCCAATTTCAAGGATATCATAACATTCTTTCATAAAGGTTCCACATAAATGAACTTCTTTACTATATTTAAGATCATATTCAATTCATACATATACGTTCATGACAAAGGTTCTTTAGCCTACTAAGTTAAGGATTCATATTCACATTCTTCTTGTATCAAGTACGGGATACAAGTCTACCAAAACAAGAACCATATACTTTCCATTATCACATATAACATATCATTCAAGAAGCACATAGAGAGAAATTACTATACTTGCAAGTCACACTACACACTTATATAGAATCATCAACATAACTCATCCTAATGATCATATAGTCAACTGGGAAGATTCATACTTCAAAGTCAAGTACAGAAACACAAGGAATCAATATAGCCAATGATGATCACATCTAATCACTTAGAAGAACACATACTTTGACTTCACATATACAAGTCATCAAGACCTTCACATTCCTCACATATTCAGGTTATAAAATAATAATACCATAATTCATAAAGTGATTTCGACGAGACCACATTATTCACAAGTATAGCACATAAGCAACGCCACCATAAGTGGACCATAAAAATCAATACAATTCAAACACCTACACTACAAAGTAAGGTTTAGGTCAACATACCACCAATTCAATATCAACAATTCCAATCCATAGCCAATTCAACCAAGCCAATACACCAAGATCTTACCAATACCCATAGTCACCAATTCAATCCAATAATCACAATATACAATGATCCAACAAGATCCAATATGAAAATCCTCAAATTAAGGCAGCCTATATACAATTCTAACATAATTCATACACATATCAATAGCCTAATATCATCTACATAAGAATTCAATAATATTGAGACATGATCAGATCACCCATAAAATAGTCAAAATAAGGAAATCATGATTTGCATGGGTTCGTGGAGTTTTTGATCCAAAATAATAAAATTAACATCAATTCAATATTTATTCATTCGTTGAAAACATTTTATGCAACAACCCATGGCTAGAATAAAAAATACAAGATTTCATGTTCTTTTATCATCTTTGAAAACCATCGAAATTGACTCCTTGAATAAAGAGGATTCAAGGATGAAAATCCATACATTAAATGTGAAGAAAAACCCATTAAATTGATGGAGAAAATCTTGGAAAATCAGTCTTCTTCCTTGGAGCTTCAAATCTTCATCAATGGAGGTTTTTAGAGAGAAGAGTTGGAGAGGTTTTGTTTAGGACTCGAGGGTTTTGATTTGAATGGTGAATTTGGGTTTAAAAAGTCTTAATAACCGCCAATAACTAGTCCCCAAAATACACAAAAGACCCCTGCACTTTTAGGACCTTTTAACCAAGTAAAACCCAACTTAAATTTCCAAAACTTTTGTTGGGAAATAAGTACGCGATGCACTTTTTGCACGACGTAGAGTGGTTCCACCAATGCCAATTTTCTCACTCAAGGCTTGGTCCTTCTCAAAGACCCCCATGGCAGTCCTTGGGTAGTTGTACTAGGATGTTTACACCTCAAATACTCTCGTATACATGTTAGGAACCTACCAAATCAATATGAACCCCAAACAACACATAAAATATGCCACGACGCTAGGACACACAAGCATGTCTCTAGGCAAAACTTTTGAACGTCTTGGACATTCTTGGATGTTTGACCTCCAAACATCACCAAACTTCAGACACTGCCTATAAACATAATCATAAACCATTTTAGTACTTTAAAACCTCATGAAACACGTGTTAGGCTCTGGTTTCACCTATTTTATTTTTAGGGGAGTTACAATCTCCCCCACTTGGACAACATTTGTCATTGAATGACACTTGCTTCATTTAAACACATTCAAGAGACAAGAAATTCAATACTAGACACACATAGCCATACCACACCATACAAAATACACAATTAGGATGAACACAACTTTCATATAATAAGGAGACTCTAAACACAAGAAGAAGATAGAAACTACTTTTAAAATATTATGCAATCAGACTCACACTCTTCATTTCAAATAGGAAGAACTCCTTCTCCACACATTATAATGCTCATATACATCAATTATATACATATTATAACAAGTTAAAATAAAAACACAATTTAGTCAAATTCAAAAGTCCTTATGATGAACTACCATAAACTACAGTGGATTATTCTAAATCATTCAATAATGCAACATTTAAGCAGTTTCCGATGGAAGATGGACAATATGAGAGATTAAACCATATAAACCCATTTTACAACATAAACATAACTTCATGAAGTGCAAAATACAAGGAATAAATGAAATTCATTTCCAACAAGACTCCTAAACACAATGCAACATGCAACATGCTTTTATAACATTCTATCTCTCAAGCTTGAATTAAATAGAAGAGAAGAGACAAAAAATAATAACTCCACTACTCGCCATACTCCCCCATTTAGAAGTAACCCATCACAACAAAAGACAGAAATCTATAACTTACCAGCATCATCATCCTTGTCAATCTTTTGAAAAAGTCAAAGTGATACAGCAGAGACAAAAATTCACAAGGATAGAGGATTAATTTGCAGCAAGGCCCAACAAGTTTTGAGTCCCCAAAGGCCCAAGTTAAAAGGTCAAGTAGGTGGTTCACCTACTTTAAAATATATGTCCTAAAATTGGCCAAGAAAGTCTACCATTACACTTCCCTTTTAAAGGGATAAAGATCATATCTTTTGCTCCATTTTAAACTTGCAATTTTTTTCAGATTTCTTAAGTTTCTCTTTTGTTCTCTCTTGGCTTCAACAAAAATCCTTAAAATACCTTAGGGTTCCTAAGTATTGTTATTCCTAAGTGACTTATGAATGACATGTAATATGTGTTAAAGTGAAGTACATGGTGTTTTGTCTTGGTTGACTTGTGTCCGTTGCTTGATGTATGTATGAAAGTGAATATGTGATGTGTTGACTTAGGATGCTAAATCCTCTTTGTCTTGAATGTATGAATGATATGTGACCTTGAATGATGTTAAGAGGGTATCTTATGTGAAATATTGAACCTAGTGGTATGGTTATGAAGGTTGAAGTCGAAAGCCGTAATGGTATCCTTTAAGTAAAGGAATGTTTCATTTAAGGTTAATTAGCTGGAACGACATCATATTAATCCTTAGGAAAGTCATCATAAAGTTCTTGTCGCCATTGGAAGTGGATCTAGAGGACCTCTTTGGTAGGTTAAATGTGATTGGGTTATGAACTTGATATGGAACGCAATTGTATTAACCTTTAATGCGAATTTCTCTATGAGAAAAAAGGCTAGCACCGAGTGAGAATGGTAAGGGAAGTACTTCTAGTTCAGAATGAGACTAGAATACAAAGCAAACCCTTTATATTCCTTAACCATGTGCCTACATAGGGTGTGTCCTAGTTCTACCATTGGCAAGTAGAACACCCTCATTTGAGTAAGTTAGAACTTTGGATTCCATGTTTTGTTACCATGGTCTATGTCGGTTATTTCTCATTATCATCATATAGGATACCTACTAGCATTAGAGAAGTTATATGAAGTTTAGGGTGTGGTATGAGACGCTATCTAGACGTTGCACAATAGGCTTTAAAGATGTTAGTTGAAGTCCCTAGGTCTTATCAAAGACCATTACTTGAATGTCCTTCATGTGATGAATGAGTCTTAAATGAACAAATGAACGTAATGACTTCAGTTACGAAATTATGTTAAAATGAATAAGTACTTATCTAGAGTAGTTAAGGGTTGACTAGTTTTGGCATGAAGGGGCATATGAATGGTCACTTCTTATCTTACCTATATAAGTCTTAAGAATGACTCTAGTTAGGGAGGATAATTGTTTATGTGGATATGACCCAAACATAAGTAGTCTTAAGGATTATTTAGGTAGTCTTGAAGAGGTCAATCATGGAAATTATCTTTTTGATCTACTTAAGTAAGTCTTTGATAGCCTTTGATGAGGAAATGTCATATTATCTATATGTTGATATGTTGATTTATTGTAAGTGTGTATGTGACTCGTCATAAGTATTCTTAAGGATCATTTAAGCATGCCTAGGTACGTTGTATGGGTGGTCTATCTTTGTGTGACTTAAATGAGTCTTAGGATAGCTTTAAGTGAGATAATTACATACTAGAAGATGTCTAAAGTAAAATGAAGGACCGTTAATGTAATAGTGAATTGAGTTCACTGCACAGTGAAGCGAATTCACTGTAATGTTGTCTAAAATGTTGCTTTTTGCTTAAATGATTTCTTGTGTGTTTCTAAGTTCTTAAATACTGTTCTTATGCTTAAAGTATTATGTTTTAATCAATATTCATGAAAAGAATGATATTTACTAAATGACCCTATTTTATGGTTTTTGCATTGCTTCCATGCTTAATACATCTAATGTGCTAACCCCTTCTTTTCCCTTTTTGACTAAAGTGTAGGGAATTGGAAGTCTTTATGTGCCAAGGAGGATGGATATGTTGATACAACTTTGAAGATGATGTATTTGTGAGTCTTCATCGATTCGAGGACAATGTCCATAAGTTCTTTATGTCTTAGTCTTATTTTATTATCTTGTATGTGATTTATCTAAGTGTTGAGTACTCTTAAGTTTAGATAGTTCAAGTATATATTGTAAAGATTTAATGTTTTAAAGAAAGTCTTCCGCTTGTGTAATGTTTATGAGAGAATTCTTCGTGTGTGAAGAATGTTTTAAATTCTTACCTATTTTAGTATGTTTATTATGCAATTAATGATACAAGAGGCTTAGATGAGACTTCTTGAAGTCTCATTTGCTGTGTGACGACACAAGGATTGTCTAACTTCTAGGGTGTACTTGTGGGTGGTGACAAATCTAGTATCAGAGCATAAGGTTTAGGGAGTGTCTTAGTTGTCGTATAAACAACATATATTAGAGTCTTTTCTATAATGTGAAGCGTGCTGCATTATAAATAGAAGGCTATTGGGTGCTAGGAAAATTTCACTTCTTCATTCATCTAATCGTGCCTAGGAACTTTGTATATGGTGTCTTTACCTTGTTTTCCCTTATGTGTTGGTCCCTTGAGGGTGACTTTATGTAGTTTGGGGTTAGGGAGAGAAAAAGATGAGATGCGATTTGTTAGATGAGGTATGATAGAAGGTGGTTTTGACCTTAGATTAGTGTGGTTACCTTTTGAAGGGTAGTTATGTTTGAAAGAATGGTAAGGTATATTGATATAAATGTGAAGGAGTGGGTGTTGAGATTATTTGAAATTGTTTAAGGCCCCAATCATAGGAAGGGAGGTGATGGGGTTTGAACGTGTAAAGGTGAGTTCTCCTAGTAAGGGGGATGTAAGGGTTAGATGATAAGACTTTGAGAATCCTTAATCTTCATGAGATAGACCTTGGAAAGAAAGTATTAGTAAGGTTTAAGGTTCCTTGAGGGAGTTCCTTGTAGTGGATGTTATGTTGACCTTGGAATGGGTTTCTCCTAAGTGGGGGAGTATGGTGAAGAGTATGGTTGTTGGGAGTGAAGTACCTTTAATTTTTATTTATGTGTTTATTCAAGACTAAAACAAAGAGTTCTTGGTAACTTAAATTCGTAGGAGTCTTTTGTGGAAGGTGAGTTCCAAATATTCTCCTTATGATATGCATCGTTTGATTGAAGTTTTGTTTAATGAGAAAATAAGTTTTCATGTACGGTATCTTCCTCATTATTCATGTGCATATAGTGTAGGTTGCTAATTGTTTCATATAGTTGAAGGGTGAGCATGCCTAAGTGGTTATATGAAAAAGATTTGTTGAGCATTTGTAAGGAATTTCTTATGTGTTGCATTATGTAATTTGTGAAGCCATGATTATGTTGTAAGATGTTCTTATATGATGTTACCTTTCATATTAGCATGTTTCTATCATGAATTGCCTAAAAGTTGCTTTTTTGAAAAGTTGCACAAATTCAATGTATAGCACTGGCTGTTCACTGTGAAGATTTTCAAAATTTGACTAATTTATTCCTTGGTCTAAAATTGTTGTAGTGTGGATAGAACTGATGTACATGAGCATGATAATGAATATAAAATGGGTTTTAGTTATTTGGAGTTAGGCATGTGAGTTTCATGGCATAATGAGTTCTAGAATGTCTTCTAGTTTCTTGTTGTGTTGTGAACCTCTTGACTATGTGAAATTTATGTTTTCTTCATAATGATGTGCTATATGATATGGTCAAGAGTTTGTAATTGAATCTGTATTCTTGGAAGTGTTCGGAGAGTGGCAAGTGTCATTCGAGGACGAATGTTGTCCAAGAGGGGGAGACCCCAAAAATGACTTAGGTGTATCTAGGTCGTAACATGGTTGTCATGATTGTATAAGTCCTAAAATGGTCTATAATATGGGTTTGAGGTAGCGGATAAGAGTTTAGGTGCATTGTGAGACCAAGACATTCAACGACTAAGTGAGCTATGTGCCTCATATGTGGTTTTATGTGTTTATATGTAATTTATGAGGTTATAAGGTCATTAAATGAGTTATTATAGTGTATATAGGCAGTGTGTTAAGTTTTGTGAAGTTTAGAGGTCAAACGTCCAAGAACGTCCATAATGCACGAATGGTTTGCCTTGAAATGACCTTGTGCGTCTATGTATGTTTTGTCGAGTTTTACGTGTTCGTTTTGGATGAAACTCATGTGGTAGGTCCTAAAATCGAATTATAACATATTTGGGTTTGAAACGTTTGGGTATGACTCCAAGTAGGACCCTTAGGGGGCCCTAAAGGAGGACCCCAACTTGGAACTCAACAATGCCAGGTAGTGGAAGTTGACTTACACAAACGACGGCCAGTCGACCAGGCGACGGCCCATCGATGGGTCTCATCGATGGAGATACTTGTCCTGCAGGTTGGACAGTTTCTGGTTTAACCCACGAGACCCTAACAATAGGGCGCGGGTGAGACCACGGACTGTAGATGTGGGCGTCGATGGTGCTGCCTGTTTTCCTGCCAGCTTTTTGTTAAGTTGAGGGGGGAAGTTGTAAATTCTCCCCAAGTCTTATAGAGTGTGAGTAAGGTTTTTTTAAGTGTTTATGGGTATTTTAAGTGTAGATAAGTCATTAAACTCTCATTATAACCCTAAAACCCAAATCAAAACACATTCCCTCCAAAAGTTCCTTCAAAAACATCCATTAGAGTTCAAGGGGAAGATGGAGCTTCAAGATTGTTTTTCAATGGAGTTTATTTTTATATCATTGATTTCTTATAATAAATAATGGGAGTTCTTCATCTTATACTTTCTATCTACCTTAGATCCAATTAAAAAGATTTCAAAAAGATGAAAAGTCCAATTTCTACTCTAATATTGGGTTCTTGCATAAATAGTTGTCAAACACTAAGATATGATAATATTGATATTTAATTTATGTTTTACAATGAAATTATCCATGAACCCTTGAGATTCACAAATCTCTCGATTTTGACTAAAATATGGGTTATGTGATCATGCTTTGAGATTGATGAATTCAAGTGTATATCGTTATGGGCTTTTGATTCGTGTACAGATTATAGTTAATTGGTTTGTAGGTTGTTTCAATTTGATCAATTTAATATTGTAAATTCTTAGATCTATTAAATATTACGCTTATTGAATTGATATTGACTTAAGGTTTATGAATTCTAATTTAGTTTCATATAGGCTTTTGATTAATGTAACAATTATAGTAAATTGATATATAGGTTAAATTAGATTGATGACTTGAAAATTACAGTGAACTATTAAGACTCCAAAATGGTGAAACATCCAAAGCATTTACAATGATGAATAAGCATAATTTCCGTAGTGGTTTCCCTTCAAAGTTCATCCTATGACTCACTAAGGTAAGACATGAAAGAAGTACGCATATACCTCCTTCAATACACACCAACGCGATCCTCTAGACTTCCTTTCTTTCGCCATGCTCACCTCGGGATAATAAGAACCCACTCAATGGCAGTACAATAGAAGAACACCCAACAAACTACAAATGTCTTCCCTTTCGGAATGCCTACTTAGTGCAATGAGTAGATAGCATCCCATACCAGCACCTACCCTAAGTAGCACATTCTTTTAGAAGGTTTTGCACCAAGTCTTCCCTTCCGGAAGGTCCTACCTAGTGAAATGAGTAGATTGCATCCCATACCACCACCTAACCTAAGTGACACGTTATTTAGAAGACTTACTTCAATAAATTCACATAAGACTCACCAAGACTCCCCTTTCGGAAGGTCCTACTTGGTGCAATATATAAATAGCCCTTACCACTATCTACCCTAAGTAGACTGTTCTTTTAGGAGACTTAGTACTTCTATTAATTTTGTGGGAGTTAGATTAATCGACATAGACCCTGAGAGCTAGACTTGGAATCCCGATATTAAACCCTATCAAATGAGGGATCCTCACTTGCCTAGAATGAGGTTATTCTCTTAGATTTTACATGGCTTGTCCAATAGCTACACCTATGCGGCCGCATAGTTAAAGGATAGGGAGATTGCTACTAAGTAACTCATTATCTACAAATGAGGAGTACTCATCTTAAGAGGTACATTGGAGTAGAACATCTCAACTCATGAAATATAATCCACCTGTCCTTTATATCCTCTCGGTGCTAGGCATAACTTCCCATGGATTCTCAACATAAAAGACTATAGGTTAAGGATAACTAGTGAACACCACATCTCAATTCAAGGAAAGCATTCATCCTCGAACCTATATTAGAAAGCTCATGGGATATAGTGGGGTTGCTACTAACACTTCATCTCAACTCACGAAGAGTGTTCACCCCAAAAATCCCCTTATGGACATAACTTAGCTTCATTCATTTATTCAAGTGTAAGTATGTGATGTGAGCACACCTTGAACGTAAGCTTTATTTTATTTACATTTAACTCCTATACACACTTAGACATTCATTAATCACATCACACATCTTACACACTTCATATTATCATATAAGTTCTGTAGACATAACCCTTAACATACTGCATAACAAGCTTCATAAACAATTAACAATAATAACTTCATTTACGCATTCTCTCTGACATACTTAACATATCATAATACTGCTTAACCTAAAAAGCCTTCATGGCCTCATTCACAATAAACAAGTAGCTTCACATTCATACGATTAAAGAAAACACCGCCATCAAGAAGGTGGACCATACCACTCAAGAGCATTTGAAATTAACGCCAAACAACATAACCAACTTGCCCTTACATCCAAGCTTTTATCACCTATAACATTTTACTCAATATTTCATCATAATAAATCCCTTTGAGAAGTATCTAAATAAAAATAACAACCATAAGAAACCAAAACTTTAAGACTACCAATTCATGCTCATTTAACCCATTTCCTAAGTCAAAGTTTTATAAAAATCTTTAACATGATTTCATTAAAGTTTTAACCTTGAAGTCATCAACTAACATTAGGAATACCATTATTATGTCATTAGACACGTTTTCATGCAAGACCCATATTTAAATTTGAAGATAGAGAAACTAAGGTTGAAAACTCATTTTGAAAATTCATTAGAAAGTGACTCCTTGAATGGAAGAGAGTTAAACTATGGATACCATCACTCACATTGAAGAAATAATAATGATTTTTTATGGATAAACGACCACCAATAGCCCTCCTAGCATTTCTTGACTTCTAGCTTCCATAATGACTTGAGAGAGTCTTCTAAGGGTGTAGGGTTTAGGGATTTAGGAAGAGGGGTCTAAAATGAGGTCTTAGGGTTTAGAAAACTTTAATATGTCTAATAAAACTAAAACGGATGTTGCAGCGTCATTAAAGACTTGGGGTGAATTTACCAAACACCCCTAGCCAAGACAGTCCGTATTAACAGTTTTGTAGACCTCACAGACGAGACCTAACCAACGGACCGTCTGTGCATCAACAGACCGTTGGTGGCGTCTCGTGGGTTGAAACTAAGATCCAAATTGAGACTGGAAATCCTGACATTCAAGGACAATCGACTCCCTAGGTCGACAGACCATTGGTGGACCAACGGACCATCCTTAGGGTCGTCGTTTGGTCACTGCTTTGGCAGCTTGTTGCCAAGTCTTGGGCCATTAATCTAGGGCCCCTTGTGGGTCCTATGTGGGTTCGTGCCCAAACGTTAAACACCTAAAATAAGTATTTTAGGTATTAGGAGCATCTTATGCAATTTATAAGCAAAACTAACACATAAAACATACTTAAACACCTCAAGACACACAAGCGCTACCTAAGGGCACACCTTCCGAACGTCACATTCTTTGATGTTTGACCTACAAACTTCACATACTACCTAAGAATTCTTAAGTAACTCATTTTAAATTCAAATTAACTCAATAAAACACTCATGGGGATCTAGTTCACGTTAGTTTTTTTGGGGGCGTTATAGACTCTATGAGAACAAATGCTATCACCGAGTAAGCATGTTATGGGAAGTAGGTCTATTTGAGATGGAGAATAGAGTACATTGTATATCTATTATAGAATGAAACTAGAGTACATAAAATTCCTTCATATTTCTTAACCATGTGCCTAAATGGGAAGTGTCCTAGTTCCACCCTTGGCAAGTAGATCACCCACATCGGAGTAGGTTAGAACTCCGACTTCCATGTTTATCTATCATGGTGTATATCAGTTATTTCCTATTATCATATTGTTGGATAACTACTAGCACTAAAGAGGTTCTATAAAGTTTATGTGGTGGTATGGGACATTATCCATACATTTCAAAGTAGAGTTTGAAGATGTTAGTGAGAGTCCCTAGGTTCTTCCAAGACCATTAATTGAATGTTCTAATGTGATTAATGTATCTCAAATGAACTAATGAATTTAATGACTTAAGTTAAGAAACAATGTCAAATGAAGAATTACTTATCTAGAGTAGTTCAGGGTTGTCTAGTTAAGGCGTGAAGGGGGCATAGGAATGGTCACTTTGTATCTTACTTATAAAATTCTTAAGAATTACTCTAGTTAGGGAAGATAGTTGATTATGTATACATGATCTAAGACTTAGATAGTTTTAAGTATTATTTAGGTAATCTTGAAGAGGTCAATCATGGACGTCATATTCTTGATTTACATAAGTAAGTCTTTTGATAGACTTTGGAAGGAGAATGTCATATCATCTATATGTTGTTGAATTTAGTGAGAAGGATTATATCTTAGGTAGTATATAGGATCTCTAAGCGTGTGTGTGTAACGATTACCTTTGGTAGGAGAATGTCATGTTCATGTGGTTGATGTAGAGTGAGTGTGTGCAACTCCTCATAGGTTGTCTTAAGGATCATTTAGGTGTGCCTAGAGAGGTTGTATAGGAGGTCTCTATGTCTAAGTTAAGCGATTCATAGGATAGCTCTTAGTGAGAAGATTGCATGCAAGAAAGTGTTCAATGAGAATTGGAATGACATCACTGTAGCAGTGAGAAATAATCACTATAAAGTGACATAGTTTATGTAATGTTTCCTTAAAAATGTCATAAATAACTAAGTGATTTCTTATGGATTTCTAAGGTGTTAAATTTTTTTCTAATAATTATATAATGATATTTAAATCAAAATATGTATGTTTTCCATAAATGTCTGTTTTCATGACTTTATGCATTATGCCATACTTAGTACGTGTGTTTGTACTAATTTCATGTTTTTATCTATATCTAAAGTGATTCATAGGTTAAGGTTCTTTTTGAGAGCTAATCTTGGATTAGAAGATCGTTCAAGAAAGTTGAAGTATGTCCTATTTGACTCGAGGGCATAAATGTCTTTTATTTCTCTTATCAAAGTATTGTAATAGACTTAGTAGTACTTATTTCATTTGTGTATGGACCGTGTCCCAAAGTATTCATTTGTCTATGATTTGATGGTATGATACTTAGTATTTCCTATGAGTTTATATGAAAGATATTTTTAATACTTATAGAATGTTTGTGATAATTTTTAATTCCACACTACTTTTCATATCTTTATATGCGATTAACGATATGAAGGACTTCTACAAGACGTCGGAGAGGTCAAGTATGCCGGTTGCACTCCGAGAGTGACATATCTTCTAAGGTGTGGTCTCGGTATGTGACATAAGTGTGAAAGGAAGCTGAAGTCCTAGAAGAATTCAAGTTATAGGGAAAGGTTGAAGAAATTGAGGTAAGGTGACTGCTCTATTTTTGTCATCCTTACATATGAGTTTGAGTGAGGAATTAGGGGTGTGTTGTCATGAAGAACTCAAGGGGGTGGTGAGTTCAATAATTGGTTGTATGATAAAGAATATTTGGGGCTTTTCTATGTGTATTATTTTTTGTGTAGCTTGGTTGATCTTGGGGAACGGATATATAATGTACGTGTTGGACAAAGAATGAGGGTGTGGTTATACACAATATGTTAAAGGCCGTATTGGCTCATTATGAATTGAGACTCTCTTACGTTGAATTATTAATATCTACTGTTATTTACGTGAATTGATGATGAAGGATCCATGTGGATCAATGTATGAAGATTTGAGCATGCTTAGTCTAGTTATCAATGAGATCACTCTAACATTGGTCCTTAATTGTATATAAGTAAAATTAGATTATGTTGAGAGTCTTATAGCTACAATTTTAGGTTAATATGATGTTTAAATTATGGATATGAATCTCGTATGATCAAAGTAAAGAAGGCTTATATGAATTTATCTAGGTTCGTCTAGTCTATCAAGTGGTAACTTGTGACCTTGAAGTTAGGTTGGTTATTATATGACTAGATCATTGTGAATCGTCCTTAGCTATTGCCTATATGTATAATGTGATGATAATTAGGTATAATTTATCTAACATGAATAGATAACCATTGAATTGGTAAAGATTGATTTAGATTCTTCTAGCCTATAAAGTGAATGTTGTAGTGTATATGATATGATCTTAATGTTAGGGTAGATGAAGCATGATTTCATTGGAATAATGATCTATTTAAATACTTCCCTACATGTGTACTGTTGATAAATTGTTATTGATGATCAATGCAAGTGAATTGTGTTAAAGATTTATGTTCTTCTACTTTCTAGTATATTAGATTGTAATATGATCTTGTAGTGATTTGTACATGGTTTATTTTATGATTATGGTACTTTCTCTACTGCCTTATGTTCGAATTTCTTATGAAAGAATAGAAATGGTAAATTATGACCAAAGACTAAAGAATTTGTAAGAATTCTATACTTTTCTATTTCTCTACTTCTCTACAGTATTGTTGATGAAGCCTTGTGTGGCATTGCGTGGTATGGTCCATTTATGGTGACGGTGTTTACTTTATTGAAAATGTATATGTGATGTGATCATGTCCTTGAAGGACACTATACTATGAATGGGTGTTGGTGATGAATCATCCTATATGAAGCCTATACACAGTTCCAATTTTAACAATAATCTAGGTTATGCTGCTCATTGCATGAGCATGTAAATGGTTATGTTAAGATCATGTGTATGTTCTTCCATTAATGAAGTATTAATTATGGATGAACCCTACCCATGCACCCCTATGTGAATGTGTGAATAACTAAGGTTAGGAGTCTTGAATGTAATGTTAAGATTGTCTTGCCTCATATTCTAAATTGTGTTGTGTGGTCTATGCTTGAAAGTGTAATATGGTCTAAGAGGGTGGCTGCCTCAATGTGTTTTATTAGTAATTATGTGATCATATTGACCAATGTACAGACACCCTCACTTTAGATGAATGTCTAAAAGTAGTATAGGTCAAGGTGTCTAAATGAAAGGTAGTTCTCATATTCACTAGTGTCTACTATTATGCATATTCAGATTATAACAATGGAAGTATGATATGTGATTCCTTAACTAGGATGACATGATAGGTGTACTAGTATGGGCAAAGGTATGGAACCTTGCCTATGCATTACACATGTGTGCCTTGATAGGATAGTTTATAGTTTTGGTTTCTCTGTGCATGAATATGAATGTATGGTCATGTATGGTTTTAATGTGTTTATGTGAAAGGAGTATTCATATATATGTATACACACACACATGAGGGATGATCTAGTCAATAGAGGATCCTTGATAGGTGTGCTCAAGTGTATCCTAAACTAGATACTCCTAATGATATATGCTATGTCCATGTGAAAGGGTTTCTCATGTGATTTAGTTTGATGAACTCTCATCTATGACCTATGAGCTAAGCATAAAAGGACTCAATATCCTAATTCCTAATTTTATAAAAGAAATGTAATAATGGCTTTTCAATAAAGGGAACTTAGCTTAGCACCGAATGAACTTGAATATGAGTGGTGTCCCTTCCCAATATGGGAATGAAGGTCTACCATAAATCTATGAGGTGGATAAACACAATGCCTCAATAGGAATAAATAGTGTTTCCATATGTGAATAACAATAATGCCCCATCTTGGCATAAAGAGGGTTTTAACATGTACCTCCAAGTTTAATAACTATGCTTCCACATAGTGTCTAGCAAGTGAATTAACTTAGTATGCTAGCATGTGTTAATGTTCTACTTTGGCTAGGTAAGAACACCTTTCATTGGTGTAAGTCTATACAACACCAAATTCCATGTTTAGCACTTATGGTCTTAGTGTCGGTTAAGGGTATAGTTTTCGTAAAGTAAAATGGACAATAGAAGTAAATGACTAAGACCCTACATAGGATGACCTAAGGGATGTTACTTAGGATAGGTGGAAGTAATGAACCCATCTAGATATTTGACAAGTAAGATCCTTAGGAAATTCTAGAAAGGTGTTCTAATGTAAATGATTATGATTATGTGTTTATGGATGGCATGGTAGTATTTGTCTATTTGTCATGAAGATGTGCATGGTATGAGTCTATGTGATGAATTCGTATTCTTATATGCACAAGGTGAGTCTTAATGATTATATGATGAAGATTGTTGACATGAATACAGTGGTCTTCACTTACTTGTTGATATATAAAATAAATGTTTAGGCTTGTGGTGTTTAGTAAGAATGTGTGAGGTTATGGGGCTTTACACATACATTGCACTAGTAAACATAGAGTAGGATTATGAGTAAGGCCTTATAATGCATAGATGTGAAAGTGAAGTTAGTATATGTGTAAGTTAATGTAGCTTACTGTAATATTCCAAAGGTCTTGACTTAGATAGGTCTATCATGTGCTATACTTCTATGATGAGATGTGATGACTTGTGTAGGTTGTATGTATGCTTTCTTTGTTACCTTAATGTGATGCATTACACCAAATATTACTAGTGGGTTACTTTGGATGTTAGTGAATAGAAGAAAATATAGCTTACTTTAAAGCAAAAGGAGCTCACTGTAAAGTGACCTTAAAAATAGCTTAAATTATATATGTGATTTTCAATGATGATTGGACTTTTAATGTCTATATGAAGTATGTGAATGATATAAATGAAATTGTATGAAGGTTTTATGAATATTTACTCAAAAAGGTATAAGTATGATTTCAAGAAAATGTTCCTTTTTAATGCATGTTTTTTCATGATTGCCATACTTAGTGCATTCATGTGCTGATCCCATTTTTCTCTACTTTTTACACAAAGTTTAGGTTATGGATGCTTAAAGGGTGTCTTAAATGGTGAAGAGCTTGATAGATTATTCCCAAGCTCAAGAAAAAGGAATCCTTAAGTTCAAGGATTTCCTAATGTTATGTCTTTACTGTAAAGTGCTTAAATGTTGTATAGTTATGTATTATGTTTTAAGGGCTATGTCCCTAATGCATTCTAATGTTGTTGAGTCTAAGATGGCAAAGAGACTAAGAGTTGAAGTAGGTAATAAGATATTTTATAAATATATGAAGTGAAGTTTCTAGCATATGATGTACTGAGAATATTTTAAATTTTCCACTAAATTTACTATGACAATGTCATGAATGATAACTACAGGCTTGTATAAGACCTCCGAGAGGTCAAGTACGCCATTTTACTTCTATGGGGTGCTCCCCGGATGTGACAAACGTGGTATCAGAGAATGAGATTTTTAAAAGTGGCTTAGGGTCAAAAAAGTCTCATATTTCCACCTCTAGTCGAGTCTCATATAATTGGTGGTGAGTTGTGACACATCAAATTGTATGAGAGGCTATAGGACGATAGAGTTTTCCTTCTTCATCATTCTCATATCGTTCCATAGAACTTAACTCCATAAGATCTCTCTCTTATGTTTTCTTGTCTGGGGGTCTTTTACATTTGATTTCTTGGATGAGATTGTTCTCTATGATTGAGGTAGAAAACGTGAGTTTAAATGCTTATTTTTTTTTTATGATTGAATGAGTATGTGTGAAGGTGAATTTTGTCATGTTTTGATGATGTGATGCCAGTTATGGATACATATGAAATTTATGCAAAATAACACGTTATATTGAGAAATGAATTGTCATGATATAGTTAAAGCATGTTAGAATGTAATATGGTTAAAATGATTTCTTTTGGAATGATGTAATCCTATATGGTTTTACATGATTGTAGCGTAATACTATGATTTGAAATTATGGTTAAAATGAGTTATTTTGGAATGATGTGTTCCTATATGGTTTTAGATGATGGTAGCCTAATACTATGATTTGAACTTGCAATTCTTAGTGACTACCTATGGAAGCATGCTACCCTAAGCATATGTGCTTAAAAGTGTTCAATATTTTCCTTTGTATATATGTGTTCCTTGATAAGTTTCCTATTATGGATTCGAGTCCTTTGTATAGACTTGATTCTGGGTGTAATGATAGTATGCTTGTCTTGGTAATGTTTGCATCGCATATTGTCATGGTTTTCCCTTCAAATCCTAAATGTTGCATTTTTGGAATTTTGTAGCATGTTCACTGTAATGCTTGGCAGCTTACTTTAAGATTTTTGGAAATCAACTTAATTGTTCCTTGGTAGGAAGTTGTTAAAATGTGTATAGATTGATGCATATGATCATGGTAAATTATGTAAAAGAGGAGATTTGCTATTTGGAATGAAGAATGAGATTTTTATGGTAAGATGAGTTGTAGATTTGTTTCTAACTTCTTATTGTGTTGTGAGTCCCTTGATGTTGTGAAATTTATGTTTTCCCGAGAATTGAGGGTAGTATTCTTATCTTTCTAGGGTGATAATGTGGGTTTGATTGACCTAGAAGTTACCTTACTTTAATTTTGAAAGAAAAGAAAGAGTCCTTAAGGCTAAATCTCCTTGTTGTTTTCCCCTACCTTGGTGTCTATTGTATTGTTGAAGAACTAATGTGGTTAAATAGTACGACCTAACTTGATAATTGGGGGATAATTTGCCAAAAATGGCAAGGTCTATAATACCTTGGTGTTCCTATGTTAATTATTGTAAATCCTTTTTAAGTGGTGATCACTTTTAACTGATGATAATGAAGGTTGTTAAGTTAAAATACTCTTAAGGTTTGGTTAAGTTTCTCTTAATCGGGTCTACCCTAAGTGGGGGATGGTGATTGAGTATTAAGGTTGTAGATATTTTTCTACCTTGTCCTTTTATTCTTAGTTGAACTTGAATCAAATAATATTTAGTAAGCTTGTTCATGATAGAATTCTTGTCTCAAATATGAATTGCATGACCTTCACATGTTTAGTGTGTCTTGATTGACACTATCTTAATAGTATTTTTAAGATTCTAAAGTACTTGGAAAAGAATTTTGATTAACTTCATGGTTTTCTCATGTTGATTGTGCATCTTGATATGCTAGTTTTGAATTAAACTTCATGAGATAAGATAAGAAACATGGTTGTAGTCACTTGTGAAGTGTAATGCTTAGCCTTATAATGGAAAGTTGAGTTTCTTTAGAATGAAAATTGTAGAGCCTATTGAAAACTATGTGACTTTTATGATATGGAAAGCATGATAGTACGTCCACTCTTGAAAAGTGAAAGCATGTTTAGCTAAGTGTTCATGTGTGTGCGTATGATTTGTGTTATTTTTCTCAAATGATGCTTATTGGGAAGGCTATTACTGTGTTAGAAATTGACATTTTGTGAAAGTACTTCCTATTTGTTGTGATGTTCTTGGTGTGACTTACCATTTGGAATTCACTAGGAAGGAAACATGAGCATGCCTTGGTTTAAAAGTTGAGAATTTCTCATCATAAGAGGAAATTGATCTTATACTTTGCTTAGGTGTGAACTCATGATACATGTAAGGGTGTTGAGGAGAAGGACATTCCTTTATAGACACCACTAAGAATGGTATGGTTAAGTATCACCTTCATGGCACTAGGTCTAACCAATAAAGAACTTTGTTGATTAAATTAACTGAAGTCTATATGGATTGAGGAATGAGTGCTTAAATGGCTTTTGAGTATTGTTGGAATCTGCCTATGTGTGACCATACATAATGATCTCTAAATGAATTGAAGTGTAATGATCATATTATGAATAGGAGAAGGATGTTCCTTCTATAAACATGATAAGAGCCTTTGTTTTAATCCATTAGGGAGTGAGTGAATGGAAGTTTTGCTTGCTTGTTTACATTGAGTGTTAAAATGATTTTTAGGATTTGTTCATTGTAAATTTGGTGCATTGAATTCTATGTGATGATGTTATAAATGTGATGAACTTATCTATCAAGCATTTAAGTCCTTGTTGTGATTAAAGGGTTCTAAGTGTCATTCGAGGACGATTGTTCCCAAGTGGGGGATATTATAAGGACCCCAAAATGAGTGTATGACCCCAAAAATGACTTAGGTGAACTAAATCCTACTATGTTAGTATCTATGGTCTAAGGTCCTAAATAGGTCTAATATGTGGTATAGAGGCAATCACTAAAGTATTAGGTGTATTGGAAGTCAAACGTCAAGGGATGACTAAGATGTACGACGACTAAGTCACCTATGTGTCTCATATGCGGTTTTATGTTCTATTATGTGATTCATGAGGTTTAAAGGTCTGTAAATGAGTTATTATAGCATGTATATACAGTGTGTCGAGTTTTATGGAGTTTGGAGGTCTAACGTCCAAGAACGTCCATGATGTTCGAAAGGTGTGCCATGAAGTGACCTTGTGTGTCTAGGCATGTTTCATCGAGTTTTACTTGTTCGTTTTGGATGAAATTTATGTGAGAGGTTTTAAAATCACAGAAGATAATATTTGGAACGTTCGGGAAATTATACCCAAGGACAAACCAAGGGTCCTTGAGGAAGGACCCAAGTTGGTGGCCAAAACTGCCAAAAGGCAGTTCACCTAGGGAAAGCAATCGACGACCAATAGCCTGGACGACGCCAACTAGCTGGTGGGCGTGGGTAGGTATTTATCCTGGGTGGCAAGACTACCATTTCCCAGCCTCTGAACCCATCTACGGTTTCCAGCATGCCCCATAAGTGGGCTTACGCCCCGTCGATGGGCAGTCCGTCGATTGGCATGTGTGCCTGCATGCAGTCATTGTTAAGTGTAGGAGTAAACTTGTAAATTCACCCCACTTCCAAGTAAGAGTATTGTCGGTTTATTAAGTGTCTTTTGGATATCTTAAACAAGTAAATAAGTGTTTAACTTGGAGGTGACGTTTTGAGTGGAAATTCTTCATCAAAGTGAATAATTATCATCATTGAGGTATGTATATTGATCCTTGAAACTCTCTTCATCAAGGTGCCCCGATTCTGAAGATGTTTTCAAAGTTTCTAAAGTTGAATTGTCCAATTTCATGATTCTACCATGGGTTCCTGCATTAAAGATTTCTAATCATTGAATAATGATTTAATTGATATTGTATTGATGATTTTAATCTAAACTACTTATGAACCAATGAATTGTGTGAACCCTAGATTTTGACTAAGTTATGGGTTACTTTATATTAACCTAATGTTGTTGAATTCTAGTGTAGATTTCTATAAGTTTTCTAATAATGTAAGAATTGTATTCAATTGATATCTACGTTATCTTATATTGTTGAATTGACCTATTTTCATCGATTATCATAGTTTCAACATTGAATTATTGTTCAAGGCCATTGTTAAGGGCCTTATGTCATTGAATTGGATGAATTATCAACAAGTTGAGGTGTTGAGGATGTTGAGGGGATAATCTTCCCTATTCCATTTATTTTGATGTTAATACTTCCATTATGTTTTGATTGGTATGGTCCACTTATGGTGGTGGTGTTATGTGAATTTACATGGCCTTGTCAGCGTTACATTATGCAATATGATGATCATGACACTACTTGAAGTAATATGGCTTTTGTGTAATTGATTATGTGAAGTATGATGATATCTATCTACTTGTTAAGCAATATGAAAGTATATGTGATCTATGGATGTTATGTAGGTGATCATGTTAGACTATGACCATGTGCTTATATGTGTAGTCTTATATGTTGATAAATTATTGTTCCTACTTGACAATATGAGTTATGATGGTTCTATTGATAATTATATTGTAACATGTAGGATAACATTAAGAATATAAGGGTCATTCCTAAGTGCTTTAAACAATGATATGATATCTGTGATAAAGTGAAAGAATGTAGTGTCTTGTTTAGTAGACTTGTATCCCTTACTTGATATATTAATTAATGTTATAAGATTATGAGATGTCTTTACTAGGTAGGCTTAATGCACCCTTGTCAGGTATGAATGAAAGATATGTGAGACCTTAGAGGATATTAAGAAGGTTATGTACGTGGTAAAGGTTATGTTATGAATATTAAAGTTGAGAGCCGTAATGGTATCCTCCATGTAAAGAAATGATAGACTTAAGGTTAATTGGATGGAACGACATCATATTAATCCTTAGCAAAGTCATAATGAGTTTTCTTAGTCGCCATTGGAAGGTAGCCCTAGTAGACCTCCTTGGTAGGGTGAATGTGATTGAGATATAAACTAGATAAGGAAGTCTCTTCATGGAATCATTAAATGTAAACTACTCAATGAGAACCAAGGCTAGCACCGAGTGGTTATGCAATGGGAAGTATCTCTACTTGAGACTGAGACTATAGTACAATGTACCTCTACTTGACAATGAGACTAGAGTACACAAAAGCCCTTCATACTACTTAACAATGTGCCTACATGGGATGTGTCCTAGTTCTACCCTTGGCAAGTTGAACACCCTCATCGGAGTAGGTTAGAACTCCGGATTCCATGTCTAGCTATCATGGTCTATGTTGGTTATTGCCTATTCTCATCATGTGGGATACTTACTAGTACTAGAGAAGTTCTATGAAGTTAAAGTGTTGGTATGGGACACTATCTAGACATTGCGCAGTAAACTTTGAAGGTGTTAGTTAGAGTCTCTAGGTCTTGTCCAAGACCGTTACTTGAATGTCCTTTATGTGATGTATGAGTCTTTATGAACTAATGAACTAATGACTCATGTTATGAAGTATGTAAAAGGAATGAGTACCTCTTTAGAGTAGTTAAGGGTTGTGTAGTTAAGGTGTGAAGGGGGCATTGGAATTGTCACTTTGTATCTTACCTAGATGAGTCTTAAGAATGATTCTAATTCGGGAAGATGTTGATTATGTGGACACGATCCGAACTTAGGAAGTCTTAAGGATTATTTAGGTAGTCTTGAAGAGGTCAAACATGGACGTTATCTTCTTGATCACTTAAGTTAGTCGTTTGATAGACTTTGATTAGGAAATCTCATAGTGTTTATACATTGATATGTTTGATGTCTTTAAGTATGTCTGTGACTCATTATAAGTAATCTTAAGGGTCGTTTACGCACATCTAGAGTGGATGTATGGGTGGTCTCTCTTTGTGTGACTTAATTGAATCTTAGGATAGCTTTAAGTGAGAAAATTACATGCTAAAGGGTGTTTTCTTAAATGAAGAATAAGCATCTTCACTATACAGTTAATGAGTTCACTGTAAAGTGATCACTACAACAAGATTATTGGTTCAAATGTTATCATATATGTTTACAAGTTGTTAAATGTTGTATTTAAGATTATGATATGATTTTTAAATGAAAAGATGCATATTTCCGATAAAAGTCTGTTTTCATGATTTTTATGCATAATGCCAACATAGTATATGTGCTCATACTAATTCCATGTTTTATGAAAAAAATATAGTATAAGGAAAAATGACTACGTTTTGTAAAATCAATTAATCTTATAATTTAAGAAAAATTAATTTTTCCGAATTAACAAAGTCGCCACTTGATTGTTAGTAAAAATCTAGAAAAACTTATTAATAATTTTTCAAAAGATTTAAAACAGATAAAAATCAGTTGTAAAGAGTTCGAAGTTCAGATGCACATTCCGAGGAGATGTTAGGACCTCGGAATGCCCGTTAACTTGCGGTTGACCGGCGATTTGACTAAAATGACTTGACTTGAATATTCCAACATTTACCAAATAAATTTTATTTATTATTATTTTTTTACTTAAAATTATTATTACTTTTCTAATTAATTAGTGAAAAGAAAGAGATTATTTTAAAAGAGAATGACCAAAGGTGGTTGATTAGGATAGTAATAAAATAAAGTTTAAGTAACTTATAAAAATAATGTTATATATATATATATATATAATATATATATATATATATATATATATATATATATATATATATATACACTTCGCTCGGAGGGACCGTAGATCGGAAAGCGCCTTCTAAACCACCCCATTCACCCAAAAGAGAAGGGAAGGGGCCTATGTATTTGCATGACCCCTGAAGATTTCACCCTATCTTTATGCGGAGCCACTCCCCTAGCGGTCCTGCCACCACGCCGCAGAACGGGAGCTCGTGTGGAACCTTTTATTCTAGGGTAACAGCGGTAGAACGTAACAAAATATTACGGCTGCCAAACATATGGGACGGAGGTACGGTAAACCCGGCAAAAATATGAGACCCGAAGGGCCCGGAGCGCACAATCTTATCCTATCCGAGTCCGCGCTGCCAACTCACTCGGACAATTCTCTGAACACGAAAGTGTGCAGTTCCGCCCCCTTCTCCGATGCTGAGTCCAAGCAGCGCGTCAGAAATCACGGGCGAGCCACATGTAGGGAAACTTGCACGTGTTGTTCTGGCCGGGGACACCGGTATACAGTACTAATATGTGTAGGTTCCCGTAATTCGAGTGAGATTGTCGTGGCGCAAAAGCAGATATGGTCCGGTATTCCCTTGTTCATATATATATATATATATATATATATAATTTTTCTTTTCACTATTTTATCATTTATCATTTGAATTAATTATCTCTTTTAAAGGTAAAATAACTAAGGAGATAACCTAAGGGGATAAACTTAAGGGTTGACAAAACCAAAAAGTAGAAATAAAACCTAGTAAAATTAATTGTATAAATAAATTTTGAATATATGTATATATATAGAAATAAATGGCTATCGTTGAGAATCAATTAAATTGAAACCACAATGTTAGTCAAACATGAGTAAACAAATAGAGGAAGAGGGACTGAAAATTTAATTTGGGCTAATTAGCCCAAATCCACAAATTTGATGGGCCCAACTTCTTCCCATGTTCTATGTCTAAGTGGGCCTTGACCCTTGCCATTTTTCCCTTTACACCTGCACTTAAAACATTGGGCTTATTTGCTTTCAAAAATATGTATACAATTTCTTAATGTTGTTGTATACACGGTGTACCCGACCCATTTAGGCCTTCCAAGACCTGCATTTTTTGTTGAAATTTATGCCTTGAACATTTGACCTGCATGTTCCAATCTTTTCAACTACATATCCTATTTTCCGACTGTATACCAGTGTATATAATCGGTATACATGCATGCTTTTAATTTTTTGGGGGTTCAAAATTAACTTTCAGCGATCAAATTCTCTTTTCGACCTGTTTCTTCCAACTTGGGTCCGTATATCATGTACACAAAATGTATACTGCATTTTTAGAATCTTCGTTTGAGCCTTTTTGGAATCCAAAATTCAATTTCCAAACCCCAATCATTTCACACTTTTCCCTGTACGCCCATGGTCTGGCTGAATTAGTGACGAAAGAGGTTTGAGCCTGTATGGCTCGATTCAGGAATGCAAAGGGAAGAACTCCATTATGTACTCAGAGAGGATTCATACAACAAAGAAAAGAAACAATATTAGCATATGAATCAAATAAAGCAAATGACAGAACAAAGTAACTCAAGTATTTAAAGATCCAAGATGAAACCAAAATCAATAATAAATCACAATAAAAGATGACTCAAAACAAAGTTGAATAAACTAGTATATATTAACTGACACTCAACGATAACAAGAGTTAAGAAGACAAACATCTAAGGCCTATATAAGTAACACAATAAATAGTTACTCCAAACACAAATAATCTAATGACAAGCTACATGACAAGGAATATGCAGACATATTTTGAACAATACATTGTGTATACTTCCATAAGAGCAACACCTAAATAATTGGATACAAATTTCATATCAATAAGAATGGTCAAAAAAATTTTAGTAGCAATACAAGAATAGGTAGAGTTAAACTATGGTTTGTAGATATTCATTCACTTCATAATAGAACAATAAAGGCAAAAAATAAAATTTAAACCAACTGATACAAGTACATTAGGGTTGTAAGAAAGGAAATAGTCCTTAAGCCTAAGTAACTTCTATTGTTTCCCCTAAAGATATATGACATATGTGTCTATTTTACTGTATAAAGACCTTATGTGGTTAAATGGTATGACCTAAATTGATAATTTGAAGATATTTTGCCTACATATATAAGGTTTAGAATGCCTTCGTTGAAAACTAAAATTCCTTTTCATGTTATAATCACTTTAAGTGATGAATATGAAGGTTTTTAAGTTAAGATCCTCTTAAAATTGGGTTTAGTTGCTTTTAATTGGATTTACCCTTAGTGGGGGGTGGTGATAGAGTAGTAAGGTTGTAAATATTATTCTACCTTGTCCTTCTATTCACACTTGAGCTTTAATGTAATGAATTTTTAGTAAGCTTGGTCATGAATTGAGTTTTGCATAAAGTATGAATCGCATGAGCTTTATATGTTTTGGATGTATTAATTCACATTACTTTAAGGATATATTAAGATTCCAAAGTGCATGAAAGAATTTTTTTGATAAAATCCATGTTTTATAATGTTTATTTGCATGTTGATATGCTAGTTGTGAATAAACTTCATGAGGTGAGATAGAAAATACGGTAGAAGTTAATTGTGAGGTGTAATGTTGAGCGTTATAATGAAAATTTGAGTCTCTTTAAAATAAACTATTTTTAGTCTCTTCAATAATGATGTGACTTATATGGTATGGGAACCATGATTGTGGTCTCACATTTGAAAAGTCAAAGCATGTTTAGTTAAGTGTTAATGTGTGTACCCATGATGTGTGTTATTCTTCTCAAAATATGCTTACTCTGAAGGTGAGTACTATGTTTGAAATTGACATTTTTTTGAAATTACTTCCTAATTGTTCTAAGGTGCTCGGTGTGACTTACCACTTTGGCTTCACTAGGAAGGAAACATGAGCATTCCTTGGTTTAAAAAGATGGAAATTTCTCATTTCAAAAGGGAATTGACCTTGTACTTTGCTTAGGTGTGAACTCATGATACATGTAAGTGTGTTGAGGAGAAGGACCTTCCTTTATGGACACCACTAAGCATGGTATGGTTGGGTATGACATAAAGAAGGTTGCATGATGAGAGCCTTTGAGTTTAATGCATTAATGAGTGAGCGAATGGAAGTTTTCCTTGCTTGTGTGCATTAAGTGATAAAAAAATTTGAAGTTGTGTTCTTTATGAGCGCTTCATTTACTTATATTCAATGTTATAATATTATTAATGTGATGAAAGAATCTATGATTCATTAAAATAATAGTAGTGATTAAATCATTGTAAGTGTCATTTGCGGATGAATGTTTTTAATTATTGGATATTGTACGACCCACGAAATGAGTTAGGGTGTCTGTATGCAACATGTTTGTATTAAGTTTATAAGGTCCTAAAATTAATAATAATATTGTTTAGAGGCAGTGTTCAAAGTTTTAGGTGATTTGGATGTCAAATATCAAGGGACGACCAAGATGTTCGACGACTAGTCGCCTATGTGCCTCATGTGTATATATGTGTATGTTATGAGCTTAAGAAATCATAAAATTTGTTATAATTATATTTAATTTTAGTATATGAAGTTTCTTGAAGTTTGGAGTGAAACGTCCAAGACGTTCGAAAGATAGCCCTTAAGACGATCAATGTGTGTCTTGATGGGGCCTAGCCTGTTTGGACGTGTTACGTGCATTTGTTTTGGGTTAAACAGAGGTGGGAGGTCTGAAACATTTAAAGGTTTGTATTTACGTTGGAAACATCAGGGAACAACTTCTAAAGGGCCTCGGAAAAAGGCCCATAAAAAGGACCCAAGAGTGGTTGAGACATTGCCTTGACATAGTCAATCGACCGAACCAAATGATGGTCATTTTGTTGACCAACGGCCCGTTTATGAGGTTTATTCGATGTGCACTTATCCTTGGCAGGTATCAACAAAAAAATAGGCCAAGGTCCAATCAACAAAAGCCAAAGAATTGCCAGTCGATTGACCAATGACATGTCGATGGTGGTCCGTCGATGGTAGCCTGTAGTTATTGCTTGCGTATTGCTTTATGTAAGGGGTGAATGGGGAATTACCCCACATCCTAAAATGACTATAATTGATTAATTTTACCTATTTTTTTGTTGCATATACGTAGTCTAAAACATGACCAACCCATTCTCCATTCCATTTACTCAAATTGAACCTTCCATTCAAAACCAATTATTTCTAGAAACCTCCATTGTTTTTGGATCTAAAGAACAATATTTTATTCTCATAAATATTCATAAATTTGTTAATTTTCTAATCAATATAAAGGTATGGTAGTCCTTAATCACTATTTATCCTTCCATCTATAGAGTTAATCTAAAAGTTTTCAAAGAGAAAATATTCACAAATCTCTTCTTCTTCAATCTATCCATAGTTTCTCCTTCAAAATTTATTAAATGGTTATATCATTATTAGTTGATGTTATTGTATTGGTTTGCAAGTGATTTTCAGCCAATTGAATGATGAACCTGTGTTCCCTCCCTAAATCGATTTAATCCTTGCATGGGCTTTGTGATCTTTGTTTGTCATCGAATGAATTGTGACTCTATTACATTGAAGTGTTTATAAATGATGTTATTTATGTGAATTTATGTTGAATTAATGATTAAGAATCAATGTGGATCAATGTAGGAAAGTTTGAACATGCCTGGTCTTATTATCAACGGGATCACTGTAATGTGGGTTCTTAATCGTACAAAAGTGGATTCAAGAATGTTAAGTTGTTTGTATCTGCCGTTTTAGTCTAATATCATGCTTGAATTATGGATATGAATATTGTATGATTAAAGTAAAAAAGGATTATATGAATCGAACTAGGTTCTTCTAGTCTATGAAATTGTAACTTGTGATCTTAACGTTAGGTTAGTTGTTATATGAACCGATCATGATTAATTGTATATATATGCTTCCTATGATGTAATATGATCATGAATTTATGTAAAAGATCTAATGTGCATCAATGAATGATAGTATAATAGTATTAACCTATGTGGATGTATCTTCCATGATAAGAATTCAACATTATTTGAAATTGTTGTAGGATTCCATTTAGGTTATGAGTTCTTTGGATACTGATCTACATGTAAATTATTGATGAATTTTTATTGATAAAAATGACTAGGGGAGGTTGATTGATGATCTATGCTTTTCTATTCTCTAGAACAATGGTAATATTTTGCACTAGTTGTGTCATGATCTTTTAGCGACTTGTATATGGTTTCTCTCTTGTTTAAAGTACAATTAGTGAATTCACTGTACAATATTGATCAAAAGGTTTGATGAATTTGTAAGGTCTATTCTTCCTCACTACTTTTCTATATAATGTTGATGAAGCCTTGTATGGATTTGTGTGGTATTGTCCACTTATTCTTTAGGTGTTTACTTTATTGAGATTATATATGTTTTCACAATGACCTTTAATGAAAATTAATGATTAAATGAACGAGTGGTTATGATGATAACCTTATGTGGAACTTGTGCCTAGTCTTCTTCTATAGTGGTGAATCTAGGTGATGTCACTATTGTATGAGCATATAAATGGTTATGTAAAGGATATATGCAACTGCTGCCTTTGATGAGGTTCTATAATGCTATATGTGATATAAAGCTAAGATAACTACATAAAGACTAAAGTTTACTGTAAGAATGTTGTAAGTCTTAAATAAATAAGTCTTATGTTATGTTAACTATTCTATAATGTTGTGTGATGTATCATTCACTAGGATGACTTGATAGATACACTAGCATAGGCAATGATATGGGAATTTTAAAATTGTGCTCAAGTGTATCCAAAACTAGATAATTCAAATATATATGCTATGTCCATGTGAAAGGATCTTCTCACATGACTTAGGTTGATGACATTTCATTAATGGCCTATGAGCTAGCATGTGAGGGGATGAATATCGTAAGACTATATTTTATAAATTATGTCTTAATGGATTTTCAATAAAGGGAAATTAACTTAGCGCCGAGTGAACTCAAATAGGAGTCTGTATCCCTTCTCAATTAGGTAAGGTAGGTCACCATAAACCTCTTGGGGTGGACAGCCTCATGACCAAAAAGGGTGTTAGTGTGATGTTTCAATTTGTGACAAACCATAATGCCCCATAATGGCTTAAATAGGGTTTTCACATTTTCCCACATGTTTCACAAACTATGTGTGCCACATAGGATCTATCAAGTGATATCACCTAATATGCTAGTATGATACTCATGTCTTTCCTTTGAGAGTAACATGCCATCTTTTTTGTGTTAAGGGACAACACCAAATTACATGTTTAGAACCCATGGATTTAGGGTCGGTTAAGGTTATAGTTTCCCTAATGTAAAATGGACAATGGAAGAAAAAGAATAAGATACTTACTAAGAAGACTTACGGGAGGTTACTTTTTATAGGTAGAAATAATGAACCCATCTAGACATTACAAAAGTAGCTCCTTAGGAAATATTTGAAAGGTGACCAAATGTATATGATTATGCTTATGTCCTTATAAATGAAATTGTAGTATCTATATACTTATTGTGAAAGTGTGCATGGTATGAACCTATGAGATGTGATCTTATCCTTATATGGACTATGTTGGTGTAAATTACTATATGATGAAGGTCTTGTACTGAAACAAATGAAGTTTTCTTCACTTACTTGTTGATGTATGAAATGAATGTTAAGGTTCGTGGTCTCATGAAGGGTTTACTAAGCATGTGTGGGGTTAACGATTTTCACATGTGCATTTCACTAGTAGAATATGATTGGCGTCATGAAAAAGTTCTAATAATTATGTATATGAAAGAAATAAAAAATATGTAAAAAATTTATGTAGCTTACTGTAATGTTTCTAAGTAGTCTTGACTTTAATGTATCTTTGATGTATTATGCTTATATGGGGAAATGTTTTGGTTTATTTTTGTTGTAGTTATTCTTTCTTTGTGACCATAAGATAATGCATTGCACAAAGTATCATTAGGGGGTTACATGAGAGGTTAATGAATAAACGAATAAAATCATCACTGTTAAGGGAAATTAGTTCACTGTGGAGTGACTTCAATTATGTCATAAATTGTATATGTGATCTTATGTGAGGTTTGGAATTTAATGTTTCTATATGAAGTATGTGAATGATATAACTTTTATTTTCTAATGGTTTTATAAAGATTGACTAAAAAAGGCATGAAGTATGATTTCAAGAAAATGTCCCTTTAAAATGTGTAAGACTCCGCAAATTATATGGGTAAAGCTAGAGCCTAAAGTGGTTGAAATGGTTGTATAAGGTCCTATTTTATAAATAATATGGCATAGAGGCATTATCCGAGAGTTAAGCTGCATTGGAAGTCAAACAGGACAACCAAGATGTTTGACGACTAGTCGCCTAATGCTTCATATGTGGTTTTATGTTTTGTCGGTAATTAATGATCTTCTCTTGTTCTTGAATGAGTTTATATGGTGTTTAAAGTCAGTGTGTCAAGTTTCGTGAAGTTTGGAGGTCAAACATCCATGACGTACGAACGGTTTGTCTTGGAATGACCTTGTGTATCTATGTATGTTTCGTTGAGTTTTACGTGTTCGTTTTGAAAAAAACTCATGTGATAGATCATAAACTCATAGACGATCTTATTTGGGTTGTAAAAGTCCGTGAAAACATCCCCAAGGACCAACCAAAGGTCTTTGAGGAAAGACCAAAACTTGTTGTCAAGACATTCCCGGGTAGGCTCAAACTACAGAGGCATCGACGGCTCGTGGTCCTATCGATGCCCTGTCGATGGGTGTCGTCTTTAGGGAATACGTCTTGAGTTATGATGGGAGCCTTGACAAGCCTCTGAATCCATCGACTGTTGCCAACATGGTCCCTGTATGGGCATACGCCCCGCCGAAGGTTAAGTTGCCTGTGGGGCAGTTTTCTGCCAACTTTCTGTAAAGTTAGCGGTGATGTTGGGATTTCACCCCATACTTTAAAAATAGGAGGACTATTATTTTAGTTTTTTATGGGTATTTTAAGTGTACATAAGTCACTAAATTCTAATTATAACCCTAAGAACTGAATGAAAACACTTTCCCTCCTAATGTATCTCAAATAACCTCCATGTGAATTCAAAGTGAAGATGAAGCTTGAAGTTGGGTCTTCAATGGACTTTATTATTTAATGATCTTTGGATTATTCAAATAAGGTATGTTAGTTCTTCATCTAAGTATTTCTATCACCTTAGAGCCAATTTCAAAGATGATTTTCAAAGATTTCAAAAAGATCAAGAAGTATAATTTCTACTATAAGTCTTTGGTTCTAGAATAAATGGTTTCCAAACGTTAAGATATGATGTTATTAATTTTTAATTGATGTTTACAAATGAAATTCTCCATGAACCCTTGATCTTCTCAAATATCTAAATTTCACAAAAATTGGGTGAATTGATTATGCTTTGATATTCATGAATTCATGTGTAGATTGTTATGGGCTTTTGATTCACGAATATATTATGAATGTATGGTATATAGGCTGTTTCAATTTGAATAGTTGATTAATGGATAATCTTAGATCTATTGCATGCTAAGCTTATTTAATTGCTATTGACTTAAGGCTTATGATTTCTAATATAATTTTCTATGGGCTTTATAATTATGCAATAATTATATTCAATTTATATCTAGGTTGTATTATATTGATAAATATGTACTGAGTTAACCTACATTTATTAATTATTGATATAATTGTATCGAGTTGTTTATTATGGCCTTGGGTAAGGTCCTCGCACTATCAAATTGGATGATTTAGACTTGAAATTGAAGTTGTAATGTGGAGTGGGGTATGCTGCCCTAATTCCTTTGTTTTGATGTTATTTATGCTTCAATTATGTTGTGATTTGTATGGTCCACTTATTGTGGCAGTGTTAAGTGCTTTACTTGCAATAGATGTGGCCTTGTCGGCATAACTTTATAAAATACGATGATCATGTCCTTGTCGGCACTACTTTAAGTACTATGATGTTTTTTATAGTTCTATATTGTGAAATATGAGTATATATATCTATATGTGAAGGAATATGAAAGTATGTGTTCTTGTTATGTATGTTAGGAAATCACGTAAATTATGACTATGTGTTTCCATGTGTAGTCTTAAGGTTGATGCATGGTTGTTCATACTTGTCTATATGAGTCTATAATAGTTATAATGTTGATTATATGTCAGTGTGTACGATTACATTAAGATGATAATGGTTGTTCCTATGTGCTTATCGAATGACTAGTAATATGTGTTAAGGTGAAGTATGTGGTGTCTTGTCATGGTTGACTTGTGTCCCTTACTTGTTGCTAGTATGAACTTGAATATGTGATGTCTTGACTTAGGGTGATATAGTATCTTAGTCTAGAATGTATGAAAGATATGTGACCTTGACTGATGTTAAGAGGGTCTTTTATGTGAATCCTTGAACCAAGTGATAAGGTTATGTATGTTGAACTCGAAAGAGTTAATGGTATCCTTGAAAATAAAGGATGATGGACTGAAGGTTGATTGGATGGAACGGGCATCATATCAAACCATAGGAAACTCATAATGAGCTTCTTGTTGCTAGTTGAAGGTAGCCCTAAGAGGACCATTTCGCTAGGGTAAATTTGATTGGGTTATCAACTTGTTATGGAACCCTATTATGTGATTTTTTAATGTGAATTACTCTATGAGAATGAAGGCTAGAACCAAGTGAGTATTGTAAGGGAAGTGGTTCCAGTTATGTTTGAGACTGGAACACAAAGCACACCCTTCATATTTCTTAACCATGTGCATATATGGGATGTATCCTAGCTCTACCCTTTGAAAGTAGAACAGTCTCATCGGAGTAGGTTAGAACTCAGGATTCCATGAGTTGCTAACATGATCTATGTTGGTTAATGCCTATTCTCTTCATATGGGATACTTAAGAGCATTAACGAAGTTCTATACAGTTTAGGTGGTGGTTTAGGACGTTTTCTAGACATTGCACAATAGGCTTTGAAAACGTTACTTGGAGACCCTAGGTGTTGTATAAGACCATTACATGAATGTCCTTTATGTGATGAATTTTTCTTAAAGAACTAATTAATATAATTAGTCAAGCTACGGAAGTATGTTAAAATGAAGTAGTACTTATCTAGAGTAATTGAGGATTATCTAGTTAAGGTGTGAATGGGGGCATAAGAAAGGTCACTTCTTATCTTACCTATATAAGTCTTAAAAATTACTCTAGTTAGGGAAGTTGGTTGATTATGTGGACATGATTTATGCCTTAGGTAATCTTTAAGAGGTCACGATGGATGTTATCTTCTTGATTTACTTAAGTAAGTCTTTTGATAGAGTTTAGAAAGAGAATATTGTATCACCTATATGCTAATGTTTTAAATGAGAATTATTCTATCATAGGTAGTCTATACAATTTGTTAAGTGTGTGTGTAAGGAATTGTATGGGCGGTTTCATCACAACTAGCATAAGTGAACCGAAGAGTCACCTTGGTAGGAAAAATCTCATTTTCTTATGTTGATATCTCTTAAATGTGTATGTGACTCATTATAAGTAATCTTGAGGGTCTTTTCGGCACATATATAGAGGGTGTATGGGCTGTCTCTGTTTGTGTAACATATGTGAATCTTAGGATAGCTTTGCGTAAGAAGATTACATGCTAAAAGTTGTGTAAAGTGAAGTGGAGGTACTAAAGTGTAAGAGTGAATTCAGTTCACTGTAATGTTTGCTAAAAATGTGAATTTTTGTTAAATGATTTCTTATGTATTTATAAGTTGTTAAGTATTGTTCTTATGATTATAGTATGAGATTTTAATCGAAATTTATGAAAAGATTGTTATATACTAAATGTCCCTTTTTCATGATTTTTGCATGGATTCCATACTTAGTATATTTAATGTGCTAACCCCTTCTTTTTATTATTAACTATTAGTGAAATGGAATCTTAATGTGCCATGAAGAATGGATAGGTTTCTAAGGCTTGAATATGAAGTATTTGTGAGTCCTCATCAATTTCAGGACAATAGCGACATGTTCCTTTACGTCTTAAGTCATTATTTCATGTTTTATTAGGTATTAGTCACATTATTGTAAAGTCTAAAGACTAGATGGTTCAATAAGATTTTTTATATAAAGTTCAAATGTTTTAAATGAAAGTCTTCCTCTTGCGTATTGTTTTTGAAAGAGTTCTTCGTGTGTGAAGAAAGTTTTAAATATTTATTCTTTTTAGTTATGTTTATTATGTAATGAATTATTCGAGTGACTTAGATGAGTCTTCTTGAAGTTTCATTTCCCGTGTGACAACGCAAGGATACTCTAACATCTAGGGTGTATTGTGGGAAGTGACAAAATGCATGTTATTGCATGGTTGCCATACATTGTGCATTCTTGTACAAATATCATTCTACTAAATTTTTTGCACAAATTGTAGGTTATGGATGCATAAAGGATGTTTTAAATTGTGAGGAGCTTGATACATTATTCCCAAGATCATTGAAATGAATCCTTAAGTCCAAGGATGTAGTAATTTTTTTTCTTATTGTAATGTGTACTAAATATTATTTAGTTATGCCTTATGTTTTGAGGATCGTGTCCCTAATGTGTTTTAATTTTGCTGATTCTAAGATGACAAAGAGATTTAGAGTCTAAACATATATTATGACGTATATTTTCTATACGTGAAGTTTAGTTTCTAGCATATAATATGCCATGAAAAGTTTTATTTTTCCGCTAAATTTACTATGATAATGCAATGAATGATAACTATGGGCTTGTGTGTGACCTCCAAGAGGTCAAGTAATTCATGTTACTTCTTAGGGTGCTCCCTAGATATGAAAGTTATGTCTTTATGTAGGGCATGGTAGTGTTTGTCTACTTGTTATAAAGATGTGCATGGTATGAGCCTATATGGTGTGATATAGTTATCATATGCATAATGTTGGTCTTAATGAATATATAATGAAGGTCTTGAGTGGCATGAATGAGGTTGTCTATGTTTTCTTTATTAATCTGGGAATTTAATGTTAAGGCTTGTGTCTTATGTTAGGTTTACTAAATATGTGTGACGTTATGGAGATTCACATGTACATTGGACTAGTAGACCTAGATTAGGATTGTGGGTAAAGACATATGTTAAGCCTAGTGTGAAGTGTGTGCCTTATTATATGAAATGGTCCTATGGTTGAATTGTTGAGTTTAAAGGATTGTATATATGACTTCTTTTGGGCCTTAAGGTGATGCGTTGAACCAAAAGTCACTACAGTGTTACTGGGGGATATAAGGAATAAAGAAGAAAAGAGTTTACTGTAAATAACGAATGTTCTCACTGTAATGTGACTCTAAAATGCCTTAAATGCATTGAATGATTTAATATTATGTTTGGCCATTAAATATGTTTATATGATGTATCAAAATGCTATAATGCGTACTTTATAAAGGGTTTATGAATATTTTCTCTACAAGGCATGAAATATGATTTCAAGTTAAATATCCCTTTTAAATGCATGTTTTTTTTATGGTTGTCATACATGGTGCATTCTTGTATTAACTCCTTTCTTCTCTACCTTTTTACACAAAGTGTAGCTCGTGGATGCTTTAAGGATATATTTAGATGACGACGAGCTTGATATGTGATTCCCAAGCTCAAGGAATGGAATCCATAGGTCCAAGGATATACTAAGTCTTACTTTACTGTAAAATCATGTAATAGTTTACTTTGTTTTATGCTGTAAGAACCATGTCCCTAAGTATTCTAATAATGTTGAGTCTAATTTGACAAAAGAGACTACAACTTAAACTATGTATGTTAACATTTTTATGTATATATATATAAAGTAATGTTCTAGCATATGATGTGCTAAAACAATTTTAAATATTCAGCTAAATTTACCTATGACAATGTGACGAATAATGACTATGAGCATGTATAAGACCTCCGAGAGGTAAAATATGCCCTATTACATCTAGGGGTGCTCCGGGGACATAAAAAATGTTGTATAAGAGCATGAGGTTTATGAAAGTGGTTTTAGGTTCTAAAAGTCTTATATTACCACGTCTAGTAGAGGCTCGATCATCGGTGTGTGTAGCAACACATCTATAAACAAGAGGCTATAGGACGATTGACTTTCCCTTCTTCATCATTCTCATGTCGTGCCATAGAACTTTATTTTATAAGATCTCTTTCTTATGTTTTCTTTTCTAGTGGTCTTTTAGATTTTATTGTTATTATGAATCTCTTCTGGAATGGTGTATTGCCACATGTATTTCTATATGTTTTTGCATACTGGTAGCCTAATGTTATGATTTGAGTTTGAAATGCTTAGTAACTACCGATGGAAGAATGTCTCCTAAGTATATGTATAATGGTTCAAAAGTTTCCTTTGTTTATATGTGTTAAACTTCATTATTTTTTGGCATGGATTGTAGTCTTTTGTATGGGATTGGTCCTAAGGGTAGCATGATTGTCCTTGTAGGGTGATAATGTGGGTTTCTTTGACCTAGATGTTACCATACTCTAATGTTGAAAGAAAAGAAAGAGGCCTTATGGATAAGTCTCTTCTATTGTTTCCCCTAATGTTGTATGACCTTGGTGTCTATTGTATTTCATAAAAACCTTATGAGGTTCGATAGTATAACCTAAATTTATAACAGGGGGATAAATTTCCTTGAATATATGGTTTAGAATGCCTAGGTGTTCCTATGTTTACTTACTATAGTTCTTTCTAAAGTGGTAATCACTTTTAAGTGATGAAAATGAAGGTTGTTAAGTTAAGATTGTCTTGTGGTTAGGCTAAGTTGCTCTAAATTGGGTTTACCCTAAGTGTTGAATTGTTATGTTAGTAACAAGGTTGTAGATATTTCTACCTTGCTCTCCTATTCTTACTTGAGATTGAAACTAATGAATTCATAGTAAGTTTGTTCATGAGAAGAGTCTTGTCTAAAGTATGAATTGCATGACCTCTATATGTTTGATATGTCTTGATTGAATCTATGTTAAGAGTATTTTTATGATTTGAAAGAACTTAAAAATAAATTTTGATTAAATTCTTGGTTTCTCATGTTGATTGTGCATCTTGAAATACTAGTTGTACATTTGATTTCATGAGATAATGTAAGAATCATGTTTGGAGTCACTCTTCTTTTCTAATGTTTAGCCTTGTAATGAGAAATTAATATTTTTTAATATGAAAAATAATGAGTTTCTTGAAAATTGTGTGACTTGTATGGTTCGTAAAGAATGACTGTAGGCTCACTTGTGCAAAGTGAAGTCATGTATAGCTATTGTCCTTGTGTGTGTGCCTATTAAGTATAAGACTATTCATAAATGATGCGTGTCTATAAAAGCAAGTATTATAGTAGAAATTGAAAGTTTGTGAAATGACATCCTGTTTTTGGCATATGTGTGTTGTGAATTACTGTTTTGGCTTCACTAAGAAGGATGTTTGTGCATGCCATGATAAATAGTACAGAAATTGTAAGGTTGTGAGTGTGGAAGTCGTAAGACATAATGGTATCCTTCAAAGTAAAGTAATTATAGATTTAAGGTTAATTGGCTGGAATGGAATCATATAAATTCTAAAGAAAGTCATCATGAGGTTCTTCTCACCATCGGGAGCTGCCCTCATGGACCTTTCTTTGGTAGGGTAAATGTGATTGGGTTATGAACTAGATATGGAACCATATGGAACACTTTTATGTTAACCTTATGTGTAAATTACTCTATAAGAAAGAAGGCTATCACCGAGTTAGTATGGTAAGAGAAATAGTTCTTGTCAAAGAATGAGAGTAGATTACAAAGCATGCCGTTCATATTCCTTAACCATATATATGCCTACATCGGATGAGTCTATTTTACCATTGGAAAGTAGAAAAACCTCATCGGAGTAGGATAGAACTTCGGATTCAATTTCTTGCTATCATGGTCTACGTGAGTCATTGCCTATTTCTTGCTGTCATAAACTTCAGATCAATTTCTTGCTGTCATTATTATCATATGGAATAACTATTAGCATTAGAGAAGTTTTATGAAGTTTAGGTGATGGTATGGGACACTATCTAGACAATGCACTATAGGCTTTGAAGGTGTCAGTTAGAGTCTCTAGGTATTTTCCAAGACCATGACTTGAATGTCCTTTATGTGTTAAAATGTCTCCTAAATGAACTAATGAATATAATGACTTAAGTTAATAAAGTATGTTAATTGAATAAGTACTACTTATCTAGAGTAGTTTAGGGTTTTCTAGTAAAGTGTATAGGTGGCATAGGAATGGTCACTACTTATCTTACCTTGATTAGTCTTTAGAATGACTCTAGTTAGGGAAAATGATTGATTATGTGGACATGATCTAAGACTTAGGTAGTCTTAAGGATTATTTAGGTAGTCTTGAAGAGGTCAATCATGGACGTTATCTTCCTTATATACTTAAGTAGGTCTTTTGATAGCCTTTTGAAGGTGAATGTAATATCAACTATATGTTGATATGTTTGATGTTTGGAAGTGTGTATGTGCCTTATTATATGTATTCTTGAGGGTCATTTAGGTATGCTTAGGGAGGTTGTATGGGCGGTCTCTTTTTGTGTAGATTAAGTGAGTCCTAGGATAGCTTTTACTGTCAAGACAACATGCAATAAATTGTATAAAAGGAATATCAAGCATTTCACTGTTTAAGTGAAGTGAACATTGTACAGAGGAAGTAGATTATTGTAAAGTGAGCTCGAAAATTTGAATAATTGGCTAAGTGTTATCTTATGTGTTTCTAAGTAGAAAAATGTTGCTCTTATGATTATGATATGATTTTCAAATGAAAAGATCCATATATCCAATAAATGTCCATTTTATGGATTTTCATGCAGTATGATGTACTTAGTACAAGTGGGTTTACTAAACCATGCTTTTATCTATCTCTATAGTTTATGATAGGTGATGATCATCTGGGTAGTGAAGAATTGGATCATAGTATCATCAAGAGAAGTAAATGTATGTCATCATTTTGATTCGAGGGCAAAGATGTCTTTTACGTTTTCATTTAATGTATTGTAATAGACTAAGTATTTCTATATTAGTATTGAAGTATGGGCTGTGTCCCGAGTATTCTCGTGTCTTAAGTTTTATGAGATTGAGATTGAGTAATTCTTATGACTTTATATTAAAGAGGTTTTAAAGACTGATATGTGTTGTTAAAAGTTTTAATTTTGTACTAATATTCACTATGTTGATGCGATGAATGATATATAAGTTCTTGTACAACACCTCCGAGAAGTCAAGTATCTGATATTGCCCCTAACTTCTAAGGTGTGGTTTCGGGAAGTGACACCACCTGCTTTCCATGTAGGGTTTAATAACACCTGATTCCTCATTAGCTCATGTGGAATATATCAGTTAAGGCAATTGTTCTCCAATGTAAAACAAAGTTATAAAGAGCCTCTAATTAAGATGACTTATGAGGTTTAACTTAGTCTAGGTAGGGGTATGTGACTTTACCTATGCATGTGTTGACTTTAAATGTTTATGATACTTTATATTTTTGGTTTCATGTATGAACATGTTATTGGTATATATTAATAAACATGATGATGAATACTCTTGATACTACATTATATGATTGTAGGCATTGCTTATGATCCTTCGTTTGTTTTACTTTGTTGAGTAAGTTTATGGGGATTTAGTTGGTCATTGCATTTGTACACTTAATTAAGGGTTATGAGTAAGGGTCTTGTATATGCTTAAATGTTATGAACTCTTATACAGGCTTTGTTGTTATAACATGATGTTGGAGTTGCGTTATTTACAGTTCTAATATTCTATACACATGTTGACTTGACTATACTTGATGATGTTCCTCTTTTTTTGAATATGCTATTGTCTTAAGGTTTATATGGTTTTCGTCTTATATGTGTTCTTTATTGTGCATAAGGCTTTTAAAAGTAATTGTTAGACAATAAAACGAACTAAGGTGATTTAGAGCTTCGTTATTATTTCTTGAGTTAATTTTAAGTTTACTGATTTATATTGATGTTCTTAGGAAGTGTGAGAAATTTGGTTATGTTTAGAGGTCAAACGTCCAAGAACGTACATGACATTTTCAAAGTGTGTCTTAGAATGTACTTCTGTGTCTTGATGTGTTTGAGTGAGTTTTACGTGTTTGTTTAAATTTAAATTTATGTAGGAAGTTCCTAATACCTAGAAGAACATTTTTAGAGATTTAAATTTCGGTTAAGACCTCACCTAGGACCCCACAAGGGGCCTTAGAGAAGGGTCCAAGACTTACGCTAAAAATTGTCTTGGCAATGTCCACCAACAGTGGCAAACGACCACCAGTTATCTAACAAACGATCAGTCGACTTGATCCGTCGATTAGAACTTCAAGAAAGTCTATCAAAGTCACAAATGGAGATAAGTTTCCACCCATGAAACCCCACAAATGGACCGTTGATGGACAAACGATCCGTTGGTCACATCCGTAGTTTGAAGCCTGCTAAAAAGTTGTCTTTCCTGTAATGAGTTGGGGTATTTGCTATATTCACTCCAAGACTTTTATAAACCTATGAAGTCACTTTCAGGGTTATTTCGGTGTATTAAACAATTCCACAACTTTAGACCTAATTTTATAATACATATCCGTAAATGTGAAATCTCTTCCTGTTAAAAGACTCTTTCAAGTCACCACGGAAGCTAGAACTCAAGAAGGGTTAGAAGGGGTTGTTGGTGGACGATTCTTCATTGCAAATCATCGGGGTTTCTTCAATGGGAGGTATGGAATCCATCCTTGATACCTCTTCCACTCAAGGAGTCTGTTTTAATGAATTTTTAAAATGGGTTTTCAACCTTAGCTTCTTCTATCTCAAACTATAAATATGCGTCTTACAAAATCATGCTCATTTAAATATAATTTTTCTAATGTTATTTGGTTATTTTAATGCTAAATATTCAATTAAAACATGTTAAATCTTTATGTTAAATTTTGCCTTAAGGAACGGGTTAAATGAGCATGATTTTGTAGTCTTTAAGCTTTGTTTTGTTTAAGTTGATGTTGTTGTTTTGGTATTGCTCTAAGGGCTATATTATGATGAATTGTTGAGTAAAATGTTATAGGTGATGGAAGCTTGGATTAAATGTTAATTTTTTTATGTTTTTTAGTTTTGATTATGAAATACTCTTGAGTGGTATGGTTCACTTCTTGGTGGCGATATTAACATGAATTCTATGAATGTGTAGTTACTTCTGTATTGTGAATGAATCCATGAAGGTATAGTATGTGAAGAATGATGGAAATAAAGTTATTCTTTTTAATTTGTTTTATGAAACTTGTTTTTGATAAGAATGCGAAGGATTATGTCTAAATGAACAATATTAGTGTGTGAAACATGTAAAGTGTGTGACGTTATGAATGAAGGTCTAAGAATGTATAGAAGTTAAATGCAAAATGAAATGAGTCTTATATGTAAGGTCTGCTGACATCCACACACACACTTAAACTTGAATGAATTAATGAAGCTTCGTTAAGTCAAAAAGTGGAGTATTGGGGTTTACACTCTTTGTTAGTTGAGATGAAGTATTTAGTAGTAACCTCACTACATCCTAAGAGCTTTCTAAGACAGGTTCGAAAATGAATGCCCTTCGTGATTTGAGATGTGGTGTTCACAAGTTATTGTTAACCTATTGTTTTTAATGTTAAGAATCGGTAGGGATTTATGCGTATAATATAGAAGTTATGAAGAAGAGGTGGTTTCACTTCGTTAGTTGAGATGTTGTATTTAAATATACCTCTTGAGATCAGTACTCCTCGTTTGTAGAGAATAAGACACTTAGTAGCAATCTCCTAATACCCTATATATGCGCCTGCACAGGTGCAGCTGTTGAGCAAGCCATGTAAAAGCTAAAAATAAAAGTAAGATCTCATGGTCTACGTCGGTTAAGCTAACTCCCACCAAAGTAATGAAAGTTCAAAGTCTTCTAAAAGAGTGTACAACCTAGGGTAGGTAGTGGAATGGGACGCAATTTATACATTGCACTAGGTACGCATTCTGAAAGGGGAGTCTTGGTGAGCCTTATATGAATTGAATGAAATAAGTCTCCTAAAATAAGGTACTACTTAGGGTATGTTGTGGAGTGGGACGCTAGTTATCCATTGCACTAAGTAGACCTTCAGAAAGGGGAGTCTTGGTGCCAAGCCTTCTAAAAGAGTGTACTACTTTAGGTAGTTGGTGGTACGGGACACCATATACTAATTGCACTATGTTGGCATTCTGAAAGGGAAGTCTAGATCAGTTGCTTGAGTGTTCTTCTAATGTCTTGTTATTGAATGGTGGCTAGTTCTCCTGAGGTGAGCAAGCTAAAAAGGGGTAGTCTTCAGGATCAACTTGGTGTGCATTGAAGGATGCATATGCGCACTTCCTTCATGTGTTACCTTGGTTAGGGAAACTCTTACAAAAATGAGTTCATTTACTCTTTTCTTGGCCTTGGAAGTTCACTACTTTTGAATAGGATAGTTCACTATAATGTCATAAAAGTTAATTGTAAATATTAGGTAGTTTACTGTAAGTTTGTCCTTTTGTAAAAATATGGAAATTCTTCTCTAAGTGTTAAATGATGATTATTATGTTGTTTTACTTCTATATTCATGAATGTTATACTTAATTCACATGAAAAGTTTTATTTTTTTCTAAAATGTCCCTTTTTGCATGTTTTTGCATATTCCATACTTAGTACATTATTTTGTCTTAACCCGTACATTTCAATGGCAAATAAGTATATGTTTTGGAAGAAATATTGATGTTTACAAGGAAAGCTGGGCATCTGATTTTCTCAAGACAAAGTATGTCCTCATATATTCGAGGGCATATTTCGTCATTATTTTAGTTTTGTACAAGTACTTCTCATGTATTTCTGCAAATGTAATGAGGTGTGTCGCTAAGTTATCTATGTCATGTCTTTAAGTTTTGCTTGTGAAGATGAGATTTTTTAAGTATTTATAAAAGTATTCCATGTTATATTAATTATCGTGAAAAGTTTTAATGACGCACTACTTTTCATGTTTTATGTAATGAACGATAGTTAAAGGGCTTGTAAAAGACCCCAAAGGGTCAAGTACGCCCTCTCCTGACCCAAAGGGTACTCCCTATATTCTATGGGGTGCTTGCGGGTCGTGACAGTAACATGGCATGGTTTTAAACAAATGTCCCCTTGATCATGATTTGGATATTATGTCAGCATATATTTCAATACTTAATGAACGTCATGTGCTAACCCCTATTCCTCCCCTTTTCGAAAACATTTTAGGTTCCGGTCATTGAATGATTCTTTATCAATTTTCAAGGAAGGGTTGGATCATTTCTTTAAGTGTGGGTCTGTACTCAAGATTCTAGGATGGTGCCTTTTCTCATTCTACCTATGTGGATTCTTATATTCTAATGACATTCATTATTGTGCAAGAAATTGTTGTAAACCCTAAGTGGCAATTATACATTTGCGTAACGGCTCTGTGCAAATTGTTCTATTCCAATTTAGATGGTTTTATATGAGACATCTCTATTAGACTCTATCTTGTATATTGTATACGTTCCATTAAATTAGAAACCTATGTAAGCTTCCTATGGGAGGAGTCAAAGTAAACTCCCGATGTATATACTATATTCAAAAGAGAGGTCGATGTAAACCTCGTGATGCAGATGTAGATGAAAGGTTCTAATTTTCCGTGCTATTTAACCTATGAAAAGTAGAAACGAATGATAAGAGGGTAATTTTAGTACTCTCAGAGGATGACAACGCCTGTTATGTGTAGGGGATGCTCCCTGTGTGTGACGATTCACACAAAGTCTTTCATCCTAGTGCGCACGGTATTCTCCAAATCATTATTTCTACATCCAATGTCTCTAGTCAAATGAGTTTTAAAAGCTCGGGCGAAAGTAAGTTGAGCCTCTTTAATATATACCTTAGTCATATCTCTGGGAATCACTGGAACCTCATTACATTCACCTCCAATAGGTACTTGATCACCTTGTGGGGGCATTTCAACATCTTGAAGAACTTGAACTACATGTGGAGCTAGTCAACCTTCTGGAACTTCCTCTTGCACCCCATCCTCTTCCAACATTCTAGAGGCTATCCTTCTACTTGTCATGTCCTATAAACGCAAGGAAAAACATTAAGAACTACACTCATAACTTTAAACTCTATGGCACGACATAAGAGTGATGAATCAAGGGATACTCTATCGTCCTATATCCTCTTGCTCATGGATGTGTCGAGACTCACACCGATGAACAAGATCTACCAGATGTGGCTTTATGTGTCTCTTTAATTGCTATGACTACTTCATAACCTATGCTCGAACACCAATTTTACCACAACCCAACAGCACAACCTAGGAGATATGGCATTCCCTTGGAATGAAACATGGCGTAGTTGACCTCTCGGAGGTCTTGAACAAGCCCTTAGACATCGTTCATTGCATATATATATGAAAAGTAGTGCAGAATTAAAACTTTAAACACAAATAAAACTTTGAAACATCTATCTATAAATCTATATAAAATACTAAGTCTCAAAATACGCCAATCATAGACTGAAGAATACTTGGGACACGGCTTATACAATTGAAATATAGAAATACTTAGTCTATTACAATACTATGAATGAAAGAAATCTAAAGAGAGTACCTCGTATGTAACACTTCAAATGTGTAAGACATATTCTAGAGCCTACCATAGATTTTAAAAGGTTTATATACTTTTTTAATGTCAATTTTAATGTATATATGTCATTTGGGAAGTCTAGGAATCAAAACGTCAAGGAACGTCTATGACGTCCGGAAACTCGTTCAATAAGGTACTAGGGTGCCTTATCCTATTTGACTGTATTTTTGAAGATGGAAAATGATGAAAATTGGTGGAAGGGTGTGTAACACTTATTAGAATTGATTCGTATTCAAAACATACGGGCACGATTCTCTAAGGACAAATAAAGATCCCTTGAGGAGGATCCTTGATTTTGGGGTCCAAGGCTGCCCAAGGCAGTGTCCACCAACCGAAGCAACCAACAATCCGTTGTTCAATCGATGGGGCGTGGAATGATCCCGTAGATGGAGACATACAAAAATTCATGGTATACCTCATTTATAAAATTCATGAACTTAACGACAGTCTAACACGATGGTTGGTTCCATGATCTGTTGATTGACACAGGAGGCATCGACGTGGTCTCTTTGGTTAGTGGACTGCTTTTGTTGCTTGTTTTAAGTTACATGGAGTTAATTAAATAGGTGGTTAATTATGTTTTTAGGATTTTAGTAAATCCTAATTAGGTTAACTAAAAACCCATATGAATACCCTAAGCTAATTAAACTAACCTACTTTCATAATTAACAAACCAAAACTCTCTTCCTTCTCTCTTCTATATCTCTCCCATGTTGAAGAACACCATAGAATACAAGGCCAAGTTGGGTTTTAAGGATGCTATCGCCAAGGTTTCTCTATAAATCTTCATCAACCATTAAGTGATGGGATTACATTTACCTTTGGGAATTGTTTCCCCATAGGGTTCCTTCTAATTGATTTCAAAAGTGTGAAATTCAAGTGGGTCATTTCAAATCTCGAAATTGATCTTGTGAATTTTTAAGTTTATGTTTTCTTAGGATCATATGAATATTTTATAATTTATTTTAAATCAATTATGTTATTTATTCATGGATTGTTCTAGTTTGTAGAAGATGACCTATTCTCCTTAACCCTAGGTTGTGATCTTTATATGAATCGTCTATTGTTGGTTCAATTGATTAGGTTATTTATTGAGTTAATTACCTATGATTTTATTGTATCAATTACGAATATATTTAGATGAGTTTTAGTCCTATCATGCTAGTTTTGGTGTAATTAATCTAGATTGAGACTTCTACCTAAATCTCTAACTTAATCTATGAAGTAGTGATAGATTGTGATGTAGTGAGTCAATTTGCTTTGTTGTCATGTTGGTTATTAATATGCGATGATATTACACCCTTATTGGGTTTAGTTAATGGTTTATGGTAAGACCTTGATGATTCATTATGAAGGATACTTGCTAAGTCTTGTGATCTCAACTCTTTAAGCCAATCGTGGTTATTTTTCATTTAAGTGATGATGTTGCATCGAGGTATAACTTGTTTTAAGCAATGATGATAAATCAAGAAATTAAAGAAATTTCAAAAAGGGATTTAGCTTAGAGCCCAGTGAAATTGACAATTGGAGGTGTTAACTTTCCATAAAGGAAGATTCACGCTATAGGTCAACATGAGGTGTTGACTCCCCTAGGAGGGATACTTATAGTATGGATTCCCATAGGTGAGGCTCCAATTTCCAAGTGAAAGCTAGAGTGTTCATACATATCTCTTAGTTCTTGAACTATGTTGCCCCCATAAGAAAAATAGCTAGTGGATCAACCTAGAAAGCTATGTTTATGTTTGGTTTTACTTTGGCTGGTAGACCACCTTCCGTCGGTGTAAGGTTTTACAACACCGGATTCCACAATAATCTCTTGTGATCTATGTAGGTTAAGGCAGGTCTTCCATAAACTAAATTTATTTAATGAAGTACAAACTAACTAAGATGACTTAAGAGGTTTGACTTAAGTTAGGTAGGGGTATGTCGATCTACCTATGTCTTGTACTAGTTTGAATTGAAGGACGCTTTAGAAGGTTGTTCTTACATATGAATATTCTTAGTTTTGTACATGTAATGTATCTAATGCTCTTGAACATTTATTATGCTATATGATGATTTGTTTCACTTATGAACATGTGTTTGTCTCTATTTCTTAAGTATGATGATATGTACTATTAAATGATATGTTGTGTACTTGCATATTAGTTATGGTTCTTATTTAGTTAACTTGATTGGGAAAGGTTATTGGGATTTGCTTGCTCATTGCACTTGTTGACTCAATGAGGGTTCATAGTTTATTGTCTTGCTTTGGTTATGTTGTAATGAACTCTAATTCATGGTTGTGGCTATTATAACTTGATGATAGAGTTTCCTTGAGTATGCGTTCAATTAACTGATATGCATGTTGAATTTACTTGACTTAGCATTGTTGGGCTTGTGATAAACATGATTATGACGCCGATTATGTCTAGGAAGTGATTCTCGGATGTGTCATCGTATCAAGTCAATACATACCCCAACTTTGCTAGAAAAACTCCTAGTTTGCAAGCATTTCTTCAAGACTTTTCTCAATTTACACCTACACCTTTAGATTTAAACAAAATGTATGGATAAAATCATGAGAAATGAACATTTTAGTTAAATATCTTCTTTTACTGTAAAACATAATCTTTTACAGTAAACATTATATCATTATATGAAAATCCACATATCTCACCAACTTCACAGGTAAGCCACATATCACAAGATAGTATAAGAACACATCAAACACATAAGCATTAGAGCCTCTTAGCAACGGTGATTATAAGGTTCACTTGACTAAGTTACGAAGCGACTGCCATACAATACCTCACACACAAAAAAAGATCCTTTAGACTTTCTAAGATAAGGTTATTCCCTTAGATTAATTTCTTGTCCTCTGTAGAGATATTCTGAAGACTTCCCAAGGTAAGATATGAAGATACCATTCATATGTCCCTTCCACACCTTAACTAGGAAATCCTTAGAGTTACTCAATTTAAGTACTTATTCATTAATATTATTTTTAACTTAAGTCATTATCTTTATTAGTTCATTAAGATATATTAAACAATCAAGGATATTCCACTACCTTAATATCATATTACTTATACAACACTAGAATGTATCCCATATGATAAGAAAGGCAATAACTGACAAAGACCATACTAGATAGGCATGGAATTTGGAGTCACAAACTAATACAATAAGGGTGTTCTATTTTCCAATGGTAGACCTAAGACAAATCCCATGTAGGCACATGGTTAAGGAATATCGAGGGTTTCTTCATTCTCTAATGTCATCTTTCCTAGAGCAACACCCCAAGTATACTCACTCGGTGCTAGCCTTTGTTTGTATAGAGTATTTCAATAAAGAAGCATATGAATAGGTACCATACCTTGTTCATAACCCAATCACATTACACCTTAACAAAGAGGGTAAACTAAGGATACCTACAGTGTCTAATAGGATAGCTCAATGACTTTCCTAATGATGATTTCTTATCGTTCTAGCCAATAAACCTAAGTCACCATTCTTACATGAAACACCATTATGACTTTCAACATCAAGGATATCATCAACTTTTATCTAGGTTGATGGTTCCATATAAAGGACCTTCATAACTATATTCAAGGTCACATTCCAATCACATATAAAAGACTAAGAAGCCCTACCATACTAGTTAAGAAGTAATATTCACATTTTACATATATCAAGTAAGGGACACAAGTGTAACAAAACAAGACACACATACCTTACTATATCACATATAATATATCATTAATGACGCACATAGGGAAAATCAATGTCAACTATTTGTCACCCTATTCACTACTATAGTATCATCAATCTACGTCATCACAAGTATCAAATAATCCATCAAGAAGCCTCATACTTCAACCTCAAGTAATACACATAACAACTTCACTATGGCCTACTAGAGACACATATCATCAAGTCGAAGAAGTAATGCTTTGACTTCTCATATGCACATAAGTCATCAAGACATTCACAATACTCACATATTAAAGTTATAACATGATAAAGAAATAATTCATAAACAAATGATGATGTTGCCAAATTGTTCGACAATTCATAATGTAATGGTGATGAGGCCACAATTCACAAGTATAACACATAAGCACCGCCAACATAACTAGATTGATAAGCTATAATTACCCTTTCCTAATGAAGTAAAACAGTTGTATGAGGAAAAGAACCCAAATATTAGATAGGGATCGATACTACGAGGAAAATAATTTATATATAAGTTCAATGTACGATTACCTCTAGTCAAGTCTTTTCCAAGAACTAGTAATTAAAAGGGGGGTTTTCTGAAGCAAAAGTGTTGCAATGTTATGAAATCAAAAAAGTACCAAGAGTTAATCATTATTTTTTATCGAGTTGTAAGAGAAAGTAGGGTGTAAGTATTCTCCATAGGTTCATAGCGCCATAATCCTATCAATAACAATTCATTACTAGGGTTTTGCATGGAAAATGATAAGTTAGGTATCTCTAAATCCTTGATCCGGAATTTAGATAATTTCACCCCGTACCTTAGTCCGACTACGTGTGTTTAAGTTTCAAACCCTTACCATTACTTCTTAATAAGCATGATAGTTATGTTTTGCTTAGTTATTACTTTTAACTGATCAAAACTAGCCTATTAGATGGTATCCTCTAAACCTATGTCGATAATTATTTTCCTATTAACTACCCCTTGGTCCGTCATGTATCAATAAGGAAAATTCTTATGCGGGCACTCGTTAAAAAGATTGTTAGATGAAAGAATTATCGATGCATGCAATAACCTCTTATAGAATTGTTATTTAGCTAGATTTATTTTGTTAATCACTCATGGTTCCCACAACCCCAGTTGTGGATTTAGCTACCCATGCTAAAAGGAACACAATTTTTAATTGATAAATAATAAATCATCACTTTACTTTGACAAATCTTAAGAAAATCCAGAAATTCAACTTGAAATCACACAATCATCTTGAACACCGAATCCAGAAATTTTAATTAATTCAAAAACAAATCTCAAAGAACAAAAGTCTGAAATTAGTAAAAGAATCCAACCCCAAAAATGAGGTGTTCACCTTAATTATAATAGAAAGAGTGCTAAATTAAATGGAGTTAAAATAAGGAAAGTTCGTTTAAAATGCGGCTTCAACAAACGACTGTCGATCAAACGATGCACCGTCGACTACCTCTGTCGGCCTATTCTTAGCATCATTTCTAATCCTTCACTTTTGACCTTCTCTGATCCAATTGATTGACCAACAACACGGTTTTTCCACTCTCGTACGGTCTATCGATGCTTCTCGTCTTCCATACTTTGATTTGCATCAACATCTTATACAGGGATAGTCTCTGATCACATCGTTGTTTTACGAGGATGGTCCATCGATCAATCAACAGACCATCAATATTTTCAGTAGCCCCACACATAGTAAGAATTCCCCAGTTGCTTTAAAATGTGTGAACCCTCAATCGACTATCAACACGTACGCTTCGTCGATGGGACGATGGGTTGTCAATGTCTTCGTGGGTCACTTCTACTGTGATTGTTCACAACCTTCTGCATTTTTTATTTTGGATAACTTTTTATCAAAAAAATGACAAAACATATTAAAATTACTATAAAAAGGCTGTAGACACACACCAAACTTAAGCAAAAAGCATTGAAAGTGCCATGAATCCATGGTACATCTATACTCTCAACTTAAATTCGTTATTTGTCCTCTAGCGACACACTATGACTCAACGCAAGACATTGTACACAAGTATCCTTTTTAAGATTCCTTAATCACATGTCTAACCTTCTCTTTATTGTGTAATATAGGTCTTAGAGGATGGTGATGTTTTGAATGGTCCATGATGTATCGTGATATCAATGTAGTTTCAATAATTTTTCCTTGTAATTTTTGTTTGTCTAGATCCTTTCTGTAGTAATTTTAATACGTTTTTTCTTTGTTTTGCAGGAAATTGGTCCAAAATGAAAATGCAGATGGTTGTGAAGAATGAGTGTACAAGTGTCCGACGAAGCCATCGACTGCACGTCGTCCCATTGATGAACCATAGGTGGTGAACGTTGATTAAAGGTTGAGGAATATGGAAGCAATTTAGGGAATTCTTACTAAGCATGGGGCTACGGAAGGACCGGTTTATCGATAGACCATCATGGCAAACCATCGATGCGACTGACACTGTCATATTAATTAATGTTGAAAAAAGTTAAGTATCGAAGACGAGACGCATCAACAGACCGTTAAAGAGTTGACGGACGGTGATGTTGATCCGTTGATTGGATCAGATAAGGTTCAAAGTGAAGAGTATATTAAAAAAATATTAATAGAGTGATAATCGATAGGAGACGCATTTTAGACAAACTTTCCTTATTTTAACTCCTTTGCATTTAGGACAATTTTTATTATAAATAGGGTGAAAAACCTCGTCTTTGGAGTTGGATTCTTTTACTAATTTCATACTTTTGTTCGTGGAGAATTATTTTTGTAATTAATTCAAATTTCAGGAGGTGTTTAACATAAATGTGTGATTTGAAGTTGAATTTTTGGATTTTCTTTGAATTTTTCAAATTAAGTACATTATTTATTATTTATAAATTATGAATTTTATTTTCTAATTTTACTTTTTTTCTTTTGGTTTTGTTTGTCTCAGGTTTATCTCTAGTGTATGCAAAATACACGGAGCCGAGGATAACAAATATTACCATTTGATCCTTCATTAAGCGGACACTCCACAGAGTGAATTACCAACAACACCCCAGTAATCTAGGTGATGCTCATAACTAAGTTATTGTGGAGAACCCTGGAGATGGTGCTTTGAGAAGGCAACCTCCCGTTCCACGCCCTCTATAGTTCAATAGGGGCAACATCAACACCAGTGACTCATACGGGCCTCTTGTCCTACCTCCTCTACCAAAGGGTCACACTTTCATGGTAACTAGTAGCTTAATGCAGATGCTCACTACCATAAGTTTGTTTTCAGGGATACCATCTTAGGATCCACATGCTCACATCGTCAAACTGAGATCGTTGTGTAAGAGTCATGTCGGGGAGACAGACTTTTCCAAGGATGTCATCGGGTTAAGAGTGTTCCCTCTCTCGCTGACGATAGAGGCTGTAATTTAGTTCACTGAGTTGCTCTATAATTGGATTTATACTTTGGACCAATTGAGGGATGTGTTCCTTGCATGCTACTACCCGGTGTGTAAAAAGATCAACCACAATGATTGAGTGAACAACTTTGTGGCATTGCTACGAGAGTCGAGGAGTAGCTCTTGGCATTGATTCACCTCATTCATGAGAAGTTTCCCAAACCACTGCATTGATGATGAGTCATTAAAAGATTACTCCTATCGGGGGAAAGATGATAATAATATGGCACTTCTAGATACTATTGAGGGTGGTTGTTATAGTGAATGCACGTATGCACAGATCACGGAGAAGTTGGAGAAAATATCTCACAATAACAATAAGACTTTGCGCACTAGGAAGTTGGACAAAAGGAGAAACATCTCTACAGAGAAAGCTACGCACAACCCAGCCACAAATTAGATTCATGAAAAGATTGCTCAAATGAGAACTAAGCTCGGTTTTGTATTGAAACATGTCACTTTAGGTGATGAAAAAGTAAATGCAGTGAATTATTTGATTGAACCACCACTGCCAGTGGATGACTACTACTTGAAGAGGATTCTTATGAAGTGAATGAGAAAACGGGGGGTTTCCGGCAAAACACCCAATGCGCCAATTAGGAGAATTAGTTCTAAGGTCAAAGAAACATAGGTCGAAACTATGGGAATTAGGATAGAGAGGGACATTATGTTCGAGATGGAAACTAAAACCGTGACAAAAACTTCAACCGGGGTGACAATGATAAAAAAATGATCGAGGTAGGCCTTATGTTCAACCTCAAAATTAGGAAGCTTCTTCTAGGGATGGTGGAGGTGTTATGGCGCGACATGGAGATATGTTATAACGGATGATGAGGAGGTTTGATACTATTGATGAGAACACCAACGAAGTGAGACATTATTTGGCTTATATTTGGGAAAAGGTGGATTTACATGCAGTTCTAATCAAGCATCTTGAGTTGCAAATGGACCAATTGTCCACTACGGTTAACCCACGTCAACTGGGTTCCTTTCCTATCAATACTATTCAAAATCTAAAAAATGATGGACATTGAATGGTAGTAACTAACCGAGGGGTAAGAAAACCATTGATTCACCTATACCATCTGTAGTATAAGATGTTGTGGGAAAAGATAACGAGGTAGTGGAAGCTAGTGGTTAGTTTGTAGACAAAGAGTTGAAAGAAGCATAGACACCCCAAAAGGTTATCCCCGTTCCTAGACCACCACAACCATTCCTGTGAAGATTGGTGCAGAAGACTAAGGATGGTAAATAGCAACATTTTATTACGATTTTCAAACAACTTTCCATCAATTTTCCTTTAATAAAAGCTCTTGAACAAAGCCCGATTATGCCAAGCTTAGGAAATATATTTTTACAAATAAGAGATCGGTAAGTTTTGAGGATGATGACCGCATGCAACATTGTCGTGCTATTCCTACAAGGTCTCTTGTGCAAAAGAAAGAAGATCCGTACGCTTTCACTAATACATGTACCATCGGGTTATTAAAGATTGCTAAAGCACTACGTGATCAAGGTGCAAGCATATATCTTATGTCTCTCCCTATTTACAAGAAATTTGGTTTGGATGACCAAAAGCCCACTTCGATGCGATTACTGATGGCCGATCGAATGGTGAAAGATACTGTTGGGATACTCCAAGATGCGTTAGTTAAAGTGGATTCATTTATATTTATGGAAAAATTTGTGATTCTTGACTGTGAGGTAGATCTTGAGGTGCCAATTATTCTTGGGAGGTCGTTCCTTGTTACAGATCGTGCCTTTGTTTACATGGAAAATTGTCGTATGAAGTTTTGATTAAACAATGAAGAAACAATATTCATCATTAGTAGGTCCTTGAAACACAGTGGGAGCTCCAAATAGTATCTGCTTTATCCTACAAGGTTGAGAGTATGTCTGAAGTAAAAATCGAAGAGCGCCTTAGTGTGGAGGCACTAGAGACAATGATCATGAATTTTTAGAGTGAAGGTATTTAAGAGTATGGGTCATTTGTTGCGGCACTTAATCAAAATGAATTTTTGTTCAAACAAAAGAAACTGGAGTTTGATATGAAGCATCGCGAGTCTCCACCCATGAAACTATCTATTGATGAGGCTTGAAAATTAGAGTTCAAGGACCTACCACCGCATCTGATGTATGTATTCTTGGGAAGAGATGACACTTTTCCGGTTATCATTGCATCAGATATTAATATGGAACATGTGTTGTGTATGGTGGAACTGTTAAAGAAGGTTAAACGAGTCATTGGTTGTAATATTGAGAACATTATTGGGATTCCACCCGGTATTTTTCACAAAAAATCAAACACACGCCCGATCAAACGCCATGCATTGAGCACCAAAGATGTTTGAATCCACCTGTGCAAGAGGTAGTTAAGAATGAGATTATTAAGTGGTTTGATGTCGGAGTCATATATCCTTATGTAGATAGTAGTGGGGTATGCCCTATTTTAGTGTGTACCAAAAAGGGAGGGAATGACAGTTGTTCCAAATGAAAAGAATAAGCTTGTTCCAATGAGGCTAGTGACCGGATGGAGATTTTTTGTGGATTACCATAAGTTAAATGCATGGAATGAGAAGGACCGTTTCCCTATGATTCGCAGCAAAAGGATGGTACTTTTTTCTTTATGGTTATTTGGGTTACAATCAAATCTCTATTGCATCGTAGGATCAAGATAAAACCACCTTTACTTTCCCTTATGAAACATTCACATTCAAAAGGATGCCTTTTGGGATTTGTAATTCACCAACTACTTTTTAGAGATGTATGATGTCGATATTTTCCGATATGGTGTAGGACACTATTGAGGTGTTTATGGCTGACTTTTCAATTGATGCCGACTGTTTTGATCGTTGTTTGAGTCACTTGGCTGAGGTTCTCAAAAAATGTGAAGATTTCAACCTAGTGTGAAATTGGAAAAAATGTCACTTCATTGTTAAAGAGGGTATTATATTGGGACATTACACCTCAGAGAAGGCATAGAGGATGATTGAGACATAGTTGAGGTAATAGAACGACTTTGTCTACCCATCTCTATAAAAGGTGTGAGAAGTTTTCTTGGGCATGTAGGCTTCTACAATATATTTATTAAGGATTTCTCAAATTTCACATCCTCTGTGCAAGATACTTGAGATGGATGTAATTTTTATTTATATGAATCATGGGTGAAGGCATTAGGGGAGTAAAAGGAAAAGTTGGTGTCTGCGCTCGTAATTATTTCCCATATTGGTGTAAGCCATATGAATTGATGTGTGATGCTATTAGGGTTGCTCTTGATTTGGTATTTGAACAAAGAAGGGATAAAATCCTTCACCCCAACTATTATGCTAGTATGTCCCTAAATGAAGCACATAATAACTACATTGTGAATGAACAAGAGCTCTTTCAGGTGGTATTCGGTTTCAAAAAACTTCGCGCTTTTTTGCTTGGCACAAGCTTTATAGTGAATACTAAGCACTCAATTTTGGGGTACATAATGGCAAAGAAAAATATGAAACCAAAGCTGATCTAATGGGTGTTAACATTTTAATAGTTAATTTTTTATGTGAAAGATATTAAGGGAATGAATATAAACTGGACGATCAATTGTCTAGATTAGATGATGAAGCTATGCGAGAGTTGGGTGAAGAGGCTAAAATTTATGATACCTTACCGGATGAGCATGTATTGGCCACTTCTCATTACTTGATTCCATGGTTAGCCAATTTTGCAAATTATTAGGCTAGTGATATGGTTCCATCGGACATCTCGTTCCATCAGAGTAAAAAGTTCATGCATGATGTGAAAAACTTCTTTTGGGATTAACCTTATTTATATTGGAGTTATGTTGATGGTCTTATTCGTCGGTGTGTGCCGGAAGTTGAGATGCTAAATGTTTTGGAGGCATGCAATTCCTCGCATATGGGTGGGAATCATAGTGGCATCCGGATTTCCCATAAGATTTTGCACTGTGGGTACTATTGACCAACCGTCCACAAAGATGCTCATGAGTTTGCCAAGGCATGTGATAGGTGCCAAAGAGATGCAGGCATTTCGAAGAGGCAAGAACTATGTTTAAATCCCATTCTAGTGATTGAGTTGTTTGATATATGGGGCATTACTTTTATGGGCCCATTTTGAACTCTTATGGGATTAAATACAATCTTTTGGCGGTGGATTATGTTTCAAAATGAGTGGAAGCCATAGAACATGACAACAATGAAGGGAAAAGTGTCACCGCGTTCCTGAAAATGAACATCTTCTCCATATTTGGCAAACCTTGGGCCATTAGTACTGATAGGGAATCGCACTTTTGTAACAAATTTTTCAAAAGGCTATTGGAGAAATATGTGGTTTGCCACAATGTAGACACTCCATACCATCCACAAACTTCCAACAGAAAAATAAAGAAGATCCTGCCAAAAACAGTGAATGCTAATAGAACTGATTGGTCAAGGAGGCTTGGTGATGATCTTTGGAGCTTACCGGACTACATAGAATATCCCCATAGGTATGCCTCCATGCATACTTTAATATGGGAAAACTTGTCACTTGCTTCTTGAGTGAGAGCACAAGGCCATTCAGGCAATGAAGAATTTGAAGATTGATTGGAATGAAGCAATAGAACAGAGACTTAATTTGTTAAATGATCTTGATTAGTTTCTCCTAAAATCATATTAATTTTCATCCCTCTACAAAGATAAGATGTAGAATTACCATGATCATAAGATTAAGAAGAGCGAATTTCTAGTTGAGGATTTGGTGCTTCTGTTTAACTCTAGGTTGCATTTGTTGCTGGGCAAACTCCTGTCCAAATTGAATTGTCCATTCCTTAACACTAAAGTGTTACACATGGAGCGGTTGAGTTGGAGAACAAGGTGGGTACAAGTGTCACGGTAAATGGGCAAAGAATCAAGGTCTACATAGGGCATTCAGATAGTGCCTATGAAGTGGTTGAGGCATATAACCCTAATTAAGTCTTAGTAGGAATATTTGCATTCTTTTTTTTCTTTTCGTTTTACTCAATTTCATTTGTAAATTTTCTTTTATTTTTTTTGTATGTTGGCTAGAGTGTAGTTTGGGTTCCGCGTCTAGAAAGTGTTCAGAAAAAACAAAAAATGGCTTATTGGGTTCTTAATGTGCATGGACCAAACCATAAGCTTTCTATAGAAATTGGTCTGGTGCACCAATATACGGACCAACCGACGAGATATCCTTCCATCGACGGACCGTCGATGGTGTCTGTACATCTCTTGTATGTTTTAATATTTTATATATGTTAGAGCACAATCAATGGACAATTCAAGTCACCATTGACTGAATTACGGACCGTCGACGAGGTACTGTCAGTTCATAAAAACAAGTGACCCGACCCGACCGACTATCTTAAGATACAACCATTCAGTTACCCTCCCACGCATTTTAAAATTCCATCCCAAACATTTCCCTCATTTTACTCCTCTGTTTCTCCATTAAATCGCACACTCACTTCACTCCATTCTCTTCCAATACTATCAAACTCTTAAAAATCTCAATAACCCCAAAACCCTTATCCCCCAGTTTCTACCCAAAACGTCATCATTTCTCCCGTCAGTGTTCGTAGGTGGCACGTAGGTTTGTTATTGCAAGATCACCCACTCATTCACCCCAGCACTACTTACAGCTATTGCATTTTCCTTTGCATAATGAATTCTTGTTCATTTTCTAGTGGAAACAAATAAATTGTATGTGTGTCTTGACTTAGGGAAAATATTGCATATAACACTTGTTAAAATTGGATTCTATGTCCCGTATAATGATAGGAAGTTACAGGGTTGGGGGTGGAATTTATGTAAGTTCACTATGCTTGTTGTTTTTTCGACTTTGGGCTTTATAGTCTTGTAAAATCCATTATCAAAAATTCCATAATCGAAGCCATATGGATGAAAAATTGCTCTTATGCCTGTTATTGCATGTTGGGTAAACTTGTGATGTTCATGAAATTGTCTATACGTTTGATTAAAACCATGCCTTCAAAACCTATATCTAACTAAAAAAACCAGACCCAATCGACGGACCATTGATGGTGTATGTCTATGACTAAACTCAGAATTTGATGAAATTTCTAACGATAGAAGTGGACTATGGTCCGTCGATTTATCGATGCGTCGTTCTTCATGTCCGTCTTTTCTAACAGAAATTGTTATTACACAAATTTCATGAATTTTTGTTAGTGTCTGACGACTGTAGTGGACTACGGTTCGTTGATTGAACAACGGGCTGTACTGCATGTCTGTCATTTCTAACTGAGGCTTTTGTGGAACATAAACTTCTACATTTTGCTAAGTGTCAACAGATGGACAATATAGATGGACCGTCATTTCATTGACGGGCAGTCGATAGTTCCCATCTCCCACTTTTGAAAGTCTGCACTGACCGGTGTATTGTGTTTGCAGACTCTGTCTTGATTTTTTTGCTTGTGTTGACTGATTTTAGTAAGACTAACAAGGTGTTTTTAAAGTACTAAGGGCCCCAAAATCGGACATAGTCTATTCTAGGTGGTAGTCAAAGTTTGTAGCTCCATCTCAACGGTTGATAGGCATATAGGATGATAAGCATGATTTGTATACGTGCCTCTAGCACCCGGACCACTACACCAGCTGTTAAAGCCACTCGGGGCACCCCTACGAAGGTGGGGACTTGTGTAGTCAGTGCCTCCCAGGCTGATTAGGAGCGCACAGTGATCGGCACACTGTCTGGGTTTGCCTCGGGTTATGAGAGAGCATCTTACTCTGAGGAGGCTTCCTATTCAGATTTGGCACACTCTTCAGGGTCGAATAAGGCCACAACCTCTGGTTCCAGATCACATGGAGACATTCTACCAATTATGTCTGCCCACAATGCATTATTTGATGAGGTCTAGAGTTTGGAGTCCTCTCTGGCACTCCCACACGAGGTCCTGAACTGGTTGCTGACGATCCCAACAAGTGGTGTGTAGATGGATTGTACTAGATATACATGGATGCCAAGTTGCTAAATAATAAGGGGGTGATGACTCGCATGTTTACAAATGAGCGGCTGGTTCTTAAAGGGATCCTACACACAATCTCTAAGGTTCATGGCTTATTTACCCACAACCGGCTCGACTGGATGGCTAGGAGTGTGGGATCTTATAGTGAGCAAATGGTGCGAGAGTTTTACGCCTCTTACATAGTGGTTCTTCGAGGTTATTTGGACAAGCTATTGAACTACGCTAAAAACTCTACGCTCGCAGATGTTCAAGTTTGAGGCATCAAGGTTGATATTTTTTCTCCTCCTCTCTGCTTTTTCATATACAGTGGGTCCACTAATACTGAAAGTGTTCCCCTCACCCCACAGTTCGAGTACAGGTTGGACATGGTAATGAGTGGACATTTTCAGAGGGGCGGAGATTTGAGAGAGTCCACCAAGAGGTGGATTGCACAACAGCTCTCTATTGATGGTTAGGGAGAAAACAGGGTGTTGTACCCTAGAGGCCTTATCAAGAAGGCAAACCTCACTTTTCTAGCTTAGTTCTTCTGACTGTTATTTTTCAACCGCCTATCCCCCACGAGGCAGATAATTTACGTACATGCGATAGAGGAGTCTTCATCGAAGCTCTAGTAGTCGGGTTGGAGATCAATTTCACGAGGTTGTTGGTCTCCTTCATCCATGAGAGGGCTTTTAAGTCCTCTACCTCTTACCATTTTGATATATTATTTTTTAGCTTTGCGGGGATGTAGGAGTGCCCATTTGGCACAGAGATATCCTTCGTACTCCTACAGGGAAAGTATATATCAGTCTCATTAGGGATGAGGCCAATGTGGCGGTACCTAGACAAGGGCCCTTGGGGTCTACGGTCGAGCAAGCCTAGGGATGAGCATGCCAGTTCACATCCTACAGATACCACCCCAGCTGAGTCTTCCCGTGGAAAGTAGTAAGGCACCTAGTTCCTCTTGGTCTACACAACCATCAGCCGCACTAGTCCCAATTTGTACGGTCCTAATGTTAGAGGCCCAGAAGGACACCTTGCTACATAATATCCAGCCTTGGATATAGAGATCTATTGCTGAGTTTGAAGATATGATAGAGAATAGCGTGGCTCACTAGACGGAGCGACAGATAGAGGAAGTCCACCAACGACTAAATGGGTTTGAGCTGAGAGTTCTGGAATGCCCAGCCCCCACAATTAATTTGATGACTATTCAGGAGGTTTATGCGAGTTTGCAGGAGACGTGGATGGTATGCTTGAGATAACGAGAATGAGCCTGATTGCACACCTTTAGAGCTCCCGAAGGACATGGATCTTGTTGCACTATTCACTACAACAACTGCACTACTACCTATGCCACGTGAGGTTTAAAGAGGCATCGTTTAAGCCATACCTATGAGGGTGAGGATGCTCATTATTGGAAGAAGGAGAAGACGAAATTTGAGGCTGTGAAGAGATCCTCATTTATTGATGAGGAGGCTCGTTAGATAAGGGCTAGAGAGTTGGCTGAAGGGGACTCGAGGTCAAGAGTGAAGGTTGTTTAGAATATCACTATTGAGGGTGCATATACTTCTCTGGGCAGTATTGAGGGTGTCCGTACTGAGGGTCTTGGTTCCACGGAGCCATACCCGCCTGCTTATTGATCTTTAGTGCTATGCGCCTCACGTTTGCTTGACCTACCTCCCTATTTTTATATTTCTTATTTATTAGGGACAAATTCATGTTTTTTTAGGGGTGGGGCAAATGGAATGTGAGTGCTAGAGTGACGTCTTCGTAGGGAAACTCACAATCCTCTCTAGGTGGTTTTATTGCCTTTGTTATTTTTCCTCAAGAGACTTATTACTTTATTGTTGACCGGCATGTGTCGTCACTTGTACTTTGTATGAAATTAAAAAAACTAAGCATGATTGCTAAACGGGAAATATATCAAATTCTAATTAAGTTCTTGCATGAATAAGTATAATGAATGTTGAATGTTGGCTCTAATCAAGACATAAATATGCACCTACTTCATAACACTCACTCTAACACTCAATCTTGGTGACCAATAATCTTATTAGTGTAATGAGGTGTCAAGATAGTGTGAGGATATTTGATTGTTGCCATGTTGGTACATAACTAGACCTTGCCAAGTTGGTCCTGGAAAAAAAAGGGAATATGTGTTATAAAATTAGGAATGTATCATAGGCCCTTGTCAAAATTAGATAACATCAAGCCAAAAGTTAAATGAGCTGAATAAAATTATCCCTTTTTGATCCAAATAGTTTGATCCTTAATAGACCTTCGTTTCTTCACCAACTTAACTTCCCTGGGCATAATGTGTTGGCCCTTGTCCCTCCTTGGACATGTGCTCCTCAACTTATGCTAAAAGCATAAGTTTAGGGTGGCTAATGTAGAAGCTAACCTCGTCTTGGACCTGAACTAACTTTGGGTAATGTGTACCTTGACTCATGGAAAAGCCATAAGTTGAGGGTGGGTATTACAAGTGATGACCCAAAAAGTTGGTAGAAAAAGAATAATCTTGAATAGAAAAGGCACAGTAAACAAGAGAAGTGACTAAGTAAAAATTGTTGAATTAATATAACAAAAATATGAAAAAGCGGGTTGAACAAAACTAAGAATGAGTCACTTCCACAAAATAGAATGAAAGGACAAAGTAAGGCAAAGATGATAATAAAGTAGGGCGTACTAGATAATTAAAGATGTATTTTTCTTTCGTCGTAATTTCAAGTACGAATAATAGTCATGGGAATGTACCCATATGTACCATACCTGACCCCAAGCCTACGTTACAAGCCATGAAAGTCCTATCGTGAGTCTAAGAGTCTAATATGGACAACTTAAGTAGTGAAAATAAGGGAAATCCTATGGAGACAAGTACCAACAAGGTGTGAATTTGTTTTTAGTGTGAGCGTTGAAAAATGATACTTATACTAAAAGATAAAATCAATGTGTGAAAAAGGAGGATATCTTGTGAAGTAAGGGCATTAATTGAAATATTAAAAAACTTGGTACAATGGTGAGAGATAAAAGAGTAGAGTTATCAGTGCCCTATGAGTCTATGTCATGGTCTGATCAACAAGAGTAAGCCTATCAATCCTAAGAGAAGAAACATGCACTAAAGCAATAAAAAAATGTTGGGATTGATAGCCATGTGATTGAGGAATCTTAAAAAGGATACTTTTGTACAATGTCTTGCGTTGAGTCATAGTGTGTCGCTAGAAGACAAATAACGAATTTAAGTTGAGAGTATAGATGTACCATGGATTCATGGAACTTTCAATGCTTTTTGCTTAAGTTTGGTGTGTGTCTATAGCCTTTTTATAGTAATTTTAATATGTTTTGTCATTGTTTTGATAAAAATTTATCCAAAATAAAAAATGCAGAAGGTTGTGAACAATCACTGTAGAAGTGACCCACGAAGACATTGACAACCCATCGTCCCATCGACGAAGCGTACGTGTTGATAGTCGATTGAGGTAGTCGACGGTGCATTGTTTGATCGACAATCGTTGGTTGAAGCCGCATTTTAAACGAACTTTCCTTATTTTAACTCCATTTAATTTAGTACTCTTTCTATTATAATTAAGGTGAAAAACCTCATTTTCGGGGTTGGATTCTTTTACTAATTTCAGACTTTTGTTCTTTGAGATTTGTTTTTGAATTAATTAAAATTTCTTGATTCGGTGTTCAACATGATTGTGTAATTTCAAGTTGAATTTCTGGATTTTCTTAAGATTTGTCAAAGTAAAGTGATGATTTATTATTTATCAATTACAAATTGTGCTCCTTTTAGCATGGGTAACTAAATCCACAACTGGGGTTGTGGGAACCATATGTGATTAACTAAATAAATCTAGCTAAATAACAATCCTATAAGAGGTTATTGCATGCATCGATAATTCTTTCATCTAACAATCTTTTTAACAAGTGCCCGCATAAGAATTTTCCTTATTGATACATGACGGACCAAGGGGTAGTTAATAGGAAAATAATTATCGACATAGGTTTAGAGGATACCATCTAATAGGCTAGTTTCGATCAGTTAAAAGTAATAACTAAGCAAAACATAACTACCATGCTTATTAAGAAGTAATGGTAAGGGTTTGTAACTTAAACACACGTAGTCGGACTAAGGTACGGTGTGAAATTATCTAAATTCCGGACCAAGGATTTAGAGATACCTAACTTATGATTTTGCATGCAAAACCCTAGTAAAGAATTGTTATAGATAGGATTATGGCGTTATGAACCTATGGAGAATACTTACACCCTACTTTCTCTTACAACTCGATAAAAAACAATGATTAAGTCTTGGTACTTTTTTGATTTCATAACATTGCAACACTTTTGCTTCAGAAAACCCCCCTTTTAATTACTAGTTCTTGGAAAGGACTTGGCTAGAGGTAATCGTACATTGAACTTATATATAAATTATTTTCCTCGTAGTATCGATCCCTATCTAATATTTGGGTTCTTTTCCTGATACAACTGCTTATACTTCATTAGGAAAGGGTAATTTTAGCTTATCAATCTAGTTATGCTGGCGGTGCTTATGTGTTATACTTGTGAATTGTGGCCTCATCACCATTACATTATGAATTGTCGAACAATTTGGCCACATCATCATTTGTTTATGAATTATTTTTTTATCATTTTATAACTTTAATATGTGAGTATAGTGAATGTCTTGATGAATTATGTGCATATGAGAAGTCAAAGCATTACTTCTTCGCCTTGATGATATGTGTCTCTAGTAGGCCATAGTGAAGTTGTTATGTGTATTACTTGAGGTTGAAGTATGAGGCTTCTTGATGGATTATTTGATACTTGTGATGACGTAGATTGATGATCCTATAGTAGTAAATAGGGTGACAAATAGTTGACATTGATTTTCCCTATGTGCGTCATTAATGATATATTATATGTGATATAGTAAGGTATGTGTGTCTTGTTTTGTTACGCTTGTGTCCCTTACTTGATATATGTAAAATGTGAATATTACTTCTTAACTAGTATGGTAGGGCTTCTTAGTCTTTTATATGTGATTGGAATGTGACCTTGAATATAGTTATGAAGGTCCTTTATATGGAACCATCAACATAGATAGAAGGTGATGATATCCTTGAAGTTGAAAGTCATAATGGTGTTTCTTGTGTAAATGGTGACTTAGGTTTATTGGCTAGAACGATAGGAAATCATCCTTAGGAATGTCATTGAGCTATCCTATTAGACACTGTAGGTATCCTTAGTTTACCCTCTTTGGTAAGGTGTAATGTGATTAGGTTATGAACAAGGTATGGTACCTCTTCATATGCTTCTTCATTGAAATACTCTATACAAACAAAGGCTAGCACCGAGTGAGTATACTTGGGGTGTTGCTCTGGGAAAGATGACATTAGAGAATGAAGAAACCTCGTTATTTCTTAACCATATGCCTACATGGGATTTGTCTTAGGTCTACCATTGGAAAATAGAACACCCTTATTGGAGTAGTTTGTGACTTCAAATTCCATGCCTATCTAGTATGGTCTTAGTCAGTTATTGCCTTTCTTATCACATGGGATACATTCTAGTGTTGTATAAGTAATATGATATTAAGGTAGTGGAATGTCCTTGTTTGTTTAATATATCTTAATGAACTAATGAAGATAATGACTTAAGTTAAAAATAATATTAATGAATAAGTACTTAAATTGAGTAACTCTAAGGATTTCCTAGTTAAGGTGTGGAAGGGACATATGAATGGTATCTTCATATCTTACCTTGGGAAGTCTTCAGAATAACTCTACAGAGGACAAGAAATTAATCTAAGGGAATAACCTTATCTTAGAAAGTCAAAAGGATCTTTTTTTTTGTGTGAGGTATTGTATGGCAGTCGCTTCGTAACTTAGTCAAGTGAACCTTATAATCACCGTTGCTAAGAGGCTCTAATGCTTATGTGTTTGATGTGTTCTTATACTATCTTGTGATATGTGGCTTACATGTGAAGTTGGTGTGATATGTGGATTTTCATATAATTATATAATGTTTACTGTAAAAGATTATGTTTTACGGTAAAAGAAGATATTTAACTAAAATGTTCATTTCTCATGATTTTATCCATACATTTTATTTGGATCTAAAGGTGTAGGTGTAAATTGAGAAAAGTCTTGAAGAAATGCTTGCAAACTAGGAATTTTTCTAGCAAAGTTGGGGTATGTATTGACTTGATACGATGACAAATTCGAGAATCACATCCTAGACGTAATCGGCGTCATAATCATGTTTATCACAAGCCCAACAATGCTAAGTCAAGTAAATTCAACATGCATATCAGTTAATTGAACACATACTCAAGGAAACTCTATCATCAAGTTATAATAGCCACAACCATGAATAAGAGTTCATTACAACATAACCAAAGCAAGACAATAAACTATGAACCCTCATTGAGTCAACAAGTGCAATGAGCAAGCAAATCCCAATAACCTTTCCCAATCAAGTTAACTCAATAAGAACCATGACTAATATGCAAGTACACAACATATCATTTAAGAGTACATATTATCATACTTAAGAAATAGAGACAAACACATGTTCATAAGTGAAACAAATCATCATATAGTATAATGAATGTTCAAGAGCATTAGATACATTACATGTACAAAACTAAGAATATTCATATGTAAGAACAACCTTCTAAAGCTTCCTTCAATTCAAACTAGTGCAAGACATAGGTAGATCTACATACCCCTACCTAACTTAAGTCAAACCTCTTAAGTCATCTTAGTAATTTTGTACTTCATTAAATAAATTTAGTTTATGGTAGACTTGCCTTAACCTACATAGATCACAAGAGATAATTGTGGAATCTGGTGTTGTAAAACCTTACACCGACGGAAGGTGGTCTACCAGCCAAAGTAAAACCAAACATAAACATAGCTTTCTAGGTTGATACACTAGCTATTTTTCTTATGGGGGCAACATAGTTCAATAACTAAGAGATATGTATGAACACTCTAGCTTTCACTTGGAAATTGGAGCCTCACCTATGGGAATCCATACTATAAGTATCCCTCATATGGGAGTCAACACCTCATGTTGACCTATAGCGTGAATCATCCTTTATGGAAAGTCAACACCTCCAATTGTCAATTTCACTGGGCTCTAAGCTAAATCCCTTTTTGAAATTTCTTTAATTTCTGGATTTATCATCATTGCTTAATGTAGGTCATAGGGTCTATTCCTTGTATAATTATCACCATCAGAGCTCATATGAATTCATTAGTATATTCCTTTCATTATAATTCATATAATTGAGGTTAAAACATTTACATAATCACATCATGATAAGGCACATTGGTAGTTATAACCATCCTTATAACATTTACATCTTATACAACACCTCACAGAACATATTCAAGATATTTCAATTCAAAATCATACCAATCCTATCAGTCATAAAACAAGTTATACATCAATGCAACATCATCGCTTAAATGAAAAATAACCACGATTGGTGTAAAGAGTTGAGATCACAAGACTTACCAAGTATCCTTCATAATGAATCATCAAGGTCTTACCATAAACCATTAACTAAACCCAATAAGGGTGTAATGTCATCGCATATTAATAACCATTATGAAAACAAAGCATATTGACTCACTACTTCATAGCTTAAGTTAGAGATTTAGGTCGAAGTCTCAATCTAGATTAATTACACCAAAACTAGCATGATAGGACTAAAACTCATCTTAATATATTCAAAATTGATACAATAAAATCATAGGTCATTAACTCAATAAATAACATAATCAATTGAACCAACAATAAACGATTCATATCAAGATCACAACCTAGGGTTAAGGAGAATAGGTCATCTTCTATAAACTAGAACAATCCATGAATAAATAACATAATTTATTTAAAATAAATTATAAAATATTCATATTATCCTATGAAAACATAACTTAAAAATTCACAAGATCGATTTCGAGATTTGAAAAGACCCACTTGAATTTCACACTTTTGAAATCAACTAGAAGGAACCCTATGGGGAAACAATTCCCAAAGGTAAATGTAATCCCATTACTTAATGGTTGATGAAGATTTATAGAGAAACCTTGGCGATAGCATCCTCAAATCCCAACTTGGCCTTGTATTCAATATTGTTCTTCAACATGGGAGAGATATAGAAGAGAGAAGGAAGAGAGTTTTGGTTTGTTAATTATGAAAGTAGGTTAGTTTAATTAGCTTAGGGTATTCATATGGGTTTTTAGTTAACCTAATTAGGATTTACTAAATCCTAATAACTTAATTAACGACCTATTTAATTAACTCCACGTAACTTAAAACAAGCAACAAAAGCAGTCCACTAACCAAAGAGACCACGTCGATGCCTCCTGTGTCAATCAACGGATCATGGAACCAACCATCCTGTTAGACTGTCGTTAAGTTCAGGAATTTTTTAAATGAGGTATACCATGAAATTTTCTATGTCTCCATCTACGGGATCATTCCACGCCCCATCGATTGAACAACAGATCGTTGGTTGCTTCGGTTGGTGGACACTGCCTTGGGCAGCCTTGGACCACAAAAGCAAAGATCCTCCTCAAGGGATCTTTATTTGTCCTTAGAGAATCGGGTCCGTATGTTTTGAATACGAATGAATTCTAATAAGTGATACACACCCTTCCACCAATTTTCATCATTTTCCATCTTCAAAAATACAGTCAAATAGGATAAGGCACCCTAGTACCTTATTGAACGATTTTCTGAACGTCATAGACGTTCCTTGACGTTTTGATACCTAGACTTCCCAAATGACTTATATACATTAAAATTGACATTAAAACAGTGTATAAACCTTTTAAAATCTATGGTAGGCTCTAGAATATGTCTTAGACTTTTGAAGTGTTACATACGTGGTACTCTCTTTAGATTTCTTTCATTCATAGTATTGTAATAGACTTAAGTATTTCTATATTTCGATTGTATAAGCCGTGTCCCAAGTATTATTCAGTCTATGATTGGCGTATTTTGAGACTTAGTATTTTATATAGATTTATACGAAAGATGTTTTAAAGTTTTATTTGTGTGTAAAGTTTTAATTCTGCACTACTTTACATATATATATGCACTGAACGATGTCTAAGGGCTTGTACAAGACCTCCGAGAAGTCAACTACGCCATGTTTCATTCCAAGGGAATGCCATATCTCCTAGGTTGTGCTGTTGGATTGTGGTAAAATTTGTATCCGAGCATAGGTTGTGAAGTAGTCATAGCAATTAAAGAGACACATAAAGCCACATCTGGTAGATCTTGTTCATCGGTGTGAGTCTCGACACATCCATGAGCAAGATGATATAGGACGATAGAGTGTCCCTTTATTCATCACTCTTATGTCGTGCCATAGAGTTTAAAGTTATGAGTGTAGTTCTTAATGTTTTTCCTTGCGTTTATAGGATATGACAAGTAGAAGGATAGCCTCTAGAATGTTGGAAGAGGATGGGGTGCAAAAGGAAGTTCCAGAAGGTTGACTAGCTCCACATGTAGTTCAAGTTCTTCAAGATGTTGAAATGCCCCCACAAGGTGATCAAGTACCTATTGGAGGTGAAGGTAATGAGGTTCCAGTGATTCCCAGAGATATGACTAATGTATATATTAAAGAGGCTCGACTTACTTTCGCCCGAGCTTTGAAAACTCATTTGACTAGAGACATTGGATGTAGAAATAATGATTTGGAAAATACCGTGCGCTCTAGGATAAAAGACTTTGTGAGAATTCTCACACACAGGGAGCATCCCCTAGACATAACCGACGTTGTCTTCCTCTGAGAGTACTAAAATTACCCTCTTAGCATTCGTTACTACTTTTCATAGGTTAAATAGCACGAAAAATTAGAACCTTTCATCTACATATGCATAACGAGGTTTACATCGACCTCTCTTTTGAATATAGTATATACATCGGGAGTTTACTTAGACTCCTCCCATAGGAAGCTTACATAGCTTTCTAATTTAATGGAACGTATACAATATACAAGATAGAGTCTAATAGAGATGTCTCATATAAAACCATCTAAATTGGAATAGAACAATTTGCGTAGAGCCGTTATGCAAATGTATAATTGCCACTTAGGGCTTACAACAATTTCTTACACAATAATGAATGTCATTAGAGTATAAGAATCCACATAGGTATAATGAGAAAAGGCACCATCCTAGAAATCTTCAGTACAGACCCACACTTAAAGAAATGATCCAACCCTTCCTTGAAAATTGATAAAGAATCATTCAATGACCGGAACCTAAAATGTTTTGGAAAAGGGGAGGAATAGGGGTTAGCACATGACGTTCATTAAGTATGTAAATATATGAAGACATAATATCCAAATCATGATCAAGGGGACATTTGTTTAAAACCATGCCATGTTACTGTCACGACCTGCAAGCACCCCATAGAATATAGGGAGTACCCTTTGGGTTATGTGAGGGCATACTTGACCCTTTGGGGTCTTTTACAAGCCCTTTAACTATCGTTCATTACATAAAACATGAAAAGTAGTGCGACATTAAAACTTTTCACGATAATTATTATAACATGGAATACTTTTATAAATACTTAAAAATCTCATCTTCACAAGAAAAACTTAAAGACATGACATAGATAACTTAGCGACACACCTCTTTACATTTGCAGAAATACATATGAAGAACTTGTACAAAACTAAAATAATGAAGAAATATGCCCTCGCATGTATGAGGACGTACTTTGTCTTGAGAAAATCAGATGCCGAGCTTTCCTCGTAAACTTCAATATTTCTTCCAAAATCTATACTTATTTACCATAGAAATGTACGGGTTAAGACAAAACAATGTACTAAGTATGGAATATGCAAAAACATGCAAAAAGGGACATTTTAGAAAAAAATAACACTTTTCATCAGAATTAAGTATAACATTCATATAGAAGTAAAACAACATAATAATCATCATTTAACACTTAGAGAAGAATTTCCATATTTTTACAAAAGGACCAACTTATAGTAAACTACCTAATATTTACAGCGAACTTTTATGACATTATAGTGAACTACCCTATTCAAAAGTAGTGATCTTCCAAGGCCAAGAAAAAAGTAAATGAACTCATTTTTGTAAGAGTTTCCCTAACAAAGGTAACACATGAAGGAAGTGCGCATATGCATCCTTCAATGCACACCAAGTAGATCCTGAAGACTACCCATTTTCAGCTTACTCACCTCAGGAGAACTAGCAACCACTCAATAACAAGACATTAGAAGAACACTCAAGAAACTGATCTAGACTTCCCTTTCAGAATGCCTACATAGTGCAATTAGTATATGGTGTCCCGTACCACCAACTACCTAAAGTAGTACACTCTTTTAGAAGGCTTGGCACCAAGACTCCCCTTTCTGAAGGTCTACTTAGTGCAATGGATAACTAGCGTCCCACTCCACTACATACCCTAAGTAGTACCTTATTTTAGGAGACTTAGTTCATTCAATTCATATAAGGCTCACCAAGACTCCCCTTTCAGAATGCGTACCTAGTGCAATGTATAAATTGCGTCCCATTCCACTACCTACCCTAGGTTGTACACTCTTTTAGAAGACTTTGAACTTTCATTACTTTGGTGGGAGTTAGCTTAACCGACGTAGACCATGAGATCTAAACATGGAATCCCGATACTTCCCTTATAGGAGAAGGGTCCTCAAACTTGCCTAGGGTGAGATCATACTTTTATTTTTAGCTTTTACATGGCTTGCTCAATAGCTGCACCTGTGCAGGCGCATATATAGGGTATTAGGAGATTGCTACTAAGTGACTTATTCTCTACAAACGAGGAGTACTCATCTCAAGAGGTATATTTAAATACAACATCTCAACTAACGAAGTGAAACCACCTCTTCTTCATAACTTCTATATTATACGCGTAACTCCCCACCGATTCATAACATTATAAACTATAGGTTAACAATAACTTGTGAATACAACATCTCAAATCACGAAGGGCATTCATTTTTGAACCTGTCTTAGAAAGCTCTTAGGATGTAGTGAGGTTACTACTAAATACTTCATCTCAACTAACAAAGAGTTTAAACCCCAATACTCCACTTTTTGACTTAACGAAGCTTCATTAATTCATTCAAGTTTAAGTGTGTGTGTGGATGTGAACAGACCTTACATATACGACTCATTTCATTTTTCATTTAACTTCTATACATGCTTAGACCTTCATTCATAACGTCACACACTTTACATGTTTCACACACTAATATTGTTCATTTAGACATAATCCTTCGCATTCTTATCAAAAACAAGTTTCATAAAACAAATTAACAAGAATAACTTTATTTCCATCATTCTTCACATAATATGCCTACATGGATTCATTCACAATACAGAAGTAACTACACATTCATAGAATTCATGTTAATATCGCCACCAAGAAGTGGACCATACCACTCAAGAGTATTTCATAATCAAAACTAAAAAAACATAAAAAAAATTAATCTTTAATCCAAGCTTCCATCCTCTATAACATTTTACTCAACCATTCATCATAATATAGACCTTAGAGTAATACCAAAACAACAACATCAACTTAAAGAAAACAAAGCTTAAAGACTACAAAATCATGCTCATTTAACCCGTTCCTTAAGGAAAAATTTAACATAAAGATTTAACATGTTTTAATTGAATATTTAGCATTAAAATAACCAACTAACATTAGAAAAATTATATTTAAATGAGCATGATTTTGTAAGACGCATATTTATAGTTTAAGAGAGAAGAAGCTAAGGTTGAAAACCCATTTTAAAAATTCATTGAAACAGACTCCTTGAATGGAAGAGGTATCAAGGATGGATACCGTACCTCCCATTGAAGAAACCCTGATGATTTGCAATGAAGAAACGTCCACCAACAACCCCTTCTAACCCTTCTTGAGTTCTAGCTTCCATGGTGACTTGAGGGAGTCTTTTAACAGGGAGAGATTTCACATTTTCGGATATGTATTATAAAATTAGGTCTAAAGTTGTGGAATTGTTTAATACACCGAAATAACCCTGAAAGTGACTTCATAGGTTTATAAAAGACTTGGGGTGAATTTACCAAATACCCCAACTCATTACAGGAAAGACAACTTTTTAGCAGGCTGAAACTACGGATGTTACCACCGGATCGTTTGTCCAACAACGGTCCATTTGTGGGGTTTCATGGGTGGAAACTTATCTTCATTTGTGACTTTTATAGACTATCTTGAAGTTCTAATCGACGGATCAAGTCGACTGATCGTTTGTTAGAAAACTTGTGGTCGTTTGCCACTGTTGGTGGACATTGCCAAGACAATTTTGAGCGTTAGTCTTGGACCCTTCTCTAAGGCCCCTTGTGGGTCCTAGGTGAGGTCGTAACCGAACTTTAAATCTCTAAAAATGTTCTTCTTGGTATTAGGAACTTCCTACATAAATTTAAATTTAAACAAACACGTAAAACTCACTCAAACACATCAAGACACAGAAGTACATTCTAAGACACACTTTGAAAATGTCATGTACGTTCTTGGACGTTTGACCTCCAAACATAACCAAACTTCCCACACTTCCTAAGAACATCAATATAAATCAGTAAACTTAAAATTAACTCAAGAAATAATAACGAAGCTCTAAATCACCTTAGTTCGTTTTATTGTCTAACAATTGCTTTTAAAAGTCTTATGCACAATAAAGAACACATATAAGACGAAAACCATATAAACGTTAAGACAATAGCATATTCAAAAAAAGACGAACATCATCAAGTATAGTCAAGTCAACATGTGTATAGAATATTAGAACTGTAAATAAAGCAACTCCAACATCATGTTATAACAATAAAGCCTGTACAAGAGTTCATAACATTTAAGCATATACAAGACCCTTACTCATAAACCTTAATTAAGTGCACAAATGCAATGACCAACGAAATCCCCATAAACTTACTCAACCAAGTAAAACAAACGAAGGATCATAAGCAATGCCTACAATAATATAATGTAGTATCAAGAGTATTCATCATCATGTCTATTAATATATACCAATAACATGTTCATACATGAAACCAAAAATATAAAGTATCATAAACATGTAAAGTCAACACATGCATAGGTAAAGTCACATACCCCTACCTAGACTAAGTCAAACCTCATAAGTCATCTTAATTAGAGTTCTCTTTATAACTTTGTTTTACTTTGGAGAACAATTGCCCTAACTGATATATACCACATGAGCTAATGAGGAATCAGGTGTTATTAAACCGTACATGGAAAGAAGGTGGTGTCATTTCCCGAAACCACACCCTAGAAGTTAGGGGAAATATCAGATACTTGACTTCTCGGAGGTGTTGTACAAGCACTTATATATCATTCATCACATAAACATAGTGAATATTAGTACAAAATTAAAACTTTTAACAACACATATCAGTGTTTAAAACCTCTTTAATATAAAGTCATAAGAATTACTCAATCTCAATCTCATAAAACTTAAGACACGAGAATACTCGGGACACAGCCCATACTTCAATACTAATATAGAAATACTTAGTCTATTACAATACATTAAATGAAAACGTAAAAGACAACTTTGCCCTCGAATCAAAATGATGACATACATTTACTTCTCTTGATGATACTATGATCCAATTTTTCACTACCCAAATGATCATCACCTATCATAAACTATAGAGATAGATAAAAGCATGGTTTTGTAAACCCACTTGTACTAACTACATCATACTGCATGAATATCCATAAAACAGACATTTATTGGATATATGGATCTTTTCATTTGAAAATCATATGATAATCATAAGAGCAACATTTTTCTACTTAGAAACACATAAGATAACATTTAGCCAATTATTCAAATTTTCGAGCTCACTTTACAACAATCTACTTCCTCTGTACAATGTTCACTTCACTTAAACAATGAAATGCTTGATATTCCTTTTATACAATTTATTGCATGTTGTCTTGACAGTAAAAGCTATCCTAGGACTCACTTAATCTACACAAAAAGAGACCGCCCATACAACCACCCTAAGCATACCTAAATGACCCTCAAGAATACATATAATAAGGCACAATCACACTTCCAAACATCAAACATATCAACATATAGTTAATATGACATTCACCTTAAAAAGGCTATCAAAAGACCTACTTAAGTATATCAAGAAGATAACGTCCATGATTGACCTCTTCAAGACTACCTAAATAATCCTTAAGACTACCTAAGTCTTAGATCATGTTCACATAATAAACCATTTTCCCTAACTAGAGTCATTCTAAAGACTCATCAAGGTAAGATAAGTAGTCACCATTCCTATGCCACCTATATACTTTACTAGACAACCCTAAACTACTCTAGATAAGTAGTACTTATTCGATTAACATACTTTATTAACTTAAGTCATTATAATCATTAGTTCATTTAGGAGACATTTTAACGCATAAAGGACATTCAAGTCCTGGTCTTGGAAAATACCTAAAGACTCCAACTGACACCTTCAAAGCCTATTGTGCATTGTCTAGATAGTGTCCCATACCATCACCTAAACTTCATAAAACTTCTCTAATGCTAATAGTTATTCCATATGATGAGAATGATAGCAAGAAATTGATCTGAAGTTTATGACAGCAAGAAATAGGGAATGACTCACGTAGACCATGGTAGCAAGAAATTAAATCCGAAGTTCTATCCTACTCCGATGAGGTTTTTCTACTTTCCAATGGTAAAATAGACACATCCCATGTAGGCATATGGTTAAGGAATATGAACGGCATGCTTTGTAATCTACTCTCATTCTTTGACAAAAACTATTTCTCTTACCATACTAACTCGGTGATAGCCTTTTTTCTTATAGAGTAATTTACACATAAGGTTAACATAAAAGTGTTCCATATGGTTCCATATCTAGTTACTAACCTAATCACATTTACCCTACCAAAGAAAGGTCCATGAGGGAAGTTCCCGATGGTGACAAGAACCTCATGATAACTTTCCTTAGGATTAATATATGATTCCATTCCAGCCAATTAACCTTAAATCCATAATTACTTTACTTTGAAGGATACCATTATGTCTTACGACTTCAACACTCACAACCTTACCTTTAGGTTCATGGTTTTCGCATAAAAGACTCTCTTATCATCATTTAAGGTCTCGTGTCATTAATAAATAAAATACTAAGAAACTTAGCATCCTAATCAATACATCACATATTCATATTCATAAATTTATCAGGCAAGGGACATAAGTCAACAAAGACAAGACACAACATACTTTACTTAAACTCATAATACATGTCATATCAGAATCACATAGACATAACCATATCATCTTCAAGTTATCCTATATACTATCATACCATCATAAATATGATCAACATATATTCATATAGTCAATTATGAATAACAAAATATAAATCCTAAGACTACACACAGAAGGTCAAAGTCATAGTCTAACATGATAACCTAAAATGACATGAAAAGAAAAACACATATATGATATCACATGTAGATAGATATTGCCATACTTCACATAATAAACTATAAAAATAGCCACATTACTAAAAGTAGTTACTGACAAGGCCATGATCATTACACAACTTTAAATAACTCCGACAAGGCAACATCAATTTCAAGTAAAACACATAACACCGTCACCAAAAGTGGATAATACAAATCACAAAATAATTAAATTCTAATTAATCAGAAAACAAAGGAAATACGGTATGTTACAACCACAACATCCTCAACACCTCAAATTAAAGTCAAATCATCACATTCGATATCACAAGGCCCTTAACCATGGCCATAACAAAAAAATAAACATAATTATAATATGCATAAAACTAGATCAAAATACTACATATTTATCAGTCCAATACAACCAAGATATCAATTTACGACAATTATTATATCATTAAACAAGCCATAGAAATCTACACCATAATTCATCACATTAGACCAATATCAAGTAAACCATAACTTAGTCAATAACAAGGGTTCATCAAATTCATGGGTTCATAACTAATTTTGTTAAAATCATCAATACAATAATAATTTAATCCATAATAAACGTTTAAAAATACTTGATGCAAGAACTCAGGGTAGAATCATGAAATTGGACAATTCAAATTTGAAAACTTTAGAAAACATCAGGAGAGTTGGTCTCCATGATGAAGATAGTTTGAAGGATAAAAATACATACCTCAATGATGTTAATTCTTAACTTTGAGAAAGAATATCCACTCTATTCATCACACCAAGCTCTTCATTGACTTTGGACTTCAATGTAGTTCTCTACAGAATTCTAAGGGATTTGGGGTATTGATTTGGAAGAATGAAATATTCGAAGACTTAAACACTTATACGAACATTTAAATACCTAAAATACCCTTAAGGAACCTAAAAAACTCTTGTTTGGAAGTGGGGTTAAATTACAACTTCACCCCTTCACTTAACAATGAAGTTGCACGGATGACATAGCCCATTGATGGTTGTCAGTTGACAGACCGTTTGTGTACAAATGAACCGTCCATTCCTTCTCCAATTGAGTTAATAGACTCAACATGGGCCTATTCAATAACAATACCAAGTCTCCACCAACGGCACCGTCAATTGCCTCCGTCATTTGGGGCTGCCATGGAAACTCTTAGCAATACATTTGGGTCCTTCCTCAAGGACCCTTGGATTGTCCTTGGGGATGTTTGGCCTGAAGTTTCCAACCCAAATATGATCGCGTATGAGTTTATAAACTTTATCATGAATTTCACCAAAAACAAACACGTAAAACTCAACAAAAGATGCTTAGACGTACAAGGTCATTTCAAGGAAACACTTTCGAACGTCATGGACGTTCTTGGATGTCTGACCCCCAAACTCTATGGAACTTTACACACTGTCTATATATGCTCTAATAACTCATTTAAGGACATTATAACCTCATTATTCACATTTAAACACAGAGAAATACATATGAGGCCCATAGGTGACTTAGTCATTGTATGTCTTAGTCGTCCATTAATGTTTACTTTAAATACACCTAATCTCTTAATCACTTACTCATTACCACATAATATACCTATTTAAGACCTTATAACATCATTAAAAACATGTTAGTATCTGTTTGACTTAGTTATTTTCGAGGCCTTATAGGTGGACTACTTGTCAATGTAGTATTAAAGCATGAACATAGAATCAAGGTGGATTCACTAGCTAGTATTCCTTTGGGGAAACATAGTTCAAGAACTATAAGACATGATTGATACCATATTTATGCCTTTTGTATTATAATCTCTATCTCATGTGTACAATATTTAACCTACCTTTCGTACATGGGAAGGGATGCTCCTCACTACTAGTTCACTCAGTGCTAAGGTAGAGTGCCTTTTTAAATGACTTTCTTTTACAAACATACCTTTGTTTAGGTTATATAATAATAGTTCCTAGTATAGTCATAGTAATAAGATAAAAAGTAAATGCATGATAACACTCTTTCAATAGAACCATCACATGTAAGATTAGTACATTAACATTATCATATCAAAACAAAGCACATAGGTACTCCATAACCAACCTTATACATTACATATTTATTCATAATATCACAAGAACATAATAAATACATTTCAATTAAATCATAGTACTAACACCTACAAGATCCAATCACAAGATATACTTTAGTTAGACTTAATCACCAAGTACAAGCCATCATGATTTAAATAAAGGTTGGAGATCATAAAGACTTACCTAATCTTCTTTAAAATCCATCACTCATGGTCTTACCATAAATAAATAGTTTTATCGAATAATAGGTGTAATTATATCATCAATTAGTGATTAACACAATAACTAGTTCAATTGCTTCAACACATTCAGTTCTATACTAGTTCATAACCTAGGGTTAGGGAATTGGGGTCAATTCATCACCTCTAATACAAGACTAGATTTAGCATCAAGAACGATAATAATTAAACAATAATGCATCATAATACAACCATAAAAACACATTTAAATATTTACAACAAAATTGTAAAGACCAAACTCGCATTAGAAAGAAACCCATATGCAAGTAATTATTGTGAAATCAATTTTTGAAGTACCCTTTGGGGAAAGGAATCACAAAGGTGAAGAGTTCCAATCCCATGATATCCCTTAAAGATTTCTGGAAAATAATTCTTCTTTAATCCCTAGAACCGTTAGACCTTACACTTCAATGGAGTGTTCTTTGGGAGAATGAATCTTGTGAGAAGGAAGAGTAATTTATGTTTTGGGAAGTGGGGGTGTTATGTTTGGCTTAGGCTTATGGTGGTTTTTATATTAATTTAACTAACTTAATTAACCCCTTAAACCGCAATAAAACCTCTAACTATTTAAGTAATTAAATGAACGACCTAAAAACAAGGCATTGAAAATGCAGGTAGAACTACGATACCCCGACATATAATCCGTAGGTCAGTCGACGACCTGGTTACCCCACTATCCTGCACGTCTATAGTCAAGTTCATAGACTATGATTCAGGCAATCTTTTGAAAAGATGGTTAAGTAGTTATCGACGGGGAACATCTATGTCCCATCACCCAGGAAATTCCCCGTTGTTTGGCAGGCGTAGGTGTTGTTTCCTACACTCTCTTAATTGGCAGGTTATGGTCAAATGAAAGGGTCCTCTCCCAAGGACCCCTAGGGTGGTTTTTGGGGTGTCGTACCTTGACGTTTAAACCCTAAACCTACTCTACTACTAGTTTTACAATTTCCCTCCAAATTCCATTAATTTTTGACTCCTAAAATCTTTTTATTTAGGATAAGGCACACTAAAACCTTTTGCACTAGTGTCTGAACGTCATGGACGTTCTTTGACATTTTGACTCTAAAACTACCTAAATCACTTCTATACATTTTTTTTACCTTAAAACGGTATTAATAACCTTAGAAACTCATGTGAGGCTCTTTGTTATGTTTTGGAATTACAGAGTGTTAAATTATCCCCTCTTAGGAACATTAATACAAGAATAACACTAAAAGCTTTTGGAAGGAAAATAAAGACTCAATACTAGCAACCTAAATCAGAAAGATACAATATAACCATGAGTTACAACTCAAAGGAATTCTTGTAAACTCCATTCAACACATAATCATGGAATTTGCACATAGAAACTCAAAAAATTGTTTTCCTACACATAAGAACTCAACATTATCACATGAGGAATTTCTTCTCACAACAACATAAGATCAACACAACAGATAAATTCACCTACGCAAAAACTTCTTTCAAAACATATCAAATTCTTAATCTCATTGCATATAGGTAACAACATACCAAATAAACAAATAAGTGCAAATCAAGTAAAAAGAGCACTTTTATATGAAACTTAATAATCAGCAAAAAAAACCTTCATCATGAATATGCACATTTTTACAAAATAATTCGAATTCAATTTATTCATTATTTTAATTGTTATTAGGAACAACTAACCTTAATCAATAAAGATATGAGGGTAACGGGACTTCATGTAAGCCTCGACCTCCCATGTTGCTCCCTCAACTAGGTTGTTCTTCCAACACGTTATGGAATCCACCTCTTTGTTTCCAAAGTTCTTCATTTGAAGATCAAGTATTTCCACTAGAACCTTTTCATCGGAGAGATTCATATCCACAACTAGACAATTAATATGAAGAATGGACTCAGGATCACCGATGCACTTCTTAAGCATGTAGACATGGAACACCGGGTGAACAAAAATGAGTTCACTATGTATTCTAAACTTTTATGAAACTCTACCAAAATTTTGAAAAAATTTGTAGGGATACATATAAAAAGGACTTAGCTTCCTTTTCTTGCAAAATCTCATCACCCCTTTAATTGGTGAAATTTTTAGGTACAACTTATCTCCTTCTTCAATTTCTACGTCCCTCCTCCTATGGTTGGCATAACAATTTTGTCGGATATAGGTTGTTTTCAATCTGCTCCTTATCATATGAACTTTCTCCAAAGTTTTATAGATCAATTTGGGACAAAAGAGTGAAGACTATCAAATTTCAAACCGTCCAATAGAATATATATATCTCCTACCATACAAGTCCCTAAAAGGATCCATAAAAATATAATTGAATGCTAACTAATGTTAGAATAAAACTAAACAAAAGTCAAATGTTCATCCAAATTTACCTTGAAATCAATTACACAAGCTCTAAGCATATCCTCAAGGGTTTGAACAATACGCTCTGCTTGACCATCCGTTTGGTAATGAAAATATGTGCTTCACTTCAACTTTGTACCCAACCCATTTTTGAATGGCCTCCAAAATCTAGATGTGAATTGTGCTCAACATATGGGACCTCAACTAGGGAGCCTTCTTTAGCAAACATAGAGTTTTCTTCATTAATTAATACATACTTCACTTCATACATTCATAAGCTAGTATAGACACAAGCCATACCTAGGATGTAGTTTAACATTTTCATAAAGTTTGTTGTGCATTGATCAAGAATGACCTAGTGCCATTGCTTAAGTCTAGCTCACCTCTTAATTATCCTATCCTAAAACCATTGGTATCATTCATTTCATTATGTGCATCAGTTAAGGTTGGCCTTATTTATTCATTGGGAACTTTAACTTTAACTGACATAGATCATGTGAGCATCATGAAATCCAGTGTCTCCTTTGCACCGAAAAGAGGTCGAACTACCGACAAAAGTGACCCAAAACATGCTAGCGTACATTGAAATTAAACCCCGCTAGATCCCTATATTGAAAATATAGGTTCAATGACTAAGAGATATTAGGAGACCCATACCCGGCATGTTGGATAGTCTCATCTCATAAGAGTTACATGAACCTCCTCCCTTCTCGAAAGAAGGCATCAATGCTCATTACTACTTTATCGGTTTTAAGTATAAAGTTCCATTACATTAAACTCATACGTAATGGAAGTTGGCTTCTAGTATGAGGACATCATAGCTCAATAGATGATTTTTCATCTCATCATTAGTATTCAGTTTGTTAAACTCAATACTTCCATTAGAGTGTTCATCGAGACTAGTCTCTTAATTAAATGTACACACTCATAGGTGAGTACGTTTTGGTAACACTTAGTGATATATCTTGGTTTCACAGTATTTTTAATGCTTTTTCCTTAAGTTGAGTGTTTCCCCAAAAGACTTTTTGTATTAATTTTTATGTAAGATTCTCTTTATTTGAAGGAAATCCTCCTAACGATGAACGCAGAAGTTTTTACGCAAGAAATGCAGAAAAGTTACCACCTACGGAGCTTGTGACGGTCCGTCTTTCCTGTGACGGTCGTAGGTGGCATCGTAGTGAAACTTCTGAAGGAAGATGGGGAAGTGTGACCAAGTGTGTGGTTACAAAGTGCATGACGGACCGTCGTAGCCATGATAGTCTGTCCTGCTGGTTCATCGTGATGATCAAAGAAGTAACGAAGACCCTCGATGGACAATCATGCTTGGAACAGTCCGTCATACCTGTCGTCGGGGGTAATGAGGAGAGCAGCAGAAGAATTTGCAAGTATGGGACAACGGAGTCCATGATGGCGCATCAAAACCGCGATGGTCCGTCGACCCCTCCGCGTTTTGATAGATTTTCAACAAATAAAGTCCTTTGATTAGGTTTTTCTTTTTTATAAATAGTTCGACAAACCTCGTTTTTGGGGTTAGACTCTCAGATAGTTAGACTTTCATATAGTTAGTCTTTTGGTGGTTAGACACTTTTATGTTAGATTCTCTATTAGTAGATTATTTTGGATATCAAACTTTGGATTGTTACGCATTTCTTTGGAGTTGATTGTTTGTGATTTTGCCGATTAATCAAGTAAATTTCTAGATTTTAGTTGGTGATTTTGCCGATTAATGAAGTAAATTTCAAGATTTTATTCTTTCTCATAGAAGTAAGTGAATGAATTATTATATCATATATATGAATATTGTGAATATGATTAAAGGTAACTAAACTCTATAACTAGGGTTGTGGGAACCATGGGTGAATAATAAGCTAAAATCTAACTACAATAAAAAATCTAGAATAATGTATTGCATGTATTGATAATTCTTTCGCTTAGAAGTCTTTTTAATGGATGGCCAACGTTAGAAATCTCCTTGATGCTACATGCCGGACCAAGGAGGTAGATAATAGTGAAATAATTATCAACATAGATTTAATGTATACTATCTAATAGGCTAGTATTGAATTGTATGAGGTAATAAGTTAGTCTAATATCTAATATAATTCTTAATATGAGGTAAAGATAAGGGTATTATAGCAACACACGTAGCCGGACAAAGGTGCGAGTGAAATTTTCTAGATGTCGAACCAAGGATTTAGAGATAAATACCGTATCACTTTGCATGCAAGATACTAGGAAAGAATTGTTTTAGTTAGAATTATAAAGTTAGGAATCTATGGGGACACTTAAACCTTACTTACTTTTATTAATTGATTAAACTCCAACAATTGAATCTGTTAGTTGTCTATTTTAATTTATAGCTAGTTATTTTCATTCATTTGAGAATAACCCCCTCCCCCACCCCTTTTATTGTCTTTGTGTTCTAAGGAAAAACATAACTATATAATAATAATAATAAATTGAAGTTACGTATGAACTATTTTTATTGATGCAACGATCCTAACCTCATTAGATGGGTTTTGTACTTGATACGACAACTTTACTTGTTATTTGAGAAGTTTGAGCGTATCAAATTTTGGCGGCGCTACCGAGGAAGTAGCTTTTAGATTAACTTAAACTTATTACTATTGTTTAGTCGATAATTTCTTGTTTTTACTTTGTTTATTGTTTTTTAACTCTTTCAGAACTATCTTCCTTGTATGCTAAATACACAGAGAGGAAGAGAAACCTTGTTTCCCTACGATCATGAATTAGAGATCACACTACGCAACATGAATCAAAACTTGGGTATTAATGATGATGATCCAAACTAGAACATCGCATCTCCGGTTGATGTTCATGGTCAGTTATTACCCGATGCTCCAAGTGAAAATCAACAGAGGGGACAAAATTCCGCTCTACGACCCCAAGGATACTACAGAGGATATGACAATATAGCAAACTCTGATGGGCCACTTGTCATGCCCCCTCTACCACCAGGCCACACCGTTCTGGTAACTAGTAGTCTGATGCAAATGCTCACTGCCAGAAGTTTGTTTTCAGTGCTACCTTCTGAGGATCAACATGCCCATATAGCTAAGGTAAGTGCAGTGTGTAAAAGCTGTGTAGGGAGGCCTGACTTGGAATTGGATGTAATAGGGATAAGAGTATTTCCTCTCAGATTGATGGGAGAGGCTGCTATTTGGTTCAATGAGCTCCCTTATTACATAATTTTCACTTGTAACCAACTAAAGGACGTTTTCTTAGCACGTTACTACCAGTCTCCAAGAAACTAAACAACAATGAACGAGTGAACAACTTTTTTGTACTACCAACAGAGTTAGTTAGTAGTTCTTGGGATAGATTTACCTCGTTTTTCAGAAGAGTCCCAAATCACCGTATAGATGATGAGTCACTAAAAGAACTTCTTCTATCAGGGACAGGATGATAATAATAAAGCGGTATTGGATTCTATAGCGGGTGGTTCTTATGGTGAGTGTCCTTATGCAGAGATTGCTGAAAAGTTAGAGAAAATCTCCCAAAATAATAAAGCTTTGAGTACTAGGAAGTCAGATACTGGGAGAAATACCTTCGCAGTGCAATCCTCTCACAATCCGGCCACATATGAGATTCGTGAAGAGATGGTTTAGATGAGAACTGAGCTTGGGTAGGTATTAAACAACCACTGGGTGTGAAGACAAGACAAATGTAGTCAACTACTTCTCTAAACAACCACCAAATGATCAAGGCTATTATTAAGAGGATTCTTATACGTTAAATGAGTAGACGGGGGGTTTTCGACCGATTTCCCAAGGCTCTAATCAAGAGAATTGTCGCCAAGGACAAGTGAACCAAGATCGGATCTATGGTAACTATAATCGTTAGGGTCATTATTTTTGAGAAGGAAATTACAACCGCGACAACAACCTCAACAGGGGTAACTATGGTAATAGAAATGATAGGAATGGGACTTATGTTCCTCCACAAAATCGTGAAGTTACTCCTAGGGATGGTGGAGGTAGTATGGCGCAAGTTGAGGATATGTTGCATAAAATTATGATGAGGTTCCATGCTAATGACTATCACACTTAAAAGTTGAGGAGCAATTTAGCGGGTATTGGACAGAAAGTCGATACACATGCAATATTGATTAAGCATCTTGAGTTACAATTGTCCTAATTATCTGCGACAATGAACATGTGTCAACCGGGTACTCTTCCTAGCAGCACTATCAAAAATCCGAAATATGATGGACATTGTATAGCAATCACTACTGGAAGTGTTAAGAAAACTATTGACCCACCTATGCCGCCTAATGAGAAAAAGGTGACAAAAGATAGTGATAAAGTGGTAGAGGTTAACAGTGAAGTAGAGGATAACACTGGAATTGATGCTGAAGTGCCTAAAAAGGTAACTCCAATGCCTCGACCACCACCCCCATTTCCTCAAAGATTAGTAAAAATACTTAGGATGGTATATATCAGTGTTTCATAACATTTTGAAGCAGCTTTCTATCAATGTCCCTTTGGTAGAAGCTTCAAAACATATGCCCGGTTATGCCAAGTTTATGAAAGATCTAATTACAAAGAAAATATCGGTCACTTTTAAGGATGACGATAGAATGCAGCAATGTAGTGCTATTGCTACAAGATCTCTGGTATAAAAGAAAGAAGATACGGGTGCATTCACTATTCCTTGTACAATAAGGTTATTACATTTTTCAAAAGCATTATGTGATCTGGGGGAAAACATAAATCTCATGCCCCTCTCGATTTACAAGAAGTTTGGTTTGGGTGATCCAAAGCGCGCTGCGATGCGTCTACAGTGGCCAATTGAACAATTAAAAGGCCTATAGGGATACTCCACAATGTTCTAGTAAAAGTGGAGTCGTTCATATTTCCCACATTTTTTGTTATTCATGATTCTGAAGTCGATTATGAATTGCCCATTATTCTTGGGAGGCCATTACTTGCTACGAGAAGAGCCTTAGTAGATATGGAAAAGGGGCAAATGAAATTTCGGTTGTACAATGAGAAAGTGACCTTCAACATTTGTAGGTCCATGAGGAAGAGTGGTAAGCTCCAATCGGTATATGCTATATCTTACATTGTTAGTGTGTCATCTGAAACACAAATAGAAGAACGTCTAGGTGTAGAAACATCAACGGCAATGATAATGAATTTTGATAACGATTGGATTCGAGAGTATGAGTCATTATTCGCGGCTCTTGATCAAGCTGATGTTTGGTTTAAACCGAAGAAATATGAGTTAGACATGAGAATCGCGAGTCTCCAATTGGGAAACCATCTATAACGGCGGCTCCAAAGTTAGAACTAAAATCTTTCCCACCTCATCTAAGGTATGAATTATTAGGAAATGGTGACACTGTGCCTGTAATCAATACCTAAGACCTGAATGAACAACAAGTCAAGAGTTTGGTTAAAGTGCGAAAAAGGTTCAAAAGAGCTATTGGGTGACTATTGTAGACATATTGGGAGCCCTCCTTGTATTTGTTCTCATAAAATCCAATTCATGCCTGTTCATAAGCAAACTATTGAGCACCAGAAACGCTTAAATCAACCTATGCAGGAGGTCGTGAGAAGGAAATAATTAAGTGGTTGTATGTCGGAGTAATCTATCAGATCGCCGATAGTAGTTGTGTATGCCCTGTTAAGTGTGTACCTTAGAAAGGGGGAATGATTGTGGTCTCCAATGAGAAAAACGAACTTGTTCTAATGAGACCAGTTATTGGATGGAGGGTGTGTATTGGTTATCGCAAATTAAATGCATGGACTGAAAAAGACCATTTTCAAATGCCTTTCATGGATCAGATGTTGGATAGACTTGCTGGAAAAAGGGTGGTACTCTTTTCTTGATGGATATTTGGGGTGTAATCAGATTTCTATTGCACCAAAAGATCAAGAGAAAACCACTTTTACTTGTCCATATGGGACTTTTATGTTCAAGAGAATGTCTTTTGCGTTGTGCAATGCACCCGCCACATTTTAGTGATATATGATGTCGATATTCTCCGACATGGTGGAAGATACAATAGAAGTCTCGATGGATGATTTTTCTGTGGTCGGTGATTTATTCAAGCAGTGTTTGAACAATTTATCTCAGGTCTTTAAGGGATGTGAATACTTCAATTTAGTACTAAATTGGGAAAAATGCCATTTCATGGTAAAAGAAGGTATTGTGTTAGGTCATTGCATTTTAAAAACGGGCATAGAGGTTGATCGAGCATAGGTCGAGGTAATAGAGAGACTTCCCCACCTATCTCTATAAAAGGTGTGAGAAGCTTTCTTGGGCATGTAGGTTTTTACCGAAGATTCATCAAAGATTTTTCAAAAATTGCACATCCGTTGTGAAAACTACTGGAGAAAGATTGTATTTTTTTATGAGTCGTGTCTTAATGCATTCGGCAAGCTAAAACAAAAATTGGTGTCTGCACCTATCATGATTTCTGTAGATAGGAACAGCCCATTTGAGGTGATATACGATGCTAGTAGGGTTACTCAGGTGTAGTATTGGGACAAAGATAGGAACAACCCATTTGCCGATCACTTGTCCGGACTAGAAGATGAATTTATGAGAGAGTTAGGGGATAAGACTGATATTGATGATACTTTCACCGATGAGCATGTATTGGCTGCCTCACAAGACATCATTCCATGGTTCATAGATTTCGCAAACTAGCTGGCTAGTGATATAATTCCATCGGACCTTTAATAAAAGAAAAGTTCATGTACGATGTGAAGAAGTTCTTTTTGGATGAACCATATTCTTACAGGAATTGTGCCTATGGGATTCTTTGGCGTTTTGTGCCAGAATGTGAGATGTTGGGTGTTTTGGAGGCTTGCCATTCCTTACCCGTTGGTGGACATCATAATGGTATTTAAATCATTCATAAGATATTACAATGTGAGTAGTATTTGCCAACTCTTCATCAAGAATTTCATGAGTTTATTAAAGCATGTGATAGATGCAAAAGAGATGGCCACATTTCAAAAAAGAAAGAGCTCCCTCTAAACCCCATTCTTGTGATTGAGTTATTTGATGTTTTGGGTATTGACCTTATGGGTCCTTTTGTGAGTTCTCATGGAATTAAGTATATTTTAGTAGCGGTTGATTATGTATCTAAATGGGTGGAAGATATTGCCCTCACAAACAATGAAAGGAAGAGTGTCACTGCATTCATAAAAAAGAATATATTCTCTCGTTTTGGCACCCCAAGGGCAATTATTAATGATGGGGTCTCCAACTTCTACAACAGATTTTTAAGGGGTTATTGGAGAAATATGGGGTTCGCCATAATGTGGACACTCTTTACCATACTCAAACTAATGGGAATGTTGAAGTGTTAAATAGGGATATCAACAGACATTGTCAAAAATAGTAAACGCTAGTAGAATGGATTGGTCAAAGAGGCTTGATGATGCTATTTGGGCCTACCGGACAACTTATAAGACTCCGATAGGTATGTCCCCATAAAATATTATATATGAAAAACTTGTCATCTTCCGGTTGAATTAGAGCATAAAGCCATGTGGTCTATGAAGAAGTTGAAAATGGATTGGAACGAAGTTACAGAAAAACAGCTAACTGGGTTGAATGAACTCGATGAATTAGGCCTGAAATCTTATTAAAGCTCAGCCATATACAATGAAAAGATGAAGAAGTACCATGACCTAAAAATTGAAAAACGTGAGTGTATGCTTTGGGATTTTGTGCTTTTATGCAATTCTAGGTACCGCTTGTTTCTGGGCAAGCTCAATTCCAATTGGACTGTTCCTTACTTGGTTACAAACTATTCCCTCATGGAGCAGTTGAGTTGGAAATTAAGGAGGGTGTGCGGTCCAAGGTGAATGGACACACATAAAAATCTATTTTGGGCATGCTGAATAAGCAAATGAAGTAATAGAGGCGTACCATCTTGATGAAGACCGAGTAATCAACTGCCTTTAGTCCTGCCTCGACGTTAAATCATGTGCTTGTTGGGAGGAAACCCAATACTTATAGTTTTGCTTATAGTAATTGTAGCATTTTCTACTAATGGGTTTTAAATTTACAGGCACATCACCAGGAAATTCTGTAGAAAATCACACTGCAACAGTCACTGATGGACACATCTACAGACCGTCAAACATGCGATGGACCAATGCATGAATCCATCATGCCAAGTATGTCTTTAAACTATATACAAAACTAGGGCACACATTACGGAACCAATGATAAACCGTCGCATTTGCGATGGACCGTCGTTGGGGTCTCGTTGTATCATTAAGGATCATAACCGACCCGACCCGGTTTGGGGTAATTTAAAATATTGGCAACCTTTAAAAACTCCACCCTTCATTTCACCCATTTCCTTCCCTGTTTCTCCCATTTCCCTCCCTTTTAAACTTCCTAAAACCTACCTCTCTTCTCTAACAACTGATCACTTTCCCAATTCCATAAATTACTAAAATGTACCCTCTACTAGTAGGGTTCTGGTTTTGCTAACCAAGTATCTTCCTTGTTTTGTTGTCTTTATTTTCTAAGGAAATAATAGACTAAATAATAGTAATAATAGATTGAAGTTATGTATGAACTATTTTCCTCGTGGCAACAATCCTAACCTCATTAGTTGGGTTCTTTACTTGATACGACCGCTTTACTTCTTATTTGAGAAGTAAATTTGAGTGTATCACTTAGTTAGGCTCATTTGAAATTGCTATCATCTTTTACATTAGCCTCATATAATGTTTCCACCACAATCATTAGTATTAGCACATTTGCTCTTCATAATTACTCACCCTTTTTGATGTGAATGTTCATTTCATCATATGTCAATGCACTTGGACATTTAGTTTGTTTCACACTCTTGCCTAACCCTTCTAGGGTTTTAATTTTTCATTGTTCATATCATCATTTCATGACATACATCTTTTGTTCACTTTGTTATAACGTACGCTAGAATTTTAGGTCTATACATACAAGCCATGAGGCTTCAATAATAATTCGTTTAAGTGATTCATATATTCCTAAGATTATGTATTACAAGACTTATGCATCTTATATGTATGCTAAGATCTCGAATCCGATCTTCGTATGGAGCATTATTGTATAACCTTTAATTCAAGTATGATTTATGTATCAATACATAATTTGGGCAAAGGAACCCAGTTTCGAATCCCTTCAAGAACATTTATATTTTTCAGTTATTTTATTTTGGTCCATACGGCTTGGGGATCCAAGATCGATCCCTAACGCCTTCGTATTCTTTTAGTTTCTTTCTTTAAATTTTCTCTTTCTTTGTCGAGGGGTTGTGGTATCGAACACCCACAACCCCTTTTATTTTAATTTCTTTCTCCTTGACATTTTTTCGTTGAGCATGAGGTTTTGGGATCGAACCCCTCAGCCTCACTTTATTTTTCTTTTAATTCTCTTTTCCACCTTGAGGTCGTGGGTTCGATTCCCATGCCTCACACTTATTTTCTTTTCAATTTTCCTTAAGCTTGACCGGGAGGTTGTGGGTTTGAATCACACTCCTCTCATTCCTCATTTTCATACTTAATTTTCCAGACAGGATCCTTGTTTTATTCCCCCTTACCACATTGTTTTTCACTTCTTTGTTTTCACAACTTTTAACGTGGTGAGGTCACAGGTTCGACCCTCAGTGACCTCACTTGTTTTTCTTCACGCTTCATGAAATTTTAAACAAATTAAATTGGCTGAAAATTAATCAACAAGGTGATGGAAATTTGAGTTACATTTTCTGGTTCTTTTCCATTTCATTACATTTTAGTTCTTAGGGGAATTCCAAAGTGCATTTAGAATGTTTTAGGTGCATTTTCATTGATTCTTTTAGCCAATAGATTTTCACTTGGATCAGACACATTTCATCTCATATGAACATCACGATTTACATAAACATGTTTACATGAAATACAAAGAACTAACATGCAATTTAAATTTCTAAACCGTGAGCAGTAGCCACAGCAACACACCTAAACGCACGTAGTTACATTTTCGAAAAGCATCAACATAAGTTACACAATTCCGAACATACATATAAAAAAATAAGCATCACGAAAACACATTTCAACCCTAGTTTTCTACCAGCAATCATAAACAACTTATGATTCAATGAAAGCTAGTGACAGGACATGCAACGGGGAAACAACCCTAGTTTTTGGAGAAAATATACTGAACCTCAAGGGGTATCTTGGGAAAGGGACCAAGAGAGAAGATAACTCATACTTTTTATGACGTTCAAGACCTTTACGTTGCTGCCCAAACCTTCTACAACACTCATGTCCAGATCCAAGTGTCAGCACTAAACTTTTGACGAAAATTCTCTTTCCTTTGCCTAACATTTTTGATTAGTTGTTTGTTTAAAATTTTCGTTATGAGTTCTTCAAATGTGAAGAACTTTGGTTTATCTTCTGTTTGTGCACGTTATTTTTCAATAAAGATGTGAGTGATAGTTGGTTTGATCGTGAAATTGAGAGATAGTTGGTTTTATATCATCCAGTAAATAATAAATATAAATAAATAACATTAATTTACCAATTTAAATAATAAAAATCATTTTAAATCATCGCTTCAACCTAGGTTCGAAATCAGGTTGTGCAAGACATCACTCTAAGAGCAAATTTTTGTCCCTCTCTCCCAAAAATTATCCTCCACCTTATAAATTAAATAATTAATTATATATTTAGGTTAATTATGATACTGTCCTTATCCTGGAAAAAGGCTATTTTACCCCTATACCCTCTAAAGTTATGATTTCTAATTTTTAAGTCCGATAAAGACTCATCTGATTAAATCTTCGTACTCGGGAGTCCTACATGGCTGGACCTAACCTTTCCTAGACAAACTAACTCCCCAAATTAGTTAGCTTGGCTGTTGTAAGCGTTCAGAGGTCTTGTTCTATACACATCAATTTGTATGAACCCGTTCTAATCCTACGCATTCTAGACACATTAAGCATTATTTAACGTAGCCATTTTTAGGGGTTTTAGGGTATTCCCCCCTCATAGGAACATTCGTCCTCGAATGATACTACTAACTATTTCGCGTAATGCCAGTCATATCATAACATAGGTACTATACACAATCAAGAAATAACAACAATGAATGGAGAGAGAAGGAAACATAGACATAAGAGTTGGAAGTCTAACCTCAAGAGATAAAAAGATATGGGTAGCGGGATCTCATATTGGAATTGGCCTCCCACGTAGCACCCTTAACAAGATGATTCGTCACAATAGCTTCACTGTGGGAATCTCCGTATTCCTCAGCTGCCTGACCTGTCAGTCTAAAATCTCAATAGGTAGTTCCTCATAGGACAAATATTCATCAACCCCAAGCTTTAAAAAGGTAGAATCAATGTCGGATCACCTAGGTACTTCTTTAACATAAATACATGAAAGACTGGATGAATAAAAGCTAGTTCCGCAGGCAATACCAACTCATTGGCCACCTCTGCCACATGCTGTAAGATCTCATATGGCCTAACATACCTCTAACTAAACTTCCCCTTCCTGCTAAGCCTCATCACCCCCTTCATAGGTGATATCTTCAAATAGACCTTGTCAACAACATCAAACTCTAAGGGTCATTTTCTTTTATTTGCATAAGGCTTCTGCCGACTGGGAGCAGTAGCCAACATGTCCATAATCACCCTGATTTTCTCTAAGTCCTCATGAATGATCTATGGACCCAAAATAGATGACTCTCGAACCTCGAACCTCAAACCTCCCTATTGGAGTCCTACACCTCCTACCATACAACGTCTTTAATGGTGCCATCCCAATTCTTAAATGATAGCTATTATTATACGAGAACTCTATGAAAGGCAGATGGTCGTCCTAACTACCCTTGAAGTCAATCACACATTCCCTCAGCATGTCCTCAAATGTATGAATGGTGCGCTCTGCCTGTCCATAAGTCTAAGGATGAAAGGCAGTACTAAACTTTGCCTGCGTGCCTCAACTCTTCTAGAACGATCTTCAGAAATGTGAAGTGAGTTAACCTCCTCTATCAAAAATGATTGAAAAAATAGTCCCATGCCATCTCACAATCTCATCAATGTATAGTTTTGCATAATTCTCGGCTTTGTAAGGAGACTTCACAAGGATAAAATGGGCAGACATAGTCATCCTATCCACAATAACCCATATTGAGTCATGCGGTCTCCTGTTCTTTGGAAGACCAACCATGAAGTCCATGTTAATGTCATCCGATTTCATAGTTTAAACCTCAATAATAAGAGGAAGACCACCAGACTAAAGATGTTATGCCTTAACCTGTTGACAATTCAGACACTTTGCCACATAATCTTCTATGTCTTTCTTCATGCAATCACCCCAATAGATCTGTTTAAGATCATGATACATCTTGGTGGAACCTGGATGTATGGAGTATCTTGAACCATGGGTCTCAGCAATGATCTTGGTATGGAAATCATCCACATCTTGTACACACATCCCTTCCTGGTACTTAAGTATGTCTTCATCTCCCAAAGCAAAAGACTTATTCACCTTAATAAACTCTGAGTCCTTCAGCTCTATGAACATAGGATCACGATGTTGACCCTCTTTGACTTCAACTATTAAGGATGATTCAGAACGAGGATGAACTACCCCACTAGTGGAGTCAACTAACCGCACATCCAGTCTGGCCAGTCTATGTATATTTTTCACCAACTCCTTCTTCCCATCCACAACGTGGGCTGTACTTCCCATCATCATCCTACTCAAATCATCATCTATAACATTAGCTTTAACATGATGCTAGTGAACGTTAATGTCATAGCCCTTCAACAGCTCCAACCATCTCCGCTGACGTAGATTCAACTTTCTCTATGTGAACACGTATTGGAGACTCTTGTGATCTGTGAACATATCCACATGGAATCCATACAAGTAGTGCCTCCACAATTTTAGTGCAAATACCAGAGCTACTAACTCAAGGTCATGAGTGGGATAGTTCTTTTCATGAACCTTGAGTTGTCTGGACGCATAAGCTATCACCTTACAACTATGCATAAGAATACAACCCAAAAAACCCTAGATAAATCATGATACACAATGTAATTCTCACCACACTTTGTCAAAGTAACAACCAGGGCTGAAGTGAGTCTATTGTTGAGCTCCTGGAAATTCTTCTTACAAGACTCCATCCATTTAATTTGGACTTCTTCTTAGTCAAAGTTGTCAGTGAGGCAGCAATGGAAGAAAAAACCTCCATTAACCTGCGCTAATAACCAGCAAATTCCAAGAAGCTACGAATATATATGGGAGTAGGAGGTTTTTGCCTGTTCTTAACAACTTCTGTCTTTCTGGGATCTACCTCCACACCTTTGTAGGGAACAAAATTACCCATGAAGGTCACAGATCTAAGCCAGAATTCACATTTGCTAAATTTGGCATACAACTGATGTTGTCTAAGTACCTGCAAGGTTAGTCTCAAATGTTGTTCATGCTCTTCCTTAGTCTTAGAGTAGATGAGAATGTCATCAATGAATATTATGATGAAAAAGTCAAGGTATTTAAAGAAGACCTTTTTCATGAGATTCCTAAATGCGGTAGGTGCATTTGTTAGACCAAATGACATAACTAGCAATTCATAGTGACCATTACGGGTATGAATGTCTACCTTTGGGATATCTCCATCCCTAACTCAGAGCTGATGCAACATTGAACGAAGATCAATCTTTGAGAAGAAAATAGACCCTTAGAGTTGGTCGAACAAGTCATCTATTCTGGGAAATGGATACACATTCTTGAAATTGACTGTGTTGAGCTGCCAGTAATCAATGCACATTCAAAAGTTTCTATCTTGCTTTTTCACAAATAACGTAGGACCTTCCCAAGGGGATATGCGCGGATTAATGAAACCCTTATCAGTGAGATCATTTAACTGCAGCTTCAACTCTTTTAGTTCAACTCGAGCCATTCTGTAAGGAGTAATTAAAATTGTTTTAGTATCGGGTTGTATGTAGATACCAAAATCAATCTCTCAAATGGGAGGAACTCAAGCCAAATCATCACGAAATACATCTTGGAACTCATTCACTAAAGACACTGAGTCTATGGAAGGAATGTGAAGATCTAAATCATTAACATTCACAAGATAACACAATAACCCCTTGGACATTATTTCATTTGCTTTAAGGTTCGAAATCAAGGGATTAGGATTACTAAATTTGTACCCTCCAAGACTATCTCTTCTTCATTAAAGAAAATAAATATCACAACCCTATTATGATAATCCATGTAAGCTTACCAACTATTAAGAAAATCCATGCGAAGAATAACATCAAAATCATGCATTGGTAACTCAATCAAATCTGCACACATAGTCTTACCACATCAAACTATTGGGCAATCCTTGCATACTCTATGAGTTCTTATATTTTCTACTAAAGGTGTACTAACCACTATAGGATAATGCAGAACATTAATAAAATATCTCAAAAGTGAGAGCGCGTAAAGGAGTTACAAAGGAAAGAACAGACCCTGGATAAAGTAAAGTATAACAATAAGTTAAGAATACTTGCATCATACTTGTGACCACACCAGCGGACTTCTCCTGTTGCTCCCTGCTCTTCAAGGCGTAGAACCTGTTCCACATAAGAGGCTCGGCTGATGATGCATCCTGTGGATTAGGCCCATGATGAGAATTACCTCCTGCCTAACCTCTTTTATGTGATTAATCCTTAACCATGTGCCCGCTTTTACCGCAACTGAAGCAAGCATTAGTTCCCTGTCTGGATTCTCCTCTGTGAGAACGACCACATATACCGCAATTCTTTCTGGGATGATGCATCTCACCTACATTGCGCTTCTTGGGCTCGCGTATGCCTCCTATAGGTGTTGTACTCCTATAAAAGTTAGAGTTCCCTGAACTCTATTGCCCCTTTTTCTATCTGGGCTGCTAACGGACGCCAAAGTTGTACTTGTTTCCCCCATTACTAAGATCTTCCTGATCATGAGTCTTAGGTATCCTATCATCACGATCGCCACTCTTCTTCCGGTTGTCCTCTATCTAGTGCACAAGCACCGTCAACCTGGAGGGGTCATTGTAATCGTTGAGAATCGCAGACCAACACTCCTCCTCCAAATCATTGTTAACTCCTGTGAGGAACCTTCTCATCTCATCCCTTCTATTAGATACACGGGAAGTAGCATACATAGACAGTTTATCAAACTTCAGGAAATACTCTCTGACTATCATGATCCCTAGTTAATGTTGATAAACTCATAAACCTTCGACTCCCTCATCTCTCTGGCAAAGAATCTCTCAAGAAAGGTAGTCTTAAAAATCTCCAAGTGAATATAACTCCACCTAAAAGTTGACTATATTTCCACATCTTGCACGAAGTCTGTAAAACATCCTTAAGTTGATAGGAAGACAACTGTGCTTTCTAAATATATGTGGCCCCCATTGCCACCAATATCTTATGCACCTCATTCACAAACTCCTGAAGATCCTTCAAAGTCTTAGGCCATGTGAAAATAAGAGGATTCATCCTTTTAATGTCTATCAGCCAAACAACCAAACTATGAATCGATGGGTTCGCCCTCTGAACATTCTGCCGGTTGACCTAGTCAGTCATGGCCTTGGCCTGCATAGTGATGGCATGTGTCATCCGGGTCAGAAATGCCCTCACCTCAGCATCTCTCAACGCAGCTGGGCTATCCGGCATAGCCACTACTTCTACTGGAGCTTAGTGTGTCACTTGGTTACCCCCAAAAACTTCTCTTGATCTCCTTTGACAAATCGTTCTCCTAGAATTCATTTTCTGAAAATCAACAAGGATTGATGTTAGAGCTCATAACAGAAAGAAAATCAATTATTAGGAAAGGCACAATAAGATTAGAAAAAGGGAAACTTTCCTACGCATCATGCAATCTCTAATTAAGGTTGGTTGTGCACTTATCTACCATGACGTAGAAACTACTCAATGTGTTTGATGTGAACTTATTATCCTCAAAATTTAACCTAGCACTCTGTATGGACTTTGTCACGGCCTGAATCTAGACACAGATAAGACCGGCGTCGTTGATGTTGCAGAGGTCGCAGACAAGCCTAAATACATCATTCTTACTTCATCTAGGATAATTTAAGTAGAAAATTTGAACTTTTGGTTTTCTTATTTCATGTTAAACATTTTAAACATAACATCATAGAAATTCACAAATAAACAGTCTAATATAGTGATAATCAAATGAAAGAAATAGATTAAAATGGCATTAAACGTATTCGCCAAAACAACACCAATAGAATGTCTAAAATTAAAGTGGAAAGAAACACTAGTGGAACATGTTGTACGTCCAAATAACTGTAATGTTAACCTGTAAGCTCTAGCGTCCACCTGTGCCTGCACCTAAATATATAGAGTTGTATGGGATTAGTACACACTTGTACTAAGTATGGGTATATGCCAGCACACACCAAGGACATGCATGAGTAAGAATATCTCTTTCGTAACAACATGATTTACGGAAAGTCAAGTTACTAGACTTTCCAAATTTGGATTAGTAAAGTCAGTGGACATGCAAAATTTGGATTTGGAAAGTCATGCGATGAGAGTAACATGCATCATCATACATATCATATTGGACACAACACATAACGTCTTATACATAGCACATAACATAATGCACATAGCACATAACATATATCGTGGAACATTACATCTTTCATATCATTCATTCATACGCCATGAAACATTGGGATCATGAACTTGACATCTAGACTTTCCAAAAATGAGGGCTAAACATATGGGACCTCAACTAAGGAGTCTTCTTTAGCAAACATAGAGATTGCTTCATTCATTAATATGTACTTCACACTAGATATTCATTAGCTATTGTAGACACCAACCATACCTAAGATGTAGTTTAAGACTTTCATCGGGTTCGTTGTGAAATGATCAAGAATAACCTAGTGTAATAACTTATGTCTAGCTCACCTCTTGATAATCCTATCTTAACACCTTTGGTATCAATGATTTCTATATGATCATCATTTGAGGCCGGCCTCATTCATTCTTTGGGAACTTTAACTTTAAATGACAAAGATAATATGAGCATCATGAAATCCAGTGTCTCCCCCACACTAAAAAGAGTTGAAATAACCAGCAAAAGTTACCCAGAACCTTCTAGCGTACATAGGAATTGAACCTCGCTAGATCCATATATTGGTAGTATAGGTTCGAAGACTAGGAGATATAAGAAGACCCTTACCTAAAATGCCGGTCAGTCTCATCTCATGAGATTTACATGAACCTCCACCTTTCTCGAAAGAACGCATCACCTCTCATAGCTATTCTATCGGTGCTCAGTATAAAGTTTCACTATATTCAACTCATACGTCATGGAAGGTGGCTTCTAGTATGATGACATCATATCTCAATATATGATTTCTCATCCCATCATTACTATTATGTGTGTTAATCCCAATATTTTCATTAGAGTGTTCATAGAGACTAGTCTCTTCATTAACTTTAAACTCTCATAGGTGAGTACGTTTTTGTAACACTTAGTTAGGATCATTTTACATTGCTATCATCTTTTAAATTAACCTCATATCATGTTGTCATCACAATAGTTAGTATTAGCACATTTTCTCTTCATAATTACTCACTCCTTTTAATGTGAATGTTCATTTAATCTCATGTCAATGGACTTGGACATTTAGTATGTTTCACACTCTTACTTAACCCTTCTATGGTTTAATCATTTCATTTTTCATATCATTATTTCATTGCATACATCTTAGGTTCACTTAATTCTAACGTATGTTAGACTTTTGGGTCTATAAATACAAGCCATGTGGCTTCAATTATAATTCATTCGAGTGATTCATATCTACGTAATATTATGTGTTACAAGACTTATGCCTATTGTATGTGTGCAAAGATCTCGATTCCGATCTATGTAGGAAGCATTATGCATGAATATTTAATTAACGTATGACTTATGTATCAATACGAAATTTGGGAACGGCAACCTGGTTTCAAATCCATCGTGCAACACTTACATTTTTCATTTATTTTCTTTTCGTCCACATGGCTTGGGGACCCAAGATCAAGCCCTAACACCTTCATTTTCTTTTAATTTCTTTTCTTTAAATTTTCTCCTTCTAGGCAGAGGAGTTGTGGGATCAAACCCCCACAACCCCTTTATTTTAATTTCTTTTTCCATGAATTTTTTGAGTTGACCATGAGGTTGTCGGATAGAACCCCCACAACCTCACATTAGTTTTCTTTTAATTCTACTATTCCGCCTAGAGGTCCTGTGTTTGATTCCCATGCCTCTCACTTATTTTCGTTTCATTTTTCCTTTAACCTGAACGAGATGTTGTCAGATTGAATCCCACCCCTCTCGTTTTTCATTTTCGTACTTTATTTTCCAGCCTGGAGCACGGTTCGATTCCCCCTTACCACATTGTTTTTCACTTCATTATTTTTACAACTTTTAACGTAATGAGGTCACGGGTTTGACCCTCAATGACCTCACTTGTTTTCTTAATTTTTATGACATTGTAAAAATCTTAAATAGGCTGAAATTAGTCAAGAAGGTGCTGAAAATTTGAGTTACATTTTCAACTTCTTTTCCATTTCATTACGCGTTAAGTCTTAGGGGAATTTCATAGTGCATTTAGAACGTTTTAGGTGCATTTTCATGTATTCATTTATCCAATATATTATCAGTCAAATCAGTCACATTTCATCTCATATGAACATCACGATTTACACAAACATGTGTATATGAAATACAAAGAACTAACATGCCATTTCAATTTTTAAACCGTGACCAATAGCCACAGCAAGATACCCAAAAGCAGGTAATTACATTTTAGGATACCATCAACATAAGGCACATAATTCCAAACATACATATAAACACATAAGAAACACGAAAAAATGTTTTATCCCTAGTATTCTACTAGCAAAACATAGCAAACCTATGATTCAATGGGAGCTAGTAACAGGGACATGCAACGGGAAGACAACCCTAGTTTTCGAACGGAATATACGAAACATTAAGAGGTCTCTTGGGAAACAGACCAAGGGAGAAGAGAACCCATACCTTTTATGACATTCAAACCTTGAAGTGGTTGCCCAAACCTACTCCAACACTTAAGTCCAAATCAAAGTTTCAACTCAAAAGTTTTGACGGAAAATCTCCTTCCTTTGTCTAACGTTTTTGATTAGTTGTTTTTTTAAAATTTTCGTTGTGAGTTCTTCAAGTGTGAAGAACTTCTGTTTATCTTCTGTTCTTGTACGTTATTTGGCAGAGAAAATGCGAATGAGAGTTGGTTTTATAGTTAAAGTGAGAGATAGACGTGAGAGGAGAGAGTTATCTTAGGCTTAGGAGTCTATTTTAGCACTTAGTCAAATAGGGTTTAATTAAATATTAAAGAATCTGATTTCCCTTTTATTTTAAAATACCCAATAAAAAAAATATTAATAAATTACATTAATTTACCAACATAAATAAAAAAACCAAATCAAATCATTGCTTCCACCTAGGTTCGAACCCAGGTGGAGCAAGACTTCACTCTAAGAGCCATTTTTGGCCCTCTCTCCCTAAAATGCCCCTCCCCTTATTAATAAAATAACTAATAGTATATTAAGGGTAATTACGATATTACCCTTAGCCTAGAAAAAGACCATTTTACCCCTAGACTCTCCAAACTTAAGATTTCCCCTTTTTAAATGCGGTAAAGACTCAGCCGAGTAAATCTTCATATTCAAGAGCCCTACATGGCTGTACCCAACCTTTCCTAGCTCAAATGACTCCCCAAGTTAGTTGTCTTCGCTGTTGTAATGGTTCAGAGGTCTGGTTCTATGCGCATCAATCCGTGTGAACCCGGTCTAATCTTAGGAGTTCTAAACACATTAAGCATTATTTAGCATAGTTATTTTAGGGTTGTTATAACGAACACGTAAAACATGCCGAAACACTCTAAGTCACACAAGCATGTTTCACCGCAAACCTTTCGAACGTCATGAAAGTTCATGGGCATTTGACATTCAAACTTCACCAAACCTTAGACACGGACTATAAACTTCATAATAAACAATGTTAGTACTTTAGAACCTCATCACACACAATTTAGGATCTACTTTCACCTAAGTAATTCTAGAGGTATTACATTCTCCCAGATTTGGACATCATTCATCCTCGAATAAAAGTTTCTTCATTTTAATACTATCAAGAGATAATTAATTCAAGAATGGAAGCACATAACCATATCATTCAATATAAAACTCATCCATAGAAGGAAAAGAATTTTCACAAATTCAAGAGACTGAAAACACATCAAGAAAGAAACAAATCTAAGAATCATTAGGCAATAAGACTCACATTCTTCATTTCATATAGCAGAAATTCATTCTTTACACATTACCATGATCTGAAAGATTAATTATATACACATTGACACCATTTTAAACAAAAGAACAATTTAGTAAAATTTCCAAAAACTTCACAGTGAACAACAAGGTATTATAGTGAAACTCAAAATTTTTAAAAATGCAACTCTTAAGAAATGTATTATGAAAGCATGATAATATGAGAGATAAAACCATATAAACTCATTTTGCAACATAATCACAATTCTATGAAATGCACAATGCAAGGAATGAATGAAATTTTATTCCAACAAGACTCATACACACAATGCAGCATGCAACATGCTAGTATGACTTTCTAACTCTCAAGATTGAGTTGAATAGAAGAGAAGAGACGATAAATAGAAACTCCACTACTGACCATACTCCCTCACTTAGAAGGAACCAATTGCTAGACAAAAGAGAAAAAATTATAATTTACCACTATTATCTTCATCCATCTTTGCCTTCATAGCTCTAAGGGCATAGAAGAGACTCCATTTTGGAACATCACTAGCTGAAACACTTTAAGGATGTTTCTTTCCCTCTTTTCCTCTAGCCGCAATAGTAGGACAATCCTTAAACTTATGATGATTCTTTACACAACCAATGAATTTCCCATTATCAACTAGACATTTCCCATAGATCTTCATCCAACAAGTAACACTAGGAGGCCACATACCTTGAGAACCACTACCCTTCTCAAGTTTGACTTTAGGATCCCTAGGTACATCTTTAATTGGATCTCTCTTCTTTGACATAGGTTGGTTTTTCTCACTTGACTAACTACTCTTCAAATTTCTTGAAATCCTACTAAGCTTGGACTCCTCAAATGGATTGAGCATACAGTATAAGCCTAGACAGTTTAATATCATTGTGAAACATGGCCGTACGACACTCTTCATTAATAATTTCGGCAACACCAGTCACAAACCTACTTATCTTATCGCTAGAGTTAGACATCAACGATGGAGCATACTTAGACAACATCGTGAACTTCAAAGAGTACTCTTCAACACTCATATTGTTTTGCTTGAGATTAATTAACTCCTAACCTTCACCTCCCTCCTGTCATGAGGAAAGTAATTTCATAATAAATCCTTCTTAAACTCCTCCCACTTAATAGGACCTGACTCAATCAGCCTATTATCTTTTCATTGAGTGCACCACACTAGAGCAACTTCTTTAAATTGGTATGAAGCGAACTCCGACTTCTCCATAGAATTGAACCACATGTAACTCAACACCATGTACAGAAAATTAAGAATTTCTTGTTGATCCTCCCCCACTTCGATTCAAAAATATTGGAGGATTTATTCTTGTAACACTCCGAACGTCCAAAAAAATCAAGAGCCTTATATGAGTGTCTTAGGTTTGTAACATTGGTTGAAGGTAAAAATAATTTCTATAGGTTATTTAGGAAGTTATAGAGTCAAAACGCCAAGGAACGTCAATGACGTCTGGAGAGCAGTGGAATAGGTGCTAGTGTGCCTTATATTATTTAAAAAGGTTTTAGGAGCCAGAAATTGAGAAAATTTTGTAGGAAGGTGTCAAATAAGTATTATAGTAGGTTTAGCATTGAAACATCAGGTTATGACTCCCTAAGGACCACCCTAGGGGTCCTTACCGAGAACCCTTTCATATGACCCAAACCTGCAAATTGAGACAGTGTAGGCAACAATACCTACACCTGCTAAATGATGGGGCGTCTCCTAGGTGACGGGCGTTGATGACCCCTTTTGATAAACACTCAAACATTTTTTAAAAATGGACAAAATCATAGTCTCTAAACTTAAATATGGACGTGGAGGACATTGGGGGATCATGCCGTTTAGTGACCTGCTAACCGTAGGTCGAGGTCTCGTAGGTCAACGTGCATTTCAATGTCATATTTTAAGATGGTTAATTTAATTAGTTAATTAGTTAGGGGTTCAATAAGGGATTAAGCGGTGGTTAATTAAGTTAGTTAAATGAATATATAAATTACCCTAAGCCTAAACCCAACTTAACACCCCCAATTCCCAAAACACAAATTGCTCTTCCTCTCTCTACTTTCTGTATCCCAAATAAGTCTCCATTATAGGTCAAGGTATAAGGGTTCAAGGGCTTCAATAATTCAACTTCTCCATCAATATTCAAGTAATTTCAAGGTATGTGAACTCTTCAGATATGGAATTCCTTATTTCCAAAGTGCTCTTCCCAAATTGATTTCAAAAAGATGATTTTCATAAGGGTTTCGGTCTAATCTGAGATTGGTCAAGGTTCAAATATGTTGCTATTTATTTATATGGGTAATTATGGTCATATTTTGATGCATTATTATTTAGTTATTATAGTTCATAATGATAAACCTATTATTGTTGTAGAAGTGATGAATTGACCTCAATTCCCTAACCCTAGGTTATAAACTAGTATAGAATTTTATTGTGTTAATGAAATTGATATAGTTATGGTGTTAATGAATATTGGATGTTGTTATTACACGTATTATTGGATAAAATTTGTTGGTTTAGTGTAATACCATGGATGATTTCTTTTGAAGGATATTTGGTAAGTAATTGTGATCTCCAAACTTTAATTTAGTTATGATGGCTGGTACTTTGTAATTAAGATCAATTCAATTATATCTTGTGATTGGATCAAGTAGGTGTTTGTATGATTATGTAATTTAAATGTGTTAATTATGTGTTTTGTGAGATTATGATTTAAATGTAATGATATAAGGTTGTTAGAAAGTACGTATGTGCCTTACTATGATATGATGATGTTAATCAGCTAATCTCATATATTAGGGTTGTATTAAAAGGATATTCTCATGCAATTTCTATTGAGCTAAAAACTATGACAATACAAGGTGTTATTTTCCTATAACCAAAACTATGTTATGATTGTTAAAGAACGGTATGTAAAAAGGGGTTGTACCTTAGCTCCAAGTGAACTAGTAGTGAGGAATGTCCCTTCCCACGTAGGGAAGGTAGGTTCACTATTGTACGCATGAGATACAGATTATAATGACAATGTCATAATGAGAATATCAATCATGTTGTTTCGTTTTTTAATTATGTTTCTCCCATAGGAATACTAGCAACTGGATCCACCTAGATACCATGTTCATGCTTTGGTACTACCTTGACAAGTATTCCACCTTCTTTCAGTGTAAGATTTCATGACACCAGATTCCCCATATGCTCATGTGGTCTATGTCGGTTAACTCAAGTGTTCCCAAAAGTAAAACAAAGTAATAATGTGATTTAAGGGGTTTGACTTAGTTTGCTTTGAGGGAAGTCTTAGAAGGATTTTCTTATGTTCTTATGCTCATATAAAGTTAATGATGGGCATGTGAGGGCTTTACATGATCATGATACTTTATGATGTTTTTTTCATGTATGATGATGTTATTGGTCGATATTACAAAACACGATGAGGAATACTTTGATGCTATTTTATGTGATGGTAGGAATTTCCTATGATCCCTTATTTGACTTACTTGGTTGAGTAAGGTTATTGGTCTTTACTTGTTCATATTATTTGTAAAATTGATGGTGGGTTATGAGTGAAGGTGTTGTATATGTTTAAATGATATGAACTCTTGTACATAATTTGCTGTTATAACTTGATGTTTTAATTGCTTTTGCTAAGGTTCTAATATGCTATACACATGTTGACATGACTAAACTTGATGATAATGGTATTGTGTTGAATACGCTATTGTCTTAGTGAATATATGGTTATTGTCTTATATGTTTTCCTGATTTGGCCTAAGGATTTTTAAAGTAACTTCGCATTATTTTTAACAAATGTCCCCTTTGGAAAGATTTGTATACTGTTTGAGCATATGTTTCAATACATAGTACAAGTGATGTGATGATCCCTATCCCTCCCCTTTTCACAAACATTTTAGGTTCCTTTCGTTGAGGGTGCGTGACCAAATTGCAAGGAAGGCTTGGATCATTTCTCCAATGGTTGTTATGTCCTCAAGATCTGAGGATAGTGCGTGTTTTCATAATAACTATGTGACTTATTTTATTATAATGACTTTCATTTCACTCCTATTGTTCAAGACATTGTCTATAGTCCTAAGTGGCAATTATACATTTGTGTAAAGTCTCTGCCCAAATTATTATATTCCGATTTAGATGGTTTTATAGGACACATCTATATTATACTCTATGTGGCATATTGTATATGTGCCATTAAATTAGAAGCCTATGTAAGTGTCTTAGGCGAAGTGAACTCCCTATGTATATACTATGAGTAAGCGAGAGGTCTATGTAAACCCCATGATGTAGATTTAGATGTAGCTGTAGATTAAAACATTTAATTTTTCGCACTTTTAAACATATGAAATGTAATTATGAATACTAATAGGATAGTCTTAGTCTTTTCTAGGACCGTCAACGCTGGTTATGTCTCGGGCGTGCTCCCTACGGATGATAAACTTTTTATAAGGGCATGAGGTTGAATATCTTTAGGATCGATGTCTCATTGAACCACGTCTACGTAGATTTTTATTCATTATTGTGAAGAGCGCCACACTTATGAATTAGAGACTATGTAATGGTAAGGTTACTCTGATCTTCTTGTATTTTTATATCGTGCCTCTAGGGTCTTACTTTATGTATTTTCACCTTAACTTCTTATCCTGGTTAAAATTATTACTACTCGAAAGTCACTTGCACGAAGGTCCGACGAAGGGATTGTTAATGCAGGGGATTATGACAATCAAGCTCCTCCACCAGACAACAAAGTGCCTCGACTTGAAAAAATTATTATCCATGATCAAGTTCTAGGTATTCCACAACCTATCAAGTATGGAGAGATTAGGTCGGCGTTTATCAGTTTGACATGTCGTGGCTTCTAAAGTCCAAGATATGTTGTCCCAAGTGAATTGAGAGGTTGGACCCCGTATCCCTCCAAAACCTAGCACTATGTCTTCTAATTTGAGAGACTTTACTCGGATGAATCAATCTATGTTCTTTAGGTCAATAGCCGATGAAGACCCTCAAGACTTCCTTTACGAGGTCTATAAGATTCTATTTACTATGGGTATGACTCTGCAGGAAAAGGCTGAGTTGGCGGCCTATCAAGTCAAACATTGTCTCAAGCTAAGTACACATATTGGAGGGATAATAGTTTGCTAAAAGGTGGTCCCATGTCTTGGATGATCTTCAAGAGTCATTTCCTTGTAGGATATTTCCTAGAGAGATGTGGGAAGCCTAGGTGGAAGAATTCATCAATCTTTGTCAAGGATTTATGAGTGTACTTTACTACTTCTTGAAGTTCACTAAGTTATCCATGTATGCTCCATCCTTAGTTTCTAACCCAAGGGATGAGATGAGTCATTTTCTTACGGGAGTGTGCAATGACTTGGTGTATGAATGTCATTCGGCTATGCTACATGATAATATGAATATCTCTTTTATTATAGTTCTTACTCAACAAGTGTAAAGAAGTAGGCTAAGGAAAAAGAATAGAGAGGCCAAAAGGGTAAAGTTTTATGAATGTTGTTATTCAAAGGAGTGGTTGGAAGTTCAAGAAAAGCCTAGATTCATGAAGAGGTTCTACAATCATGATCCTTCAAAATTTCACAAGGATCGTGATGATAGGGTGTCTAACCCTACGTCTCATAAGGGAAGAGGTACTAATTCACCAAGTAAGAAGACAAGTTGTGGAAAGTATGGTAACAAGCATTATGGTGAGTGCGTTGTTGGAATGGACAATTGCTTTGTATTGGTCAAGAGTGGTCACAAGATCAAAGATTGACCTAATATAAGGAGGCAAGACAAGAGTAGTGGTTATGCACAAGCAAGTTTTTTCTAATGTTGACGCTGCAAAAAATTATCACTTCTATGCTCTTAGCTCGAGGGTTGAACAAGAGAGTTTTCCCTATGTTGTGACCAGTATGTACAAGTCTTCTGTAATGATGTTTATGCTTTATCCATGTGCTACATTATCCATTTTTACTCAACTAATAACTAGGAAGTTTTTATTTTTCCTGATGTCCTAAATAAAATTTTTATAGTAACTACCTCTATAGATGATTCACTGGTTACAAAGAGGATATATAGACATTGTCCTATAAACTTGAACAATAGAGTTACTAATGTTGAATTAGTAGAACTTGATATTGTTGATTTTGAGGTCATTTTGCAGATGGATTAGTTGCGTTATTGTTTTGCTTCCATTAAATGTAGATCAAGAATCGTCAAGTTCAATTTTCCTAATAAACCCGTCTTTGAGAGGATGGGGGAAATTCTATTCTTAAAGGTCGTATCGTTTCCACATATAGGCTTGTAAGATGCTCTCTAAATGGTGTTTATACCATATTTTAAGAGTCATTGATTTAGACTTCGCAAATCCTCCCATTGAGTTAGTCGCCGTAGTAAGGGAATTTGAGGAGGTCTTCCCTAATAATCTTCTCGGAATCCCTCCTGAACGAGAAACTATTTTTTATTGACTTTCTAGCGGATATAACACCCATTTCAGTTTCTCCTTATCGGATGGCTCCGGCCGAATTGAAAAAGTTGAAAGCTCAACTAAAACTTACTAGATAAAGGATTCATTAGGCCTAGTATATCTCAATGTGGTGCTGCGGTATTGTTTGTGAAAAAAAAAGATGTCCCATAGAATGTGCATTGATTATCTCCAACTCAATAAAGTCACTATGCAGAACAAGTATCCTCTCCCTTGGATTGACGACATTTTTGATCAACTCCAAGGGCCAAGATACTTTTCTAAGATTTACTTGAGATAGGGGCATACAAACTTAGGGTGAGAGTTTAGGATATACATCAAATTACATTTTGAACAAGGTATGGTCACTATGAGTTCCTAGTAATGTCCTTTGGTCTCACTAATGCCTCGATGATATTTATGGAACTCTTGAATAAATTATTGCAAAGTTACCTAGATTCATTTGTCATTGTCTTCAGTTACGACATATTAGTATATTCATAAAATTAAGGTGAACACAAGGACAATTTGAGAGTGGTCTTACAAGTACTTAAAGAACACCTACAATTTGCCAAGTGTAACTAATGTGAGTTTTTGTTGAGGTTAGTCGCATTTCTTAGTCATATTATCTCAGGTGAGGGATTTGAGGCTGATCCAAGGAAAACCAAGTCGGTTAAAAATTGTCCTAGACCATTGACTCGTAGTGACGTTAGATTTTTCTTGGGTCTAGCAGGGTATTATAGGAGGTTTGTGGATGGTTTTGCGTTCATTGTTTCTCCCTTGAGTACCTTGACCCGAAAGAGTGTTAAATGTGAGTTGTTGGAGACATGTTAAAGAATCTTCCAAATGTTGAATAATACGCTTACCTGTGCTCAAGTATTAACTCTACCGAATGGTTCAAAGGGATATATTGCATATTGTGATGTATCCGGAGTGGGTTTAGGGTGTGTCCTTATGTAATATGGGAAAGTAGTAGCCTATGACTCTAGACAACTTCAGGTGCATAAGAAGAATTATGCAACTCATGATCTTAAGTTAGAGGTGGTGGTGTTTTCTTTAAAAATATTGATACATTACTTTTATGGTGTCTATATTGATGTGCATACCAACCATAAGAGTTTACTCAAAAGGACTTGAATCTCCGACAAAGAAGATTGTTAGAATTGTTGAAATATTAAGACATGAGTGTTATCTACAACCCAAACAAAGCTTATTTCGTTGACGATGCTTTTAGTCATATGACCATGGATAGTGTATATCATGTAGAAGAAGCCAAGAAAGACCTAGTGAAAGGTGTTCATAGGTTGGCTCATTTGGGTGCTATCTAAGAAGATTCTTCAAATGGTTGTTTTATGGCCCGTCATAAATCTTAAACGTCTTTTGTAGTTGAGGTGAAGTCTAATAAATACCTTTATCAATCATTGATGGATTTTAAGGAGTAAGTTCTTGGTAAGCTCTATGAGTCATTGTCCTTAGGGGAGATGGTTTTTTGAGGTATCAAGAAAGGTTGTATGTTCCCAATGTGGACTACTTGAGAAACTGGATTCTTTAAGAAGCTCATGGTGCAAAATGTCCAAATTGCCAACAAGCAAAAAGCTAAATGACTTATTTCAAGAAATACGAGTTCCCCCTTGGAAGAGGGAAGACATTAAACACGACCTTGTTGTTGGTTTGCCTCGGACACAAAGGCAAAATGACTCTATATGGATAATTGTGGATAGATTTACAAAGTCTTCTTATTTTATCGCGTGATGTCTACATACTTGGTGGAAGATGATGAAAATATCTTCGTAGAGGAGATTGTATTTCTTTAAGGTTTTCACAATGTGGGATCACTCACAATCATAACCGGCGTCGTCGTCCTCTCAGAGGACTAAAATAAGCCCTTAGCATTAGTCATAACATATCATAAGTTAAGAATGCGGAAAAATTAAATTTTTTAATATATTTAGTGAATTATACATAGATTTCTCTCTTAGAAATATAATAAACATACATATAATAGTCTAACAACTGTCTCACATAAAAACTCCAAAGAGTTCCAAGATTTTTCAATCGACCTTCTTAGTCTTCAACGGATGGACCCTACATTTGTAGTCATATAAAGTATAGGGGGTAAGTACACCACATAAACTACGTATGGGTATATGCACATAAACATTTAAGGACATGTATGAAAAAGGACCATTTCTTTAGAAAGCATGCTATGTTATTTGAAAGCTATTTATACACATACGAGAGAGCATATACAAGATAAGGATAACATTAATCATGATCTTAATGAAAGACATATCATCATAAAGTCATATTAAAAATTTCATGTTCAATAGTTCATATTAACATCACATACAAAATATTTACCAATATTCAAATCCCAGTCTACAAGTGCAATGATCATATCAAGCCCCATAACCCCACATAATCAAGTAAATAAGATAGGATACCATAAGTAATACTTTGCTTCGTACAATTTACAACATATGTATTCATCATCACATATAGAAATATAGACCAATAACATGTTAATCAACATAGCCAACATCATTTAAGAATAACCTCGTATATCATAAGCATTATACATTTCATGTTATCATATTAAATAAGAACAATCTCCTAGGACTTCCCTTAGTGTTAACTTGTGCATTGTCTAAGTAGAGTCCCATACCACTACCTATACTAATTAAACATCTCATGTAACCCTAGTAAATGTCTATTTACTTTAGTCTTTAATTTTACATGAGGGAACAATCGCTTTACCCGACATTAGACCATATGAGCTAAATATGAAATCTGGTGTCATGAAACCCCTTACCGAAAGAAGGTGGTCTACTTGCCAAGTAAAACCAAAACATGACATACAATTCCAGATTGATACACTAGTTAGTATTCTTATGAAGGAAACATATTTAAGTAACTAGGATATATGTCTCGAACCCTCAACATGCCCATTAGTATTGCAGTCCTCATTTCATGAGAAACCATAGGGTGAATCTCCGTCCAAAGGAAATTCAAAATATTAGGAGGTACTATAGAGTGAATCTCCCTCCAAGGGGAGTCAACAACCTCATGTGGAACCATTGGGTGACTCTCCCTCTAAGGGAAGTCAATGCCTCTCATTATCAAGTTCACTAGGTGCTGAGCGAAAGTCCCTTTTTGAAATATCTTTAAGTCATTATTAATAAAAAATATTATCATAGGCCATACGAGAGTAAGTACTTATATGAACATTATCATTAGATCATTATGTTTAGAATGAGAACTTCTTTTCATCACAACCCTTCATTAGTGAGAGTAACATATCATAGTCATATTGTGTAAGCCCTACACTAGAAACATCGTCAACCTTGCATCATCATATCCTCACCGTGATCTCACATTAAACATATTCATAGCCCATCATAAATGCATAACAACATCATACATACATCGATTATATAACAACATCAATTATAGGCCAACATCAATATAATAAAGTAATTATGTCTTTAGAAGACATACCTACTGCTCATCAAGAACTTACACTTAAATAAAAAATATCATCCAATAATACACTCAAATACTTAACAAGATAACCAATCCCAACCTCTATAGTCATACAGAAGAACAATTCATAGTAAGGGTTATTAAAAAGTCTTCATTTATGTGTTCGTTCAAACAATAGTTCCAATCCCATTATTACATGAAATTAAGTGAATGCTATAACATAATTGCATTCCATTATTTAGTAGGAGAACGTGATTTACATTAAAATCAACAATACATATCAATTATTAAACAATACATACTTTATTAACTATAGAAAATCAAAATTCAGCATTTTTAGTGATAAATTTTGAGTTTGGAAGAAAACACACTTGTAAAATAAAAACACTAGGAATTTGCATTATTAGAAATCGCCTTCGAAAGGACATCTTGGGCAAAAGGAATCAAAAGAGTGAAGAACCAATACCTTATTGAAGAATTAATCAAATATTTTTGAAGGGAAACATTGTAGACTTAGCCTTCTTCCTCAAGCTTTCTTGTTCTTCAATTGTAGTTAAATAAAGAAAGAGTTCTAAGAGAGATGAGAGTGATTTAGTAAATAAGATTATGAGTACTGTAAAAAGGATAATAAGTAACCTAAAAACAATATAAACTCGTCCACAAATTAGACAAAATATCCCTCACTAAAATGGGTCTTTTTGTGAAGTTAATTTGAGTTAAAAACGATGCGGACGAATATGAAAAGTTGTTGTGTGACACACAAGGTCTTTTGTGTGAAGTTAATTTAAATTTTTTTAATTAAATTTTTTTTTTTAGAAAGTGATCATCGTAATGTCCCCATGTCACGAGGCAATATTTTCTTAGCCAGTGCTGGCTGCGCGACGCACAAGGGTCTTCATAGTCTTGACTGTCACATGCTGCTTTGGCACCTTGCTTACCAAGGTTTTCGACCTTTTCAAGGACCCTTCAGGCGGTCGTTGGTGATTTGTTACCAAAATTTTGGACCATTTGTACTTTATTTTAACTATTTAAAGTATTGTTACACGTTTTGGACTTCATTTGACACTCCCAAACATTGACCAAACATAGGGACGTCTAGTAGTTCAATTTAGCTAGTTTACGGTCGTCAAGGTCTTTTTCTATCGTTTTTGATCTAACATTTTCTAATTAAGTTTAAAACATTGATATAGGTGTGGAAACATCATTTTAAACATTATTTAATAGGCTAATCTCTAGTATATGTCATGGAACTTTTGGATTGTTACAATGGTATTCCGTTATCAATAATATCGGATAGGGGTGCACAATTCACATCTAGATTTTGGAGGTCATTCCAAAATGGGTTGGGTACAAAGTTGAAGTGAAGCACATATTTTCATTACCAAACTGATGGTCAAGCGGAGCGTATTGTTCAAACCCTTGAGGATATGCTTAGAGCGTGTGTAATTGATTTCAAGGGAAATTCGGATGAACATTTGACTTTTGTTTAGTTTTATTCTAACATTAGTTAGCATTAAATTATATTTTTATGGATCCTTTTAGGGATTTGTATGGTAGGAGATCTATATATTCTATTGGATTGCTTGAAATTTGATAGTCTTCACTCTTTTGTCCCAAATTGATCTATAAAACATTGGAGAAAGTTCATATGATAAGGAGCATATTGAAAACAACATATATCCGACAAAATTCTTATTCCAACCATTGGAGGAGGGACGTAGAATTTGAAGAAGGTGAAAAGTTGTACCTAAAAATGTCACCAATTAAAGGGGTGATGAGATTTTGCAAGAAATGGAAGTTAAGTCCTTTTTATATGGGTCCCTACAAATATTTTCAAAATTTTGGTAGAGTTTCATAAAAGTTTAGAATACATAGTGAACTCGCTTTTGTTCACCCCGTGTTCCATGTCTACATGCTTAAGAAGTGCGTCGGTGATCCTGAGTCCATTCTTCATATTAATGGTCTAGTTGTGGATGTGAATCTCTCCTATGAAAACGTTCTAGTGGAAATACTTGATCTTCAAATGAAGAACTTTAGAAACAAAGAGGTGGATTCCATAACGTGTTGGAAGAACAACCTAGTTGAGGGAGCAACATGGGAGGTCGAGGCTTACATGAAGTCCCGTTACCCTCATATCTTTGTTGATTAAGGTTAGTTGTTCCTATTAACAATTAAAATAATGAATAAATTGGATTCGAATTATTTTGTAAAAATGTGCATATTCATGATGAAGGTTTTTGCTGATTATGATGTTTCATATAAAAGTGCTCTTTTTACTTGATTTGCACCTATTTGTTTATTTGGTATGTTGTTACCTATATGCAATGAGATTAAGAATGTTGATATGTTTTGAAAGAAGTTTTTGCATAGGTGAATTTATCTGTTGTGTTGATCTTATGTTGTTGTGAGAAGAAATTCCTCATGTGGTAATGTTGAGTTCTTATGTGTAGGAAAACAATTTTTTGAGTTTCTATGTGTAAATTCCATGATTATGTTTTGAATGGAGTTTAGAAGCATTCCTTTGAGTTGTAACTCATGGTTATATTGTATCTTTCGTATTTAGCTTGCTAGTATTCAGTCTTTATTTTCCTTCAAAAAGCTTTTAGTGTTATTCTTGTATTAATGTTCCTAATAGGGGATAATTTAACACTCCGTAATTCCAAAACATAACATAGAGCCTCACATGAGTTTCTAAGGTTATTAATACCGTTTTAAGGTAAAAAATAATGTATAGAAGTGATTTAGGTAGTTTTAGAGTCAAAATGTCAAAGAATGTCCATGACGTTCGGACACTAGTGCAAAAGGTTTTAGTGTGCCTTATCCTAAATAAAAAGATTTTAGGAGTCGAAAATTAATGGAATTTTGTGGGAAATTGTAAAACTAGTAGTAGAGTAGGTTTAGGGTTTAAACGTCAAGGTACGACACCCCAAAAACCACCCTAGGGGTCCTTGGGAGAGGACCCTTTCATTTGACCATAACCTGTCAATTAAGGGAGTGTAGGAAACAACACCTACGCCTGCCAAACAACGGGGAATTTCCTGGGTGATGGGACATAGATGTTCCCCGTCGATAACTACTTAACCATATTTTCAAAAGATTGCCTGAATCATAGTCTATGAACTTGACTATAGACGTGCAGGATGGTGGGGTAACCAGGTCGTCGACTGACCTACGGATTATATGTCGGGGTATCGTAGTTCTACCTGCATTTTCAATGCCTTATTTTTAGGTCGTTCATTTAATTACTTAAATATTTAGAGGTTTTATTGGGGTTTAAGGGGTTAATTAAGTTAGTTAAATTAATATAAAAACCACCATAAGCCTAAGCCAAACATAACACCCCCACTTCCCAAAACATAAATTACTCTTCCTTCTCTCAAGATTCATTCTCCCAAAGAACACTCCATTGAAGTGTAAGGTCTAACGGTTCTAGGGATTAAAGAATAATTATTTTCCAGAAATCATTAAGGGATATTATGGGATTGGAACTCTTCACCTTTGTGATTCCTTTCCCCAAAGGGTACTTAAAAAATTGATTTCACAATAATTACTTGCATATGGGTTTCTTTCTAATGTGAGGTTGGTCTTTACAATTTTGTTGTTATTATTTAAATGGGTTATTCTGGTTTTATTATGATGCATTATTGTTTAATTATTATCGTTCTTGATGCTAAACCTAGTCCTGTATTAGAGGTGACGAATTGACCTCAATTCCCTAACCCTAGGTTATGAACTAGTATAGAACTGAATGTGATGAAGCAATTGAACTAGTTATTGTGTTAATCACTAATGCATGATATAATTACACCTATTATTGAATAAAACTATTTTGTTTATGGTAAGACCATGAGTGATGGATATTAAAGGAGATTAGGTAAGTCTTTATGATCTCCAACCTTTATTTCAATTATGATGGCTTGTACTTGGTGATTAAGTCTAACTAAAGTATATCTTGTGATTGGATCTAGTAGGTGTTAGTACTATGATTTAATTGAAATGTATTGATTATGTTCTTGTGATATTATGAATAAATATGTAATGTATAAGGTTGGTTATGGAGTACCCATGTGCTTTGTTTTGATATGATAATGTTAATGTGCTAATCTCATATGTGATGGTTCTATTGAAAGAGTGTTCTCATGCATTTACTATTTATCTTATTACTATGACAATACTAGGAACTATTATTATATAACCTAAACAAATGTATGTTTGTAAAAGAAAGTCATTTAAAAAGGTACTCTACCTTAGGACTGAGTACTAGTAGTGAGGAGCATCCCTTCCCATGTACGAAACGTAGGCTAAATATTGTACGCATGAGATAGAGATTATAATACAAAAGACATAAATATGGTATCAATCATGTCTTATAGTTCTTGAACTATGTTTCCCCAAAAGAATACTAGCTAGTGAATCCACCTTGATTCTATGTTCATGCTTTGATACTACATTGACAAGTAGTCCACCTATAAGACCTCGAAAATGACTAAGTCAAACAGATACTAACATGTTTGTAATGATGTTATAAGATCCTAAATAGGTATATTATGTGGTAATCAGTAAGTGATTAAGAGATTAGGTGTATTGAAAGTTAAACGTTAATGGACGACTAAGACATACAATTACTAAGTCACCTATGTGCCTCATATGTATTTCTATGTGTTTAAATGTGATTAATAAGGTTATAAGGTCCTTCAATGAGTTATTAGAGCATATATAGACAGTGTGTAAAGTTCCATAGAGTTTGGGGGTCAAACATCCAAGAACGTCCATGACGTTCGAAAGTGTTTCCTTGAAATGACCTTGTATGTCTAAGCATCTTTTGTTGAGTTTTACGTGTTTGTTTTTGGTGAAATTCATGATAAAGTTTATAAACTCATACGCGATCATATTTGTGTTGGAAACTTCAGGCAAAAAAACTCCAAGGACAATCCAAGGGTCCTTGAGGAAGGACCCAAAAGTATTGCTAAGAGTTTCCATGGCAGCACCAAATGACGGAGGCAATTGACGGTTCCGTTGGTGGAGACTTGGTATTCTTATTGAATAGGCCCATGTTGAGTCAATAAACTCAATTGGAGAAGGATTCGACGGTCCATTTTTACACAAACGGTCTGTCAACTGACAACCATCAATGGGCTATGTCATCCGTGCAACTTCATTGTTAAGTGAAGGGGTGAAGTTGTCATTTAACCCCACTTCCAAATAAGAGTTTTTTAGGTTCCTTAAGGGTATTTTAGGTATTTAAATGTTCGTATAAGTGTTTAACTCTTCGAATATTTCATTCTTCCAAATCAATACCCCAAATCCCTTAGAATTCTGTAGAGAACTACATTGAAGTCCAAGGTCAATGAAGAGCTTGGTGTGACGAATAGAGTTGATATTCCATCTCAAAGTTAAGAATTAACATCATTGAGGTATGTATTTTTATCCTTCAAACTATCTTCATCATGGAGACCAATTCTCCTGATGTTTTCTAAAGTTTTCAAATTTGAATTGTCCAATTTCATGATTCTACCATGAGTTCTTGCATCAAGTATTTTTAAACGTTTATTATGGATTAAATTATTATTGTATTGATGATTTTAACAAAATTAGTTATGAACCCATGAATTTGATGAACCCTTGTTATTGACTAAGTTATGGTTTACTTGATATTGGTCTAAAGTGATGAATTATAGTGGCTTGTTTAATGATATAATAATTGTCGTAAATTGATATCTTGGTTGTATTGGACTGATAAATATGTAGTATTTTGATCTAGTGTTATGCATATTATAATTATGTTTATTTTTTTTGTTATGGCATTGGTTATTGGACTGATATGTGTTGTTAAAAGTTTTAATTTTGTACTAATATTCACTATGTTTATGCGATGAATGATATATAAGTGGTTGTACAACACCCCCGAGAAGTCAAGTATCTGATATTGCCCCTAACTTCTAGGGTGTGGTTTCGGGAAGTGACACCACCTTCTTTCCATGTAGGGTTTAATAACACCTGATTCCTCATTAGCTCATGTGGTATATATCAGTTAAGGCAATTGTTCTCCAAAGTAAAACAAAGTTATAAAGAGAACTCTAATTAAGATGACTTATGAGGTTTGACTTAGTCTAGGTAGGGGTATCTGACTTTACCTATGCATATGTTGACTTTACATGTTTATGATACTTTATATTTTTGGTTTCATGTATGAACATGTTATTGGTATATATTAATAAACATGATGATGAATACTCTTGATACTACATTATATGATTGTAGGCATTGCTTATGATCCTTCGTTTGTTTTACTTGGTTGAGTAAGTTTATGGGGATTTAGTTGGTCATTGCATTTGTACACTTAATTAAGGGTTATGAGTAAGGGTCTTGTATATGCTTAAATGTTATGAACTCTTATACAAGCTTTGTTGTTATAACATGATGTTGGAGTTGCTTTATTTACAGTTCTAATATTCTATGCACATGTTGACTTGACTATACTTGATGATGTTCGTCTTTTTTTGAATATGCTATTGTCTTAAGTTTTATATGGTTTTCCTCTTATATGTGTTCTTTATTGTGCATAAGGCTTTTAAAAGTAATTGTTAGACAATAAAACGAACTAAGGTGATTTAGAGCTTCGTTATTATTTCTTGAGTTAATTTTAAGTTTACTGATTTATATTGATGTTCTTAGGAAGTGTGGGAAGTTTGGTTATGTTTGGAGGTCAAACGTCCAAGAACGTACATGACATTTTCAAAGTGTGTCTTAGAATGTACTTTTGTGTCTTGATGTGTTTGAGTCAGTTTTACGTGTTTGTTTAAATTTAAATTTATGTAGGAAGTTCCTAATACCTAGAAGAACATTTTTAGAGATTTAATGTTCGGTTACGACCTCACCTAGGACCCACAAGGGGCCTTAGAGAAGGGTCCAAGACTTACGCTCAAAATTGTCTTGGCAATGTCCGCCAACAGTGGCAAACGACCACCAGTTATCTAACAAACGATCAGTCGACTTGATCCGTCGATTAGAACTTCAAGATAGTCTATCAAAGTCACAAATGGAGATAAGTTTCCACCCATGAAACCCCACAAATGGACCGTTGATGGACAAACGATCCGTTGGTCACATCCGTAGTTTGAAGCCTGCTAAAAAGTTGTCTTTCCTCTAATGAGTTGGGGTATTTGGTAAATTCACCCCAAGTCTTTTATAAACCTATGAAGTCACTTTCAGGGTTATTTCGGTGTATTAAACAATTCCACAACTTTAGACCTAATTTTATAATACATATCCGAAAATGTGAAATCTCTCTCTATTAAACGACTCCCTCCAGTCACCATGGAAGCTAAAACTCAAGAAGGGTTAGAAGGGGTTGTTGTTGGACGTTTCTTCATTGCAAATCATCGGGGTTTCTTCAATGGGAGGTATGGTATCCATCCTTGATACCTCTTCCATTCAAGGTGTCTGTTTTAATGAATTTTTAAAATTGGTTTTCAACCTTAGCTTCTTCTATCTTAAACTATAAATATGCGTCTTACAAAATCATGCTCATTTAAATATAATTTTTCTAATGTTAGTTGGCTATTTTAATGCTAAATATTCAATTAAAACATGTTAAATCATTATGTTAAATTTTGCCTTAAGGAACGGGTTAAATGAGCATGATTTTGTAGTCTTTAAGCTTTGTTTTCTTTAAGTTGATGTTGTTGTTTTTGTATTGCTCTAAGGTCTATATTATGATGAATTGTTGAGTAAAATGTTATAGGTGATGGAGGCTTGGATTAAAGGTTAATTTTTTTATGTTTAGTTTTGATTATGAAATACTCTTGAGTGGTATGGTCCACTTCTTGGTGGCGATATTAACATGAATTCTATGAATGTGTAGTTACTTCTGTATTGTGAATGAATCCATGAAGGCATATTATGTGAAGAATGATGGAAATAAAGTTATTCTTGTTAATTTGTTTTATGAAACTTGTTTTTGATAAGAATGCGAAGGATTATGTCTAAATGAACAATATTAGTGTGTGAAACATGTAAAGTGTGTGACGTTTTGAATGAAGGTCTAAGTATGTACAGAAGTTAAATGCAAAATGAAATGAGTCGTATCTGTAAGGTCTACTCACATCCACACACACACTTAAACTTGAATGAATTAATGAAGCTTCGTTAAGTCAAAAAGTGGAGTATTGGGGTTTAAACTCATTGTTAGTTGAGATGAAGTATTTAGTAGTAACCTCACTACATCCTAAGACCTCTCTAAGACAGGTTCGAAAATGAATGCCCTTCGTGATTTGAGATGTGGTGGTCACAAGTTATTGTTAACCTATAGTTTATAATGTTAAGAATCGGTGTGGAGTTATGCATATAATATAGATGTTATGAAGAAGAGGTGGTTTCACTTCGTTAGTTGAGATGTTGTATTTAAATATACCTCTTGAGATGTGTACTCCTCGTTTGTAGAGAATAAGTCACTTAGTAGCAATCTCCTAATACCCTATATATGCGCCTACACAGGTGAAGCTATTGAGCAACACATGAGTGTTCTTCTAATGTCTTGTTATTGAGTGGTGGCTAGTTCTCCTGAGGTGAGTAAGCTGAAAAGGGGTAGTCTTCAGGATCAACTTGGTGTGCATTGAAGGATGCATATGCGCACTTCCTTCATGTGTTACCTTGGTTAGGGAAACTCTTACAAAAATGAGTTCATTTACTCTTTTCTTGGCCTTGGAAGTTCACTACTTTTGAATAGGATAGTTCACTATAATGTCATAAAAGTTCACTGTAAATATTAGGTAGTTTACTGTAAGCTGGTCCTTTTGTAAAAATATGGAAATTCTTCTCTAAGTGTTAAATGATGATTATTAAGTTGTTTTACTTCTATATTCATGAATGTTATAAATAATTCACATGAAAACTGTTATTTTTTTTCTAAAATGTCCCTTTTTGCATGTTTTTGCATATTCCATACTTAGTACATTGTTTAGTCTTATCCCGTACATTTCTATGGTAAATAAGTATAGGTTTTGGAAGAAATATTGAAGTTTACAAGGAAAGCTCGGCATCTGATTTTCTCAAGGCAAAGTATGTCCTCATATATTCGAGGGCATATTTCTTCATTATTTTAGTTTTGTACAAGTTCTTCTTATATATTTCTGCAAATGTAAAGAGGTGTGTCGCTAAGTTATCTATGTCATGTTTTTAAGTTTTTCTTGTGAAGATGATATTTTTTAAGTATTTATAAAAGTATTCCATGTTATATTAATTATCGTGAAAAGTTTCAATGTCGCACTACTTTTCATGTTTTATGTAATAAACGATAGTTAAAGGGCTTGTAAAAGACCCCAAAGGGTCAAGTACGCCCTCTCATGACCCAACGGGTACTCCCTATATTCTATGGGGTGCTTGCGGGTTGTGACAGTAACATGGCATGGTTTTAAACAAATGTCCCCTTGATCATGATTTGGATATTATGTCTGCATATATTTCCATACTTAATGAACGTCATTTGCTAACCCCTATTCCTCCCCTTTTCCAAAACATTTTAGGTTCCTGTCATTGAATGATTCTTTATCAATTTTCAAGGAAGGGTTGGATCATTTCTTTAAGTGTGGGTCTGTACTGAAGATTCTAGGATTGTGCCTTTTCTCATTCTACCTATGTGGATTCTTATATTCTAATGACATTCATTATTGTGTAAGAAATTGTTGTAAGCCCTATGTGGCAATTATACATTTGCGTAACGGCTCTGCGCAAATTGTTCTATTCCAATTTAGATGGTTTTATATGAGACATCTCTATTAGACTCTATCTTGTATATTGTATACGTTCCATTAAATTAGAAACCTATGTAAGCTTCCTATGGGAGGAGTCTAAGTAAACTCCCGATGTATATACTATAGTCAAAAGACAGGTCTATGTAAACCTCGTGATGCAGATGTAGATGAAAGGTTCTAATTTTACTTTCTATTTAACCTATGAAAAGTAGTAACGAATGCTAAGAGGGTAATTTTAGTACTCTCAGAGGACGAAAACGCCGGTTATGTCTAGGGGATGCTCCCTGTGTGTGACAATTCTCACAAAGTCTTTCATCCTAGAGCGCACGGTATTCTCCAAATCATTATTTCTACATCCAATGTCTCTAGTCAAATGAGTTTTCAAAGCTCGGGCGAATGTAAGTTGAGCCTCTTTAATATATACATTAGTCATATCTCTGGGAATCACTGGAACCTCATTACTTTCACCTCCAATAGGTACTTGATCACCTTGTGGGGGCATTTCAACATCTTGAAGAACTTGAACTACATGTGGAGCTAGTAAACCTTCTGGAACTTCCTCTTGCACCCCATCCTCTTCCAACATTCTAGAGGTTATCCTTCTACTTGTCATATCCTATAAATGCAAGGAAACACATTAAGAACTACACTCATAACTTTAAACTCTATGGTACGACATAACAGTGATGAATAAAGGGATACTCTATTGTCCTATATCCTCTTGCTCATGGATGTGTCGAGACTCTCACCGATAAACAAGATCTACCAGATGTAGCTTTATGTGTCTCTTTAATTGCTATGACTACTTCATAACCTATGCTCGGACACTAATTTTACCACAACCCAACAGCACAACATAGGAGATATGGCATTCCCTTGGAATGAAACATGGCGTAGTTGACCTCTCGGAGGTCTTGTACAAGCCCTTAGACATCGTTCATTGCATATATATATGAAAAGTAGTGCAGAATTAAAACTTTACACACAAATAAAACTTTAAAACATCTTTCGTTTAAATCTATATAAAATACTAAGTCTCAAAATACGCCAATCATAGACTGAAGAATACTTGGGACACGGCTTATACAATCGAAATATAGAAATACATAGTCTATGACAATACTATGAATGAAAGAAATCTAAAGAGAGTACCTCGTATGTAACACTTCAAAAGTCTACGACATATTCTAGAGCCTACCATAGATTTTAAAAGGTTTATACACTGTTTTAATGTCAATTTTAATGTATATAAGTCATTTGGGAAGTCTAGGAATCAAAACGTCAAGGAACGTCTATGACGTCCGAAAACTCGTTCAATAAGGTACTAGGGTGCCTTATCCTATTTGACTGTATTTTTGAAGATGGAAAATGATGAAAATTGGTGGAAGGGTGTGTAACACTTATTAGAATTGATTCGTATTCAAAACATACGGGCACGATTCTCTAAGGACAAATAAAGATCCCTTGAGGAGGATCCTTGCTTTTGGGGTCCAAGGCTACCCAAGGCACTGTCCACCAACTGAAGCAACCAACGATCCGTTGTTCAATCGATGGGGCGTGGAATGATCCCGTAGATGGACACATAGAAAAATTCATGGTATACCTCATTTTAAAAAATTCCTGAACTTAACGACAGTCTAACAGGATTGTTGGTTCCATGATCCGTTGATTGACACAGGAGGCATCGACGTGGTCTCTTTGGTTAGTGGACTGCTTTTGTTGCTTGTTTTATGTTACGTGGAGTTAATTAAATAGGTGGTTAATTAAGTTTTTAGGATTTTAGTAAATCCTAATTAGGTTAACTAATAACCCATATGAATACCCTAAGCTAATTAAACTAACCTACTTTCATAATTAACAAACCAAAACTCTCTTCCTTCTCTCTTCTATATCTCTCCCATGTTGAAGAACACCATAGAATACAAGGCCAAGTTGGGTTTTGAGGATTCTATCGCCAAGGATTCACTATAAATCTTCATCAACCATTAAGTAATGGGATTACATTTACCTTTGGGAATTGTTTCCCCATAGGGTTCCTTCTGATTGATTTGAAAAGTGTGAAATTCAAGTGGGTCTTTTCAAATCTCGAAATTGATCTTGTGAATTTTTAAGTTTATGTTTTCATAGGATAATATGAATATTTTATAATTTATTATAAATCAATTATGTTATTTATTCATGGATTGTTCTAGTTTGTAGAAGACGACCTATTCTCCTAAACCCTAGGTTGTGATCTTGATATGAATCGTCTATTGTTGGTTCAATTGATTAGGTTATTTATTGAGTTAATGACCTATGATTTTATTGTATCAATTATGAATATATTAAGATGAGTTTTAGTCCTATCATGCTAGTTTTGGTGTAATTAATCTAGATTGAGACTTCGACCTAAATCTCTAACTTAAGCTATGAAGTAGTGATAGATTGTGATGTAGTGAGTCAATTTGCTTTGTTGTCATGTTGGTTATTAATATGCAATGATATTACACCCTTAATGGGTTTAGTTAATGGTTTATGGTAAGACCTTGATGATTCATTATGAAGGATACTTGGTAAGTCTTGTGATCTCAACTCTTTACGCCAATCGTGGTTATTTTTCATTTAAGTGATGATGTTGCATTGAGGTAAAACTTGTTTTATGACTGATAGGATTGGTATGATTTTGAATTGAAATATCTTGAATATGGTTTGTGAGGTGTTGTATAAGATGTAAATGTTATAAGGATGGTTATAACTACCAATGTGCCTTATCATGATGTGATTATGTAAATGTTTTAACCTCAATTAGAGCTACTCAATTTAAGTACTTATTCATTATTATTATTTTTAACTTAAGTCATTATCTTCATTAGTTCATTAAGATATATTAAACAATCAATGACATTCCACTACCTTAATTTCATATTACTTATACAACACTAGAATGTATCCCATATGATAAGAAAGGCAATAACTTACAAAGACCATACTAGATAGGCATGGAATTTGGAGTCACAAACTACTCCAATAAGGGTGTTCTATTTTCCAATGGTAGACCTAAGACAAATCCCATGTAGGCACATGGTTAAGGAATATCGAGGGTTTCTTCATTCTCTAATGTCATCTTTCCTAGAGCAACACCCCAAGTATACTCACTCGGTGCTAGCCTTTGTTTGTATAGAGTATTTCAATGAAGAAACATATGAAGAGGTAGCATACCTTGTTCATAACCCAATCACATTACACCTTACCAAAGAGGGTAAACTAAGGATACCTAAGTGTCTAATAGGATAGCTCAATGACTTTCCTAAGGATGATTTCTTATCGTTCTAGCCAATAAACCTAAGTCACCATTGACACAAGAAACACCATTATAACTTTCAACTTCAAGGATATCATCACCTTCTATCTAGGTTGATGGTTCCATATAAAGGACCTTCATAACTATATTCAAGGTCACATTCCAATCACATATAAAAGACTAAGAAGCCCTACCATACTAGTTAAGAAGTAATATTCACATTTTACATATATCAAGTAAGGGACACAAGCGTAACAAAACAAGACACACATACCTTACTATATCACATATAATATATCATTAATGACGCACATAGGGAAAATCAATGTCAACTATTTGTCACCATATTCACTACTATAGTATCATCAATCTACGTCATCACAAGTATCAAATAATCCATCAAGAAGCCTCATACTTCAACCTCAAGTAACACACATAACAACTTCACAATGGCCTACTAGAGACACATATCATCAAGTCGAAGAAGTAATGCTTTGACTTCTCATATGCACATAAGTCATCAAGACATTCACAATACTCACATATTAAAGTTATAACATGATAAAGAAATAATTCATAAACAAATGATGATGTGGCCACATTGTTCCACAATTCATAATGTAATGGTGATGACGCCACAATTCACAAGTATAACACATAAGCACCGCCAACATAAGTAGATTGATAAGCTAAAATTACCCTTTCCTAATGAAGTATAAGAAGTTGTATCAGGAAAAGAACCCAAATATTAGATAGTGATCGATACTACGAGGAAAATAATTTATATATAAGTTCAATGTACGATTACCTCTAGTCAAGTCCTTTCCAAGAACTAGTAATTAAAAGGGGGGTTTTCTGAAGCAAAAGTGTTGCAATGTTATGAAATTAAAAAAGTACCAAGAGTTAATCATTGTTTTTTATCGAGTTGTAAGAGAAAGTAGGGTGTAAGTATTCTCCATAGGTTCATAACGCCATAATCCTAGCTATAACAATTCTTTAGTAGGGTTTTGCATGCAAAATGATATGTTAGGTATCTCTAAATCCTTGGTCCGGAATTTAGATAATTTCACCCCGTACCTTAGTCCGACTACGTGTGTTTAAGTTAAAAACCCTTACCATTACTTCTTAATAAGCATTGTAGTTATTATGTGTTGCTTAGTTATTACTTTTAACTGATCGAAACTAGCCTATTAGATGGTATCCTCTAAATCTATGTCGATAATTATTTTCCTATTAACTACCCCTTGGTCCGTCATCTATCAATAAGGAAGATTCTTATGCGGGCACTCGTTAAAACGATTGTTAGATTAATGAATTATCGATGCACGCAATAACCTCTTATAGAATTGTTATTTAGCTAGATTTTTGTTAGTCACTCATGGTTCCCACAACCCCAGTTGTGGATTTAGTTACCCATGCTAAAAGGAACACAATTTGTAATTGATAAATAATAAATTATCACTTTACTTTGACAAATCTTAAGAAAATCCAGAAATTCAACTTGAAATCACAAAATCATCTTGAACACTGAATCCAGAAATTTTAATTAATTCAAAAATAAATCTCAAAGAACAAAAGTCTGAAATTAGTAAAAGAATCCAACCACTAAAATGAGGTTTTTCACCTTAATTATAATAGAAAGAGTGCTAAATTAAATGGAGTTAAAATAACGAAAGTTCGTTTAAAATGCGGCTTCAACCAGCGACTGTCTATCAAACGATGCACCGTCGACTACCTCTGTCGGCCTATACTTAGCATCATTTATAATCCTTCACTTTTGACCTTCTCTGATCCAATTGATTGACCAACAACACGGTTTGTCCACTCTCGTACGGTCTATCGAAGCTTCTCGTCTTCCATACATTGATTTGCATCACCATCTTATACTGGATTGTCTCTGATCACATCGTTGTTTTACGAGGATGGTCCATTGATCAATCGATAGACCATCAATGTTTTCAGTAGCCCCACACATAGTAAGAATTCCCCAGTTGCTTTAAAATGTGTGAACCTTCAATCGACTATCAACGTGTACGCTTCGTCGATGGGACGATGGGTTGTCAATGTCTTCGTGGGTCACTTCTACAGTGATTGTTCACAACCTTCTGCATTTTTTATTTTGGATAACTTTTTATCAAAACAATGACAAAACATATTAAAATTACTATACAAAGGCTATAGACACACACCAAACTTAAGCAAAAAGAATTGAAAGTGCCATGAATCATGGTACATCTATACTCTCAACTTAAATTCGTTATTTGTCCTCTAGCAACACACTATGACTCAACGCAAGACATTGTACACAAGTATCCTTTTTAATATTCCTTAATCACATGGCTATCAATCCCAACTTTTTTTTATTGCTTTAGTGCATGTTTCTTCTCTTAGGATTGATAGGCTTACTCTTGTTGATTAGACCATGACATAGACTCACAAGGCAGTGATAATTCTACTCTTTTATCTCTCACCATAGTACCAAGTTTTTTAATATTTCAATTAATGCCCTTAGTTCACAAGATATCCTCCATTTTCACACATTGACTTTAACTTTTAGTATAAGTATCATTTTTCAACACTCACACTAAAAACAAATTCACACCTTGTTGGTACTTGTCTCCATAGGATTTCCCTTATTTTCACTACTTAAGTTGTCCATATTAGACTCTTAGACTCACGATAGGACTTTCTTGGCTTGTAACGTAGGCTTGGGGTCAGGTATGGTACATATGGGTACATTCCCATGACTATTATTCCTACTTGAAATTACGGCGAAACCAAAATACATCTTTAATTATCTATTACGCCCTACTTTATTTTCATCTTTGCCTTACTTTGTCCTTTCATTCTATTTTGTGGAAGTGACTCATTCTTATTTTTGTTCAACCCTCTTTTTCATATTTTTGTTATATTGATTCGACAATTTTTACTTAGTCATTTCTCTTGTTTACTGTGCCTTTTCTATTCAAGATTATTCTTTTTCTACCAACTTTTCGGGTCATCACTTGTAATAGACACCCTCAACTTATGGCTTGGCCATGAGTCGAGGTACACATTACCCAAAGTTAGTTCAGGGCCAAGACGAGGTTAGCTTCTGGAATAGCCACCCTAAACTTATGCTTTTAGCATAAGTTGAGGAGCACATGTCCAAGGAGGGACAAGGGCCAACACATTATGCCCAGGGAAGTTAAGTTGGTGAAGAAACGAAGGTCTATTAAGGATCAAACTATTTTGATCAAAAAGGGATAATTTTATTCAGCTCATTTAACTTTTGGATAGATGTTATCTAATTTTGACAAGGGCCTATGATACATTCCTAATTTTATAACACATATTCCCTTTTTTTTCCAGGACCAACTTGGCAAGGTCTAGTTATGTACCAACATGGGAACAATCAAATATCCTCACACTATCTTCACACCTCATTACTCTAATAAGATTATTGGTCACAAAGATTGACTATTAGAGTGAGGGTTATGAAGTAGGTGCATATTTATGTCATGATTAGAGCCAACATTCAACATTCATTATACTTATTCATGCAAGAACTTTATTAGAATTTGATATATTTCCCGTTTAGCAATCATGCTTAATTTTATTAATTTCATACAAAGTACAAGTGACGACACATGCCGGTCAACAATAAAGTAATAAGTCTCTTGAGGAAAATGAACAAAGGCAAGAAAACCACCTAGAGAGGATTGTGAGTTTCCCTACTAAGACGTCACTGTAGCACTCACATTCCATTTGCCCCACCCCTAAGAAAACATGAATTTTTCCCTAATAAATAAGAAATATAAAAACAGGGAGGTAGGTCAAGCAAACGTGAGGCGCATAGCACTAAAGATCAATAAGCAGGCGGGTACGGCTCCCTGGAACCCAGACCCTCAGTACGGACACCCTCAATACTGCCCATAGAAGTATATGCACCCTCAATTGTGATATTCTAAACAGCCTTCACTCTTGACCTCGACTCCCCTTCAGCCAACTCTCTAGCCCTTATCTGACGAGCCTCCTCATCAATAAATGAGGATCTCTTCACAGCCTCAAATTTCGTCTTCTCCTTCTTCCAATAATGAGCATCCTCACCCTCATAGGTATGGATTGAACGATGCCTCTTTAAAGCTCACGTGGCAGAGGTAGTGGTGCAGTTGTTGTAGTGAATAGTGCAGCAAGATCTATGTCCTTCGCGAGTTCTATAGGTGTGCAATCAGGCTCGGTCTCGTTATCTCAAGTATACCATCCACGTCTCCCGCAAACTCGCTTAAACCTCCTGAATAGTCATCAAATCAATTGTGGGGGTTGGGCATTCCAGAACTCTCAGCTCAAACCCATTTAGTCGTTGGTGGACTTCCTCTATCTGTCGCTCCGTCTACTGGGCCACGCTATTCTCTATCAGTTCTTCAAACTCAGCAATAGATCTCTTTATCCAAGGCTTGATATGATGTAGCAAGGTGTCCATCTGGGCCTCTAACTTCAGGACCGTACAAATTGGGACTAGTGCTGCTGATGGTTGTGTAGACCAAGAGGAACTAGGTGCCTTACTAGTATCGCTAGGATGTGAAGTGGCATGCTCATCCCTAGGCTTGCTCAACCGTAGACCCCCAGGGCCCTTGTGTAGGTACCGCCACATTGGCCTCATCCCTAATGAGACTGATATATTCTTTCCCGGTAGGAGTACGAAGGATATCTCTGTGCCAAATGGGCACTCCTACATCCCCGCAAAGCTAAAAAATAATATATAAAAATGGTAAGCGGTAGAGGACTTAAAAGCCCTCTCATGGATGAAGGAGACTAACAACCTCGCGAAATTGATCTCCAACCCGACTACTAGAGCTTCGATGAAGACTCCTCTATCGCATGTAAGTAAATTATCTGCACTCGTGGGGGATAGGCGGTTGTAGAATAACAGCCAGAAGAACTAAGCTAGAAAAGTGAGGTTTGCCTTCTTGATAAGGCCTCTAGGGTACAACACCATGTTTTCTCCCTAACCACCAATAGAGAGCTATTTTGCAATCCACCTCTTGGTGGACTCTCTCAAATCTCTGCTCCTTTGAAAATGTCCACTCATTACAATGTCCAACCTATACTCGAACTTTGCGGTGAGGGGAACACTTTCAGTATTAGTGGACCCACTTTATAGGAAAAAGCTGAGAGAAGGAGAAAAAATATAAACCTTGATGCCTCAAACTCGAACATCTGCGAGCGTAGCGTTTTTAGCGTAGTTCAATAGCTTGTCCAAATAACCTCGAAGAACCACTATGTAAGAGGCGTAAAACTTTAACACCATCTGCTCACTGTAAGATCCCACACTCCTAGCCATCCAGCCGAGCCGGTTGTGGGTAAACAAGCCATGAACCTTAGAGATTGTGTGTAGGATCCCTTTAAGAACCAGCCGCTCATTTGTAAACATGCGAGTCATCACCCCCTTATTATTTAGCAACTTGGCATCCCGGTATATCCGGTACAAGCCATCTACACACCACTTGTTGGGATCGTCAGCAACCAGTGCATGGACCTCATGTGGGAGTGCCAGAGCGGACTCCAAACTCTAGACCTCATCAAATAATGCATTGTGGGCAGACATAATTGGTAGAATGTCTCCCTGTGATCTGGAACCAGAGGTTGTGGCCTTATTCGAACCTGAAAAGTGTGCCAAATCTGAATAGGAAGCCTCCTTAGAGCAAGATGCTCTCTCATAACCCGAGGCAGACCCAGACAGTGTGGCGATCATTGTGCGCTCCTCATCAGCCTGGGAGGCACTGACTACACAAGGCCCCACCTTCGTAGGGGTGCCCCGAGTGGCTTTAACAGCTGGTGTAGAGGTCCGGGTGCTAGGGGCACGTATACAAATCATGCTTATCATCCTATATGCCTATCAACCGTCGAGATGGAGCTAAAAACTTTGACTACCACCTAGAATAGACTATGTCCGATTTTGGGGCCATTAGTACTTTAAAAACACCTTGTTAGTCTTACTAAAATCAGTCCACACAAGCAAAAAAATCAAGACAGAGTCTGCAAACACAATACACCGGTGAGTGCAGACTTTCAGAAGTGGGAGATGGGAACTATCGACTGCCCGTCAATGAAATGACGGTCCATCTATATTTTCCATCTGTTTACACTTAGCAAAATGTAGAAGTTTATGTTCCACAAAAGCCTCAGTTAGAAATGACGGACGTGCAGTACAGCCCGTTGATCAATCAACGAACCGTAGTCCACTACAGTCGTCTGACACTAACAAAAATTCATGAAATTTGAGTAATCTCAGTTTCTGTTAGTAAAGACGGACATGAAGAACGACCCATCGATAAATCGACGGACCATAGTCCACTTCTATCGTTAGAAATTTCATCAAATTCTGAGTTTTGTCATAGACATACACCATCAATGGTCCGTAGATTGGGTCTTGTTTTTTTAGTTAAATATAGGTTTTAAAGGCATGGTTTTAATCCAACGTATAGACAATATCATGAACATCACAAGCTTACCCAACATGCAATAACAGGCATAAGAGCAATTTTTAATCCATATGGCTTCGATTTTGGAATTTTTGATAATGGATTTTACGAGACTATAAAGCCCTAAGTCGAAAAAACAACAAGCATAGTGAACTTACACAAATTCCACCCCCAACCCTGTAACTTCCTATCATTATACGGGACATAGAATCAAATTTTAACAACTGTTATATGCAATATTTTCCCTAAGTCAAGACACACATACAATTTATTTGTTTCCACAAGATAATGAACAAGAATTCATTATGCAAAGGAAAATGCAATAGCTGTAAGTAGTACTGGGGTGAATGAGTGGGTGATCTTGCAATAACAAACCTACGTGCCACCTATGAACACTGACGGGAGAAATGATGACGTTTTGGGTAGAAACTGGGGGATAAGGGTTTTGGGGTTATTGAGATTTTTAGGAGTTTGATAGTGTTGGAAGAGAATGGAGTGAAGTGAGTGTGCGATTTAATGGAGAAACAGAGTATTAACACGAGGGAAACGTTTGGGATGGAATTTTAAAATGCGTGGGAGGGTAACTGAATGGTTGTATCCTAAGATAGTCAGTCGGGTCGGGTCGGGTCACTTGTTTTTATGAACTGACAGTACCTCGTCGACAGTCTGTAATTCAGTCAATGGTGACTTGAATTGTCCATTGATTGTGCTCTAACATATATAAATTATTAAAACATACAAGAGATTTACAGACACCATCGACGGTCCGTCGATGGAACGATGTCTCGTCGGTTGGTCCGTATATTTGTGCACCAGACCAATTTCTATAGAAAGCTTATGGTTTGGTCCATGCACATTGAGAACCCAATAAGCCATTTTTTGTTTTTTCTGAACATTTTCTAGGCGCGGAACCCAAACTACACTCTAGCCAACATACAAAAAAAAATAAAAGATAATTTACAAATGAAATTGAGTAAAACAAAAAGAAAAAAAATGCAAATATTCCTACAAAGTAAAGAAAAATCTATTGCTAGCTAGATGATACACATTAGGTTGCCTCCCAAGGAGATCTTGATTTAGCATCGCTGCACGACGCAAGACCCGTGATTACTAAGACTTAATTAGGGTTATATGACTCAACCACTTCATAGACACTCTCTGAATGCCCTATGTAGATCTTGATTCTTTGCCCATTTACCGTGACACTTGTACCCACCTTGTTCTCCAACTCAACCGCTCCATGTGTAACACTTTAGTGTTAAAGAATGGACAAGTCAATTTGGAAATGAGTTTGCCCAGCAACAAACGCAACCTAGAGTTACACAGAAGCACAAAATCCTCAATTAAAAATTTGCTCTTGTTAATCTTATGATCATGCTAATTCTACATCTTATCTTTGTAGAGGGATGAAAATTAATATGATTTTAGGAGAAACTAATCAAGATCATTTAAAAAATTAAGTCTCTGTTCTATTGCTTCATTCCAATCAATCTTCAATTTCTTCATTGCCTGAATGGCCTTGTGCTCTCACTCAAGAAGCAAGTGACAAGTTTTCCCATATTAAAGTATGCATGGAGGCATACCTATGGGGATATTCTATGTAGTCCGGTAAGCTCCAAAGATCATCACCAAGCCTCCTTGACCAATCAGTTCTATTAGCATTCACTGTTTTTGGCAGGATCTTTTTTATTTTTCTGTTGGAAACCTCAAACTTAACCACAAGTTTGTGGATGGTATGGAGTGTCTACATTGTGGCAAACCGCATATTTCTCCAATAGCCTTTTGAAAAATTTGTTACAAAAGTGCGATTCCCTATCAGTACTAATGGCCAAAGGTTTGCCAAATATGGAGAAGATGTTCATTTTCAGGAACACGGTGACACTTTTCCCTTCGTTGTTGTCATGTTCTATGGCTTCCACTCATTTTGAAACATAATCCACCGCCAAAAGATTATATTTCATCCCATAAGAGTTCAAAATGGGCCCATAAAAGCAATGCCCCATATATTAAACAACTCAATCACTAGAATGGGATTTAAACAAAGTTCTTGCCTCTTCGAAAAGCCTGCATCTCTTTGGCACCTATCACATGCCATGGCAAACTCATGAGCATTTCTGTGGACGGTTGGTCAATAGTACCCGCACTGCAAAATCTTATGGGAAGTCCGGATGCCACTATGATTCCCACCCAGATGCGAGGAATGGCATGCCTCCAAAACATTTAGCATCTCAACTTCCGGCACACACCGACGAATAAGACCATCAACATAACTCCAATATAAATAAGGTTAATCCCAAAAGAACTTTTTCACATCATGCATGAACTTTTTACTTTGATGGATCGAGATGTCCGATGGAACCATATCACTAGCCAGATAATTTGCAAAATCGGCTAACCATGGAATCAAGTAATGAGAAGTGGCCAATACATGCTCATCCGGGAAGGTATCATAAATTTTAGCCTCTTCACCCAACTCTCACATAGAATCTTCATCTAATCTAGACAATTCATCGTCCACTTTATATTCATTCCCTTAATATCTTTCACATAAAAATTTAACTATTAAAATGTTAACACCCATCAGATCAGCTTTGGTTTCATATTTTTCTTTGCCATTAAGTACCCCAAATCGGAGTGCTTAGTATTCACTATAAATCTTGTGCCAAGCAAAAAAGCGCGAAGTTTTTTGAAACCAAATACCACCAGAAAGAGCTCTTGTTCATTCACAATGTAGTTATTTTGTGCTTCATTTAGGGACATACAAGCATAATAGTTGGGGTGAAGGATTTTATCCCTTCTTTGTTCAAATGCCAAATCAAGAGCAACCCTAATAGCATCACACATCAATTCATATGGCCTACACCAATCTGGGAAATAATTACGAGCGCAGACACCAACTTCTCCTTCTACTCCCCAAATTCCTTCACCCATGATTCATCTAAATAAAAATTACATTATATCAAGTATCTTGCACAGAGGATGTGCAATTTGAGAAATCCATAATAAATATATTGTAAAAGCCTACATGCCCAAGAAAACTTCTCACACCTTTTATAGAGATGGGTAGAGAAAGTCGTTCTATTACCTCAACTATGTCTCAATCATCCTCTATGCCTTCTCTGAGGTGTAATATCCCAGTATAATACCCTCTTTAACCATGAAGTGACATTTTTTCCAATTTCGCACCAGGTTGAAATCTTCACATTTTTTGAGAACCTCAGCCAAGTGACTCAAACAAATCAAAACATTCTACAACAATTGAAAAGTCAGCCATAAACACCTCAATAGTGTCCTGCACCATATCGGAAATTATCGACATCATACATCTCTAAAAAGTAGTTGGTGCATTACAAATCCCAAAAGGCAGCCTCTTGAATGTGAATGTTTCATAAGGGAAAGTAAAGGTGGTTTTATATTGATCCTACGATGCAATAGAGATTATATTGTAACCCAAATAACCATAAAGAAAAAAGTACCATCATTTTGCTGCGAATCATAGGGAAAAGGTCCTTCTCATTCCATGCATTAAACTTATGGTAATCCACAAAAAATCTCCATCCGGTCACTAGCCTCATTGGAACAAGCTTATTCTTTTCATTTGGAACCACTGTCATTCCCTCCCTTTTTGGTACACACTAAATAGGGCATACCCCACTACTATCTACATTAGGATATATGACTCCGACATCAAACCACTTAATAATCTCATTCTTAACTACCTCTTGCATAGGTGGATTCAAACATCTTTGGTGCTTAATACATGACGTTTGATCGGGCGTGTGTTTGATTTTTTGTGAAAAATACCGGGTGGAATCCCATTAATGTTCTCAATATTACAACCAATGACTCATTTAACCTTCTTTAACAGTTCCACCATACGCAACACATGTTCCATATTAAAATCTGATGCAATGATAACCGGAAAAGTGTCATCTCTTCCCAAGAATACATACATCAGATGCGGTTGTAGGGCCTTGAACTCTAATTTTGGAGCCTCATCATTAGATAGTTTCATGTGTGGAGACTCGCGATGCTTCATATCGAACTCCAGTTTGTTTTGTTTGAACAAAAATTCATTTTGATTAAGTGCCGCAACAAATGACCCATACTCTTAAATACCTTCACTCTAAAAATTCATGATCATTGTCTCTAGTGCTTCCACACTAAGGCGCTCTTCGATTTTTACTTCAGACATACTCTCAACCTTGTAGGATAAAGCAGATACTATTTGGAACTCCCACTGTGTTTCATGGACCTACTAATGATGAATATTGTTTCTTCATTGTTTAATCAAAACTTCATACGACCATTTTCCATGTAAACCAAGGCACGATCAGTAACAAGGAACGACCTCCCAAGAATAATAGGCACCTCAAGATCTACCTCACCGTCAAGAATCACAAAGTTGTCCATAAATATAAATGAATCCACTTTAACTAACGCATCTTGGAGTATCCCAACAGTATTTTTCACCATTCGATCGGCCATGAGTAATCGCATCGAAGTGGGCTTTTGGTCATCCAAATCAAATTTCTTGTAAATGGAGAGAGACATAAGATATATGCTTGCACCTTGATCACGTAGTGCTTTAGCAAACTTTAATAACCCGATGGTACATGTATTAGTGAAAGCGCACGGATCTTCTTTCTTTTGCACAAGAGACCTTGTAGGAATAGCACGACAATGTTGCATGCGGTCATCATCCTCAAAACATACCGATCTCTTATTTGTAAAAATATAATTCATAAACTTGGCATAATCGGGCTTTGTTCAAGAGCTTTTATTAAAGGAAAATTGATGGAAATTTGTTTGAACATCGTAATAAAATGTTGCTATTTACCATCCTTAGTCTTCTGCACCAATCTTTGCGGGAATGGTTGTGGTGGTTTAGGAACGGGGATAACCTTTTGGGGTATCTATGCTTCTTTCACCTCTTTGTCTACAAACTAACCACTAGCTTCCACTACCTCGTTATCTTTTCCCACAACATCTTATACTACAGATGGTATAGGTGAATCAATGGTTTTCTTACCCCTCGGTTAGTTACTACCATTCAATGTCCATCATTTTTTAGATTTTGAATTGTATTGATAGGAAAGGAACCCAGTTGATGTGGGTTAACCGTAGTGGACAATTGGTCCATTTGCAACTCAAGATGCCTGATTAGCACTGAATGTAAATCCACCTTTTCCCAAATATAAGCCAAATAATGTCTCACTTCGTTGGTGTTCTCATCAATAGTATCAAACCTCCTCATCATCTATTATAACATATCTCCATGTCGCGCCATAACACCTCCACCATCCCTAGAAGAAGCTTCCTAATTTTGAGGTTGAACATAAGTCCTACCTCGATCATTTTTTTTTCATAGTCACCCCGGTTGAAGTTTTTGTCACGGTTTTAGTTTCCATCTCGAACATAATGTCCCTCTCTATCCTAATTCCCATAGTTTCGACCTATGTTTCTTTTACCTTAGAACTAATTCTCCTAATTGGCGCATTGGGTGTTTTGCCAGAAACCCCCCGTTTTCTCATTCACTGCATAAGAATCCTCTTCAAGTAGTAGTCATCCACTGGCAATGGTGGTTCAATCAAATAATTCACTGCATTTACTTTTTCTTCACCTACAGTGACATGTTTCAATATCAAACCGAGCTTAGTTCTCATTTAAGCAATCTTTTCATGAATCTGATTTGGGGCTGGGTTGTGCGTAGCTTTCTCTGTAAAGATGTTTCTCCTTTTGTCCAACTTCCTAGTGCGCAAAGTCTTATTGTTGTTGTGAGATATTTTCTCCAACTTCTCTGTGATCTGTGCATACGTGCATTCACTATAACAACCACCCTCAATAGTATCTAGAAGTTCCATATTATTATCATCTTTCCCCCGATAGGAGTAATCTTTCAATGACTCATCATCAATGCAGTGGTTTGGGACACTTCTCATGAATGAGGTGAATCTATGCCAAGAGCTACTCCCCGACTCTCGTGGCAATGCCACAAAGTTCTTCACTCAATCATTGTGGTTGATCTTTTTACACACCGGGTAGTACCATGCAAGGAACACATCCCTAAATTGGTCCCAAGTAAAAATACAATTATAGAGCAACTCAGTGAACTAAATTACAGCCTCTATCGTCAGCGAGAGAGGGAACACTCTAAACCCGATGACATCCATGGAAAAGTCTGGCTCCCCAACATGACTCTTACACAACGATCTCAGTTTGACGATGTGAGCATGTGGATCCTAAGATGGTATCCCTGAAAACAAACTTATGGTAGTGAGCATCTGCATCAAGCTACTAGTTACCATGAAAGTGTGACGCTTTGGTAGATGAGGTAGGACAAGAGGCCCGTATGAGTCAGTGGTGTTGATGTTGCCCCTATTGAACTATAAAGGGCGTGGAACGGGAGGTTGCCTTCTCAAAGCAGCATCTCCAGGGTTCTCCACAATAACTTAGTTATGAGCATCACCTAGACTACTGGGGTGTTGTTGGTCATTCACTCTGTGGAGTGTCCGCTTAATAAAGGATCAAATGGTAATATTTGTTATCCTCGGCACCGTGTATTTGTCATACACTAGAGATAAACTTGAGACAAACAAAAACAAAAGAAAAAAAGTAAAATTAGGAAATACAATTCATAATTTATTTAATAATAAATAATGAACTTAATTTGAAAAATTCAAAGAAAATCCAAAAATTCAACTTCAAATCACACATTTATGTTAAAAACCTCCTGAAATTTGAATTAATTACAAAAATAATTCTCCACGAACAAAAGTATGAAATTAGTAAAAGAATCTAACTCCAAAAAAGAGGTTTTTCACCCTATTTATAATAAAAATTTTCCTAAATGCAAAGGAGTTAAAATAAGGAAAGTTTGTCTAAAATGCGTCTCCTATCGATTATCAGTCCATCAATATTTTTTTAATATACTCTGCACTTTGAACCTTATCTGATCCAATCAACGGATCAACATCACCGTCCTTCAACTCTTTAACGTTCAGTTGATGCGTCTCGCCTTCGATACTTAACTTTTTTCAACATTAAGTAATATGACAGTGTCAGATCGCATCGATGGTTTGCCATGATGGTCTATCGATAAACCGGTCCTTCCATAGCCCCATGCTTAGTAAGAATTCCCGAAATTGCTTCCAGATTCCTCAACCTTTAATCGACGTTCACCACCTATTGTTCATCAATGCGACGACGTGCAGTCGATGGCTTCGTCGGACACTTGTACACTCATTCTTCACAACCATCTGCATTTTCATTTTGGACCAATTTCCTGCAAAACAAAGAAAAAACGTATTAAAATTACTACAGAAAGGATCTAGACAAACAAAAATTTCAAGGAAAAATTATTGAAACTACATTGATATCATGGTACATCATGGACCATTAAAAACATCATCATCCTCTAAGACCTATATTACACAATAAAGAGAAGGTTAGACAAATATACCACCATTCAAACCTCACAAATCCAATCCATTGCAAATTCAACCAACTCAATAATCAAATGTTCATACAATAGACTTTGTCAACAATACAATCCAATAATCACCATATACAATGAGCTAAAGAAAATACAATATGAGTACATCAATTTAGGGAAGCCTACTAACAATTCTAGAATGATTCTTTCATAATTCAATAGCGCTAATTGATAGGCTCAAACTTACTTCTCAAATTGAGAAGTAAAGCGGCCGTGTCATGTAAATAACCCAACTAGTGAGGTTGGGATCATTCACACGAGGAAAATAGACTAGACTTAACTACAATCTATTATTACTTTTGTTTAGTCAATTACTTCCTTGGAAAGTAAAAACAATAAAAGGGGGGTTTCTATTTCTAAATGAATTAAAATAACTACCTAAATTGAAAGAGACACTTAACAGATTTGAATGTTGGATTTTAATCAATTAATCAAAGTAACTAGGGTTTACGTGTTCCCCACTAGTTCATAACCTGATAACTATAACAATAACAATTCTTTCCTAGTATCTTGCATGCAAAGTGATAAGTTATGTATTTCTAAATCCTTGGTCCGACATCTAGAAAATATCACTCCTCACCTTGGTCTGGCTACATGTGTTGCTATCCTAACCCTAATATTTACCTCATATTAAGCATCGTATTCTATATTAGACAAAATTATTACGTCGTACCAATCAATACTAGCCTATTAGATAGTATACACTAAATCTATGTTGATAATTCTTTTCCTATTATCTACCTCCTTGGTCCGGCAAGTAGCATTTAGGCGAGTTCTAACGTTTTCCATCCGTTAAAAAGACTTCTAAGCGAAAGAAGTATTAATACATGCAAGACACTATTCTAGAATTTTTGTTTTAGTTAGGTTTTATCTTATTATTTCCCTATTGTTCCCACAACCCTAGTTATGGAGTATATTTACTCATAGTCATAATCACAATATTCAAATATATTAAATAAGAATTCATGTACTTACTTCAATGAGAAAGAGTTAAATCTAAAAGTTTGCTTGATTAATCACCAATAATCACTTGCAAGAATCTCAAAGTATTCAATAATCTCACAAAAAAGACTAATGATAATCCAGAATCTAACACTAATACAGAGAGTCTAATAATGATCCAGAGTCTACTTATAATACCGAGTCTCTACTAAAAAATGAGATTTTTCGAACTATTTATAGAAAATAAAAACCTAATTAAACAAGGACTCTATTTGCTGGAAATCTATAAAAACGCGGCTGGGTCGACGAACAGCGCGATGGATCTTAATGGTGACGACGGACCGTCATGGACTCCATCATCCCATACTTGATGAAATTTCTTCTACAACTCTCTTCATTACCCTCGACGGAAAGTATGACGGACCGTCATAGGCACAACGGTCCTTCGAGGGTCTTCGTTCCAAAACAATTAATCTCTTGGAATATAGGTACTGGGATTACTTCTCTGAACTTCATGACGAACCTGCAGGACAGACCGTCATAGACACGACGGACCGTCAAGGACTTCGTAACTGTACACTTGGTCAGAATTTCCCATTTTCCTTCAGAAGCTGCACTACGCTTAAACTTACGGACCGTCACAAGCATGACAGACCGTCACAAGCTCCATAGGTGGTCTCTTCTGCATTTCATCGCTCAAAAACCTCCGCATACATCTTTGAACAGATTTCCTGCAAATAAGGAGAAACTTATTTAAAATTAGCACAAAAAGGCTTTTGGAAACACTAAACATAAGGAAGAAGTATTAATAATACCGTGAAAACACAGTATATCAACACCCTCAACTTAAATTCGTTGTTTGTCCTTAAGCGACGCACTATGACACAATACAAAATCTTTGTACAATAGTATCCATGTTTTATCCTTTGCAATCACCTGGCTATCAATCTCGATTAATCTCATCATATCTACGCATGCTATCACTAGTAGGCTTGATTTATGTGGGATCAAAACATGACACAGACTCACCATGCACTAACACCTATCCTTTTCAATTTCTCACCGAGGTGCTAACAATTCCGGTATTGCAACTAGTGTCCTTTCTTTAAAACAAAATCCTCATTTTTCACACAAGGATTTAAGTTTGAGTATAACGATTACTTTTCAACACTAACTCTCAGAACAAATTTACACTCATTCATACCTATTGCCATAAGCTTGCCCTTATTTTCACTGCCTTAAGTTCACTATACAATCCTTAGCATCACGACAGGACTTTCTTAGCTTGTAACATAGGCTCAGGGTCAGGTAGGGTATATTTAGGTATACTTTAGTTTTTTTTCCCTCATTTACATATCGGCTAAACCTACCACTTTCTATCATTTTATCTCGCCCAGTTTCTCCTATTCTTTCACCTTGCTATTTTTATTTTTTTTCACATTTGTGTAAGTGACTCTCTTCTATTCTTGCTTGTATTTCATGTATATTTTTCTTTTCTTTACTTTTCTTTCAACTAAATCTTGAGTCACTTTACTTATGTTCTTTCTTTCTCTTTGTTCTTCCAACCCCACTTTCCAGAGCATTCCTTATAATAGGCACCCTCAAGTCATGGCTTTGCCATGAGTCAAGATACACAATGCCCAAAGTTGGGTCAGGGCCATAATGAAGGCTTTTTCTACATTAGCCACCCTCAACTTATGCTTTTGGCATAAACTGAGGTGCACGTGTCCAAGGAGGGACCAGGGCCAACACATTATTCCTAAAAAAGATCAGTTAGGGTGAAAACGAAAGGTCTAATTTAGGCTCAGATCATTTGGATCAAAGAAGGATAAATATCATTTGGTTTTCTTTTATTTAGGCTAAGAATGGGCTACATTGGATAAGAGCCTACGATCCATTTCTAATTGTTTATTACAACTTACTTTTAGCAGGACTAACCAGGCAAGTTCTAGCTCAGTATAAATAGTGGACTATTCAAATCTTCCTCACACTCACTTGACATCTCATCACTATTCCATATTATCAAAGATCTAGTTCGAATATTAGACTTAGGGTAATGCAATGGTGTACCTCTATGTCAAGCTTAGAGCCACACATTTTTATCAGTAACTATGCCTAGTCATGCATCATTTTCCAATTTATCAGGATATGTTTTTAGCCGTCATGCTCCAGAATTAAACTATGTATAAAAGATATAGACATGCCGGTTCAACAGGAAAAGTAATCAGTCTTTTGGGGAAAAGAACACAGGCAAGAGAACCCCAAAAGAGGATAGTGAATTGGACTACTTAGACTTCACCCTAGCACTCACTTTCCATTTACCCCACCGCCAATAAAAAGACATGCAATTGTCCCCAATGCAAAAAAAATTTAAATACAAGAGTGGTAGGTGATGCAAACCTGGGGCGCAAAGCACCGACAATCAGCACGGACTGTTATGATTATGACAGTTCGTCGTCGCTGTCCGTCGTGGGACACTTAAAAAAATTGAGACCCTTAAGAGAGGGATCTCTGACCGCCATGACAGTTATACAGGATGGACCGTCAGGAGTATGATGGTCCATCGTAGTTGTTCGTTGGAGGACACTTAGAAAATTTGAGAGACCCTTAGGAATAGGGTCTCTACAACCAGAACGGTTGTGTAGGATGGACCGTCGAGAGAACGACGGTCCGTCGCATGTGTCTGTTTGTTACTGTTGCAGAGTTATTTTCTGCAGAATTTCCTGGTGATGTCCCTACAAATTTAAAACCCTTTAGTAGAAAATGCTACCATTACTAGAGAGAAAGAAAGAAAAAAAATATAAGTATTGGGTTGCCTCCCAACAAGTGCCTGATTTAACGTCGCGGCACGACTGAGGACACTTGATTAGTCAGCCTTCATCAAGATGGTATGCCTCTATCATTTCATTCACCCATGTAGTATGCCAAAAATAGTTTTTATTCATTCTCTATTCACCTTAAACCGCACTCCCTCCTTGGTTTTTAACTCAACTTCTCCATAAGGGAATACTTGGGTGATCAATTAAGGGCCAATCCGTTTGGACTTGAGTTCTCCCGGAAGACAAGGCAACCCAGATTTATCTAAAAGTACCAAATCCCCAACCATAAACTCTTGTTTTGCACTTATTTCTTCATTCTCCTTCTTCATACTTTCTTTGTGGGATATGGCTGATATCGATTGGAGCTCACAACTCTACCTTATGGTCCTACAAACGTTGAAGGTCGCTTCTTCATTGTTCAACAAAAATTTTATCTGCCCGTTTTCCATATCAACTACAGCTCTACCTGTAGCAAGGAATGGCCTCCAAGAATAATAGGCACTTCAAAATCGACTTCACAATCAAGAATAACAAAATCTGCCAAAAATATGAATGACTCCACTTTTACTAGCACATCATGGAGTATCCCTATAAGCCTTTTCACTGTTCGATCAGCCATCTGTAGCCGCATCGTAGTGGGTTTGGGTCACCCAAACCCAACTTTTTGAAAATCAAGAGGGACATGAGATTTATGCTTGCCCTTAGATCACATAATGCTTTCGCAAAATGTAATGACCCGACTGTACAAGGAATAGTCAACGCACCCGGATCTTCTTTCGTTTGTTCGAGAGATCTTGTAGCAATAGCACTACAATGCTGCAGTCCATCATCATCCTCGAAAGTGACTGATCTTTTCTTTGTAACAAGATCTTTCATGAACTTTGCATAACCAGGCATTTGTTCAAGAGCTTCTACCAAAGGGACATTGATAGAAAGCTGCTTCAGTATTGTTATAAAACAACGATATTTACCATCCTCGTTCTTTTTCACTAATATTTGAGGGAAGTGTGGTGGTGGTCTATGCATTGGAATTACCTTTAAAGGGACTTCTGTATCTCTTCTATTGCTCGTTTCTTCCTCTACACTACCCTTTACCACCTTATCATCATCATTTCTCACATTTTCCTCATTAGACGGCGTAGGTGGGTCAATGGTTTGCTTCCAACCCCGAGTAGTGATTGCCATACTGTGCGCATCATTATTTGGATTATGGACAGTGTTGCTAGGAAGAGTTCTCGGTTGCTGTGTGTTCACTATCGTAGATAATTGGGGCATTTTCAATTTGATCAGTTTAATCGATATTGCATGTGTATCAACTTTTTGCCCAAAACTATCTAAATCACCCCTTAACTTTTTAATGCGCTAATCAATAGCATCGAACCTCCTTATCATTTTGTGCAACATCTCCTCAACTCGCGCCATACTCTCGCCACCATTCCTAGGAGTAATTTCACGATTTTGAGGAGGGACATAGGGCCCATTCCTATCATTTCTGTTATCGTAGTTACCCCTGTTGAAGTTGTTCTCGCGGCTGTAGTTTCCAACTCAGACATAATGACCCTCACGGTTATAGTTACCATAGTTCCGACCATGGTTCCCTTGATCTTCGCGCCAATTATCCTAATTTGAGCCTTGGGCGCTCGGTCGGAAAACCCCCGTCTGCTTATTTACCGCATAGGAGTCCTCCGCATAATAGCATTCATCATTAGATGGTGGTTTCGACAAGTAGTTGACTACATTTATCTTTTCTTCACCCCCACTGACATGTTTTAGTACCAACCCAAGCTTAGTTCTCATCTGAGCCATTTCTTCGCGAATCTCATTTGTGGTTGGGTTGTGAGTGGACTGTACTGCGAAGGTGTTTCTCCCTGTATCAGACTTCCTAGTACTCAAAACTTTATTATTCCAGGATATTTTCTCTAATTTTTTGGTAATCTCAACATAAGAACATTCCCCATAAGATCCACCTACTATAGTGTCCAACACTGCTTTATTATTATCATACTGTCCCCGATAGAAGTATTCCTTCAGTGACCTATCATCTATACACTGATTTAGGTCACTTTTCAAGAACGAGGTGAATCTATCTCAAGAACTACTAACTGACTCTCCTGGTAGTGCCACAAAGTTATTCACTCTGTCTTTGTGGTTTAGTTTCTTGGAGACCGGATAGTATCGTGCTAAGAGAACATACCTAAGTTGGTTCCAAGTGAAGATTGAGTTATATGGGAGTTCAGTGAACCATATAACAGCCTCTCCCGTCAGTGAGTGAGGAAACACTCTGATCCCTATTGCATCTAAATCCAAAATACGCCTCCCTACACAGCTTTTACACACTGCCGTTACCTTAGCTATATGGGCATGTGGATCCTCAGATGGTAGCCCTGAAAACAAACCTCTGGCAGTGAGAATTTGCATCAGCCTACTAGTTACCACAAAGGTGTGGCCTGTGGGTAGAGGAGGCAAGACAAGTGTCCAGTCGAAGTCTGCTATGTTATCATGGCCTCTGTAGTATGCTTGGGGCTGTGGAACGGGATTTTGTCCCCTTTGTTGGTGTTCACCCGGAGCATCGGGTATCAACTGACCATGAACATCAACCAAAGTTGGGATGTTCTTGTGTGGATAATCATCATTGATTCCCAAGATTCGATTCATGTTGCGTAGTGTATGCTCTAATTCGTGATCGTAGGGAAACAAGGATTCTCTTCCTCTCCGTGTATTGGGCATACAAGGAGGTTGGTTCTGTACAAATAAAAACCATTAAAACAAAGTAAAATCAAGAAAACATAAACTAAACTATAGTAATAAGTATAAGTTAATCTAAAAGCTACTTTCCCGGCAGTGGCGCCAAAATTTGATTGGCTCAAACTTACTTTTCAAATAATAAGTAAAGCGGTCGTGTCAAGGAAATAACCTAACTAGTGAGGTTGGGATCGTTTCCACGAGGAAAATAGTCTAGACTTAACTTCAATGTATTATTACTTTTGTTTAGTCAATTACTTCTTTGGAAAGTAAAAACAATAAAATGGGGGTTTCTATTTCTAAATAAATGAAAATAACTACCTAATTTGAAAGAGACACTTAACAGCTTTGAATGTTTGATTTTAATCAATTAATCAAAGTAACTAGGGTTTACATGTTCCCCACAGGTCCATAAATTGATAATTCTAACCATAACTATTCTTTCCTAGTATCTTGCATGCAAAGTGATAAGTTATATATTTCTAAATCCTTGGTCCGATATCTAGAAAATCTCACTTCGCACCTTGGTCCTGCTACGTGTGTTGCTATTCTATCCCTGATCTTTACCTCATATTAAGCATCATATTCGATATTTGACTAAGTTATTACCTCGTACAAATCAATACTAGCCTATTAGATAGTATACACTAAATCTATGTTGATAATTCTTTTCCTATTATCTACCTCCTTGGTCCGGGAAGTAGCATTAAGGCGAGTTCTAACGTTGTCCATCCGTTAAAAAGACTTCTAAGCGAAATTTTTTTAATACATGCCAGACACTATTCTAGAATTTTTATTTTAGTTAGAATTTATCTCATTATTAGCCTATGGTTCCCACAACCCAAGTTATGGAGTTTTGTTACTCATAGTCATAATCACAATATTCAAATATATTAATTAAGAATTCATTACTTACTTCAACGAGAAAGAGTAAAATCCGAAAGTTTGCTTGATTAATCACCAATAATCACTTGCAAGAATCTCAAAGTAATCAATAATCTCACAAAAAACTCTAATGATAATACATAATATAACACTAATACACAGAGTCTAATAATACTCCAGAGTCTAACTAATAATACCGAGTCTCCACTCAAAAACAAGGTTTTTTGAACTATTTATAGAAAATAAAAACCTAACTAAACAAGGACTCTATTTGCTGGAAATATGTCAAAATGCGGCTGTGTCGACGAACAGCGTGATGGATCCTCGTCGTCACGATGGACTATCATGGACTCTGTCGTCCCATAATTGATGAAATTTCTTCTACTGATCTCTTAATTACCCCCGACGGCAAGTATGATGGACCGTCATAGGCACAACGGTCCGTCGAGGGTCTTCGTTCCAAAACACTTAAACTCTTGGAATATGGGTACTGGGATTACTTCTCTGAACATCATGACGAACCTGCAGGACAGACCGTCATAGACACGACGGACCGTCATGGACTCTGTAACCCCTTACTTGGTCATACTTTCCCATCTTTCTTCAGCAGCTGCACTACGCTGCCACTTACGGAACGTCACAAGCATGACGGACAGTCACAAGCTCCGTTGGTGGTCTTATCTGCATTTCTTCGCTCAAAAACCTCCGCATACATCTTATAACAGATCTCTTGCAAATAAGGAGAAACTTATATAAAAATTAGCACAAAAAGGCTTTTGGACACACTAAACTTAAAGGAAAAATGTTAATAATACCGTGAAAACACGGTATATCACTAATCAAACAACACAAGAATTTAGTAATATAGAGATATCATCAAATCACCCATAAAATAGTCAAAACTAGGAATGCATGGTTTGCATGGGTTCATAGATTTTTAGTATAAAATCATTAAATTAATATATGTTCAATCATTTTACATTGATTAAACGCATGGCTAAATTACAATTTAGATGTTCATCTTTTAAGAAGTCTTTGAAAAACAACTTCTTAAATACTTGAAGAAAGAATATTCAAGGATTAATGACATTTTAGTTTATGCTAAACTATGAAATTCTATTAGATTTGAAGGACAAATATTCCTCCAAGTTTCAATCTCCTTTAAAGCTTCAATGGTGTTCTAGAGAGTTCTATACAGGTTTTGAGATTTGATTTTTAAAGAATCAGTTCATCTAAATTTTTATTACTTAAAACAACTTCAAATACCCAAACTACCCTTTATTATTCATCCAACTAATTTTAGTAACACTAGGTCAATGAACGTAATGCCCCTAGCCTTGGCCGAGACCTTGCATAAAACTGCAGGTCTCAATTATGGTTTTTCACCTATGAGCCATCAACGAAACAACAAGCCGTACTGGAATGTCGTCGATTGGGTAAGAGCCTGCAAAATGGGATCTTAATCCCCCAAGAACAATTCTCCACCAACTCCCTCCACCTACTGGGAGTTGACGAGCATACTAGGAGTCGATTGACCTTCGTAGGTGGGAATGTTTTGGACAGTTTTGGCTTACCCAATGGGTTCTCCTCAAGGACCCTGTGGTTGGTCCTTGGAGAGTTTTTCCCAGAGGTTTCAAACCCGAAAATATAGGTACACATGTTACGTACTACCCACATCATTTTTTCACCCAAAATGAATACGTAAAACTTGACGGAACACAGTAAGGCACACATGCACATTTAAAGGCAAACCATTCGAACGGCATGGACGTTCATGGACATTTAACATCAAAACTTCACCAACCATCAGGCACTTCATATCAAAATAATTATAAACCACTTAAGGAAATTAGAATCTCATGAGACACGTGTTACTCTCTAGTTTCACCTAAGTTGTTTTAATGGTGTTACACCCACATACTTCATAGACCGTCATTTACGGAACCATCTAACTATCGCATAATATTCATAGACCATTTAGTCTTTATACACATTTCAAAACAACATTAGATTCCATACTATGCATGTCACCATAATGGATCTATAGTCAATATTGAATATTTTATAAGACCATCATCATGTAACTAATAAAATCAACACTATCCATATCATTACATCCAATATGCTGTCACCATCATATCAATCATAAGATACATATACATATACTTGTACAAATTTAACTCTTTCCTATAATTCCCTTTAAGATATACTAGTGAAATGTATACGTAAAGTCCCATTGTAACAACCTTAATAATGAACTAGTCTTATATAGTGCTTCACTAGTGATTTAGGGGCTTTTACTTATCTTAATAAATTTGTATGTATGTTTTAATGTCTTTCTGATTGAGTTTGAAGTCACAAATAATGGAACGATTGTCACGACGTGGAGTACCCCCTTAGAAGTAACATGTTGTACTTGACCTCTTTGAGGTTTTATACAAGACCATAATAATCGTTCATTTCATTTTCATATGTAATTTTAGCAGAAAATTTTAAACTTTCATAACACATCATAAGCTAGAACATCACTTCCATTACATATATATATAATATCATATTTACATAGTTAGACTCCTAGTTTCTTTGCCATCATAGACTCAATATCATTCGACTAGATTAGGGACACGACCCTTATATCATAGTTCATTAGAATACAAGACTTTCAAAGTAAGACATGACATAAGAAATCCTTGAAATTAAGGATTCCTTTCAAAAATCATAGGAATCACATATCAAGCTCTTCACAAAAGAGACATCTTTTAAGCATACATAACCTATAGTTTGTGTAAAAACGTTAAAGAGAATTGATTTAGTAAAAAAATGCACTAAGTATGACAACCATGCAAAAATATGCATTTAAAAGGGGACATTTCCTTTGAAACCATGCATCATTCCTTTTTGTGAAAACTTCATTCAAATTTGATATAATAAGCATCATAAAATTAACATACTTCATACAAGCATATTAAATTGTCATACATCATATAAAATAACACATTACATTTAATTCATATTACTACCACTTTACAGTAAGTTTAGCACAATTACACTAAGCACATTCATTTTACAATAAGCTTTCTTTCACTTTAAGTTCTTAACTTTCCAAGTAACCCTCTAGTGATACGTGGTGCAATGCATCACCTTAAGGCCACAAGGTACTCAAACATATAACATTCATAACTCAAAACATAAATTCATAGGAGAATAACATACCATAAGACATATTTAAGTCAATACTCCCAATACCATCACAGTGAACCATAGTCAATTTGCACCTATATTAACTTCGCTTCACATACACCATTATAATGCCTTACTCGCAATCCTAATCAAAGTCTACTAGTGCAATGTAAATGTGAAGCCCCATAACGTTACACAAGAGTCCATAACAACTATATTTCACTTCATACATCAACGTGGAAAGTATTGACTTATACAAACCAAGTAATACCTTCATCATATAGTCACTAAGACAAACATTATGCATATAAGACAAGAACACATCATACAGACTCATTAGGAATCATATCATGCATTTCATCAACAAGTAGACAAGACTACAATGCCATGCATGAAGACATAAAAATAATCATATTCATTAGAACACCCTCGTAAATCTCGCTTCATGAGATACTTGTGCAATTCATAGGTGAAGTCTCATACCTCCACCAACACTAATCAATTTCCCTTATGTTATCCTAGTTGGGGTCCTTACATTACTTCCATTTTCTATTTTACTTGAAGGAAAGTGTAGCCTTAACCGACACTAAAACCGTGGGTTCTCTATGGAATTTTGTTTTGTAGAGACTTACACCAAGGAAAGGTGATATACCTTGCAAGGGTAAAACATTAAGATCATTCTAGCACATTAGGTGATATCACTGGCTAGATCCTAGAGGGCAAGCATAGTTTATGTAACTTGGAAGTATTTATGGAAACCCTCTTTATGCCTATTAAGGAATTATAGTTATCAACTAATGAAACCGTCCTTACACCTATTAAGGGATTGTGGTTATCGACCTCGTGAGGACTATGGTGAACAAGCCTTCCCATATTTGGAAGAGGCACCCCTAATCTAAGTTCACTCTATACTAAGCTAAGTTCCCTTTTTTTGAAAAGTCATTATTCTCATTACATTATAAAATGTAGTCTTAGGATAGTTAACATCTCATTTTCTTAGATCATAGGTCATCGATGAGAGTTCATCAACCTAAATCATGTGATAAGTCCTTTCACATACACATAGCATTGATAACACTTTTCAAGAGCCCCTCGACTGACTAGATCATGATACATGTGTATTCTTGTATACATCTATGTGAGCAAACCTTTAATATAAAAACTCATATACCAAACATGTTCATACATTACTTTATTCAAGCATAAGGGTATATGTGCAACTACATTAGAAATCATTTCACATAAACATATTTAGACACTATGCATATTCATAACATACACACCCATTCATGTTCATGTATATAGATCGAAACCTATGATCTATCCTATCAAGGCCAAATGTGCAATGCATGGACAAGGTCTCATACTCTTATCCAAAATATTAAACCTATCAAGTCATTGTAGTTAAGGGATACATAACATACTTCATAGACATACACTATACGTGCATAGTAGTAGGCACAGATGCATATAAGAATACATTTCGTTCGACTACATGAACCTATATTACTTGTAAGCATACATGAGGTGTAAATGTGTGTACATTGGTCAACACGATCACTTAATGGGTATCAAGTTAACTTTGAGGCAGCCACCCTCTTAAGACCACAATGCACATCAAAGTATAGACCACACACCACAAAATATCATTGGAGGCAAGACACTTCAACATTTGTATTCATGACTACTAACTTTGGCTAATATCATATTCATATAGGGGTACATAGTTAAGGGGTCGTTCACCATTTATAAGTTATCTCTCGTAGCCCCTAAACATAACCCAAACAGAGTTTTCCACATGCTTATACAATAGCAATACAACCTAGATCATAACTAGAATAGAAGAGTAAACATGTTTCACATATTATGATCATCAAAACCATACACTCACATAACATCAATTGTTAATTGAAGACATAATCAACACATATATAGATTGAAAATAAGTAAACACCCTTATCATAAGTGAACCATACCACACAATGCAATAAAAGGCCAATTCAGACAAACCATTATTAGAAAAGCAGTGGAACATAATAGACCTTACCGAAATTCATCAACTTTTAATCATCATTAATCGATATTCATAGCATATGAAATTTGCTAAATGTACATAAAAATGGACGAAATCATGCATAAACCACCACAAGATCATGATACTAACATTTACACTACATCACAAATTCAATAGATAGTAGAGAAACATAAATCACTTACCAAATCTCCCTTTCTGTAATCATCAAATATCAATATTCATAATTCATCAGTAATACAATATAGGGAAGTATCTAAAGATATCATAAACTACCGAAATCCTACTTCAATTTGCCATAGAATTGAGATCACATTGAAACTACATTAGTAATCTATAGAAGATATGAGAATGATAGGATAATCTTATTCAAATCCTTAAACCTTGATATACATGGAAAACTCATAAACAATTCACCATCAATATAATTAATATGATGTAGATTTAAGCAATTCAACATAATAGAATCATAATTCGACCAACACATAATCAAGATCACAATGCCCCATAACATAAGTTAATTAGAGAATTGAAGGGGGCATGGGTTCATTATGAAATTTGATTGAATTTGACTTTAAAATAAGTACATTATCAGAAATTAATCACAAACATTGTTTTAAAAACGTTTTGAGAAAGAAGCCATGGCTAGATTAAAGAATACACAATTTCGTCATGAAACTTCTTTTAAAACATTGGAAAAAGCTCTTTAGATGGAAGATTATGTAAAAATTAAGGATCACCACACCTTAATGTAAGAGAGAACCACGAAAACATGATGAATAATCGATGTGAATCCAAGATCTAAGATGTTCTTGAGATTCATCTCCATCGGAGGTTTCTAGAGAGGTTGTTGTTTTAGATTGAAAGGTCTAATTTCAAGAATGAATCTGGGAATGGGTATATATCTTAATATCAAACTAAATCTACCAAAAAAATCTAAATACGCTACCTAGGTTCAGGTTACCAAACGTGAGGTGAATATCCCATTAATCCCTTAATGAAACAGTGCAGGTTGCAAATTTGATGTTCAAATGAAAGATAGCCATCAATACCCAGTAGGTCCAACGACGGACCGCACCGTTATCCGTCATTTGGGTCTGATTCTTTTACACTTACTTGATCCTTCACCAAGAAAAGTTTTTTACGATACCTACCCGCCGAGGGGGCATAGGTCATCCTATTGAGCGTTGTTTGCAGTCGTCAGTAGATACTGCCAAGTCTTTGCGTCCTGCTTAAGGTCCTTTTAATGTTCCCTTAGGGATTCATTCCCAAACGATTCTAATGTAAATAATTTAATTTAAATTATAGGGACCTTCCATATAAGTTTCACCCAATACGAACACGCAAAATATGTCAAGACACACAAAGACACACATGAACATCTCAAGGGATAACTTTTGAACGTTTTAGCCCTTCTTGGACGTTTGACTTTAAAATGACTTCAAATAAGTCATAGATGTTATAAAACACTTAATTAACATACTAAAAATCTTATTAGTTACATGTGATGATCTATTCACCTTTATTCATTTTGGGGATCTTACAACGTCAAAGACGGTAGATGATAAGTCCTTTCTGTGGTTGAATGTATTCTAGTTTGCCTTTGCATGTTTCGTGATTTGTTTTATGTTTAAATTGATGGGGGACTTCCTAAGACCTATATGGTTATGTTTAAGGGTTTACCATTTGGGTACAAATCCACCTAGAACTCAGTAGGTTTACTACAGGAGGACCCTCACTTAAGACATAAAGCTGCAATGCCAAGTGACGACCAATCGTTCTAACCAAGTCTCGTCGACTTGGGGCATCTATGGATTCTGCAGGTCTACATTCCTTGGAGTCTATGAATCAAAATACGAAGTACCATCGATGGGACATCAATCAAACAACGGTCTCTCATTAGTAGGGCATTGTTTGAGCCTATATTTGTGCCTGCAACATGGTTAGCTTGGGTTGTTTTGGGAAATTCACCCCTAGTCTTATAAATGAGGAGAACGAGTTTTTAGGTTTATTTGGGTATTTTATGTGTATTAAAGTGATTAAGTCTTCATTTAGACCGTAACACCTAACTCAAAACCTTTCCCTCCAAAATTCTCTCCAAAACCTCCATGAAATATCAAATTTAATATGGGACTTGGATGATGGATTTCAATGGAGTTTCTTCATCTATTCTCTTTGAATTCTTCTAAAAAGTTTTGGTAGTTTTGTTTTATCTAAGGCATTCTATCACCTTAGAGACAAATTCAAAGTGTTTTCAAAGATTTCAAAGTTTACAAAAATGTCCATTTTATACTCTAAGTCAAGGGTTATTGCATTATACGTGTTCAAATATTAAGATATGATGTCATTAATGTATAATTGATGTTTTCGAATGACAATCTACATGAAACATTGACCTCTCAAATCTCTATAATTAGTTATAATTTGGTTGAATTGATCATGTCTTAATAGTAGTTAATTCATTTGTAGGTTGCTTGGGCAATTGGTTTATGTATAGATCATTATTTAATGGTTAATAGGTTTTCTCAAATCAATTATATTAATATTTCATATTTTTGGATTCATGGTTTAGAAATGTGTTGATGGCTATTGGTAAGAGCCTTTGTGAAGTGAATTTATTGAAATGTCTAAGAATTTTTGATCAAAATGATAGGAAGATGGTAGGTTGACTTAATCTATCTATATTGTGTACAATTGTATAGATTTGCTATTGATTGGTATGGCCACTAATGCTGGCAATGTTTTTGTGTTTATTATAGGATGAACATTGCCTTGTCGACATTCTTTGTATTAATTGAAGTAGTACATGCTAGGTCTTATATGAAAGTGCAATGTGCACATGATTATGTGAAGTAAGATGATCATGTTGAATATCTTATGACTTCTATGATTATGTAAATTAAAGTATCATGTAATATATTTTTGCTTTTGTATAAATGTGAAGATGTGAAGTGAAGTACTCTTATAATAAATTATGTGTTCTTGTGTGAATGCTAAAGTTGTAATTCTTCCTTGAGTGATGGTATGTGGTGGTAGAAAGATCGGAAGTGTTTTATATAATGATGTTGTATGTGTATGTTTGAGGTTAAGGCATGTTGTACTGAAATGATTATATGTGACTGCGATAGACTATGATGAGTTTCAATATATGTTGATAGAGTATGTTAAGTTGAAGACTTAGTGCCCCTCCATCGAAGTAGGGTAGACATTGGATTCAATGCCTAGCTAGTATGTTCTATATCGGTTAGCGTCTATTATCATCATGTGGGATGAATTCTAGTATTTTAAAGTTCTACAACGTGTAGGTAGTTTAATGGGACACAATCTATACATGGTATGGTAAGGATTTGATGATGCAATGATGAGGGTTCCCTAGGTCGTTCCAAGACTAATATGTAAAGTCCTCCAAATGTTTGGTTTTCTATCAAAATTGTTTGAATGAAAATATTTTTTTAAAATTAAGTATGATTTATAAAAAGGTAATTATGTAGTGTAGCTTTAAGGATTAAATTGGTAGCCTTGAAGAGGGTGTATGAGCAGTCTCTTCACATTTTACTTCTGTGAGTCTTAGAGTAACCATATGCAGGTAGTATAAATAATGTAAAGACTCGTTGTATTTAATATGAACTATGTGATATATGATGAAATGGAATAAATTACTTTTGATAGTCTTGATGATCATCTAGGTATGTGTGAAGGGGTTGTATGACCGGCCGCTTCGTATCTTACTTTGGTGGGTCTTAGGATAACCTTAGTAAGGGGTCTATTTGACTGTGGTTATTTGATTTATGTTACTTGAATGTCTTCTATATGTGACTAATTACTTGTGTTATGACATTTAACCTCTTTGATGAAGGTTTTTATCAAAATAACATGAAAACATATTTCTATACTAAATGTCCCTTTTTAATGGTTTTTGCAAGGCTTCCATACTTAGTACACTCAATGTACTAACCCCTTTTTTCTTATTTTTTACTATGTGTAGGTAATTTAAAGTCTGTATCTTCCATGGATAAGGGATAGGTTTCCTAAGTATTTAAAAGGAAATATTGGTGAGTCCTCGTTGATTCAATTGCAAGAACCACATGTTCCTTTTATGTGTTTAGTCTTAATTTTAAGTCTTGTAAGGTCTTAGTCCAATGTGTTGTGCATTTAATGTATTGGATGTTTTAAAAAATATTTTTTAAAGAATAAATGATTTAAAAAAAACCTTTCTCTTGCATATTAATTAATGAATTCTTCGTGTGTGAAGAATGTTTTAAATTCTTACTTATTTGCTAGAGTATATTTTGGGATTATAAGTAAGAGTGTCTTGTCTGGGACTTCTCATGGTCCCATTCGCCATTAAGGGGGTACCTTTGGGTCATGACAAAAATGATATCAAACCATAAGGAATGGGAGTGTCTTAGATTGTGTCATAAACCATATCTAGTAGAGTTTATTTTATAATCTGAAGAGCTCCACTATAGGATTAGGAGGCTATTACGTGCTAGAAAAGTTCAATTTTTTTCTACTAATTGTGCCTACTAGATTTGTTATATGTATTTTTTATTTGTTGTTTATGTGATAGTCCCTAGTGTGTGGCCTTTGAGATGTTTGAGCTGAGGGAGAGAAAAATATTTATGTGCGACTTGTGAGATGGAATATAGAAAATTTTGTTGGTGAACCTAAGTTGATTGAGTTACCTTATGAGGGGAGTATAGTTGAAATAAATGGTAAAGTATAGTGCTATAAAGAAGGGGAGCGATAGTTGAGATAATTTGAATTTTTTTAGATCCGACCTAAGAAATGAGGGAGGTGATGTTTCAAAGAGTAAATATGAGTTGTCTTAGTGAGGTTTGTTGTTTTTCAAAAGTTTTAATGAATACAAAATAGGGTGAGAATGATTTTAGTAAGGTTGAAGATTTCTTAAAGGAGATCCTTGAAGTGTGCTTTTGTTGCCTTAGATTGGGGTCTCTTGTGTGGGAGAGTATGGTACATACTAATGGATTGATGGGAATAAGATATCCTTATATTTTCATTATGTTCTTATTCAAGACATAAACTAAGAGTTCCTTGTAACTTGGTTTATGTTGGACTTTTACATCAAAAAAGTGTTTTTAAATATTATCATTATGATATGGACGTTCTGGATAAATTCTTTTTAAATGAGAAGATGAGTTTATGCATGGTATTTTCTCATGTTCAGGTGCATTTAGGGTATGTGATATTTTGATTTGTTGAGTATGCCTAATGTGTTGTTGAGAAAATTGTATGTTGAGACTTTATAAAAAATTTGCTTAATTGTGCCTTCTTGAAAATGTATCAAGAATTTTCTTTGGTGAGAACTTGTATAATGTGCTTAGTGATGTTTAAATGAACAGGGTATAGTTAATGAATAAATAGCTGATAGGTGTAGTTGTAATTGCTGAAATGCATGAAATGGTTTAATGTCCTTTTATGTTGAGTAATGTTCCTTCATGGTATGTGTATGATTTATGGTATCATATAATTTGATGAGGGATGTATGCTTTGGCTGTTATCCCTTGGGAATGTAAAGTGCCATTCGAGGAAGAATGTTTCCAAGTGGGGGAGAATATAACAACCCTAAAAATTAACTCGGCTTATATAGAGCTTCACTAGTGCTTTATGGTCTTATAATTATCTTATTAAATGCGTATGTGAGTTTCATTCTAGTAGAGGTTTAAGTCAATCATCAAGGTACGACGAGATGTTCGACGACTAGTCCCTTATGTGCATGCATATGTTCTAGTGTTCCTTTGCATGTTTTATGACTTTTTTGTGTTGAAATCGTTGGTCAATAATCCTATGACCTATATGTGCATGTTTAGTGGTTGAAAGTCTGGGTATTACTCTACCTAGGATCCACAAAGTCCGTAGAGGAGGACTACAACTCAAGGCTTGATGATGCTTTGCAGCGTGGTTGCATTACCAAAAGACGACCCAAATGACGTTTAATCATTCAAACGACGGCTCTTTGACTTGGGGGAGTCGATGGATCCTACATCGCTGAGAGTCTTGGAGAATCTGAATAAAACTATGAAGCACCATTGACGATAAGCTGATCATACTATGGTCCATCATTAATAGGGCATTGTTTGAGCTTGCGTTTCTTCCCAAAACACGACTTGGCTTGACGTGTTTTAAAAAATTAACCACAAGTCATATAAATTAGGACGATGGTTTTTTAGGTGTATTTGGGTAGTGTAATAGTATTAAAGTGATTTAGTCCTTGGCGTTTCCCAATATTTCGGTATGTCCAAGATGGCGACTTTGACATTTAGCCTTTCATTATCTTTTTCAATAAAAGAAATATTTTAAAGTATTAATTTTTCATGTGAATAGTTTAAATTCTGCACTACATTTCATAAAAGTATGTAATTAGTGGTACGAAAGGGATTGTACAAGACCTCTGAGGGGTCGAGAACACCGTGTTTTGATCCAAGAATGACTAAACTTTTAGGGGGTACTCTTTGGTCGTTGGTATCAGAGCATAATGTTAGGAAGTAGTACTGAAGAATCAAAAAGTCTCAAAAACTAACGTCTAGTAGAGTCTTGACCATCGCTTTGAGTTGAGACACATATATGGGAAAGAGCTATAGTCGATAGAGTTTCCCTTCATCTATACTATTGTGTCATACCGTAAAGTCAAAATTTATAAGTGTCCATTCTTAATGATTTGTTTTATGTTTATAGGAGATGAATACATGAAGGACACTGTCTAGGAGGTTCATGTGGTTGTGGTGATTGGGGTAGTTCCTCCCTTATTTGAGCATGTTTGGACAATGGAACAAGTTCAACAAGGCACTCAAGTTCCTCCCCAAGGTGATCAAATCCTTATTATGGGTGGAGGTAATAAGGTTTCAGTGTTTCCACCGATTATTGATAATGGGCAGTCTAGAGAGGCTCTCCATACCCTAGCCATAGCTATGACAACTCAATTGAATAGAGACATTGGTCCTAGGGTGAATACTATTGAGAGTACTATGACCTCTAGATTGAGGAACTTTTTTAGGATGAATTGTCCTAACTTCTTTGTTTCTAAGGTGGGAGAGGATCCCCAAGCTTTCTAGGTTAATGTGCATAAGATAGTGCATGCTGTGGGAGCAACTTTTAGGGACAAAGCGGAGTTAGCTTTGTATCAATAGAACGATGTTTCTCAAGTATGGTTTACTCAATGATAGGATAGTTGACCGGTTGGGTCCCTTATAGTGGGGAGACTATAAGGAAGCATTATTATGAAGGTTCGTTCCACATGAGAAGAGGGAGGCTATGATTGAGGAATTTATGAACCTTAGGCAAGGTTGCTTTAGTGTTGAGGAATATTCCATAAAATTTATCCTATTGTCTATGTATGTCCCATCCTTGCTGTCTAACCCTAGGTATGATATGAGTAAGTTCTTGACCGATGTTTTGGATATTCTGAAGGAAGAATGTCATACAACCATGCTCCAATGCAATATGTCTCTTTATGCGATTATGGTGTATTGTCAATCCATTGAAATTCCAAACATATGAGGAGAAGTAGAGATACTAAGAGGGGAACAACCGATGAGAAAGTTCATCCTTACTTAAAGAAGAAGGGTCCAAATGAACATGTATCTAGTGCTCGTAAGGCTAAATATGTGTTGGTTCCATAGTGATTAAGCCTAGTTCTGCTACTAGTGGCATGAAACACTTTGGGAAGTGTCTAGCCGGTACTAGAGGGTGCTTTGGTTGTGGGAAGGAGGACCACAAGGTGAGAGATTGTCCTAATATTGCGGCTAGAGGAAGAGAGGCCTAGAAAGTTCCTCTTAATGTTCCTGATGGTGGTGCTCCAAAGGGAAAGGCTCGGTTCTATGCTCTCCGAGCCAAAGGAACAAAACTAAATGATCATGATGATGCCGGTAAGCTATAGTTTTGTCTCATTATTTATATGAATTCCTTCAAAGTAAGGGAGCATGACAACTATTTGGATTGTAGATTGTTGTCTCATCTCTTCTATTAAATTCAATCTTTAGAGATAAAATATCATAGTAGCATGTTTCATGTTCCATTGTGTTTAGGAGTCTAGTTCAATGTGAATTTCATTTATTCCTTTCGTGGTGCATTTCATCGAGATATGATTATGTTTCAAATTGAGTTTATATGGTTTATCTCTTATATTGTTATGCTTCAATCATAAATTACTTAAGAGATGCATTTTTTTTTTGGAAATTTGAGCATGATTCACTATACAGAAATTGGTTCTCACTGTAAAAGTTTGAAAATATTGCTATATTTGTTCTTTAATGAAAAATGGTTATGATGTGTATATAACTGTTGTATATGAGCATCATAATATTTGGAGAAGGAAGTTCCTCCTATATGAAATGATAATGTGCCTCTTATTGCATGATACATTGTGGAATGGTTATGAGCTGCTAATATTTAAATCTTAACTGTTAAAAATGTTTAAAGTTTAACAAGTTTCATTTGAGGACGAATGTTGTATAAGTAAGGTAGATTGTAACATCCCTTATATTGAGCTAGGTTGAAATAGAGCTTAACACTTGTTTCATGATGTTTTAATAGTGTTCTTAGGCAGTATAAAGTTTAGAGGTGTTTGGAGGTCAAACGAACAAAACGTCCATGACGGTCGAAAACTAGTCGAAATTGATCTAGTATGTCATAGTGTTTTGTAGTGATGTCTTCGGGGATGATTTGAAGGTGAAATTAAGCACCAAAGTTTCCTACACACATCCTGTTATACAAAGTGTCAAAAAGTATGAGAATGACGCCCCGAGGACCATTAAAAGGGTCCACAAAGTTGACCCAAACTTGGACAGCCAAGCTGCCGCAACAGCCTCTTTTAGACAGTGGCTACAAGTCGTGCAGCTCTTACACAGTGGGGAAAAGTTATCCTTGAGAAGCAGGTTTTTCACGAACCATTCTGTGAAATAATTTTCAAAAAAAAAGATTTGGAAATGCCTCAGCAACTCGTAGTAAAGTCCTACATTTCATCGCGTCGTTTTTAAGTCATATTTTAGTTTATTAATTTCTCCAATAAATGTTGGGGTATTTTGGATAATTCAGGGGTGCATTGTAAATGTTTGTAGAACCTTTTTATACCCCTAAAATCACCAATAAAAACTAAACCCTCAACTCTAAACAAAACCTCTCCATTCACTCTCCAAAACTCAATTTTTGAAGGTTTGAAGATCCAACGTAGAAAATAGATTTCTTAAGCTTTTCTCCATCAATCTTGTGGAATTTTCATCAGAATTAAGGTATGGTTATTCATCCTTGAAATATATTTGTTCGAAGAGTCAATTCTAATGATTTTTCAAAGATGATCAAAAACATGAACTACAATTTTGTGATCTAGTCATGGGTTCTTGCTTAAAACGGTTTGAATCATCGTATTATGATTTAATTAATGTTTATTTGATAATTTTATCCTAAAAACTCTATGAACACATTCAAACCATGCAATCCTAGATTTGACTATTTTATGGGTTAAGATATCATGTCTCAATGCTTATGAATTCTATTGTAGTTTTTTGGGATATGGAATTATGTAAGAATTGTAGTTGATTGATGAATAGGTTGTCTTATATTGATAAAACTATATTGAATTAATTTAGATTAATGGAGTTTCGTGATTTTTGTATTCAATTGATTGTCATGGTCAGGGGTAAGGTCCTATTGGTATTGTATTGTATTATGTATGTATTGATTGAAGTGGTGAGAATGGATTGCTAGTACGCTGCTAAAATTATCTTTATATTATGTAATTTAGTTCATGAATTATGTTGTGATTTTTATTGTACAGTTATGGTGGTGGTTCTATGTGTTTTACTTGAAGATTATATTGCCTCGTCGGCATTAGTTTATGCATTATAATGATCATGTCCTTGTCAGAAAATACTTGATATACTATTATGATTTGTATAGTTGAATTATTTTAAGTATGATCATATCTATCTATTTGTGATTAAGGTGATACTATTTGTTCTTTTATTTATGATGTTAACTGATCATGTTAGACTATGAGTATGTCCTTGTATGTGTAGTTGTAGAGTTGGTGCAAGATTCTTCCTACTAGATTATGTGAGTATTATGATGTTTATAATGATGATATTATGGAAGTGAATAGGTCAACCTAAAGTTGATATTTGTTATGCCCATGTGCTTATTGAATGATATGTTATATGAGATGATGTGTGTCTTGTCCTGGAAGACTTGTTTTCCTTACTTGTTACATGGATATTATGAATATAAAAATCTTGAATTTTAAGGCTTATGCACCTTTGTCTTGTATGTGCATGGATGAATGTTTAATGAAAGTTTAGAATTTTTAGACTTAGGATGGTTCCCTTGTAAGCATAACTAATATGTCGAACCTTCTATATGGAAGGAATGATAACAATGAGCTATCATTATAGACCATTGAGTGGAAGCCATAGTGGTTCCATCTTGGGTAGGTTCATTTTGACTAGGTATTGAAAAATAGATGGTAACTTTACATATGCCCCTTTTTTACGAACTGACTATATGAGAATAAAGGCTAGCACCGAGTGAATATGTTATGGGTTTAGATGGAGACTAAAGTACAATGCATCTCTTGTTGAGAAGGAGACTACAGTGCATAAAGACCTTGATATTCATTAATGATGTGTGTACATGGGATGTGTCCTAGTTCTACCCATTGCAAGTACAACACTATCAATCGGAATAGGTTTATTACTCCGGATTCAATGCCTAGCTTATATGCTCTATGTCTGTTATTATCTATTCTCAATATATGGGATACATTCTAGTGTTTGATAAGTACTATGAAGTTTAGGTTGCGGAATGAACGCTATCTAGACATTGCACTATTAGGCTTTGAAGATGTTAGAGTGGAGTACCCTATGTCTTCTTAAAGACATTTATGTGAATTTCCATAAGTGATGAATGTTTTCTAAATGACTTGATTTACATAATGACTTTAGCAATGGAATTTTAATGAAAAATTACTTATCTAATGTAGCTTTGAGTATTGCTTATGTAGGATTGAAGAGGGTGTATAGGCGGTCTCTTCATGTCTTACTTCAGTGAGTCTCGAAATAATTATAGGTAAGTAGTTTGTCAAATAAAGTGAGAATGATAATATGTTAAAGAGTCTTAAGGATCACTTAGGTGTGCTTAGAGAGTGTGTATGGGTAGTCTCTCTTCGTCTCACTTTTGTGAGTGTATAACCTTTGGTGAGAGGGTTGGAAGCTAAAAGAGGTCAGTGTGAATTTGAACTTAGTTTACTGTAACATTCTTCAATATTTGATAAAATGCTTATGTGATATCTTATATGTTTCTAAGGTGTTAAATTTTCTTATTATACTTTTCTTAAAATGTTTTCTTAGAAAGAGCATGTTTCATATGAAAGTCGGTTTACAATGATTTTATGGATCACGCTATAATTAGTAAAAGTGTTTGTACTTATTCCATACATCTTGTCTATCTCTAAAGGTATAGGTGACATTTGAAAGGAGTCCCAAAGTGGAAGATTAGATTAATGTTCGTTCAAGAAAAGAGTTTGTCTGTCCTCACTAGATTCGAGGAAATCTTTATGATTAGATTTCCTTATTAAAAGTATTGTAATAGATTTAGATATTTCTGAATGATGAAGTATGGACCGTGTTCCAATGTTTTCATATGTCCATGATGGCCACTTTGAGACTTAGACTTTGTTTATTTGTTTCTATAAAAGATATAATTTGAAGTAATTTTATTTTGTGTGAATAGTTGTAATTCCAAACTACTTTTCAAACAAGTATGCAATTAATGGTACAAAATTGATTGTGCAAGACCTCCGAGGAGCTTAGTACACCGTGTTTCAATTCATGAATTCCCTATCTTATATGGGTACTCTCGGGCCGTTATGAGTTTTGTATCAGAGCATAAGGTTATGAAGTAGTACTTAGGAATAAAAAAGTCTCAAAAGGGAACGTCTAGTAGAGTCTTGACCTTCTGTCTGAGTTGCGACACATATATGTGCAGGAGCTATAGGAAGATAGAGTTTCCTTTCTTCTCTACTCTTGTGTCATGTCGTAGATTCAAAATTTATAAGTGTCCTTTCTTAATATTTTGTTTTATTTTTATAGGAGATGAATACGAGAAGGACACCGGCTAGGAGGATTGATAAGGTGGTGGCGATTGGTGGATTTCCTCCCCGAGTTGAGCATGTTGTGAAAGTGGAATAAGTCCATCAAAGTGCTCAAGTGCCTCGCCAAGGGGATCAAGTACCGATTGTGGGTGGAGGTAATGTGGTTCGGGTGGTTCCCCCGGCTATGGCTAATGGGAAGATGAAAAAGGCTCTCCATACCCTAGCCCTAGCTATGACAACTCAAGTGAATAGATACATTGGTCCTAGGGTGAATGTTATGGATAGTACAATGTTCTCTAGATTAAATAACTTTCTTAGGATGAATCCTCCTATCTACTTTAGTTCTAAGGTGGGATAGTATCCTTAAGATTTCTAGGATGAGGTGTATAAGATAGTGCATGCTATGGGAGCAACTTCTAAAGAGAAAGTGGAGTCAACTTTGTATTAATTGAAAGATGTTGCTCAAGTATGATTTACTCAATGGAAGGATAGTAGAACGATTAAATCAGGTACCTTATTGTGGGAAGATTTTAAGGAAGAATTCTTTGAGAGGTACTTTCAACGTGAGAAGAGGGAGGCTAAGATTGAGGAATTTATAAACCTTAGGCAAGGTGGCTTGAGTGTTGAGGGATATTTTTATCTTATTGTCTAAGAGTGCTCCATCTACGGTGTCTAACCCTAGGGATGAGATAAGGAAGTTAATAACCGATATTTTGGATATTTTGAAGGTAGAATATGACATAACAATGATCCATGGTGATATGACTCTTTTTGGACTTATGGTTTATGGTCAATCCATTAAACTTTTCTAAACTTGGGAGAAGAAGTGGAGATGCTAAGAGGGGAAGAACAACAAGTTCAACCTAAGTTTAAGAAGATGGCTCAAAAACAACATGTATCAAGTGCTCCTAAGGCTAAATATGAGAGAGGTGGTGCTACTTGTTGGAAGAAACATTTTGGGAAGTGTCTAGACGGTACTAGAGGGTGCTTTGCTTGTGGGAAGGAGGATCACAAGGTGAGATATTTTCCTCATATTGAGGCTAGAGGAAGAGAGTCCAAGAAAGTTCCTCCCAATGTTCTGGATGGTGGTGCTCTAAAGGGAAAGGCTCACTTCAATACTCTCCGAGTCAAAGGAACAAAATCTTAATGATCATGATTATGCCTGTAAGTTATAGTTTTGTCTCTTTAGTTATATGCGTTCCTTCTAAGTGGGGGAGTATGGCGACTAATTGGATTGTAAATTGCTGTCTCATCTCTTCTATTCAATTCATGCTTGAGATATAGAATATAATAGTAGCGTGTTGTATGTTGCATTGTGTATAGGAGTCTAGTTGAAATTTTATTTCATTAATTCATTGCATGGTCAATTTCATGAAGATATGACTATGTTTTAAATTGAGTTTTTTTGGTTAAATTAGTTTTTTAATGAAAAATGGTTATGGTGTGTATAGTACTGTTGTATATGAGCATCATAATATTTGGAGAGGAATATTCCTTCTATTTGAAATGAAATTGTGACTCTTATTGCTTGATAAGTTGTAGATGTAGTTCCTACCTACCTGTTCTGTTTTGAGTCTCTTTATTATGTGGAGATAATGTTTCTCCTACACGCGTGTACTTTGTACAGTGTGGTATGGTTATGAGCAGCTAATATTTAAATCTTAACTCTTAAAAATGTTCAAAGTCTTGCAAGTGTCATTTGAGGACTAATGTTGTCAGAGTGAGGTTGATTGTAACATCCCTTAAATTAAGCTAGGTTGAACTAGAGACTAATACTTGTTTGATGATTGTTTAAACTAATAAAATGGTTCATAATAGAGTTCTTAGGCAGTATAAAGTTTAGAATTGTTTGGAGGTCAAACGTACAAAACGTCCAAGATGTTTGGAAACTAATCCAAGTTGATATAGTATGTCGTAGTAGTTTGTAGTGATGTTGTGGGGAATCATTTTAAGGTGAAATTCATTACTGAGGTATCCTACACATAGCCTGTTATACAGAGGGTCGAAAATTCCAAGAACGACGCCCCCCGTGACAATAAAAAGGGTTCTCAAAGTGGACCCAAACTTAGACTGCCAACCTGTTGCACCAGCCTATTTTACGAAATGGCTGCAAGTCACCCAGTGAGAAAAAGTTTTTCCCTGCAACGCGGGAATTTCAGGAACCATTCTGTCCAATAATTTAAAAATAATATGATTTGGAAGTTCCTCTGCGACTCGCAGTAAAATCCCAGATTTCATTGCATCATATTTTAGTTAAATTTTAGTTCGTGAATTTTTATAATAAATGTAGGGGTATTTTTGGTACTTTAGGGGTGAGTTATGGAAGCTGTTAGGACCTATAAACACACCAATCAAAGCTAAATCCTCAACTCAAAAGAAAACCTCTCCATTTACTTTTTCCAAAACTCAATTGTTGAAGGTTTGAAGATCCAAGGAAGAAGATAGATTTCTTAAGCTTTTCTCCATCAATCTGGTGGGATTTTCATAACAGTTAATGTATGGTTCTTCATCCTTAAAATATCTTTAATGAAGGAGTGTATTTTAATGATTTTTCAAAGATGATAAAAATGTGAATTATCTATTTTTGTGGTCTAGTCATGGGTTCTTTCTTAAAACTGTTTGTATCATTCTCTTATGATAAAGTTGATGTTAATTTGAATATTCTAACCTATAAAATCTATGAAAACCATGCAATCCTAGTTTTGACTATTTTATGAGTTAAGAGATCATGTCCTAATGCTAACGAATTCTATTGTATTTTTTAGGGGGCTATGGAATTATGTAAGAATTGTAGTTGACTGGTGTATAGGCTGCTTAGATTGATAAATCTATATTGAATTGATTTAGATTCATTGAGTGTCGTAATTTTTGTATTGAATTGATTACAATGGCCATGGGCTAGGGCCTATTGGTATTGTATTGGATGATTTAGCTATTAATTGAAGTGGTGAGAATGGATTAGGGGTACGCTTCTCTAATTATCTTTATATTATGTAATTTAGGTCTTGAATTATGTTCTGATTTGTATTGTACAATTATGGTGGTGCTGCTATTTGTTTTATTTGAAGATTATGTGGCCTCATCACCGTTATTTTATGCGTTATAATTATCATGACCTTGTAAAAAAATACTTGATAACTATGATGATTTCTGTAGTTGAATTATTTGAAGTATAATAATATCTATCTATTTGTGATTAAGGTGATACTATTTGTTAATTTTTTTATGATGTGAGATGATCATGTTAGACCATGACTATGTCCTTGTTTGAATAGTCGTAGATTTTATGTAAGATTCTTCCTACTTTGTTAAGTTATTCATATAATGCGTAAATGATGATATTATGGAAGCGAATAGGGAAACCGATAGGTGATGTTGGTTACGCCGATGTGCTTATAGAATGATATGTTATATGAGAAGATGTGTGTGTCTTCTGTTTGTAGACATTTGTCCCTTACATTATAAATGTACATTATTAATATGAACATCTTAACTTTGCAGGGTTATGCGCCTTTGTCTTGTATGTCTATGGATAAATAATGAATGAATGTCTAGGATCGGCAGACTTAGGACTGTGCACTTCTAAGCATGGCTAATATGTGGAGCCTTCTGAATGGAAGGAAGGTTAAGAATGAGCTATTTTTATAGATCATTGAGTGGCAGCCATAGTGGACCCATCTTAGGTAGGTGCATTTTGACAAGGTATTGACTAAGAGATGGTACCTTTTAATATGCCCCTTTTTGACGAACTGACTCTGTGAGAACAAATTCTAGCACCGAGTGTATATATTATGGACTGAGAAGGAAAATAAAGTACAATGCATCTCTAGTTTAGAATAATACTAAATTCATAGAGACCTTGATATTACTTCACCATGTGCCCACATACGATGTGTCCTAGTTCAACCTTTTGCAAGTACAACAAACTCCATCAGAGTCTGTTTATTACTCCGGATTTCATGCCTAGATTGTATGGTCTATGTCGGTTATTGTCTATTCTCATCATGTAGGATACATTCTAGTATTGGATAACTACTATGAAGTTTAAGTAGTGGAATAAGACAGTATCTAGACATTGCACGATTAGGCTTTGAAAATGTTAGAGTGTGAGTACCCTGGGTCTTCCTAAAGATCATTATGTGAATGTCCATAAGTGATTAATGTGTTCTAAGTGACTTAATGAACATATTGACTTTAGTAATGGAATTTAAATGATAAATTACTTATCTAAAGTAGTTTTTAGGATTGCTTAGATATGCTTGAAGAGGGTGTATAAGGGTTCGCTTCATGTCTTACTTAGGTGAGTCTTAGAGTAATTCTAGGTAGGTAATTTAGAAAATAAAGTTAGAAGTGACCTTATTTTTGGTAGTTTTAAAGATCATTTATGTGTGATTAGAGAGGGTGTATGGGTAGTGTCTCTTCGTCTTACTTCAGTGAGTCTTACGATAACCTTCGATGAGAGGGTTGCAAGGTTAAAGAGATCACTGTGAAGTTGAACTTCGTTCAATGTAAAGTGACATGGTTCACTTAAACATTCTTTAATATTTGATAAAATGCATATGTGATATCTTATATGTTTCTAAGGTGTTAAATGATGTTATTATACTTGTCTTAAAAGATTTTCTCAAAAAGAGCATATTTCATGCAAAAGTTTGTTAATTATGATTTTATGTGTAGTGCCATACTTAGTATTGCTGTTTGTACCAATTCCATAGATTTTGTCTATATCTAAAGGTTTAGGTGGAATTTGAGAGGAGTCTCGAAGTTGAAGATTGGATTATTGTTCATTCAAGTAAAGATTTGGTATGTCCTCTCTAGATTCGAGGATATCTTGATATTTAGATTTTCTTATTAAATGTATTGTAATAGACTTTGATATTTTCTATATGATGAACTCTGGGAAGAGTCCTAATTTATTTATATGTCTAACATGGAGACTTTGACTTGGACTTTCATTTTTTTTCTATGAAAGAGATATTTTGAATTATTATTATTTCGTGTAAAAAGTTTTAAATCGTCACTACTTTTCATACACGCATGCAATGAATGGTATGAAAGGGAGTTTACAAGACCTCTGAGAAGTCTGTACACCGTGTTGTGATTTAAAGAATTGCCTAACTTCTAGGGGGTAGTCTCGGGTCGTTACATCTAGAGATTTAATCTAAATGTTTTTGAAGAGATTTTATGATCAAACTTCTTCTTCTTCAATATAGCCGTGTGTTCTTTATCAAAATGTTTTCAAAGGCTTAATCATGATAAATGGAAGATCATATATTGTTTTAAAGGTGAATTGCAATTCAATTGCATTGTGAAAACATGTCCCTTCCCAAACTCAATTTAGGCCTTGAGTGGGCATTGTGATCGTGGCTTGTTATTTGTTAAAATGTGATTCTATTACATTGAATTTCTCATTTATAATGTTATTTATGTATATTGATGTTGATTTATAGATGAATGATCCATGTGCATCAATGTATGATGATCTAAAAAAAGTTGGCTTAGATCACTTTGTTTTCATTGTAACATTGCCATTATAATGTATGAATGGGGAATCAGATTATGTTATGATGATTGTAGCTACTCTCTAGGTTAATATAATAGTTGGATTGTCGATATATATCTTGTATGATCGAAGTAATGAAGGATTGGCATGGAGTGATAGATGTTTTTCTAGTCTATCGATTTCTAATACTTTTTGTGTGATGTGATCTTGACATTAGGTTAGATAAAGCATGATTCCTCTTGAGTAATAATAACTTTAAATAATACCTAACCAGAACATTTTTTATAAAATATAATTGATTATAAAGGTTTTAGGGAATAAGTAGAATTGCTTATTTCATCTACTCTCTACGAATTGATACTTTAGGGCCAGTGTTTGTATCTTGTTCTTCTATGAATTTAAGTATGATTTTTCATGTTATGCTTATATTTATATATTCCTTATATTTATACAATTAATTAAATAAGATTTATGTTCAATGAATGTTAAATTTGTTTATGGTCTATGACCTTCATCCTTCTAGTATGTTCGTGATGTATTGTACTAGTTTGTAGCATATCTTGTAGTAGCTTATGCATGACTTCATATATGATTATTGTACTTTAGCTACTGCATTATACTTGAATTTTTATGAAAGAATAGTAATGGTCATTGATGACCAAAGGCAAAAGGATTGATAAGATTTTATCTACTTCTCTACATCTCTTCTTCTCTATAGTATTGTTGTTGAAGCCTTGTATGCCCTCTACCCTTGTCTTGACTCATCCAGTTTGGGGAATTTCTCATCTTTTGACCAATCTTGCCACAACTAAAGAATTTATACATCGCTTTAAGGCAATCACCATTGTGATTCTTGCAAAACTTTCAACAAGTTGGCTTATTGGTTTGTTAATTAGCACCTTTTCCCTTCTTGAATGTAAGGTTAGATATAGGTTTTGGAAACTTTTAAGGGACTTCACTTGTAACCTGCTTCTTAATTATAGACTTGTCTTGTATTTCAAGCCTATTTTTTGAAGAACCTCCATAAAATTAGCTTGCTCTCTTACCATTTCTACTCTTCACTTAGCCCGTGTCTCCTCAACTCTTCTTACATGCACCATTAGACAGGAAATGTTCATGTTTTCATGTAGCATAGACGAATTGCACTCCTTTTGTTACTCCTCCACAACCCCATCGCAAAGTGGCTCATTTGGTCTCTAGGATCAGAAACCAAAAATGGGTCATATTTCAACAATTTAATGAATTCGATGGAGTATTCATGAACACTCCTTCCTCCTTGGCGAAGGTTGATGAACTCCACCGCTTTTTCTCCCTTAGCTCCCTCGGAGAGAACCAATTTAGAAAATCCATCTTAAAGATCTTCCAAGTCAAAGGACCACCCATCAATGGCCTATTTCCCCCATTGCACATACCAAGATAGTGCCACATCGTTCATTTGATAAGTGGACAACTTTGCCTTCTCACTTTTCGAAAACCCCATAGCCAAAAGTATCTTATAGACTTAATCAATTAATTCTTAGGGGTCTTCATCAATCATAGACTCATAGAAAGTGGGAGGGCTCCTCCTAGTAAAGTCCTTTAGACGTGAAGCCATAGTATTGACTTGTATATGAGAATAGGGAACAACCTTCCGGTTCCCTTGGGCCTTCATAGCTTGCGCTTGAGCAGTGGCCGCTTGGGCTTGAGTGGTTATTGTTTGGGACATTTGAAGAAGAGAGGCTGTTATATTCTCATCCGTCGAAATAGGTGGATTAACTTGTGCTTGCTACATATTAGAACCTTCTTCAAGTGGAGGAAATTGATCACCATGGGGAGGATCTCCCGCATTGGAAATTTCTGCTGGAGTCTTCGATCCAAACTTCTTTGAGTGTTCATTCTTCTTATAAGCACAATAATAGGATTATATGTAAAAATACACCATAGGTATACTCTATCAGCACGATATATGATTTCTATGAAAGAGAGTTATTCCTAGGCATAACATAGGTACCTATTCATAAGTGTGGCGCGCTTCACAATTATTAATACAAACATACATAGACGTTGTAGAGAGAGAGACATAACTCAATGATATTCAACCTCATGCTCTGATACCAAGTTTATCACATCCGGGATTACCCCCTAGATGTAACCGGCGTCGTCGTGTTCTATGAAGACTAAGACTAACCTCTTAGTGTCATGTCATAGATTCATAGGTTTAAAATGCAGAAAATTTTAAAAATATTCATTACATCTGCTTGGAGGGTTACATACACCTCTACATACACATAATATATAGTCGAATCGAATATACATTGACTATTTTTATAGGAAGGTTACGTAGCCTTCTACTTTTATTGCACATACATATAAATAAGATAGAAAAATAGTCTCAAAGATTGTCTAATCTCATAGCATCTATACGATTATCACAATATAGCCATAGCCCTTTATCAAAAGTAAAAAAGCCACATATTGTCTTGTACAAGTCGTACACAAATAATGTGGAATGAACATAAAAGTCTTAGAAAAACAAAACAACTTCGTAGGCAAGATATTGGCATTGCCCTCAGAAAGTAAGCACTTAGACACTTGGATGATAGAGAATATCCAAGACCTATTCAAGTCGTCTCGCATGAGCCTTCAATGACCGTAACCTAAAATGTGTAGGAAAAGGGAAGCAAATTGGGTTAATACTCCAGATGTTCTAATTGTGAGACCATATGCACATATAAAAGCAAAACATACTTAAGAGGGACTTTTAGTAAAACCATGCCACCTTAGAAGTTTAAAAGTCTCATGCATACCCAAGTAAGTCATACCAATCAACCAAACATGCTTACTAACTCAAACAAGAAATATGTATCCCAACATACTTGAACCAATGATTTACTACAACCCTGTCATCCAGAAATGACATTATAAATACTAATAAGGGTTAACCATATCATTATAAGCAAGACAATTTACTCATGAATCCTTATAAAGTTAACAAGTTCACTAACCAAGCAAAGCTACATAACCTTACTCAATGAAGTATCCTCAACAAGAAACCATAACAAATGTTCAACTTCACATTATATAACATTTAGATATACATTTCTTCTTATATTAAAAAAATAACCCAATGCATGCTCAAAAGTGAACTAACCAACATATAATATCAACAATGTGCAAGTTCATCATGTATGTATCACATATCATACTAACAACAAATTATATAAGAGCATCCTCCTAAGACTCACTTCAAAGATAACTAGTGCAATGCTTAGGTACAGTCCCATACCCCGACCTAAACTAACAAGATGCCTTAGGTGATCCAAGTTAGAGTACAAATCAATTAATTCATTTTTCCTTTTGGGAACATCTTTCCCTAATATGTATAGAGCACATGAGCTAGTGTAGAATTTGGTGTCGTAAAACCCTACACCGAAAAGAGGCGCTACATGCCAAGGTAGTACCAAAACATGAAACATAGAAACAACGTGGATCCACTAGCTAGTATTCCTATGTGGGCAACATAGTTCAAGAACTAGGAGATATAGTTGGGACCCTCTTTATGCGCCATGCATTATAGTTTCCAATATCAAGAGTAATGTAGTTCTCCTACCTTTCCTATTGGGGAAGGCACACTCCTCAATCTAGTTCACTTGGTTCTAAGATAGAGTCCCTTTTAAATGACCTCAAGCGATTAATTATCAATGATATCTTAGTTTAGGTCATAGGATCTACCCCTTGTATAATAATCACTATCAATAGCTCAATAAGAATTGCAAAAGTATAGTCCTTTCATCACAATTCATATAAGGAATATCGGTATACATTACCACCCTTATAAAATTTATATCTTAACAACCTCACAATCATAATAAAGACATTTTAATTCAACATCATACCACCCTATCAATTATAATACAAGGCATACTCCAATATAACATCTTGACATAACCACAATTAATCACAATTGGAAGTAAAGATGGAGATTCTAAGACTTACCAAGTCTTCCTAATATTTCATCATAGCATGAAAGACTACAATTTACTCATATTTGTTAATTATTATTGTAACTACATCATTTAATAGTGATATAACCCATAATCAAGACAATTGAATCTATCACAAAAAAATTTACATAAAGATCAAACTTATGGAAAAGGGTTAAAGATCACATTCTTGAATTTGAATCAAAACATTACAGTTACACAATCAAGGTCAATTAAATGTAATTTTATTCATTATATACTAAAGAAACCATACAAAACTAAGTTCACAATATCAAATTCGTAATTGGATGAAACCCACATGAAAATTCAACTTATCAAATCAATTTTGAAGGAACCCTTTGAAGGAACCCTTTGAAATCAAGAATTGATGTTGAATTCGTTCCTTTAGATCCCCCAAACCCCTTCCCTTGCCAGTATTCTATGGTGAGTTAAAGTATAGAGAGAAAGAAGTGAGAAGGAAGAGAGTTTGTATTTGAGAGTTATAATTAGCTTTATTGGGGTTGGTGCCTTTATAAGGGAGTTAAATTATTTAAATAGTATCCCCTTAATCCCTAACTAACAAGTAAACAACTTAATTAATTAAATAAAAATTATTTAAAACGTGCAGCAAACTTAAGACCCTCACAAACGGAACCCTACCAACAGGCCGTCTGTGAGTCAACAGACTCCCCCCCTCCATCCTACACTTCGTATGTTAGTTCAGAGACTATGCAGGGGAGGGACTTTCTTAAATTTGCTATGTGTGGGACAACGGTGGCATCGAAACCCCTTCTATCAACACATAGGTCGTCCATTGCCTCGTCGATGCACACCGCCTAGAAATTGTTTCCTCACCCTGCAGGGGTCCTCCTCAAGTGCCCTTGGTTGATCCTTAGGGAATCGTACCTGGTCTTTTCGACCATGAAACAACTTAAACACCTATTAGCTACCCTTTCACAATTTTTCATACATATCCGACTCCGAAAAAACTAGTCAAATTTGCTAAGGCACGCTAGTACCCATTTGAACCAATTTCCTAACGTCATGGATGTTCTCATACATTTTGGTTCTTAAACTTCCTAAATAACCTACATTAATTAAATCAGGTCTTAAAATAGTTCTTAGACCCCATGTCACTTATGTTAGGATCTATGACTCGTCTTGGATTTTAAAGGTGTTACATTTAGAGACTTGACTTTTGGAGATTAAGCTCCCTAGTCTAAGTCCTCACCAATGTCTCCCACCTACGGGGCGTCGATCAGCCTGCTGCACGTCATTACCATCTGTTGGTAAGTTTGGTTTGGACAATCTTGGCTCACAAGTTGGGTCGTTCCTCAAGGACCCTTGTTGGTCCATTGGGATTTTTTCCCAGAATATTGCAACCCGAATATGATGTTATATGATTTTAGGCCGTCTCACATAAATTTCACACAAAACGAACAAGTAAACTCTATGAAACAAAATAAGACACACAAGGACGTTAGCAAGAAAAACCTTTCAAACGTTATGGACGTTCTTAAACGTTTGTCCTCCAAACTTTATGAAACTTTAACCACTGCTTCCTCACATCATTATGACATATATCACATGCGAAAAGATTAAATAAAATATCAAATCTCATGGGAACACTTTACAGTTAACTAGAATGATTGTACAATGAATTCCTTAACTATTACAGTGAGTAACTTTTTCATTAACCAACTTCTAGGATGTAATTCCCTCACTAAAACCTATCCTAAATTCACATAAGTCAAACAAAGAGAGACCGCCCATACACCCTCTCTAGATATGCCTAAACGATCCTTAAGAATAGTTATAATGAGTCACATACACACTTACAAAGTATAATAATCATCATGGTAAGATTATTTTACTAAAGTGACTCTAAGTCTCACAAGATTTTGTTGTGAAGCGACAGCCCATACAATCCCTTACACACACACTTAAGAGATCCTATCGACTCCCTAGAATAGAATCATTCTCAATTATCACACCAACACATATATGAAATGACATTCTCCTTCCAAAGGCTATCAAAAGACCTACTTAAGTAAATCAAGAAGATAACGTCCATAGTGACCTCTGCAAGATTTCCTAAATAGTCCATAAGACTACCTAAGGTTTAGATCATGTCCACAACACTAAACATATTCCCTAACTAGATTCATCCTCAATACATCCAAAACCAAGACATGAAGAGATCATCTCTTATTCGATCTTCACATTTTTGCTCAGGAATCCATAAGTAACTTTATATTAGGTACATATTTAATAACAGACTTCTTATCATAAGTCATTAGTTCATTAAGACTCATAATTCACATAAAGGACATTTAAATAATGGTCTTAGACAAGACCTACGAACTCTAAATAACATTTTCATCGTTTATTGTGCAATGTCTAGATAGTGACTCGTACAACCACATAAACCTCATAAACTTCTCTAATACTAATAGCAATTACAAATGATTAAAATAGGGAATAATCGGCATATACCATAATACCAATACATGAAATCCAAAGTTCTATGCTACTCCGATGAGGTTGTTCTAGTTGCCAAGGGTAGAGTATAGACACATTACATGTAGGCACATGGTTAAGGAATATGAAGGGTATACTCTGTAATCTATTATCACTTTTTAAGTAAAACAACTTCCCCTTACCAGACTCATTAGGTGCTATCCTTCCTCTCTTAGAGTAATTGACACATTATGTTCACATAAAAGGTTTCCATAAAAAGTTCATAACCCAATCACATTTACCCTACAAAAGAAGGTCCACTAGGGCTACCTCACAATGGCGACAAGAAGCTCATGTTGAATTTCCAAAGGATTAATATGGTGCCGTTCCAGAAAATTAACCTTATGTATGTCATTCCTCCACTTTGAAGGATACCATTACGCCTTTAAACTTCAACAATCTCAACATTATCACTAAGACAAGGTTTTTACATAAAAAAATCTCTTAAGTTCATTAAGGTCCCATGTCATTAATACATTCAACACTAAGATTTATAACACCCTAAATAAAGACATTACATATTCATAATAATATATATCAAGCAGGGACACAAGTCAACCAAGACAAGATACCGCATACTTCACTTTTACTCATAATGCAAGTAATTCTAGAAATACCTAGAATTAACCCTACAATCTTAAAGTCATCTTTTGTACTATCATAACATCATAAATGTTGTAAACATAGACTCATATATTAAAGTAGGAATAACAAAGAGTAAATTCTTATACAACACACATAATGTCAAAGGCAGAGTCTAATATAGTTACTTAAGAAAACATTAATAGAAGAATACATATATAAATCCACATGTAGATATACATTGTAGTGATTCACATAATCAAACAATACAATTTGTGATATTTCTTCAACTAGATTTCAACAAGGCCAAGCTCATCATATTGCATAAAGTAACGCCGACAAGGACACATCATTTGCAAGTAAAGTACATAACACCGCCACCATAAGTGTTCCATACCAATCAGAAAAGCATAGATGTATAAATAACATCAAATAAATAAATAGGGAAGCACACCAGTACTTCATCCACATCACTTCAATCCAATATAAAATTACTCAATTCGATAACACAAGACCCTTAACAAAGGCTATAACCAACAATTAATTATATAAACTCAATAATAAGTGAACTAGGTAAAATTAATGCAACTTTATCAATCACAACCTAGATATCAATTTACTACAATTATTAAATTAATAAATAACCTACAGAAAAATACATAAGCATTTATCAACATTAGATCAATATCAAGTAACCCAAAACATTGTCCAAACGAGTGTTCATCAAATTCATGGGTTCATAGGTAATTTAGGTTAAAATCAAAATTAAAATACCAATGAAATCATTAATAAATGTTTATAAATCATTAATGCAAGAATCCATGGTAGAATGTGAAACTTGACAATTAAAGTTTAGAAACATTGAATACATCTTGAGAATTAGGGCTCCTTGATGAAGAGAGTTTCAAGGATTAATATACGTACCTTTAAGAATCTTATTCTTCACATTCACGAAGAATTTCCACTCCAAATGTCACATCCTATTTGTTCCTTTAGTTTAGACTTCAATTGAGTCTTTGAGAGTTCTTAAGGGATTTTGGGAATTTGATTTTGAAGAATGAAGTCTTCAATGTGTTTAACACTTATATACACATTTAAAATACCCAATATACCCATTATGAACCGTCAAAGTCTATTTTGTAACTAGGGTGAATTTACAAATTCACCCCTAGCTTGGTACTGAAATTGCACATACGGACAACTACAAACGACTTCCCTATCGACGGTCAAAAGCCCACTTACGGTCCGTGCTTGAAACATTCGATGAGTTAAGAGACTTTGATTGGTTAGAATTTTAACCCAGATTAATTATCTACCCACTCCCCTCACCCACAGAGCCTCAAATAGGCTACAAGCCGTCGATTGTCTTCCGTAGGTGAACTGCCTTTTCGTAGTTTTTGCCACCTAATTAGGTTCTTCCTGAAGACCCTTTGATGGTCCTTGAGAATAATTTCCTGGATGTTCCCACCCAAATATGATCTTCTATAAGTTTAAAACTTCTCACATAAATTTCATCAGAAATGAATACATAAAACTCGACGAAACATGCCAAGACACACAAGGTCATTTCAAGGCATATTTTTCTAAAATAATGGATGTTTTTGGACGTTTCACCATAAAAACTCCACGAAACTCAACACACTTCCTGTAAATGCTATAATAACTCATTCATAGACCCTAAAACTTCATGAATCACACAATATCACTTAAAATAAAATATAAGGCATATAGGTGACTTAGTCGTTGAACGTCTTTGTAACAACCTGTTTAGTCGTTTTGAGCAGTAGAGTTTATTTCTGGTAATAACTGTCTGGGTCGACGGATCCCACGATGGACCGTCATGGGCAAGACGAACCGTCGAGGAGGTCTCGTTCCAAAACACTTAGACTCTGGAAAATTGGATACTGAGAACAACTCTCTGAACTTCGCGACGGAAGAGCAGGACGGACCGTCGTAGGCATGACGGACCGTCAGAGACTCCTAAATAAAATTGAGTATCTGAACTCTGTGACGACTCAGCAGGACGGACCGTCGCAGGCACGACTGACCGTCACAGGCTGCGTAAACCTGACTGGGTCGGATTTCTGTTAAAAGTTTTAAGGGGTGTTTTGAACTATCCCGCTTATGATTATAAAGTTAGTGGTTTAATGTTAATAATTCAATTACATGGGGGTTAAAGGAGATAACCTTAAATTAAATAGTGGGTTACTTTTGTCATCTTTTATACTTAATTATATGGTAATTAGGGTAAAAGAAAAAGAGTTTGAATAAGGAAAAATAGAAAGAACAGAAGAGAGGGACGAACGAGCGAGAGAAGAGAGAACGAAGAGGAAAGCAAAGACCTTGAGGAGTAGCTTGCGTGATCACAAATTCTTCGGTGGAGGTATGTTATTGTTTATGCTATTCCGTAGTAAAATCTAAATAGCGATTGATATGTATTGGGTAATTTATTAAAGTCTTCTATATGCTTAATTGTGTGCTTGCATGATTGTGATTATGTAATTGTGTTGAATTAGCATGATGAGGCTGTTGAATCTTAAACCTTAAAACCTCTTTGTTAATGATGATGCCTTGGTATAAAAGAAGGCTTGATGAACTGAAAGAATGAGATTAGCGGATCGGGTGTCACGAACCGACACGTAGAATTAAGGGATAGGAGTGTCACGTTCCGACACCTGGATAGTATGGATCGGAGTGTCACGTTCCGGCACCAGGATAGTATGGATCTGGTGTCATGTTCCGACACCAGGATAGTAAAGGATCGGAGTGTCACGTTCTTACACCAGGATAGTATGGATCGGGTGTCACGTTCCGACACCAGGATAGTAAAGGATCAGAGTGTCACGTTCTGACACTAGGATAGTATGGATCGGGTGTCATGTTCCGACACAAGGATAGTAAAGAGAATGAATCTTGAATTATGCTAATATACTCAGATTTAATGAACCTGTTTCCCAAAAGAGTATGGTGTGGAGGCTCGAGTCCTCATAGATGTGCTTGGGTTGTGCCCAATGGTTATGGTACTTGTTGTTGTCACCTGTTAAGTGTTATGGTTGATTTTATGTTATTATTTGATATATATTTCTCTCTATTCTAAGATGGCCGATGATACCTACTAAGTACTGCTGTTTTGTACTGACCCCTACTTGTATGTTTTTCCCTTTGATATTTGTGGAGTGCAACAAACGTACCGTCGTCTTCAACTCAACCGCAACTCTAGCCAGTCTTCATCACGTCAGATTTATGGGTGGGCTATTGTTCCTAGCTCGGACTGGATTCTCTCTCATTCATGTCTTCATGTTCTTGATGTTCGGACATGGACAATCTATTTTCTTATTTTAGCTTCCTAGACACTCTTAGATTTAGTAATTTGAGGAAAGAATGTTCTTGTGGTGATGACTTCCAGATTTTGGGGATAGTAATTGATAAATTTTAGAAGTTATTAATTGATTTCGTGAATGAGTTTTATGTCTTCCGCATTATTTTCTGTTTATTATGATTTAAATGTTGGGGTTTAGATTGGTTGGTTCGCTCACATAGGGGGTTAAGTGTGGGTGCCACTCGCGGCTCGTTTTGGGTCGTGACAGTCTTAGTCGTCCATTGACGTTTGACTTCCAATACACCTAATACTTTATCTACTACCTCGATATGATTTATTAGACCTACTTAGTACCTTATACAATCAAGAACAATATGTTAGAATCTAGTTCACCAGAGTGATTTTTAGGGCCTTACAATTATCATATACATACATAATATAAACTTCCTAAAGCTTACATCAAGGTCAACTAGTGGAAGGCATAAGTAGAGTCTCATACACTTACTTAGGGAAAGTTAAACCTCTCAAGTCACCTTAGTTCGTTTAGAATTCATTACTTTAATTTAATTGAAGGAACACTTTCCTTAACAAACATAGACTACAAGTGTGGAATCTTGTGTTGTAAACCTTACACCTAAGGAACGTGGTCTACCAGCCAGACTAAAACCAAACATAAACATATCTTTCTAGCTGGATACAATAGCTAGTCTTCCTATTGGGGAAACACAATTATAAAACTAACAGATAGTATAGTACCTCTTGATACCACTTGGTAATTGGGGTCTCCTCTAATGGTAAATCTATTGGATGTGTATTCCTCTTTGGGAAGTCAACATCTTATGTAGAAATATAGGGCGAATCTTCCTTTATGGGAAGTCATCACCTCCATTGTGAATTTCACTCCGTGCTAAGCTATGTCCCTTTGTTGGAATGTCTGTAAGCCTTTAATTATCGATCATAGTTTAGTTTAGGTCATAGGGTCTACCCCTTGTATAATCATAGTCATAAATAGATGAATAAGAATTCCATGAGTATAGTCCTTTCATCACAATTCATATAAGTTAGGATAACACATTAGCATAACAAGGCACATTGATAGTAATCACCATCCTTATATCACATCCACCTTAATCAACCTCACAACATAATCAAGAAATTTCAATTCAACATCATACAAGCCTATCAATCGTAATACAAGGCATATTCCAAAGTAACATCATGACTTAACTATAATTAATCACGATTGGTCAAAAATATAGAGATTCAAAGAATTACCAAGTCTCCTTCATAGTTCATTATATATACCATACCATAAAACGTCAATTCAATCCAATTTAGACTTTCCCCTTAATAATTCAAAAATCAGCATGCTAATAATTTTTGACGAGTCACTACACAAAAATTCAATACTAAATCAATGCTTAAAAGAATCTCAATATTAGCATGATAAAAAAGAATGTCATTCCAATTTGTTAATGATTGGTGCAACAACATCATTTAATAGTGATTTATCCCATAATCAATAATACTTAATCAATCACAACGGAATTTATATCAAGATCAACCTAAAGTTAAGGGTTAAGGATCATGCTCTTCAGTTTAGGTTAAATCATTAAAAATTACTATAATCAAGTTAATACATGTTAATCTATAAATTATATCCTAAAAAAACAATAAACAACTCAGTTCATAACATCAAATTCGTAATTGAATGAAACCTACATGAAAACCCAACTTTTGAAATCCATATTGAAGGAACCCTTTGAGTAAAGAGTGTCAAAGTTGAATTAGATCCAATAAATTTTATAATTGATGAAGATGTGATGGGGGATTCGTCACTTTCAATCCCTTAAAATCTCCCCTAGCTTGTCTTCAATGGTATCTTCCAATAGAGTGAGAAAGAAGATAGAAGGAAGAGATATTTTTAGAGTTGTGTTTATTCTAATGAGGGTTGGGGTCCTTATATAGAGGGGTTAAATTAGTTAATTAATATACCTTTAATACCTAAACAAACCTTAAAACCATTAATTATTTTAAATGAAATGAAATGAAAATGTGGAGGAACTTGAACCCTAAAAGACGAAACCCCATCGATGGGCCGTTTGTGAGTCGACGGTTGGTCCCCCCCCTCCGTCCTTCACAACCGTTGTCTTGGTCAGGACATGTGCAAGCAAGAGATTTACCATTTTTTCTTAACTGTGGGATGACGTATTCCATTTATGCCCCATCGATCTACACGGTAGCCATCTTTTGAGTCTCGTTGGTGCACACTATCCAGGCAGTGTTACCTGCAATGTACTTGGGTACTCTTGAAGGGACTGTATTTTGTCCTTGGAGAGTATTACCCTGAAGTTTCGATCAAGAATCACCTTAAACACATGTTATACATCCTTCCACCTAATTTCATGCATTCTCGACTCCTAATAGCTTGTCAAATAGGCTAAGGACGCTAGTACGTCCTTAAAAAAAATTTCCAAACGTCATCGACGTTTTTGGATGTTTTGGTTCCTAAACGTACTATATGACTTATATTAATCATTATAGGTCTTATAATATTTTTTATATCCCATGGAACCTGTGTAAGGCCTTAATACTCGTATTCGATTTTAAAAGTGTTACAAAAGTAGTGTGGAATTAAAACTTTTCACAATTTTCGAATACTCGTTCAAAATCTCTTACATATAAAAACAACCCTAGGAAATAGTAGTCTCATATCATCAAATCATAAACTCAAAATATACATTGTACACATCCTATACAATAAAAATGTAGTAACATTAAGGCTACACAATGCTTTAATAAAAGAACTCTATGATTGTGATGCCTCGAGTTAAATGAGGACATACTTCAACCTTTCTTGAAAGATCCTATAATTAAGACATTTCTCCCAAAAACACCTTCACCTGTGAATCAATTTAGATATATATTAAAGTATGGAATTCATACAAACACATGTATTAAGTATGGAATAATGCATAAAATTATGATAACTGACACTTTATGGAAATGTGCTCTTTTTTATTATTAAAACATGAGATTATAAGCATAAGAACAAAATATAGCACCTTAGAATCAAATGAGACAATGCATAAGAATTTATTACATTTAAAGGAACAATATAGTGAACTATGTCACTGTTAAAGTGACTAAGTCCAGTCTTACATTGAAATTCATCAACTTCACCGTGAACCTATTTATTATGCAACCTTCTCACTAAAGACTATCCTAAGACTCACTTAAGTAATACAAAGAGAGACCGCCCATAAACCCTCTCTAAGAACACCTAAATGATCTTTTGGACTACCTATAATCAGATAAATACACTTATAATACACCAAAAAACATAACATGAGATCCTCCTACAAAAGGTGATTATAAAGCTCACTTGAGTGAGTTGTGAAGCAACCTCCCATACTGTCCCTTCACACAAACCTAAGATATCCTTTCGAGTAACTAGGATAAAATCATTCTCACATCATACAATAACATATATAAAATATTATATTATCCTTGCAGAGGTTTTCAAAAAATTAATTAAGTAATTCAAGAAGAGAACGCCCATACACCCTCTCCAAGATTACCTAAATAATACTTACAGCATCCTAAGTTTATATTATGCCTACTTAATCAACCAACTTTCTTATCTAAAGTCATTTCTAAGACTTACCTAGGTAAGACATGAAGTGACCATTCCAATGAACCTTCAAACATTAACTTCACAACCCTTAAAATACTCTAGGTAAGTACATATTAATTTACATGCTTTCCAAATTAAGCCATTATCTTCATTACTTCATTAAAGAGACATTAAACATATAAGGTTATTCAAGTATTGGTCTTGGAGAAGACCTAGGAAATAACCAACTAATATCTTCAAAGCATATTATGCAATGCCTAAATAGTGTCCCATACGACCACCTAATCCTCATATAACTTCTACAAAACTAGTGGATATCCCTTTTTGTTATAGTAGACATTAACCGACATAGACCATAGTTGCAAGGCATGGAATCCGGATTCATAACCTACTCCAACGGATGGTGTTCTACTTGAAAATGGTCGAAGTTGGAAAAATCCCATGTAGGGACATGGTTAAGGAATTTGAAAAGATTCTTTGAAATCTAGCATCATTTTTAACTAGATCTACTTTCCAAACCATACTCACTCTGTGTTAGTCTTTGTTCTCATACAGTAATTCACAGAAAAGATTACATGAAGAGGCTCCATATATAGTTCACAACCCAATCACATTCACATTACAGAAGAAGTCCGATAGGGTTGTCTTACAATGATCAAGAGCATAGGATAATGATTTTCCTAAGGATTATTTCATGACGTTCCAGCCAACAAACCTTAAGTCAACCTTTCACACAAGAAGAATATCATATATTTTTACTTCAAGGTTATCATAAGCGTACAACTAGGTTAAAGGTTCAACATAAAGGACTTTCTTAGAAATGTTCAAGGTCACATGTCATTCATACATACAAGACTAAGAGTCTTTAGGATCCAAAGTTAAGAAGTTACATTCTCATTATAGAGGTATCAAGTGAAGTACACAAGTCTACAAAGACAAGACACACACATCTTCACATATAGCATATCATTATAGTAGTGCATAGGCATAAGAAATATCATCTATAGGTCACCCTATTTGCTACAATAACAACATAAATATAAACATCATAACAATCACATAACCAAATAGGAAGAATAATGCATACACTCTAAGACTACTTACCTAAGGACAACCACAGTTAAACATGATCACCGAACATAATCAATAGAAGAAAACAAACATTCACCTTAATGATAAGTAAATGCATATGATCATACTTCATATAAATCAATTACATAAACCATCATAATATATAAAGTATTGCTGACAATGCTTTGATCATCATAGTGCATAATGTAACGCCAACGAGGCCACATAATTCACAAGTAAAACACATAGAATAGCCAGCATAAGTGGAACATACCTATCACAACATAATTAAAGACGTGCATTACATAAAATAAATAAAATTAGGGAAGTGTACGAATAAGTTCATTCTCACCACTTTAATTCATAGCTAAATCAGCCAATACAATACCAAAAGCCCTTACCCATGGCCATGATCACCAATTCAATTCAATACTCAAAATAGACAATGAATCAAAGATAATTCAACATAAATTTATTAATTTATAGAAGCATACTAACATTTATAACATAAATCAATCAAAATTCAATATCCCTTCTAAAACTCTATAAGAATTCAATAGTATAGGGACCTGATCACCACCCGTAAAATAGTTAAACCTAGGTTTGCATGGTTTCATAGAGTTTGTAGGTTAAACTCATAAAATTAATATCAATTCAAGCATAACACAATTATTCAAAACTTTTTACAAAAAAACCCATGGCTAGATCATAAAATTTGAGAATTCATGTTTTTATCATCTTTTCAAAATTCACTCCTTGAGGAAAATAGAATTCAACGTTGAAAATCATACAATCATATTGAAAGTTTACCCACTAAATGGATGGAGAAAAATCTCGGCAAAATCAGTCTTCTAGTTTGGAGATTTAGAAAACATAGTGAACTTCAAGGAATTTTCCTCAATACTCATATATCCTTCCATGAGATTGATAAACGCTTCCAACATTACCTACCTCCTGTCACGGGGAAAGTAGTTTCCTAGAAAGGCCTCTTTAAATTCATCCCAATCAATAGGACCCGACTCAACCAAACTATTATCCTCCAATAAGTGTACCACATATAAACAACCTCCGTTAATTGGAACGAATCTAACTACTCTTTCTCCCTAAAAGTCACCCCCAAGACACTCAACACCTTATACACTCCATCTAGGAACTCTTGGGGATCGTCTCCCACCTTAGAGCAAAGAAATATAGGAGGATTAATCCTCACAAAATCTATCAATCTAGATGTCATAGAGCTCTTCACAACATTCACTCTAGGTTCAATACCCCTATTAATGTGGGTAGTCATGGCTCGGGCTAAAGCAAGTAAAGCCTTTCTAATCTCCCCATTAGTCATTTCTGAGGGAACCACTAGAACATTATTACCTCCTTCGACAATAGGGACTTGATCATCTCTAGCACCTTGAGTCCTTTGATGCCGTAAGAACCTTAATGAACTTTCTCAACTTGTTCAAATTGAGTAGGAATCTTCTCATACATATCATTCTTCTAAAATCTTCTAGTCGGTGCCCTCCTCGTATTAATTTCCCATAACACAAGGGAAAAAAATAAAAGAACACTCATAACTTCTATATCTTTACAACATGATTTAATAGTAGAAAATAAGGGATACTCTATCGTCCTATAGCCTCTCGCCCATAGATGTGTCGCAACTCACACCAATGGTAAAAAATCTACTAGACTTGACTTGATGAGACTTTTTGATTCCTAAGGCCACTTTCATAACCAATGATCTTATACCAAGTTTGTAACGATCCGATAGTATCCCTTAGATGTTAGATATTCTTATATCGAAAAACGACGTACTTGTAATCTTGATGGTCCTGTACAAGCCCTTTCGTAACTTTCATCGCATATATATATATATGAAAGGTTGTTCAAAATTAAAATTTTTCAAAACATTCAAATAGTTTGTCAAAATCTCTTTCATATAAAGAACCATAGGAAATACTAAGTTCATATCATCAAATCATAGAATTAAAATATACTTGGGACACGGCCCATACAATCGAAATATCGTACTACTAAGTCTAACACAATGCTTTAATATAAGAACTCTAAGATAGTGATTCCCTCGAGTAAAATAAGGGCATACTGCAACCTTACTTGAAAAATACTATGATCAAAGCTTCGCACCCAAAAAAACTTTCACCTATGAATCACTTTAGAGATAGATAAAAGTATGGAGTTAGTACAAACACATGTACTGAGTATGGCATAAGTCATAAAATCATGATAACGAATATTTAAAGGAAATATGCAAACATCATAGTATAAATATATGAACAAAATTTAACACCTTATAAACCCATAAGATATGACATAACAATTTTATCACAATTAAAGAAACATTACATTGAACTGAGTCATTGTTACAGAGATTAAGTCCAGTGTTAACGTGAAGTTCTTCAACTTCACAGTGAACCTATTTATTATACAACCTTCTAACTAAAGGCTATCCTAAGACTAACTTAAGTAAAACAAAGAGAGACCGTCCATACACCTTTTCTAAGCACACATAAATGATCCTTTGGACAACCTATAATGGCATAAATACACTTACAATACAACAAGAAACATAACATGAGATCCTCGTACCAAATGTGATTCTAAGGCTTACTTCAGTGAGTTGTGATGAAACTGGCGATGCAATAACTTCACACACACCTAAGAGATCCTTTCGAGTACCTAGGTTAAGATCATTCTCATTCATACAATATAATATATATAAAATATGACATTCTCCTCGCAAAGGTTATGAAAAGACTTAATTAAGTAATTCAAGAAGACATTACCCATACACCCGCTCCAAGATTAGCTAAATAATCCTTAAAACATCCTAGGTTTTGATTACGTATATTTAATCAACCAACTTTGTTATCTAGAGTATTTCTTATAACTTACCTAGGTAAGTCGTGAAGTGACCTTTTCTATGCCCCACTCAAACCAAAACTAGACAACCCTTAAACTATTCTAGGTAATTATGTATTCATTTACATGCTTTCCAACATAAGTCATTATCTTCATAATTTTATTCAAGAGATATTCAACATATGAGGACATTCAAGTAATTGTCTTGTAGAAGACTTAGAGACTCACGCACTTATATCTTGAAACTCTATTGTGCAATGTCTAGATAGAGTCTCATACCACCACCTAATCTTCATAGAACTTCTCAAACACTAGTTTGTATCCCATATGATAAAAATAGTACATAACCGACATATACCATGGTATCAAGGCATGTATTTCGTAATTGTAACCTACTCTAATAAACGGTATTCTACTTGCCAATGGCAGACCTTGCATACATCCCATGTTGGCACATGATTAAGGATTATTAAGTGTTTCTTTGACTCCAACATCCTTCTTAACAAGAGAAACTTCCCAAAGCATACTCACTCGGTTATAGTCTTTGTTCTCATAGAGTAATTCACATAAAGGGTCTCATAAAGAGGCTCCATATTTAGATTATAACCCAATCACATTAACCTTACCAAAGAGGTCCCCTAAGGTCGCTTTACTATAATGAAGAGGTTAGCAGAATGTTTTTCATAAGGATAATTTCATTTAGTTCTAGCCAACCAACCTTAAGTCCACCATTCACACATGAAAGATAACATTAGGACTTCTGATTTCCAGGATATTATAACCTTAAAACTCAGTTGAATGTTCAACAAAGGACCTTATTGGCAATGTTCAAGGAAAGTAGAAAGTTAGTGTGTCGGCCATAAAAGGCCAATTATGTAAAAAGTATTTTGTCTTGCATAAAGTAAATAGTGTGTGTCAGCCATAAATAAAAAGAAGAGGCCATTATGTAAAGTAGAAATAATGAGTATTTTGTTTTTTGTGTCGGCCAAATATAATTAGGCCATGCGTAAAGGTAAGTGTCGGCCATTTGTATTGGCCATACATGTAAATTTGGTTGTATAAATAGAGGGTTCTCCCACATAATAAGATCATCCCATTCATATACATCTCTCTCTCACTCTTAATTCCCCTTCCACTCCACATTGGTGTCAGAGCTAGATAATCAAAACTAGAACTATGGAAAACAAATCAGAAGCAACAAATCTACAGAAACAGGTATACACATTTAAGTTCATGCGTAGCTAAACTAATTTTTTCTTGATAATCTCTTGTTGATTATAATTGTTTATAATGTTTTAATAATGTTATAATAACCAACTTTAGAAAGTTTGCTACAGAAATATTCTGCGAATAAGTATGCCCAGACTATGCCATCCTAAAGTTGAAACCAATAGGCAAGAAGGCGTTTAGGGGAGTAAACAAAGTTGAGGCGCTGTTAGGGTAGCTGATCAAAGAAGAAAACTGTAGTAGTGACCAGACAAGATGATTATTAAACCATTATTATTGCATAATGAATAAGTACAATCTATTGAGAGGTTGGAAGGAATAGAATCTTTAGCGAACAAAAGAATAAAATGAACTCCTATTTATTAGATGGTGATGTTAATTACAAAACATTAACAATCTATATATTAAAAGATCTTAATACAGAAATAAAAAGAGAAATTTATGATATGTTGGTAACATATGAAGTAATAGAAGTAACAACCCAATGTTGGACTAAATTAGATATACAAAATGATTTTTATGATGAATTTTATTTTGACATATATGATTTATATGATGACGTAGAGATATTCAGGGATCAATGATTGAACCAAAAAAGTTTGAAGTTTGCAAAAACGGAGTAGTAATAATTATAAGATAAAATTTATTAAAGACCCAAACAAATTAAGTAAACTTTTTAAAATTTTGTATAGAAAAATATAAATGAATAATACAACAAGTAAAGAAACTAAAATAACGAAAACCAAGATAGATAAAAAGGTACTAAATATATGGATAAAATTAAAACCCTTATACATAGTATATAAACTATCACAACTTATTAAAACAAGTGACGATGAGGCAAATTATTTGATAAATATAATTTCAAAAAAAAGATTACAAATATGTTTGTTATTTGAAAAAACAGTATGAACAAAGAAACATATAGGCAATAATTGGTAGAAAAAATAGATGAAAAAGTACAAGAACTACAACATAGGAAAGAAAGATTAATATAAAACATGTTAGCAGGAGTATGTAAAAATTCGTATTAGCACAAAGAAAAGCTGTATTTATGTTAGAAATACAAATAGATCAACTTGAATATAAATTACAACATGACATAATACATAAATTATAATGAATAAAGAAGAATTTGCAGTAGACGAAAAAACATATGAAAATCAAGACGAAATGATAATAAAAATAATATTTTCAAATTTAGGAAGGAGATATAAAAAAATTGGAAATAATTTATATTTAATGATAGAAAAAGAAACAGCAAAATTAGAAGATAGTCTAACAGCTATGATAAGAATAACAAAAGAAAATGAAGAAATAGACAAATCAAAAGAAATCGAAATAATAAAAATACAAGCAAAACAAGAAGTACAACATTTGGAAGAAATAAAAAATACAAGAATAAGTGAATTATAAAAAGAATTGGCTAGGATAAAATTATTATATGAAACTAAACAAAAAGAGAAACAGATAGAAAAAGAAAAAGACCTAGAATTAACTAATGAAATAAAAGAGATGGAACAAAAACTAAATGAAGATCTTGAAATAAATGAAATAAATGAAAATGAATCAGATACAATGAATGACAAAAAATCAGAAATAAGTGATATAAGTGAGACATACACAGAAATTTTAGAACAGGTAAATAAACCGAAAAAATTAGAAATAAACACATGCGATATGAATTAGTCCTAGATGGACAATAGTCCCAGAAAAAGTCCTAGAATTAGTCCTAGATGGACAGTACAAACTTATTATACAGAAAGTTATCAGCAATTAGATATAACTAATACAATATGGAATAGGAGATTAAATAAAAATTGGACACCAAGACCAATAAACGAACAATATAATTTCTTAGATCTAGACTGTGTTAAAGATACAAATAAAGAATGACTCTATGAAATTACGTCGATACTTCCACATATTATGGGTAAGTAGGAGACATCTCTATTTTTCCCCCGGGGAATCTTTTGAATTCCCACTACTTAACTTTCAATTCGCCTCTGACCATTAAATGAAATGTGAATAACCCATCCATGGATAGGAAATATATTTAACCAACTAATAGATAATAAAATAAAAATAACAGAAACACCAAGATATGTAGAAAGAACATTTGTAGGAACAACAAGATTATGGATACAAAATCTACCCTTAGAAAGTTTAGAAGTACTTAGAAGTGACAAGAAAATGGATGGATCTCCATAATCAACTAATATAGATATTCTAGATAAATATGAATCAGCAATAAGAAGTGAATTTTGAGGTATGACCATAGATATAAGAGAACAAAACAGAGAAAAAATAATAAATAGACAACTTATGACAAAATTAGCTATATGTAAAATGTGTTATATAGAAGAATACACTTGTGCATTTAAGGAATACTATTACAAAGCAAAATACAATTTAGATGAAGCAAAAGAAATAAGACAACAATATTTTACAAAATTACCAGAACCATTTAGCACAAAAATAATTATAGATTGGAATGATGAAGGATTAGTAGATACTTTAGGAGATAGAATGAAATTTTTACATCAATGGTTAATACAACTATGTGAAAACCAAAAAGAAAAATTAAAAATGGAAAAAGTACTAAATAAGAATTTATCCTGTTGTAAAAATAAAATAGAACCACAGTTTGGATGTACAAACAAAAAACAAAAGCCCAAAAGGTATAAAAATTATAGAAAAATTAAAACCAAGTATAAATATAAGAAACAAAGGCGAAGGTATTATATAAAAAACTATAAAATATAAAGACCACATGGACCAAAAAGAAAAATATCCCAATGTACTTGTTATATTTGCGGAAAGATAGGACATTTAGCTAGAGACTGTAAACTACCCAAAGATCCAAAAAGGAAGCAAATTGAAGAAGTAATTATAGATAATGATAAATATATGCAAATAGAATACATAGACTATGAATTAAGTGAAAACGATAGTATATATGAAGTATCAGATATTGAAACTGAAAATGAAGAAGAAAATATTAATCTAGATAATTATGAAAAAGATGAAGAAATATAATGTCTGAGGATGAGATAAAAATAATATCTAAAGAAGATTATCAAAATGAAGAATTATAAGACCAAAATATTATATTTTATAATACAATTTTTGAACAAATAAAAGGAAAAGAATTAGACTTAACTGTTGAAAAAGTACTTGAAATACCTACTTTGAGAAATTGGTTTAAAAGACAAAAGACAGAATATTCTGTAGTTAGTTAGAAAGAACATATTATAGATTGTAAATATACAAGAGGAAAAGCATATATACCTATACTAAGTAAACGAATAATAAATAATGAAATACAAGATATAAAAGCTAAAACACCTATAGAATATGTACATTTAGGAGGAACAGAAATATTAATAAAAGCTTGTTTTGGAGAAGGAATAGATACGCCTATTGAAATATACTTAGCAGATGACAGAATCATACACCCTATAGAAAAAAGTATAATTAGTTCAGTAAAAGAAAACTTAGTATACCAAAAATTTAAATTTATAATAAGTGCGAATTATACGGTAGCATTAACAGACATAAATATAGATAAATCATTAGTATTATATTGGAAAATGTCTGGAATAAAGTTAGCACAAAGCAGTAAAATATTTACAGCAAGATGTAAAAACTTATATATATTAACAACAAAACATAAAATAACAGCAAAAAAAAAATTGATAAAATAAAGAAAATCCTTTAGAAAAAATAATTACTGTAATAGACAATAATGACTATAGCTATGAACAAATTGACACGGAAGAGGATTTAGGAATTATAAAAGAAAGATTGAGTACTTCAAGTGTGCCAAATACGTTAACAAGAGTTACCTTATCCAGAATGAGTACATCTAAAAGAAACTATGAAATCCCACAAAACTTATTAGAAAAGGAAGAAATAACACCATATAATTATTTCATAACAGGAATAATGGACCAAAGAAAATATAAAATTTTGATAAATAAAGGACAAGAAGAAAATTACATAACAAGAGAGTTAGTATAAGAAGAAGAAATTATAAAAACATGACACATATGCCCTGATTACCTAGTGAGATAGTAAACATAAATGAAGAAACAACGGAAAAAGAAATAATTATAGGAGGAATACCCTTAATAATACCATTTAAAATATACAAAGGAAATCATAATATTACATTAGGTATAAAATGGTTAGAAAAAGTTAAACCATACAATATAGAAAATGAACAATTAACAATAACTTGTCAAAATAAGAAAATAGTTATAAAAAGAACAAAATGAATAATGAAAATATTTATACTTGCAAAAATTATTATAGAAGGATATCACAACAGATATTATGGACTATTAAATACAATTTATACAAGTACAGGAGAAGAGATAAGTGGAATCCCAGAGGTCAACAAATCATTTTTGATATAAAAAAAAATAACAAAATGAAACTTATTCTAGTGTGGTCTATATAAGTTAATGCCTATTATCATCATGTGGGATACATTCTAGTGTTGGATAGGCACTATGAACTTTAAAAAGTGGAATGGGACATTATTTAGACATTGCACGACTAGACTTTGAAGATTTTAGTGTGTGAGTTCCGTAGGTGTTCTCCACGACCATTATGTTTACTTCCTTATGTGTTGAATATGTCCTAAATAGTTTAATTAACATAATGACTTAATTAAACAGTATGTTAATTAAAAGGTACTTATCTAGATTAACTTTAAGGATTGCTTACTTAGGCTTGGGGAGGATGTATGGGCGGTCTTCTCATTTCTTACTGAGGTGAGTCTTAAATTAGATCTAGATAGGGAGGTAAATGTATGAAATGGGAATAGTATTATATTAGGTAGTGTAAAGGATCTCTTTCATATGTGTGAAGGAATTGTATAGGCGGCCGTTTCATAACTCACTCAAGTGAGTCTTAGAATCACCTTTTGTAGAAAGGTGTCATTCTTATGTGTTTTTAAGTAAAATTAATTTTATATTGATTGAATGTACCTATATGTTCTTATGTTGACTTAATGTGATCACTTATACTTGTTTTATCATGTTTTACTCAAAAAGAACATTTTTTATACAAATGTCTCTTTATCATGATTTTATGCTTTATGTCATACTTAGTATATTCTATGTAGTAATTCCATATGTTTTGTCTATCTCTAAAGGTGTAGATGGCATTTGAGAGGAGTACTGAAGTGCAATATTGGATTAGTGTTCATTCAAGAAAGAGTTGGTATTTCCTTACAGAATTTTAACTGGATTTTGATACTTAGATTTCTTTATTGAAAGTATTGTAATAGACTTAGCTATTTTCTATATGTTAAAGTATCAGTTGTCCCATGATATTCGTATGTCGAATATGGAGACTTTATTACTTAGACTTTGTTTACGAGTTCTATAAAAGATGTTTTGAACTATTATTATTTTGTGTGAAAAGTTTTAATTCTACACTACATTACATACATGTTATGTTGTAAAATATGTCAAAGGGCTTGAATAAGACATCTGAGAGGTCATGTATGTCGTATTGCAATATGAGAACACTATATCTTCTAGGGTGTACTCTACAGTCGTAACAACTTGTTATGAGTAGTATTATGGGATGCTACTAGTACATTGCACTAGTGTGACTTGGGGGGTTTCTTAAATGAGGGTTCTTATGTGAAGGATGTCTTTCTTGATGTTTTATGTCCTGATTATTGTATGTGCTTTACTTGATAAAGGTTGTATGAATGCTCACCTTGGTTACATTTAGGTGGTACTTTTGTATGGATTGTGGAATGAGACATGATTCATCCATTTAACTATGCATTGGAGTTAAGGTTAAAGCAAAGTTAATGTATTAGATATATTGAAAATTTCTTAGAAGTAATAAACTACCTTATGTGTTTGTTGTGAATTGTATACATGTCTATTATGATGTATTGAACTCTATTCTTCTTATCGTATCAAATATTCATGAACTTTCTAAAGAACACATGATGCATGGTTTCTAAGTAAATGTCCTCTTTAAAAGCATGTTTTCACATGGTTATCATTCTTAGTGAATTCTTGTAATAATACCATACTTCTTCATCTTCTTACATAAAGTGTAGGTGGTGATGGATATAAGATCTTTTTTATAATGAAGAGCTTGGATAGATATTATCAATTGTAAGTGTGTCATGATTCAAGGAACTTTATATATATATATATATATATATATATGTTATTTAAGTTCATGTAGTAGTATATATTATTCTTGTATTTTGGTAAGGGTTGTGTCCCTATTTTATTCTATTGATGTCATGTCTAAAATGGCAACAAAAGACTTAATGTCTTAACTATGTACTTATGATTTTTAAATGAAGTGATTTTTAACATTGATCAATGGTATGAAAAAGTTTTAATTTTCTGCTAAATTTATGACAATACAATGAATGAATGTTTACAGGCTTGTCCATGACCTCTGAAAGGTCAACAATGTTGGTTACTTATAGGGGGTGTTTCCCGGTCATAATGAACTTTGTATCAGAGCATGTGGTTATAGAAATGGTCTTAGGTTTCAATGTCTTGTAATACCAAGTTTAGTAGAGTCTTGTTCATCGATGTGAGTCGTGAAACATCTATGAACGAGAGGCTATAGGATGACAGAAGATTCACATTCTTCATTATTCTTGTGTCATACCATAAAGATTAATTCTATATGCTATCTCTATTATTTGCCTTTTATTATGGTCTTTTAGATGTGATTTCTTAGAAGATGTCATGTTTCAAGGATAATGGTTGAAAAAGGTGAGTTTTGATGCTTATCATGCATTTATTATTAGATGAGTATATGTGAAGGTCAATTTGGAAGATTTTGATGTAATGCCATTTATGGCTAAATGTGACTTATGAGATTTGAAGTATTATGTTAAGAAGTTGGGTTGTGACGTAGCTCTAACATGATAAGAGTTTTTATTGCACAATGAAGTCCTTTTTAGGAGGATGAGCTACCTTATGGTTATGTGCAATGATAGTAAAATGTTATCGTATAGCCTTGATGATTTTTGGAGGAATTTGGTAGATAGTGTATGTTAAAAGTTGTCTTTTTCTTTGATTAATGCTTCATAGTTGTCCTTGTGTGGATTGGAGTTTTTTTAATAGTCTTACTCCTAAGAAGGGAAGGTAGTGTGTTTACCTTGTAAGGTAATTGTAAACTTATTCTAGTTAGTGGGAGAATGACTTATTGATTAGTTCCCAGATGAACCTATCCTAAAAGTGGAAAAAGGGATAATAGGGTTTATTCCATAATTTGGGATTATATTTTTTTTAAGGTTGACTTAGAGGGATGTATGTACCCTTTAGTTCATATGGAGGAGAAGAGAATTGATGTTTACCAACTTTAAATTTGATAGTTGCCTTTTAAGATTGATCTCATGTGTGATCATTTGAAAATAGTGCTTAGGTGATACCTAGCCATGTTTGGGTTTACCATTCCACGAGAAGTGATGATATGGGTTGAAATTGTCTAGAAGTTATCTTCTCTAGTATATGAAGAAAAGAAAGAGGCTTTATGGTCAAATCTCTTCTAGGTTGTTCTAAGATTGTACCTAGGGAGGATGGTTACCCTAAGTCTCTAGAAAATTTGTAGTGGAGCTTAAGGTTCCCACAATATGTTTTATGCTTTGATAGAATCAGGGAGTAGTTGAATCCTAAGTTGGAGGGAGGTTGTCTAGAGTCTATGATGAACTGCCTAGTATGATAAAACTTGTAGGCTTGAATCTTGAACTACTTACGTTGTAATGACTTAATAGTAGAATTTGATGAAACTATGTGTAAAAACCCTAAAAATTGATATGATAAGTAATACTTAATGTGTATAGAATGCCTACGATTAGACCGGGTTCACACGGGTTGATGCACATAGTAGCAGACTACTGAAACATTACAACAGCCAAACAAACTAACTTGGGGAGTTAATTGAGATAGGAAAGGTTGGGTCTATTTATTTAGGGCTCCCGAATATGATGATTTACCCGAATGAGTTTTTACCGCACATTAAAAGGGGATATTATATGTTTGGAGGGTCTAGGAGTAAAATAGTCTTTTCAACGCTAAGGATAGTATTGTTGTTACCCTAAATATATAATTATTTATTTATTTAATAATGTGGAGGGGTATTTTTTTGAGGGAGGGCTGAAAATTGGCTCTTAGAGGGAAATCCTGCTCCACCAGGGTTCGAACCTAGGTGGAATCAATGAATTAATTTGTTTTAATTTAAGATAGTAAATTAATTTAATTAATTAATATTTGTTATTTATTATATAATTTTTTTTAAAAAAAAGGTAAATCAAATTTTTTATAATTCAATAAAAATCTTATTTGACTATGCCCTGAACTAGACTCCTAATCCTAATAAAACTCTAACTATCTCACGTCAATCTCACTTTCACGTTCAATCTCTCTTCTCCTATTTACGTCTCTCTCTGCCAAATAACATTCAAGAACAAAAAATTTATGAAGGTTATTCACACCTGAAGAACTCACACGAAAATATAAGTAAAACAAATGTTAATCAATCACATAGGCAAAAAAAAGTTTTTGCGTCGAGTGGGGTGTTGAACTTTCGGTGTTGGACGTGTGTTTGGAGATGTTTTTGGGCAGCAAGTCGAAGTTTGAACGTCAAAAAGGTATATTTAATCCGAAAACTAGGGTAGTCCCGTTTCATGTCTGTGTCGCTAGCTCAAAATGATTCGTAGGTTGGGTATGTTTGCTGGTAGATAATAGGCGTGTGTTGTATTTTTGTGATAAGTATGTTCATGTATGTGTATTTTAAATTGTATGAATGATAACCTATGTGTTCCAAAATTATGTGCATGTGTGTGCAAAAAGGTGACCGTGACTAGGTGTTCTCGGTTTAAGGCTCACAGACTATAATGTTTTGGTTTCGATCTTACGTGCACAAACATATGTAAATCGTGATGTTCATATACAATGTAATCTTTCTTAATTGAGTGAGAAACTCTTGGATTATTGAATTCATTAAAATGCACCTAAAACGTTCTAAATGAACTATGAAATTCCATATGAACAAATGTGTTACTTGATGAATAGATGCTGGAAAAAAACTACAAATGAAATCCAGTTTCAAATGATGAGTTTTGGTTAAGTTCAAAGGGTTCAAGATGTTGTGAAAAAATGAATTAAAACCAATGAGGTCATACAAAATTGAACCTGTGACTTCACCATGTTAAAAACCATGAAAATAAAAGAAGTAAAAAAGAATGTGGTGAAGGGGATTCAAACCATGTTCTTGTCTTGAAAATAAAGTATGAAAAAAAGGAATGTGAATAGTGGGATTCGAACCCACAACATCTAGGCCAAGCTTATGGAAATATGAAAAGAAAATAAGGGTGAGGCGTGGGAATCGAAACCATGACCTCTAGGCGGAATTGCACAGTTTAATGAAAAATAAAGTGAGGATGTGGGGGTTCGATCTAACAACCTCATGGTAAACTCAAAGAAGTCAAGGAAAAAGAAACTAAAATAAGAAGGGTCTGTAGGGTTTCAATCCCACAATCCCTCGGCCAAGAAACAGAAAATGTAAAGAAAAGAAATAAAAAGAAAATAAAGGCGTTGGGGATTGATCTTTGGTTCCCAAGCTGTGTGGACCAAAATAAAATAAATGAAATATGTAAGTGATGTCCAAGGGATTTGAAACCGGGTTTCCTTGTCCAAATTTTGTACAGATACATAAGACGTACGTAAATTAAATATTAATGAATAATGATGAAAACTTAGATCAAAATCGAGATATAGTATTCGTACAAGATGGATAATTATACTTCCACATATAATTATACTACCACATAATTTTTGGAAGATATGATTCACTAAAAGGAACTATGAATGAATCTTGATGGCTTTTATATATAGACCCGTAGGTCTAGCATACATGTAAAAATTAGTGAACCTAATATGTAAGAACAATGAATTGATGAAATGAACAAAGAAATGATAAAACGAACAATGAAATAATGAAACCGTAGAAGGTTTAAGTAAGAGTGTGAAACACACTAAATGTCCAAGTGCACTGGCATATGATGAAATGAACATTCACGTGAAACGGGGTAAGATATTACAAAGAGCAAATGTGCTAATGCAAATGAATGTGGTGACAACATGATAGGAGACTAATGTAAAAGATCAGAGAAATCTCAAATGAGACAAAGAAAAATGTTACCAAAATGTACTAACCTATGAAAGTGTAATGTTAATGAAGAGACCAGTCTCTATGAATGCTGTAATGAAAGTATTGAGATTACACACTTAATACTAATGATCAAAAGAAAAACTATCTATTGAACGATGATGTCCTCATACTATAAATAAACTTCCATGACGTATGAGTTTAATGTAATGGAAATTTATATTGAGAACCGATAGACTAGATATGAGCGGTGATGCCATCTTTCAGGAAGGGCGGAGGTTCACGTAACTCTCATGAGATGAGACTGTCCGGCATGCCTGGTCAGGTGTCCTCATATCTCCTCGTTTTTGAACATGTATTGCCAATATAGGGATCTGGCGAGGCTTAATTCCCATTTATGGTTGCATGTTTTAGGTCACGTTGGCCGGTGATTCCACCTCTTTTTGGTGTGGGGGTCACACTTGATTTAATGATGCTCACATGATCTATGTCGGTTAAAGTTAAAGTTCCCAATGAGTGAATGAGGCCAGCCTCAAATGATGCGCATAACGAATTGAATGATAGCAAAGATGATAGGATAGGATGATCAAGAGGTGAGCTAGATTAAAGTAGTGACACTAGGTCATTCTTGATCAGTGCGCAGCGAATCTGATTAAAGTCTTAAACTACATCCTATGTATAGCTGGTGTTTAGACGAGCCTATGAAAAAAATGAAATGAAGTACGTATGAATAAATGAAGCAGACTCTGTGTTTGCTCAAGAAGGCTCCCAAGTTAAGGTCTCATATATTGAGCCCTCATTTTGGGAAGACATAATGTCAAGTCCATGATTCGTAGGTTTCATGGGATATGAATGAGTGATATGAAAGATGTGATGTGCTATGTGCAATATGTTATGTTTATGTGTAATATGATATGTGGTGTGTGCAATATGATAAGTATGATGATGCATGTTATTCTCATGGCATATCTTTCCTAATCAAAATTTAGAAAGCTCACTAACTTATGTAATCCCATTTTTGCAAGTCCATTGACTTGACTATCCACAATCATGTTTGTTTGAAGGAGCGGTTCTTACTCATGCATGTCCTTGGTGTGCGCTTGCATGTACCCATACTTAGTACAAGTGTGTACTAATCCCACAGGATTCTACAATTGTAGGTGCAGGCACAGGTGGACGCTAGAGCTTTCAGGTTGACGTTGCAGCAATTCGTACGTGGAGCTTTCATTCGGACTTGGTAGGCCCTCATGCTTTAGAAGATGTCTACCATTATTATCTAGCATAGATGAAGGCTATAGCTAGTGGAGAATGTTCACTAGTGTTTCTTTCAACTTTTGTTCATAATTTATGTTTGTGTCGTTTATGCAAAAATATGCTTGGTAAAATTATGAACTGATTTTTTTCATTTGATTATCCCTATGTTAGATAGTTCATTTGTGAACGCCTACGATGTTAATTTTAAGATGTTAAGCATGAAATAAGAAAACAAAAAGTTCAATTTTTTGCTAAAATTAATATAGAAAAAGTAAGAATGACGTATATAGGCTGGTCTACGACCTCTTAGAGTTCAACATTGCATGTCTCATTTGGGTCAAGATTTTGGTCGTGACAAAGTTTCTATCAGAGCGCTAGGTTAAATTCCAAGGATTATCAGTTAACATCAACCACATAGAGAGTGCATGATGCGTAGAAAAATTTCCCTTCTTCTGATCTTATCGTGCCTTTACTAATGTCTGATTTTCTTGGTGTTATGAACTTGTCTAACATCAATCCTTGTTTTTTTAAATGAATACTAGGAGAACAATTGATCAAAGGTGAGGAGGAGAAGCTGCTGGGGGCAATCAAGTTCCATCCCAGGCTCCTGTTCAAGGAGTGGCTATGCTGGTTTAGCCTGCTGGGTTGACTGATGCTTAGGTGAGGGAATCTCTTGCCCTAATGGGACATGCCATAACCATTCAAGCCCAGGCCATGACTGACATGCAAAACCGACAAAATGTTCAGAGTGAGAACCCAGTGGTTTGAAGTATTGCTGACAGGCTAAGACACTTTACGAGGATGAATCCTCCTATTTCACATGGTCTAAGACTTCGTAGGATCCTCAGGAGTTTATGGATGAGGTGCATTATATCTTTGTGGCTATGGAGTCCACATATACTAAGAAATAAGAGTTGGCTTCCTATCAACTCAAGGATGATGCACAGACTTGGTGAAAGATGTGTCAAGATAGCTGAGTTTTGTGCAGAGTTCCGGTTACTTGGGAGCTTTTCAAGACATCCTTTCTTGAGACATTCTTTTCCAAGGAAATGAGGGAATCCAACATTTAACATGAGAAAACATGGATTTTATCAAAAATTTTATTTCATGCATTTTTGAATCATTACAATATCATTAAGGTAATGTAAGTCAATGTATACCAAACATATAAGGTCATGCAATTAATACTTTATGCAAAACTCTTATTAATGAATAAGCTTACTAAAAATTCAATAGATTCAAGTTCCTGTACGAATAGAAGGACAACATAGATAATTTCTACGATATTACTACTAAATCGTCACCCCCCCCCCACACACACACGCACACACATTGGGCAAACCCAATTTAATAGTAAATTAACCCAAAATTAGGAGGATCTTAACTAAACAACCTTCATTTTTATCACTTAAAAGTGATTACAAACATTAGAAGGAGTTTACAGTAAGTCAACATAGAAAACCAAGGTATTCTAAAGTTTATCTCCTAGGCTATATTTCCCCAATTATGTAGTTAGGTAAATCTCATTCAATCACATAATGTTTTCATACAATACAATAGACACCAAGGTCATACATCATTTGGGGGAACAAAAAGGAGACTTAGCCATATGGACTCTTTCTTTTCTTTAAACATTAAAGTAAGGTAAAATCTAGGTCAATAAAACCCACATCATTAACTTACATAGATAAGAGTACTACACTCAGTTCTAGGGAAGAACCAATTCCACAACATCAAGGGGCTAAGAACAGAATAAGAAGTTAGAAACAATTCTACAACTCATTAGGCCATACGACTCTCATTCTTTATTCCAAATAGCAAAACTCATTTGTTCACATTTATTTTGATGTTCATATGCATCAATTCTATACACATTTCAATAACTTCTAATCAAAAAATAATTTAGTTTGTTTCATAGAAAAATTACAGTAAGTTGCCTAACTTTACAGTGAACATGCCTCAACATTCAAAAACTGCTACACTTAGACAATTGATAAGAAAAACATGATTATATGAGACAAAAACTTTACCAAGACAAGAATGCTATTATCTCATCTATGATTAATGTCTATGCAAAAAACTCCAATCCATACTAAGAAACTTATGATAGACCACATAGATACAAATGGAAACATTGAGCACCTTTAAGTACATAACCTTAGGGTAATATGATTCCATAGGTAGTCACTAAGCATTTAAAGTTCAAATCATATCATAAGGCTACCATAATGCAGAACCATATAGTAACACATCATTCACAAAAGAAACCCATGTAAACCTTAGTAACTAGTAACATACTTTAACTATAACATGACATACATTTTTCAACATAGCATGCTATTTCACATAAATTTCATATATAGCCATAAATGGCATCACAACATCAAATCATAATAGAATTCACCTTCGCACATACTCATTCAATCCATAAAACCATGATGAGCATTTAAACTCACCTTTTATCCCTCAAGCATAGAGAACAATCTCATCGAAGCAATCAACTCAAAAAATACCACCGGGAAAAAAAGAATATGACCAAGATCTTATAGAGATAAGTTCTACGGAACGATATTAGAATGATAAAGAAGGGAAACTGTATCATCTTATATCCTCTCATACCAATTGATGTTTCGCGACTCACCACCGATGATAGAAGACTCTACTAAACATGGCAATATGAGACTTCTTGGACCCTAAACCACTTTTAAAAAAATTTCTCTGATACCACATTTGTAACAAACAGGGAGCACCTCCTAGAAGTACATGTCGTACTTTACCTCTTGGATGTCTTTTACAAGACCATAGTTATAATTCATCGCATTGACATTTATAAAAACATTGTACATATAAGGATATAATCACATGTCATAGCTTCATATAATTCATATCTCCATAATAAGTAGAAAAGTACTGCCATACCATGCATATGGACATAACCATAGGCATACATATTATGTCACCTTCCAAGGACTTCCTAAGGAGCTACTTGTGCAATGTCTAGATGGGTTCATTACTTCCTCGTATATTAGCTAACCTCCCTTATGTACTCCTAGAAATGATCCTATTCTTTTACTTTCATTGTCCATTTTACTTTAGGGGAAACTATATACTTAACCGACACTAAGAGCAGGAGTTTTAAACATTGAATTTGGCATTGTAGAGTCTTACACCAATGGAAGGTGTTCTTACCTAGCCAAGGTGGAAAATTTACACATGCTTGCATATTCAGTGATATCACATTGCTAGATTATATGTTGTAAGAATAGTTATGGAACTTGGAGGTACATGTGAAAACCCTCTTTGTGTCATGATGGGGCGTTATGGTTATTCAAAAGCATGTGAGGCATTGTGGTTATCCACCTCATCAGATTTATGGTTACCAACCTTCCCACATTGTGAAGGGAGACACGCTCATATTCAAGTTCACTCGGTTCTATGCTAAGTATCTTTATTGAAAAGCATTCATTAACATTGCTTTATAAAATATATGCTTAGGAGATTAACTCCCCATATTCTTATCTTATAGGTTATAGATGAGAATTCTCTTTATCAACCTATACCATATGAGAAAATCATTTCACATAGACATAGCATATATATTAGCACTTATCTAGTTGAGGATACACTTTAGCATATCTTTCAAGCCTCCTCTATTGAGTAGATAAAAATTCATCTCTGTATACATATATGTGAGCAAACCTTTCACATAAACCTTAAGTCACACATGTTCATACATTCATATTAATGCATATAGAATCCAAAACTTGAACTATCCTATCAAGGTTCACATGTGCAATACATAGGCAAAGTCCCATACCCTTGACCATACTAGTACACCTATCAAGACAACCTATCTAAGTAAACACAAATCATGATTTCATAAACATCAACTTAACATGCTGAGTAGTAGACACCAGTTATATGAGAACTACCTTTCATTTAGACACCATGAATTATGCTATTTTTAACATGCATGTAAGTGAGTGTGTGTGTACATTGTTCAACATGATCACATAATGGCTATCAACAAATCATTCAGGCATCCACCCTCTTAGACCATAATATTCTATCAAGCATAAACCACATAACACACAATAGCACACACATGAGCACTTATCTAAAAATACCTTAACTTTTAAAGAATGAGCCTACAATTATGCATCTTAAACCATAAAAGTCATATAATATTAAAGAGACTCACCGTATTTAATTTTAAAGAGACTCAACTTTTCATTATACGGCTAAAAATTTCACCTCACAAGTGACTATTACCATGTTTATTATCTTATCTCATGAAGTCAAATGCACAATTAGCTTATCAAAATGCAATTAACTTGTGAAACATATGAATATTATCAAAAAATTCTTTCATGCACTTTGGAATTTTTACAATATCTTTAGGGTAATGTCAATCAATGCATACAAAATATATATGGTCTTGCAATTCATACATTATGCAAAACTCTTATTGATGAACAAGCTTACTAAAAATTCAATAGATTAAAGTTCAAGTAAGAATAGAAGAAGAAGTGAGAAAATTTCTACAACCTTACTACTCAATCGCCATCCCCCACTTAGGGTAAACCCAATTTTGATAGTAACTTAACCCAAACATAAGAGGATCTTAACTAAACAAAATTTATTTTCATCACTTAAAAGTTATTACAAACTTTCTACGGAGTTTTCATAAGTCAACATAGGAATACCAAGGTATTCTGAAGTTCATCACCTTTGCAATTTATCCCCAATTTTTTAGTTAGGTCAATCACATTCACTCACATAAGGTTTTTATACAATACAATATACAACAAGGTTATACATCATTAGGGGGAACAACAAGGACTTAGTCATAAGGACTCTATATTTTCATTCAACATTAAAGTAAGGTAACTTCTAGGTGAATCAAAACAAAGGTCTCAAAACACAATAAGAAGATAGAAACAATTCTACAACACAGCATGCCATATGACTCTCATTCTTTATTCCAAATAGCAAAACTCCTTTTTTTACATTCATTATCGTGTTCATACGCATCAATTCAATACATATTTAACCAACATCTAATCAAAGAATAATTTAGTTGGTTCTCAAAAAATATTACAGTAAACAGCCTAACTTTACAGTGAACATGCCTCAACATTCAAAAAATGCAACACATAGGAAATTGAAAATAAAAGCATGAAATATGAGATACAAACATTATAAATACAAGTATCTTATCATCACATATACAGTCAATGTCTATACGAAGAACTCCAGTCCATACTAAGAAACTTATCATAGACCACATAGATATAAAGGGAAACATTGAGCACCTTTTGTACATAATCTTAGGATAATATGCTTCCATAGGTAACAACTAAGCATTTCAAGTTGAACTCGTATCATAAGGCTACCATAATATAAAACCATATATTAACACATTCTTCCCAAAAGAAACTCATGTCAACCATAGTAACTTCTAATATGCTTTAAATATAACATGAGGTAATTTTTTCAACGTAACATGCTATTTCATATAAATTTCACATATAGACCCAAATGGCATCACACAATCAAAACACAAAAAAAATCACCTCCATACATACTCATTCAAACAATAAAACCAAGATAAGCATTTAAACTCACCTTTTCTGACTAAAGCATAGTGAATAATTTCATCCAAGTAATCATATCTAAAAAGACCACCTGGAAAGAAAATAAGAGAGTGATCTTATAGAGTTAAGTTGTATGGCACAATATGAGAATGATGAAGAAGGGAAACTCAATCATCCTATGGCCTCTTCCATCATTTGATGTGTCACGACTCACCACCAATGATACAACACTCTACTAGACATGGAATTATGAGACTTCATGGACCCTAAACCACTTTTAAAAACCTATCTCTGATAGCACATTTGTCACAATCGGTGAGCACCCCCTTGAAGTAACATGGCGTACTTGATCTATTGGAGGTATAATACAAGCCTATATTTATAATTAATCCCATTGACATAGTAAATAAAGCGGAAATTTTAAAAATTTTATAGCACATATTATGCTAGAAACATAACTCAATATATATATATATACACATATATATTATCATAATACATATTTAGACCCTAAGTCTCTTTGCCATCATAGACTCAACAACTTTAGATGTAACAACCCATAGCCTAAACAGACCAAAAATAATTTTTTCAAAAAAATCTGTAGGTGCAACTTACGTGATCATCACAAGACTGTAGCCTGACACACAATCCATCATGCACAACCGTCGATGGTATTGGAAACCACCAAAAATCTTATCCTTTGAAAATTTGTTAAGTGATGGTCGACAGATGGACTTATAATTCATAGGTCATACTATGGTCGATAGTCCATGAACATCGATCGAGACTCCCTTCACCCATTCTATGACAAGAGCTACAGATCATCAGCATAGTATGTAGGTGGACCTACGGATAAGTCTGATCATAGGTTGGAAATTAACAGAATGTTAAGGGGAAATTAAGTTTGGTCAACTTCAAATGGTCATAAATCTTATCACAAAATTAATTAGGTGTCCCATTAACTACCCACGTATAGATAATTGAATTAACTTTTCATAGACATCAACCTTGCTAAAATCCAACCTCCGAGAAAACATTTATGCCTGTTTTATTAAAGGTTTGTAGAAAAGGCCAACCTATGGACCAAACGACGGACTGCCGGTGGAACGATGGAGCGTCAGTCCTAGTCATCGTTATGTCCAACAAAAACTTTAACCTGGGGTCTTTTGGTCTTTTAAAACTTTATTTAAACTCTAAGATACGTCATTTTGACCGTAAATCATAAGATTTTAGTAAGTTTAAGCCTAGAATCATAACAAGAACATACTTATGTAAAAAATCATAAATCAAAACATAGAAAATTATAAGCAAGAAAGGAGAAAAAGGTCAAGAACACTAGTTCAATAACTAAGAAAATTTCCACAAGTTCCACCCCTAAAATTAAGAGTTACTCCATGAATTTCATCACAAGGTATGTGGGGATTTCACTAATGAGTTCCTTTAGGTCATTGGGACCATAGTTTTTAGTTTGGTTCTTGATTCTCTTATCATGATTAAACCTACATTTTCTAGAACTTTGATAGAACTTCATGATTTCATTAAATATATGTTCCAAATCAGATTATCATGTTATAAATTTGATTATCGCATGAATTTTAGAACCCTAGATTTGTATTAATTTAGTTCTTCAATTACAAAGGCTAAGTAAGATATTTCAGACACTTCAGATATACATTACTTAGTTAAAACTGCATAAATACAAGATGAATTGTTGCTTTTGAAGTTTATATGATCATTTTCGAGCTATCCAATAGTTACAGAAACTCAGGTATAATTAGTAAAGTCACAAAATTCTTTAGGAGTATCACAATAACGAGTTGGACTAGGGTTTAGCATGCCCAATAGTCCTAGAACTACTAGCCAAGTAGGTTGTAAGTCCTCTATATGGGAAATCAGTTTTGTGATCAAGCCATCATGTCTTTATACTTTTTGCAAGGTATTTTGGGTCCTCTCGATGGGACGTTTACAACATACTCCACATTTAGCTCATGTGGTTTTATTATCGGTTATTAGTAGCTCATACTTATTGGTAAGGCTTTCTTCATTGACCATTTATCAGAATATTCAGTCTTCAGTTTCAGCATTTTATAAATCTGTCATTGTATCAAGTTAGCTCAGAATTCAGTTTATGATGTCAGATTATTATACTTGCTTTTATCCTTGTTCAATTATGTTTAATTTTAGTTTTATTCCATCCTACATGCTCAATACATTTCAAGTACTAATGCATATGTGCGCTTCATCTTCTTGTGGTATAGGTTAAGGTTTTGAGCATACAAATCGCACATAGATCAATTTTCCGATCTCCGGTTTAGAAGATTCATTGGTGAGTCCTTATTTTATGAGGACAAGAGTCATGAGTTTCTTTTCAGTATTAAGACTTTTAGTTTAAATTTTTTCTAGATTTAGGTGGGGCTTGTCCCAGTATTTCTAGCCCATTTTAAAGGAGTATTCCAGACATAGTTAGTTTCAGCTTAGTATTGAGTTAATATTTACTTTGTATTCAACTCCACGTTTTTCATATATCTCGTATTTATCATATGGTTATATCCCCATCTTTTAATTTTAGGTATGATTTAGCTTCCACAATAGTTTATTATCTTTAGTATGCTTATGATCATGCCAGCAGTGTTAGCTTGGGATCACTTGTGGTCATAGGTTTCGTGTTCGCATCCCGTCGGTATCTCGAGGTATGAAAAAATGTGTTATCAGAACACTAGGTTCAAAAGTCCTAGAATGTCTAAAAAGACTCACTAAGTAGAGTCATTTTCATGGGTGTGAAATGCACCACATCGAATGAGAGGGAGGCTATGAAGGTATTTAGAAAAAACTCCTCTTTGTTGTTTCTCTTATCGTGTGTATGGTATGATATTGTTCCAATCTAACTCGACTTTATGTGCTTAAGATCATTCCTTCTCATAGATTTTTGGAATGGAATGTTAATGCACGCAATGCTTATTTAGTTCTTCTAGTACCATATAAGAAAGTTTAAATGCAGACTTTAAGAATGCCAATTAAACTTTTGGCTTAGAGTATAACCAACCAAAACAATCAGCATGTTCTAGTTCCTACTAATATAAATGACCGATTAGTGGCAGCTAAAGTTTATGATTTTGTTAGGATTAATCCCCCTAAGTTTATAGGGTCGCAAGTTGGTAAGAATCCATAGAAGTTCATTGATGAGGTCAAGAATATATTTGGTGTGATGCAAGTAACTGGTAGTTATAGGTGTGATTTGCATCATACCAACTCAAGGATGTAACTCACATATGGTTAACTAAGTGAAGAGACAATAGACATGAATTTGTCTTTTGTAACTCAGTATAGCACTAAACTTTTGTATTAGTCTAGAACTAACTCAATACCTTTCTTTATCTCTACTCAAGACGGTGACACAGTTATAGGTAGATGGGTTTACGGAAATTGCCCTATCACAGTGTCTCAAAAGTCACCTTAGCAGATCTAGTAGTGTTAGAGATGGTAGACTTTGATTTCATTCTAGGCATGGATTGGTTACTCTAATGTTATGCTAAGTCGATTGTAAAACTAGGATTGTCCGTTTTATGATTCTAGACGAACAAATCTTATAATGGCAGGGAAGTATCTTAGCGCCTATGGGTCGATTTATTTCTTACCTTAATTCCATAAAGATGATCTCTAAGGGTTATCTGTATAATCTACTTTGGGTTAAGGATTCTAGCTCTGAAAACCCAACTATTGAGTCAGTTCTAGTAGTCAATGAATTTGAAGAAGTATTTCTAAAAGATCTTACTAGGGTCCCTCCCGATAGGGAAATCGACTTTGGAATTGTTCTCCTCAAAATACCCAGCCTATTTCTATTCCTCCTTATTGAATGGTTTAAGAAAAACATAAGGAGTTGAAAGATAATTGGAAAGCCCTTCTATATAAAGGCCTCCTACGACCTAACATTTCACCATGGGGTGCACCAGTGTTGTTCGTAAAGAAGAAAGACGATTCTCTCAAAATATGTATTGACTATGGACGGTTGAACAAGGTCACAATCAAGAATAAGAATCCCATCCCCAGGATTGATGACTTGTTTGACCAACTTCAACGTACTATTCATTTCTCAAATATATACCTCAGATCGATTTATCATCAAATCATTATCAGAGATAGTGATATTCCAAAAATAACCTTCGGAAGTCGGTATGGTCATTATGAATTTGTAGTTATGTTGTTTGGACTTACTAATGCTCCTGCAACTTTTATGGATTTGATGAACAAAGTATTCCAATATTACTTGGACTTATTCTTTATCGTCTTTATTGATGATATCCTCCTTTATTTTAGGAATTAGGAAGAACATGCAGGCCATTTGAGAATTGTTTTACAGACTCTCAAGGATTACCAGTTATTCGCGCAGTTCAGCAAATTTGAGTTTTGGTTGAAATCCGTTGCTTTCTTTGGTCACATTTTATCTAGCAAAGGGATCTGAGAGGATTTACATAAGATACAAGCAGTCAAAGAATGGCCCATACATACCTCTACTGCAGATATCAGAAGCTTCTTAGGTCTAGAAGGTTATTATAGAAGGTTCGTGGAAGGATTCTCCTCCATAGCCTCACCATTGACTAGGTTGAGTCAGAACATGGTAATGTTTCAACGGTCAAATAATTGTGAGAAAAGATATGCAGAATTTAAATCTAGATTGACTACATGTCTAGTCTTGACTCTACCAGAGGGATCAGATAGTTATGTGATCTATTGTGATGCATCCGGAGTTTTCCTAGGTTGTGTGTTGATGCAGCGAGGTAAGGTGATACCTTATGCTTCTAGACAACTTAAGGTGCATGAGAAGAACTGTCTAACTCATGAACTTGAGCTTGAAGCAATGGTGTTACACTCAAGATATGTAGACATTACTTGTACAGTGTTTATATAGATGTGTTCACCAAACATAAGAGCCATAAGTATGTGTTCACCTAGAAAGAGTTAAATCTTCGCCATAGGAGATGGATTAAGTTCCTTAAAGATAATGATATGAGTGTATTATAATCTTGGTAAAGCGAATGTATTATTCGATGCTATTATTAGATTATCTATGGGTAGTGTACAACCGAAGAGAACAACGGGAGGCGAGCCCTATTAGGATAGGATTTTTCGTGCATTCTTCCTCTTTCTCTTCTTTTTCTTATGTAGCCCATACTGAGGAAGAAAGGAAGGAGTTGGTGCAGGATGTTCATAGGCTTGCTCGTTTTGGAGTTCACCTTATGAGTATATTCGAGAGTTATGTAACAGTTCAAAATGGGGCAGAATCTTCTTTGGTAGTTGATGTTAAGAAAAAGAAAGATAGTGATCCAATATTGCTTGAACTTAAGGGTGCACTCCACAATCAGAGAGTGGAGGTTTTCTCCCAAGGGGGAGATGGTGTACTTTGCTAGCAGGGTATATTGTGTGTTCCTGATGTGGGCTAGTTGAGACATCATATTCTTGCAGAAGCCTATAACTCTAGCTATTCTATTCATCCAGGTTCCACTAACATGTACCGCGATCTGCGGGAAGTCTATTGGTGGAATGACATGAAGAGGGATATAGCAGATTTTTTGAGTAAGTTCCCCAATTTCTAGCAAGTCAAGGTAGAACATCAGAAACCAAAAAGTATGAATAAAGTGGTTGACATTCCTACTTGGAAATGGGAAGTGATTAACGTGTATTTAAGCACAAGGTTACCTCGTACTAGTAGACAACATGACTAAATTTGGGTGATAGTTGGTAGGATGGCTATGTCTTCTCGCTTTTTGGCTTTCAACACTACAGATTCAGCAGAGGACTACGCCAAGATTACATTAATGAGATTGTGAGGATATATAGGGTTCCTTGGTCTATCATCTCATATAGAGATCCACAATTTACCACTCATTTCTGGAAGTCGTTTAAGAAGAGTCATGGTACTCAAATTAACCTTAGTACAATATTTCATCAAAAGACGGATCGGCAAGCAGAGCTTACAATGCAGACCTTAGTGGATATGTTGAGAACGTGTGTGATAGGTTTCAAAGGTAGTTGGGATGATCACCTTCCTCTTATTGAGTTTTCCTACAACAATAGCTACCATTTCCAGCATTCCTCTGGACCCTTATGAGGCTTTATATGGGCGTAGATGTAGATCGCATGTTTGTTGGTTTGAAGTATGTGAAAAAACTTTTATACGGCCAAATTCAGTCCTTTATGCTATGGAGAAAGTTTAATTCATTAGAGAGAGACTTAAGACAGCCCAAAGTCGTTGGAACTCTTACGTTGAAATAAGGAAAAGGGAACTAGGGTTCCAAGTTGATGATTGGGTTTTTCTGAAAGACTCACCTATGAAATGGCTGATGAGATTTGGAAATAAAGGGAAGATCAGTCCTAGATATGGCCCTTAAAAGATCTTGAAAAGGGTTGGACGTGGCATATGAGTTAGAGTTGCTAGAAGAATTAGCAGCAACGCATCCGGTCTTCCACATCACACTCATTAAGAAGTGTGTGGGTGACCAAGCCTCTATAGCGCTATTAGAGAGTGTGGTGGTGAAAGATAGTCTTTCTTATGAGGATGTACCAGTTGAGATTCTTGACCATCAGGATAGAAGGTTGAGGACAAAAGATGTTTGTTTAGTGAAGGTTTTCTGGAGGAGTTAGTCCGTAGAGATAGATACTTGGGAAGTAGAAGAAACCATGAAAGCCATGTATCCTCACCTCTTTCTTTCCGATTCAACTAAAGCTTGAGATAATAGTTCCTCTTCAGTTTTCTAGTCATTCATGCATAAATTCTATCATAGGATCATGTTTCCTCAATTTGTACATGTATTTTCAGTGTATTTGCATGTATTCGGAAATCAATTCAGTTAGAAACTCAGTTCTTAGTGTTTAGTAGTGGGGTTTGCAACTCTTTCCATCTATTTCAGTTAGTTTAGTCTTCATTTAAGGACAAATATTCCCAAGGGGGAGCTAATGTAACACCCGGTAGCCAAAACATACAAAAAATCAGTTTTTAAGAAAAATCGGCAAGTGCAACTTACATGAACATCGACGGACTGTAGCCTGACCAAAGATCTCTGCTCCATAACCATCGATGGCTTCAGAAACTCCCAAAAATCTCAACCCAAGAAAATTGGTTAAGTGATTGTCGACAGACGGACTTATGGTCCGTATGTCAAACTACGCTCCATAGTCTATAATGTCGATTGAGACTCCCTTCACTCTCTCTCTGACAAGAGCTATGGATGACCAGCAGTGTCCATAGGTGGACCTATGAATAGGTCTGACCGCAGGAGGGAAATTAACATACAGTTAATTGGAAATGCAGTTGGGTCAACTTATAATGATCATAACTCATATCACAAAATGCATTAGGTGTCTCATGACCTACCCACAAATCGATAATTTAATTATATTTTAATTGACATAAACCTTGCAAAATTTCAACCTCCGAGTAAAAAGTTATGCCCGTTTTAGTAAAGGCCTGTCGAACAGGCCCAACTTATGGACCAAATGAAGGACCGCCGACGGAACGATGGACCGTCAGTCCTGGTTGTTGTTTAGTTTGACAACAACTTCTTCAGTGGTGTTTTTGTATTTCCTCACTTTGTTTAAACTCTAAGATACGTCATTTTTACCCTAAATAATAAGATTTAAGTAATTTTATGCCTAAAAAAATAACAAGAACTTACCTAAGTCAAATTCATAATGCAAAAACTAGAAAATTAAAAACAAGATGGAGAAAAAGGCCAAGAACCCTAGTTCAAAAACGAAGCAAGTTACCAGCAATACCATCCCCAAAATTATGTGTTTCTCTGTGAATTTAATCACCAGGTATGTGGGATATTACTAGTGGGTTCTTTTCGCCAATCGTTCCCTAGTTTTCAGTTAGTCTCTTGAATCTCGTGTCACGTATAAATCTAGGGTTTCTAAAACATTGATACAACTTCATTAATTTTTTAAATATATGTTCCAAATAAGATTATCATGTTATTGCTCAGATTATCGCGTGAATTTCATACCCTTGCTTTGTATTTCTTTAGTTTTTGAATTTCACATTTTAGGTCAGATATTTCACACACTTCAGATATACATTCATAAGTTGCAAATGCATAATACCCAAATTAATTGTTTCATTCTAAGTTTGCATGTTCAGTTTTGAGGTATCAAGAATTTACAGAAACTTACACATAGTCAGTAAATTTATAGAATTCATTGGGAGGAGCATAATACCGTGTTTGACTAGGGTTTTTCCTACGCAATAGTCCCAAAACTACTAGACAAGTAGGTTGTAAGTCCCCTCTGTGGGCAATCTGTTTAGTGATCATACCAGCATCTCTTTATACCTTTGGAAGGGTATATTGGGTCCTCTCAATGGGTCTTATAGATCGGACTCCACATAAAGCTGATGTGGTTTTATTATAGGTTATTAGTAGATCCCACAGATCAGTAAGACTTTCTGTATTGACAATTTATTATTATATTCAATATTCAGTTTTAACATTTTATAAATTGGTCATTCCATCCAGTTAACTCAGAATTCATATTATTATGTATGATTATTATTCTTTGTTTTATTTTTGTAATGTGATGTTTTATTTCATATTTATTCCATCATACATGCTCATTTTCTTTCAAGTACTGATGCATACATCTGCTGCATCTTCTCGTGGTGTAGGTTCATGTTCTCAGCATCCAGATCACACATAGATCGATTACCCAATCTCCAATTAAGAAGATTGAATGGTGAATCCTTATTTTCCGAGGACAAGAGTCATTAGTTTTTTTGTTCAGTATTTAGTCTTTCATTTTAAGTTTTGCTAGATTAGTTGGGGCTTGTGCTTGTATTTATAGTCCACTTAAGAGGTTTACTTCACACATATTTATATTCAGCTTAGTATTGAGTTAATATTTTGTTTGTATTAAGCTACTAAGTTTTCACATATCTCAGATTTAGCATATGGGTATTTTCCCATCTTTTCATTTCAAGTAGATATAGCGTCCGCAATAGTTTATTATCTTTAGTATGCTCATGATCACGCCAACACGGTTAGCTTGGGATCATTGTAGTCCTAGATTTCATGTCTGCGTCTCGGGGGTAGCTCAGGGTGTGACATTAGAATACATTAGGGACACGACCCTTACAACATAAGATACAACTATACAATATAAATAAATTTTAAAGTGAAGTCATAAGTAGGAGATCCTTGAACATAAGGATTTCTTTCATTGAGCTTGGGAATCATCTATCAAACTCTTCACCCTTGAAGACATCCATTAAGAATCCATAACATACACTTTGTGGAAAAAGTAGAGAATAATGGGATTAGTACAAGAATGCACTAGATATGGAAACCACACAAAAAACATGCATTTAAAAGGGATATTTTCTTGAAAATCATACTTCATGCCTTTTTGAGAAAATATTTATATAACCCTTATGCAATAGCATTTACATAATTCACATAGTTCATATAAACTTTTTTTAATACCAAAAATTACATAAGATCACACATATTTACTTCTTTTCATATTCATCATTATTTTAGTCTATTAGTGCAATGCACATTTAAAGCCCCATAACCCCACACATGCTTAGTAACTCTTCATGGGACCATAAACCTTAGCATTCAATTCATACATAAACAAGTAAGTGAAGACCAACATAGTGCATATAAGGATATAATCACATATCATAGCTTCATATCAATCACATCTTCATAATAAGTAGGAAAATACTACCATACCTTGCATATGGACATAAGCATAAACGTACATATTAGTTCACCTTCCTAGGACTTCCTAAGGAGCTACTTGTGCAATGTCTAGATGAGTTCATTACTTCCTCCTATACTAAGTAACCTCGCTTAAGTCCTCCTACATAGGATCATATTCATTTATTTCCATTTTCCATTGTACTTTAGAGGAAACTATATACTTAACCGACACTAAGACCACAGGTTCTAAACAATGAATTTTGTGTTGTAGATCCTTATAAAAATGGAAGGTGTTATTACCTAGCCATTGTAGAAAATTAACACATGCTAGCATACTAAGTGATATCACATTGCTAGATTCTATATGGTAAGCATAGTTATGGAACTTGGAGGTACATGTGAAAACCCTCTTCATGAAAAGATGGGGCATTATTGTTATTCACAAATATGTGAGGCATTATGGTTATCCACCTCATGAAATTTATGGTGACCGACCTTCCCACATTTGCAAGGGACACACACTCATATTCAAATTCAGTCTGTGCTATACTAAGTTCCCTTTATTGAAAATCCTTCATAAATATTACTTAATAAAATATAGGCTTAGGAGATTTACTCCCCATATGCTTAGCTTATAGCTTATAGATGAGAAATCCTTTCATCAACCTATACCATGTGAAAAAATAATTTCACATAGACATAGCTTATGTATTATCACTTATCTAGTTCATGATACACTTGAGAACACCTTTCAAGGCCCCTCTATTGAGTAGATTATCATTCATATGTGTTTATACAAATATGTGAGAAAACCTTTCACATAAAACCTTAAGTCACACATATTCGGACATTGATCTTCATACATATACAATCCAAAACTAGAACTATCCTATCAAGGTACACATGTGCAATGTATAGGAAAAGTCACATACACTTGACAATACTAGTACACATATAAAGTCATCCTAGCTAAGGAAACACATATCATGATTTCATAAATATCATCTTAACATGCATAGTAGTAGACACTAGTGAATATGAGAACTACCTTTCAGTTAGACACTATGACCCATACTACTTGTAACATGCATGTAACTGAGTGTGATTGTACATTGGTCAACATGATCACACAATGTCTATCAAAAACACATTGAGGCATCCCCCCTCTTAGATAATAATACTCTATCAAGCATAAACCACACAACACACAATAGCATAGGAGACAAGTCAACTTCATATTACTCTTAAGACTCCTCACTTGTGCTATTCATGCATCCTCATACGGGTACATGGGTAATGGATTATTAACCATTTTACTCATCAATTTCAGAACATAAACTTTACCCTAACATTAATATATACATGCATATATAATAGCCATACAACCTAGATCACAACTAGAATAGGAAAGTAGGCATAATCGTCTTATAGTATCATCATAAGAACATGTTCATATGTTCATCAATTTTCCTTGAAAGCCATGGTAAACATATATATAATGAAAATAACGTAAACACCACCACCATAAGTGGACCATACCATACAATGCCATACAAGTCTTTCATCAAATTACTATAAATTCATAGACAAATAGAAGAGTGGAGGAGTTCTTATCAATCCTTTAGACATTGGTCATCATTGACAATTACTATTCTTTTATCAATAGATAAAGTATAAGGAAATATATTAAGGTACCATAATCATACATGAAGGTAATCATAAGCTACGGCAAGGCCATACAACAAACTAGTAGAACATATCATTAACATGCTAGAATGTAGAAGGACATAGACCATCAACAAACTTCACTTTCATGGATTATAGCTCATATTTCATCTATTATATTAATATAAAGCATTATCTAATCATACACTTAGTCATAACAAAAACATGCTTGCATCCCTACAAGATCAAGACACTATCGTAGGCATTAAACTATCAATTTAATGTAGAGTAGATAGAATAAGACATCTTACTAATTTTCCCAAAATTTTAATCATTATTAATATTTAACCAATAAAGTAAATGTTAAGAAGTAGATAACGAGATAGGAAATCAGGTCTTCTTCATACATTATTCATCTTAGAACATAGATCACATCACCTACATATCATTATCAATTTAAAGACTAACATTACTAGATAAATACATGTAAAATCATTCTTTACATTTATCATACGAGATGTCTATAAATAATTGAATCATTATGCAACCTAAAATAGTTACTACAAGCAACCTAACATAATCCAAGGTCTTACAACAATCGACATAAGAAACCAACCTTATACTTAATACATAGATCAAATACTAGTCATGTTAAATTCTTCATACATTGCTACTCAAGGATCCTTCATCATAAATTCAGAATCAATTAACTTAAAGTACAGTAGATGTAGGCAATTCAATGTAAAAAAATCACAATTCAATCATATAACTTTCTTTGAAAACATTGAGATTAACTATCCAAGTGAAAGGTTACTTAGAGATGAAGGATCACCATACCTTTGTCTAGTTGAAAACCTCTAAAATTTGACTATTCATCCATAGAACTCCAAGATCCAACCTTTTCCTGAACTTCAGCAGCAATGGTGGTTTCTAAGGATAATATTTTTGATAGAAAGGTAAAATTTGTTGGAAATGATTTGGAATGGGTTCTTCACGTTTTTGATGACTTATATACACCCAAAAATAGCGAAATAAACCTTAGGACGTGGGGTTAATTTCCCATCACGCAATGAAAAAAATTGCTAGACAGAAACTATAGGCCACCATAGACGGACCCATCGACTAGCCGTCCTTTGGATTCCGCCGATTGGTCCTTAGATAAATTTTGGGTGGAGACATGCCCATGCTAAGTTTCCATCGACTATACGTCACAACTAGCCATTGGTTGAAAAATTGGCCGTCGTTTGGTCCGTCAATTGACATTGCCAAGGCAGTGTCTCGACCAATCTTAAATCCTTCTTGTGGGGATTTTTACAAGGCCCTTTAAAAATCGTACCCATACGTTTACAATGTAAATACAACCCTAAACAAGTTGTAGACCTCCTACATGATTTTCACCAAAAAAATACACATAGCTCATCAAAACTGGCAAAGCCCCATTAAGACACACATTGAGAATCTTAAGGGCTATCTTTCGAATGCCTTAGACGTTATTGGACGGTTGACATCCAAACTACTCAAAACTCCATAGACCATCGATAGATATCATTATATGTAATTTTAATACTTTATAGTCTCATATAATACAGTAAATATGTCAGGATTAGAATTTAGACCCCTGACTGGAATGGCGTTGTTGACCTTTCGGAGGTCGCAGACAAGCCTACATACGTCATTTTTACTTCATCTATGTTTTTTTTAGTGGAAAATTTGAACTATTTTTTTTCTTAGTTCATGATAAATAATTTAAACTTAAAATCATAGGTGTTCACAAATCAACCATCTAATATAGAGATAATCAAATGAAAGAAACAGTTCATAATTGCATTAAACATATTATTGCCAAAAAGGAACCAATACAAAGTCTTTAATGAAAGTGTGCAATGAAACACTAGTGGAACATCCTCCACTAGCTATGGGCTACATCTAAGATAGATAATAACAGTAGACATATTCTAAATCATGACGGTCTACCAAGTACGAATAAAGCTCCACGTCCGGATAACTGCAATGTCAAATGTAACCTCTAGCGTCCACCATCACCTACACCTAAAATTATAGAATTGTATGCAATTAGTACAAAATTATATTAAGTATAGCTATGTACAAGAAAACAGTATGGATATGCATGAGTAAGAACAAATCTTTCCTACCAACATGATTTATGGAAAGTCGAGTCACTAGACTTGCCAAATTAAGATTAGGAAAGTTAGTGGACCTGCCAAATATTGATTAGGAAAGTCAACGGACATGACAAATTGGATTTCGAAAGTCATTCCATTAGAGTAACATGCATAATCATGCGTATCATATTGCACACAACACATAACATCTTACAAATATAGCACGTATCATTTTTGCATAAAGTCCATAACATATTACATCTTACACATAACACATATCATTTTTTATATAGCACATAACATCTTTCATATCATTTATTCATATTCCATGGAACCTTGTAATCATGGACTTGACATTAAGACTTCCCAAAATGAGGTTTCAAAATATGGGACCTCAACTAGGGAGCCTTCTTTAGCAAACACAGAGTCTGCTTCATTCATTCATACGTACTTCAATTCATTTCATTCATATGTTAGTGTTTACACCATCTATACCTAGGGTGTAGTTTATGACCTTCATCGGGTTCGCTGTGCAATGATCAAGAATGACCTACTTCCATTACATAAGTCTAGCTCACCTCTTGATTATCCTATGCTAAAAACTTTTGTATCATTCATTACATTATATGCATCATTTGAAGCTTGCCTCATTAATTCAGTGGGAACTTTAACTTTAACCGACATATATAAAGTGAGCATCATGAAATACATTTTCTCCCCCACACCGAAAAGAAGTGGAATCACTGGCCAAAGTGACCAAAAACATGTTAGCGTACATGGGAATTGAACCCCTCCAGATCCCTATATTGGAAGAATAGGTTAAAAGACAAAAATATATTAGGAGAGTCATACCCTACATGCTAGAAAGTCTCATCTCATAAGAGTTACATGAACCTTTTCCCTTCCCAAAAGAAAGCATCACCCCTCATAGCTAGTCGATCGGTGCTAAGTATAAAGTTCCATTATATACAACTCATATGCCATGGAAGTTGGCTTCTAGTATGAAGGCATCATAGCTAAACAGATGGTTTCTCATCTTATCATTAGTACTAAGTGTGTTAACTCAATACTTTCATTAGAGTGTTCATAAAGAGTGGTCTCTTCATTAACTGCACACTCTCATCAGTGAGTATGTTTTGTGTTACGTTTACATAGGCTGATTTAAGATTGCTCTAATCTTTTATTTAAGTGTCATATAATGTTGCCACCACAATCATTAGTATTAGCACATTTTCTTTTCAGAATTACTCACCTATTTGTAAGTGAATGTTCATTTAATCATATGCAAATGCACTTGCCCTCCTTGACATCAAAAACTAAGGATGATTCAGAACTAAGATGAACAGAAACACCCCCACTACTAGCTTAAACTAACCCCACACCAAGTATGTACAATCTATGTATATCTTTCACCAACTCCTTCTAACCATGCTCATCCTACTCAAAGCATCAGCTACAATATTAGCTTTACTTAGATGGTAGTAGACATGAATGTCATAGTTCTTCAACAGATCCAATAATCTCCGCCGATATAAATTCTTCTCTCTTTGTGTGAACACGTACATGAGACTCTTATGGTGTATGAACACATCCACATGCACCCCATACTGGTAGTGCCTCCACAACTTCAGTGCAAACACCACGGCTGCCAACTCCAGGTCATGAGTGGTATAATTCATTTAATGGACCTTGAGTTGTGGTGACGTATAAGCTATAACTTTACCACATTGCATAATAAGACAACCCAAACCAACCCTATATTCATCACAATAAACAGTGTAATTCTCACGATAATTAGGCAAAGTAAGCATTGTGGCTGAAGTGAGACTATTAGTGAGCTCCTGGAAAATCTTCTCACAAGCCTCCGTACATTCAAACATGCCCTTATTCTTCGTCAAAGGCGTGAATAAGGCAGCAATGGAAGAAACCCCTACACGAACCTGCGATAATAACTGGCGAATCCCAAGAAGCTACAAATATCTGTAAGAGTAAGAGGTTTTGGCTTGTTCTTAATAACATCAGTCTTCCTGGGATCTACCTCTACACCTCTGTCGGACATAACATAACACAAGAAGGGCACTGATCTAAGCCATAATTCACACTTTTTGAACTTGGCATACAACTGTTGTTGTTTAAGTACCTACAAGGTTAGTCTCAAATGTTGTTTATGCTCTTTTTTGGTCTTAGAAGAGATGAGAATGTCATCAATGAATATTATGACGAATGAGTCAAGGTATTCACAGAAGACCCTGTTCATCAGATCCATATATGTAGTAGGTTCATTTGTGAGACCAAATTACATAACTAGGAACTCATAATGACCATAGCAACTACTGAAGACTGTCTTTGGGATATCTCCATCCCTAACCCTGTGTGGATGGTACCCTGCAAAAGATCAATTTTGTAGAAGAAACTAGACCCTTGGAGTTGGTCTAACAAGTCATATATTCTGGGAAGTGGAACTTATTCTTTACAGTGACATAGTTGAGCTTCCCATAATTGATACACATTCTAAGGGTTTCATCTTTGTTTCTCACAAACAAAATTGGATCTCTCCAATGGAATATGTTGGTCTGAATGATAATCTTATCAGTGAGATCTTTTAATTGCAACTTCAACTCAGTAAGTTCAGCTGGAGCCATTCTATAAGGAGGAATTTAAATTTTTTAAGTATCGGGTTCTAAGTGGATACCAAAGTCAATCTCTCTAGGGGGAGTAACTCTAGGTATATCATCAATAAAATACATGTTGGAACTTATTAACTACAGGCACAGAGTCTATGGAAGGAATGTGATGATCTAAATATTTAACACTCACAAGATGACATAATAACCCCTTTGACACCATTTTTTGCACAAAGGTTCTAATTCAAGAGATTATGACGACTCGAGTTGTACCCCTCCCAGAGAAGCTCTTGTTCATTAGGGAAACAAAATCGTACAACCCTACTAAGGTAATCCATACAATCATAACAACTATGAGGCCAACCCAACCCGATAATAACATCAAAATCCTACATGGGTAAATCAACAAAGTCCGTACACATACTCTTACCACATACACATATTCGGCAATCCTTATATACTCTATCAGTTCTTACATTTTCCCTTAAAAATGTACTAACTACTATAGGATCATGTAGAACTTCAAGCAATATCTAAAAAGTGAGAGCAAGCAAAGGAGTTACAATGGAAAGCGTAGACCGTAGATAAAGTAAAGCATAAACAAAAGTCTAGAATACATGCAACATACCAATAACCACATCATCAGACTTCTCCTGCTCCTCCTTGCCCTTAAGGGCGTAGAACCTATTCCTTTTAGAAGGCTCCGTTGTTGCTACATCCTATGGATTAGTCCTATGTTTTGCATTACCTCCAGCCTAACTTATTTTCAGTGGGCAGTCCTTTACCATGTCCCTGCTCTTACTGCAACCGAAATAGGAATTAGTGTCATGTGTGCACTCTCCACTGTGAGCACCGCCACACATAGCACAGTCCTTTATGGGACGCTGCATCTCACCACCGTTGCCCTTCTTGGGCTTGGGTCTGACTTCTCTAGGTGCTTTACTCCTATGAAAGTTAAGAGTTCCCTGAACTTTATTGCCCCTTTTTAAATCGGGGCTGCTCACGGACACCAAAGTGATTCCTGTTTCTCCCATTTCTATGACCTGCCTGATCATTAGGCATAGACCTCCTAGCATCACGAACACCTCTCTTCTTCCGGATGTCCTCTACCTACTGGACATGCACCATCAACCTAGAGAGGTCCATGTTTGTGTGGAGCATCTCATACTGACACACCTCCTCGAAATCTTCATTGATTCTTGTAAAGAAAGTGCTCATATCATCCAGTTGTTAGATACAACGGAAGTAGCATACCTTGACAGTTTAAAAAACATCAGGGAATACTGCTTGACATTCATGGATCCTTTCTTATAGTTGATAAAATCCTTAATCTTGGCCTACTCATATCTTTGGGAAATAATATCTCCAGAAAGACTGTCTTAAACAAATCCCAAGTGTCTAAAACTCTTCGCGCAAAACTCGACTGTCTTGCCACATCTTGCACCAAGTTTGTGAAACATCCTTGAGTTAATAGGAACCAACTCTACTTTCTCAGTATGTGTGGCCCCCATAAACACCAAAATCTTATGAACCTCATTCACAAGAGGATCCTCTGATGTCTTAGACCCAATAAAAAATGATGTTTTATCCTAGTAAATCCTCTCAGCCTGTCAACCATACTGCGAACAGGTGGGTTCTCCCTTTGAACATTCTTCCTGGTAACCTGATCAGTCATGGGATAGGCCTGCATAGTTATGGCCTGTGCCATCTGTGCAAAAGAATACCGCACCTCACCATTAGTCAACCCAATAGGGTTAACCGCCATTGTCTCTTCTTCAGCTTGAGCCTGGGCTGAAACCTTATTGCCCCTAGCAGCTACTCTTCCTCTCCTTTGACCAATTGTTCTTCTAGTATTCATAAAAAAAAAGGATTGATGTTAGACACACTCATAAAATGAACAAAATCAGACATTATGAAAGGCACGATAAGATCAAAAGATGGGAAATTTTCCTACGCATGATGTAGTCTCTAATCCAGGATAGTGGTGCACTTCACTACCTTGACTTAGAAACTAATCAATGTGGTTGATGTGAACTAATTATACTCAGAATATAACCTAGGGCATTAATACCTACATTGTCACGACAGGAATATAGATCCCAAACGAGACCGACGTCGTTACTTCCCAAAGGTCGCAGACAAGCCAACAAACGTAATTCTTACTTCATCTTGGTTATTTTTGCGGAAAATTTGAACTTTTTGTTTTCTTATTTCATGATAATTATTTTAAACTTAACATCAAAGGCTTTCACAAATAAAACATTTAATATAGAGATAATCAAATGTCGACACAGTTCATAATTTCATTAAACGTATTGTTCCCATAAAGGGACCAATACAAAGTCTGAAATGAAAGTAGAAATAATCACTAGTGGAACATGCTCCACTACATATGGCCTACATCTAAGATAGATAGTAAAAGTTGAATTCCTCAAAATCATGAGGGCTTACTATGTCAGTTTGAAGTCACCACGTCTGGATAGATGTAACGTCAACTTGTAAGCTATAGCGTCTACCTATGCCTTCTCCTAAAATTGTTGGATTGTATGGGATTAGTACACACTTTTACTGCAAGCACACACCAAGGACATGCATTAGTAAGAAAAAATATTTTCTAACAACATGACATATGGAAAGTCAAGTCAGTAGACTTGCCAAATTTTTATCAGGAAAGTTAGTGGACCAACCAAATTTTGATTAAGAATGTCAGTAGACTTTCCCAATTTGATTAGGAAAATCATTCCATGACAGTAACATGCATCATCATACGTATCATATTGCACACTACACATAACGTCTTACACATAGCACATATCGTTTTGCATATAGCACGTAACATCTTACACATAGCACATATCGTTTTGCATATAGCACATATCATCTTTCATATTATTTAGTCATATGCCATTGGAACCTTGGAATCATGGACTTGAAATTAAGACTTCCCATAATAAGGTTTCAAAATATGGGACATCAACTAGGGAGTATTCTTTAGCGAACACAGAGTCTGCTTCATTCGTTCATACTTCATTTCATTTAATTCATAGGCTAGTGTGAAAACAAGTAAGCCTAGGATGTAGTTTAAGATTTTCATCGGGTTCTTTCTGCAACGATCGAGAATAACCTAGTTCCATTACTTAAGTCTAGCTCACCTCTTGATTATCTTATCGTAAAACCTTTGGTATTATTCATTTCATTATGTGCATCATTTGAGGTTGGCCTTATTCATTCGTTGATAACTTTAACTTTAACCAACATAGATCATATGAGAATCCTAAAATCCAGTGTCTCCTCCACACCGAAAAGAGGTTGAATCATCGTCCAAAGTGACTCAAAACATACTAGCGTACATTTATACGCTCAAACTTACTTCCCAAATAAGAAGTAAAGCCGTCGTGTCAAGTAAATAACCCAACTAGTGATGTTGGATCGTTCCCACGAGGAAAATAGTCTAGACTTAACTTCAACTTGTTATTACTATTTCTTGGTCAATGACTTACTTGGAAAGTAAAAAACATAAAAAGGGGGGTTTCTATTTCTTAATGAGTGGAAATAAATTACAAACTTAAAGAGACACTTAACAGCTTTGACAGTTGGATTTTAATCAATTAATCAAGGTAACTAGGGTTTACGTGTTCCCCACAGGTTCATAACTTTATAATTCTAACAATAACAATTCTTTCCTAGTTTCTTGCATGCAAACTGATAAGTTATGTATTTCTAAATCCTTGGTCCGACATCTAGAAAATCTTACTCCGCACCTTGGTCTGGCTACGTGTGTTGCTATTCTAACCCTTATCCTTACCTCATATTAAGCATCGTATTCTATATTTGACTAAGTTATTACCTCGTACAAATCAATACTAGCCTATTAGATAGTATACACTAAATCTATGTTAATAATACTTTTCCTATTATCTACGTCCTTGGTCCGGCAAGTAGCATTAAGGCGATTACTAACGTTGGCCTTCCGTTAAAAAGACTTTTAAGCGAATGAATTATTAAAACATGCAAGACACTAATCTAGAATTGTTATTTTAGTTAGGGTTTATCTCATTATTTGCCTATGGTTCCCACAACCCTAGTTATGGAGTTTAGTAACTCAAAGCCATAAAAACAATATTCAAATATATTAAATACGAATTCATGTACTTACTTTAATGAGAAAGAATAAAATCCAAAGTTTGCTTGAATAATATCCAAAAATCTCTTGCAAGAATCTCAAAATCCAACACTTATACACAAAGTCTAAAAATCTGATGTCTAATCTCATAGAGTCTAACCTAAAAAATGAGGATTTTCGAAATATTTATAAAAAAACAAAAACCAAATTAAACAAGGATTCTAATTACTGGAAATCTGCCAAAACGCGGCTGGGTCGACGAACCATGCGACGGACCGTCATTGTCACGACGGACCATCATAGACTCCGTCGTCCCATACTTGTGCAATTTCTTCTATTGCTATCTTCATTTCCCTCGATGGCAAGTATGACGGACCGTCATAGGAACAACGGTCTGTCAACGGTCTTATTCAAAAAACACTTCAACTCTTGGAATCTGGGTACTGGGATCACTTCTCTCAACTTCACGATGAACCTGCAGTACGGACCGTCATAGCCACGACGAACCGTCACAAGCTTCGTAATCCCACACTTGGTCAGCCTTCCCCATCTTCCTTCAGCAGCTGCACTACACTGCAACCCACGGACCGTCACAAGCACGACGAACCGTCATCAGCTCCGTAGGTGATCTCTTCTGCAATTTTTACTCAAAATCTCTGCATTCAGCTTTGGAAAGATTTCCTGCAAAACAAAGAGAAACTTATATAAGAATTAGCACAAAAAGTCTTTTGGACACACTAAACTTAAGGAAAAAGTATTACTAATACCGTAAACCACGGTATATCAACAACCTCAACTTAAATTCGTTGATTGTCCTCAAGCGACGCACTATGACTCACTACACAATCTTTGTACAATAGTATCCATGTTTTATCTTTTTCAATCATTTGGCTATCAATCCCGATTAATCTCATTACATCTATGCATGCTATAACTGTTAGGATTGAATTTTGTGGGATCAGAACATGACACAGACTGACCACGCACTAACACCTATCCTCTTCAATTTCTCACCGAGGTGCTAACAATTCTTTTATTGTGACTACTGTCCTCACCTTAAATCAAAATCCTCCTTTTTCACACAATTATTTCAGATTGAGTATAAGGATTACTTTTCAACACTCACACTCAGAACAAAGTCACACTCATTCATATCTTTTGCCATAAGCTTGCCCTTATTTTCACTGCCTTAAGTTCGCTATACAACCCTTAGGATCATGATAGGACTTTTTTAGCTAGTAACATAGGCTCGGGGTCAGGTAAGGTATATTTTAGTATACTTTAGTGAATTTTTGCTCTCGTTGACATATCGGCTAAACCTTCCACTATCTCTCGTTTCATCTTGCCTAGTTTCTCATATTCTTTCACCTTGCTATTTTCTCTTCTTTCTTCATTTGTGTAAGTGACTGTGTTCTTTTCTTGCTTGTATTTCTTGTGTATTTTTCTTTTTCTTGACTTTTGTTTTCAGCTAATTCTTGAGTCACATTACTTTTGTTCTTTCTCTCTCTTTGTTCTTTCAACCCCACTTTCCAGAGCATTCCTCATAGTAGCCACCCTCAACTCATGGCTTTGTCATGAGTCAAGGTACACAATACCCAAAGTCAGGTCAGGGCATAACGAAGGTTGTTTATGCATTAGCCACCCTCAACTTATGCTTTTTGCATAAGCTGAGGTGCAAATGTCCAAGGAGGGACCAGGGCCAACACATTGTTCCCATGAAAGATCGATTGGGGTGTAAAAGAAAGGTCAAATTTTAAGCTCATATTATTTGGATCAAAGAAGGATAAATTTCATTTGGTTTCTTTTCTTTAGGCTAGAAATGGGCAATATTGAATAAGGGCCTATGATCCTTTCCTAATTGTCTATTACAGCTTACTTTTAGCAGGACTAGCCAGGCAAGTTCTAGCTCAGTACCAATAGTGGACTATTCAAATTTCCTCACACTCACTTGACATCTCATCACAATACCAGATTATGAGACACCTAGTTCGAATTTATGACTTAGGGTAATGCAATGGTGTAACTCTATTTCATGCTTAGAGCCACACAATTATCAGTTACTATGCCTAGTCATGCATTTTTTTCCAGTTTATCAGAATATCATTTTAGCCATCATGCTTCAAACTTTAACTATATACAAAAGATATAAACATGCCGGTTCAACAGAAAAAGTAATCAGTCTTTTGGGGAAAAAGAACACAGGCAAGAAAAACCAAAAGAGGATAGTGAATTGGGGTAAATGGATAGTGAGTGTTAGGGTGAAGTCTGAGTAGCCCAATTCACTATCCGCTTTTGGGGTTTTCTTGCCCTCTCTACCCACAAAATTTGATACGCTAAAACTTACTTCTCAAATAAGAAGTAAAGAAGTCGTGTCAAGTAAATAACCCAACTAGTGAGGTTTGGATCGTTCCCACGAGGAAAATAGTCTAAACTTAACTTCTTCTTGTTATTACTATTTCTTGGTCAATGACTTCCTTGGAAAGTAAAAAACATAAAAAGGGGGTTTCTATTTCTAAATGAGTGGAAATAAATAACAAACTTGAAATAGTCAGTTGGGGTTAAAAAGAAAGGTCAAATTTTAAGCTCAGATTATTTGGATTAAAGAAGGATAAATTTCATTTGGTTTTTTTTCTTTAGGCTAGAAATGGGCTATATTGAATAAGGGCCTATAATGCTTTCCTAATTGTCTATTACAGCTTAGTTTTAGCAGGACTAACCAGGCAAGTTCTAGCGCAGTACCAATAATGGACTATTAAAATTTCCTCACACTCACTTGACATCTCATAACTATACCAGATTATCAGACACCTATTTCGAATTTAAGACTTAGGGTAATGCAATGGTGTAACTCTGTTTCATGCTTAGAGCCACACAATTATCAGTTACTATGCCTAGTCATGCATTATTTTCCTGTTTATCAGGATATCATTTTAGCCATCATGCTTCAGACTTAAAGTATGTACGAAAGATATAAACATGCCGGTTCAACTGAAAAAGTAATCAGTCTTTTGGGGAAAAAGAACACATGGAAGAAAACTCCAAAAGAGGATAGTGAATTGGGTAAATGGATAGTGAGTGTTAGGGTGAAGTCTGAGTAGCCCAATTTACTATCCTCTTTTGCGGTTTTCTTGCCCTCTCTACCCACAATATTTGATACGCTCAATGTTACTTCTCAAATAAGAAGTAAAGCGGTCGTGTCAAGCAAATAACCCAACAAGTGAGGTTGGGAACGTTTCCACGAGGAAAATAGTCTTGACATAACTTCAACTTGTTATTACTATTGGTTGGTCAATGACTTTCTTGGAATGTAAAAAACATAAAAATGGGGGTTTCTATTTCTAAATGAGTGGAAATAAATAAAAAACTTGAAATAGACACTTAACAGCTTTGATAGTTGAATTTTAATCAATTAATCAAGGTTACTAGGGTTTACGTGTTCCCCACAGGTTCATAACTTGATAATTCTAACTGTAACAATTCTTTCCTAGTATCTTGCATGTAAAGTAATAAGTTATTTATTTCTAAGTACTTGGTCCGGCATCTAGAAAGTCTCACTCCGCACCTTGGTCCGGCTATGTGTGTTGCTATTCTAAACCTTATCCTTACCTCATATTAAGCATTGTATTCGATATTTCACTAAGTTATTACCTCTCACTAATCAATACTAGCCTATTAGATAGTATACACTAAATATATGTTAATAATTCTTTTCCTATTATCTACCTCCTTGGTCCGACAAGTAGCATTAAGGCGAGTTGTAACGTTTGCATTCCGTTAAAAAGACTTTTAAGCGAAAGAATTATTAATACATACAAGACACTAATCTAGAATTGTTATTTTGGTTAGGGTTTATCTGATTATTTGCCTATGGTTCCCACAACCTTAGTTATGGAGTTTAGTTACTCATAGCCATAAACAAAATATTCGAATATATTAAATACGAATTCATGTACTTACTTCATTGAGAAAGAATAGAATCCAAAGTTTGCTTAATTAATATCCAAAAATCACTTGCAAGAATCTCAAAATACAACACTAATACACGAAGTCTAAAAATCTGATGTCTAATCTCATAGAGTCTAACCTCAAAAATGAGGTTTTTCGAACTATTTATAAAAAAACAAAAACCTAACTAAACAAGGATTCTAATTGCTGGAAATCTGACAAAACGCGGATGGGTCGACGGACCACGCGACGGACCATCGTGGTCATGGCGGATCGTCATGGACTCCGTCGTTCCATACTTGTGCAATTTCTTCTGCTACTATGTTCATTCCCCTCGACGGCAAGTATGACGGACCGTAATAGGAACAACGGTCCGTCTAGGGTCTCGTTCCCAAACACTTCAACTCTTCGAATCTGGGTACTGGGATCATTTCTCTAAACATCACGACGAACCTGCAGGACGGACCGTCATAGCCACGATGCACCGTCACAAGCTTCTTAATCCCACACTTGGTAAGACTTCCCCATCTTCCTTCAGCAGCTACACTACGCTACCACCCACGGATCGTCACAAGAACGACGGACCATCATCAGCTCTGTAGGTGGTCTCTTCTACAATTCTTCACTCAAAATCTCCGCATTCAGCTTTGGACAGATTCCCTGCAAAACAAAAAGAAACTTCTATAAAAATTAGAACAAAAAGGCTTTTGGACACACTAAACTTAAGGAAAAAGTATTAATAATACCGTGAAACCACGGTATATCATACATGGGTATTTAACCCCACTAGATCCCTATATTGGCAGTATAGGTTCAAAGACTCGGAGATATTAGGAGACCCATACTGGCATGTCCCAAAGTCTCATCTCGTAAGAGTTACGTGAACCTCTACCCTTCTCAAAATAAGGCATCAATGCTCATAGCTAGTCTATCAGTGCTCAGTATAAAGTTCCATTACATTCAACTCATACACAGTGGAAGTTGTTTTCTAATATGAGGACATCATAGCACAATAGATGAATTCTCATCTCATCATTACTATTAAGTGTGTTAATCTCAATACTTTCATTAGATTGTTCATATAGACTTTTCTCTTCATTAACTTTACACTCTCATAGATGACTAAATTTTGGTAACATTTTCTTAGGCTCATTTGAGATTGCTCTCATCTTGTATATTAGCCTCATATCATGTTTTCACTATAATCGTTAGTATTAGTACATTGGATCTTCATAATTACACACCTCTTTTTATGTGAATGTTCATTTCATAATATGCCAATGCACTTGGCCATGTAGTGTGTTTCACACTATTACATAACCCTTCTAATGTTTCATAATTTCATTGTTCATATCATCATTTCATTATATTAGGCTCACTTACTTGTAACGTCTGCTAGAATTATGGGTCTCTATACATACAAGCCATGAGGCTTCAATCGTAATTCATTTAAGTGATTCATATCTTTCTCAGATCATGTGGTACAAGACTTATGTATCTTGTATATATGTAAAGATCTCAATTTTAATCTAAGTAGGCAACATTATTTGTAAATATTTAATTCACGTATGACTTATGTATCCATATGGAATCGGAAAAGGGAACCCGATTTCAAATCCCTTCGATAACAATTATCTTTTTTTATTTTGGTTTTATACATACGACTTAGGGACCCAAGGTCAAGACCCAACACCTTCATTTTATTTTTCCTTAATTTCTCTCTTTTTTCGCTCATTGGGACTGAGAGTATATGGGATCGAACCCCCACAACCTGATTTTCTTTTTTATTCCCTTCTCATTAATATCTCTCCATTTGGCCGAGGGGGTGTGGGTTCGAACCCCCACAGAACCACTTTAATTGTCTCTCCTTATTTTTCCTTGGTTCATCCTAGAGGTCATGGGTTCGATTCCCACACGCCTCAATTATTATTATTCCTCCTTAAATACGATTGAGACGTGGTGGGTTTGAATCCCACTCATCTCATTTCTTATTTGTTTACTTCATTTTCGGATCAAAACACATGGGTTCGAATCCCACATGCCACATTCTCTTTTTCTTACATTTTTTCAATGAATTTGCACAGGGTAAGTTCACGGTTTTGATTCTCATTGGCCTCACATATTTTAATTCATTTTTACATAGCATGATAATCCCCTTAGCTTGGCCCAAACTCATCAATAAGATGCTGGAAATTTTTACAACATAGTTTCTCACCTCTTTCACATTAAATGTTTAGACGTTTCAAGTAGATTGTAGTGAGTTCTTTAGGTGCATTTTCATGGATTCATTTGACTATTAGTTTTCACTCAAATAAGCATTTTTACATCACTTATGAACATCACCATTTAAGAAAGTTTATGCAAATGAAATACAACCATAAACATGTAATTTTTTCGAACATTAATGCAAAAGTGTATATCACTTAATTTTGGACAACATTCTCAATATTCACCTAATTCCGAACATACACACATAAAAATAAACCTTTATGAAAACACATTACATGTCTAATTTGTACCAGAAAACATACCCAACCGATGATTTAATGGGAGCTAGTGACAACGACATGCAACAGGGAACAACCCTAGTTTTCGGAATAGATTCGTCTAAATCTTAGGGGTCTCTTGGGAAAGGTATCAATAGAGAAGATAACCCATACCTTTTTGACGTTCAAACCTTGACTTGTTGCCCAAAGAACTCCAAACATACATCCAACAAAGAAATTTCAACACCAACTCGACCGACTACCTTCTCTTTGCCTACATGATTGATTTCGTTGTTTGTTTTTATCTTTCTTGGTGAGCTCTTAAAGTGTGAAGAACATGGTTTATTGTTATGTTCTTGAAGTTATTTTGGCATTGATACTGTGAAAGAGAAGAGAGATATTGTTCGTGAATGTTGAGGAGGTAAACGTGAGAGAGTGAGAGTTTCATTAGGCTTAGGAGTTTAGTTTAGGACTTAGTCAAATAAGGTGTTATTAAATGATAAAAAATCTTATTCCCCATTTTATTAAAATCATCTAATCAATAATAAATATTAATTAATTACATCAATTTACCAACTTAAATTAAAAACAATTTAGTTCACTACTTCTTCCTATGTTCGAACCTGGGTGGAGAAAGACCTCATTCTAAGAGCCAATTTTCGTCCCTCCTCCATTAAATTTCCCTCCACCTTATTAATTAAACAATTAATTATATATTTGGAGTAATTACAATACTACCCTTAGCCTGGAAAAAGACCATTTTATCCCTATACCCTCCAAACCAAAGATTTTCCCTTTTTAAATCCTGTAAAGACTCATTCAGCTAAATCTTCATATTCGGGAACCCTACATGTCTGGACCCTACCTTTCCTAGCTAAACTAACTCCCCTTGTTAGTTGGCTTGACTGTTGTAAGGGTTCAGAGGTGTGGTTCTACGCACATCAATCTGTGTGAACATTTCTAATCGTAGCCATTCTAGACACACTAAGCATTATTTAGCATAGCAATTTTTTAAGGTTTGTTACTATATAAAAAGGTGTGGACAGCTGAGACACATAAGCAACTAGTTGTTGAACCTTTTGGTCGTCCCTTGACGTTCGACTTCCAAAACACTTCAAATATTACACGCTGCCTCTAAACAGTAATATAAGTCATTTTACGACCTTATAACCTTGATACAAACATGTTAGGATTTAGACACCCAAAATCTTTTTAGGGTCTTACAGTCAAGATCACACGGTGCTAAGCTAAGTTCCATTTATTGAAAACACTTTATTAAAATTAGTTATATTATTTACAACTGGGAAGAGTCATCTCCTCATATGCTAAGCTTATAGGACATATATGAGAATTCATCAACCTATATCATGTGAGAAACCCTTTCACATGGACATAGCATATGTAAGAACCTATCTAGTTTAGGGTACACTTGAGAACACTTTTCAAGGCCCCTCTATTTCATATATTTTCATACATGTGTTTGTGTATACTTATATGTGAGCAAACCATTCACATTACACATAAATGTCACACAAGTTCGTATATCAATGCATAAGTCTCTTGGAGTAACTATTAGAGAAAACCTTTCATATCAATACTCTAAGACACTATGAATATTCGTATTTCATCGTATCATCTTTTTAGCATCATAGAATATTATTCATATTCATAGGACGTTCATAGTATGTTGTTTATGTACTTGGAAGACCAGCCTAGGAAGTATCCTATAACGGCACACATGTGCAATGTATAGACAAGGTCCCATACCCTAGCCCGTACTAGTACAACTATCAAGTCATCCTAGTTAATGATATACATAACATGTTTCGCACACATGTACCTTACATGCATAGTAGAAGACCTTTAGTGAATATGAGATAAACCTTTCATTAGACACTATGAACCTTTACTACATTGGAAGCATGCATAATGTGTGAGTGTGTGTGTAAGTTGGTCAACATGATAACATAATGGCTATCAACAACACATTTAGGCAGCCACCATCTTAGTACAACAATGCACCAAGAAGCATAGACCACACAGCACAATTAAGCATAGGAGACTAACTAACTTCACATCACATTCAAGACTCCTAACCATAGATATTCACACATTTAAAAAGGGTTCATGGATAAGGTATTATTAATTTTTAATAAATCATCAATTTAAGCACCTACACTTTACCCTGACATAGATATACGCATGCTTATACAATAGCCATATAACCTAGATAAAATTTAGAATAAGAAAGTAGGCATAAGCTTCACATAATGTGATCATCATAACCACACATTCATAAAATCATCAAGTTGCCTTCAAGGCCATAATTATCAGATACATATTATAATAAACTAGAACACCACTCCATAAGTGGACCATACCACACAGTCTCATACAATGCTTCGTCATTTATCAATACTATAAGAAAAGTAGAGAGGAAGAGCCATTCTTACCAAATCATGAACGTAGGATCATCATTGATCATTACACCTTTTTAATCATCAATTCATGTATAGAGGAGTATTTAAATTTACTTTAATAATGAAAGAAACCATGTACAAGTCGCTACAAGATCATACTACAACCTAATACAATACGTCACCAATATACTAGAAGATTAAGAGTCATAGATAATCAACCAAATTCCTTAGTATTGTTCATAAATCATAGATTATAAATAACTTACTTTTGGGGCAGTATCTACAGAGATAGAGCATCACTGACTCATGCTTCATCTACAATAGAATATAGATCACAACATATACATTACTCAATCAAGTGTATAGGCTAGAAGAACCTTAATCAACTTTTACTAATTCAATTTGTTATCTACTAATATTGGATCAATTATACCTAATTAGAATCACATTACACATATAGGCAGTATCTAGGACAATTAACCATTATCGAGTCACATAGAACCTATCATAACGTTAAGATCACAAGTTACTACTTGATAGACTAGCCTTGTTCAAAATCTTCAAACCTGACCATCATTGATCAGTTCCCAAAAATTTGTCATCAATACACATACTAGGAAGTAGGTATAATCAGATTTACATGATTGAATCACAATTTGATATAGATGAGATCAAGATCATAATGCCATACATAGGCTAAAATCCAGTTTATGAGAAAACATGGGTTCGTCATACCATTGTATTAAAATCACAACTAAATTAGTAGATAATAATCAACAAATTAATATTATGTCTTTGAAATCAATTTGAGAAAGAACCCATGGCTAGATTGATGAAGAAGAGATTTGATCATGAAACTTCTTAGAAAATTTTGAAGAGGATTCTCTAGATGAAATATTAACTAGAGATGAAGGATTATCGTACCTTTATAAGATGCAGAAACCACTAAAAATATGTTAATAACCCATGGAAATTCCATCTACAAGCTTACCTTGAATTTGACCTTCAATGGAGGTTTCTAGGGAGGATATTTAGGGAGAGGGAGGTTTTGATTTTTAATGGAAAATTGGGTATGGGCTATTCACGTTTTTAACAAACCTAATATACCCAAAAATAGGTAAATAAACCGCCTATGATTAGGTCAGCACATGGGGTGAATTTTCCATTCACCCCATAATTAGGCAGTGTGCATGGAAGTAATAGAAACCTGCATCAACGGGCAGCCATCTAAGCCACGTTAGCCCATCCATGGACCGTTTGTGGCTTCTGTCGTTTGGGTATTAGGTTGTTCTTTGGGTAAGCCTTCCCCAGGATAAGATTCCATAGGCGCCTCACCATTGACATGGCGTCATTCAACAAACGAGGCGTCGTTTGACTCAGTTCATTGCCATTGCCAAGGCAATATCTTCACAAATTTTGGGTTCTTCTGAGGGCTTCTTGCGGGGCCCTTAGGGAGTCGTTCCGTGAAGTTTCAAACATATAAATGAACTTTAAAAATTCAAGGAATGTCGACATAAGTTTTACCCAAAACAATTACACGCAACACCTTCAAGATATGCTAGGCACACTCAAGACACACACATGCATGTCTTAAGGGAAAAATTTTGAACGGCTTCGATGTTCTTGACTGTTTGACCGCCAAACTTAATAAACTAAAAATACTGACTATAAAAATTATTATAACTCATATAAGGACCTCATAAGATTTTGACACACACATAAGCACATAAAAACTTATAAGTCCCCTTAGATGACTAGTCGTTGAACGTCTTCGTTTTCCCTTTACATTTGACTTCTTAATGACTTCAAATCACCCATTCATACTTAAAAAACAAAATTAACTTGTTAAAAAGATCATAGTAACACGTGAGGCTCTATAAAACCTAAATCATTTTTGGAGTCTTAAAATATCCCACAATAGGGAACATTCGTACTCGAATGACACTTAGAACACTTTACTTACATCAAGGACATCAATTAATCATAAAGCATCTCAAAAAATTCATAACATGATCATATAGAAGTTAATGCACCAAACATACAACGAATACAACTTCAAACCATTTAGCACTTAATGCAACATAATCAAGAAAAACCTTTATTCACTTAATCTTTAATGCATCAAACACATAGGCTCATATCATCTTAATAGGTGGAACATTTTTCTCCTAATCATAAAATGGTATTTATATTTCATTTATATTAAGATCTCATATTGAAACGATCTTTAATCACACTTAGGCAGTTTCAACAACACTCAAGAAACAATTAGGCACTCATACTTCAACGCACATAGACATTAGTAAGATAGGTTGACAATGGATTCTTATTAGTTAGACCTCATGCCATGACATTCATACTCAAACATACCATGTCTAGTTGTGTCCATGAAGGAATGTCCTTCTCCTCAACACACTTACATGTCTCATGAGTTCAAACCCAAGCAAATGCACAAAGGTCAAATTTATTGTTCTCTATTAATGGAGAGTATAGAATAAACACTTCAACCCACCTCCATATCACTCTTTCTTCTTCAAATTTAGAGAGCTGATTAATAATTCTCAAAATTTGTAGGACTGCTATTCACACTATATCTTTAACTTTTAAATTTTTTATTATTATTTAAATTAGTTTCTCATTAAAGTATTATTTTACATATAATGTCAATTATCTAATTTTCATATTTCTTTTGAAATGTAATGTAATATTATTAAGAATATATTATTTAACATATAGTACTTTCATCCTTAATTAATAGTATTTTATTTTTTTTCTATTTTAATCAATAAAATCATTTGATTTAATTATTATGTTTCAATATAAAGTATTAAAAAATGATATTGTTAAACATGTTAATTTAAAGATATAATGCGAAATATGATAATTTAAATACAATATAACAATTAAATGCATAAAATAATAATTTAAATACAAGATAAAATACAATGAAAAAATTGATGCGCGATGAAACAAGAATCATGCTGAAAATATGTTGAAGAAGTATTCAGATTTTGCTATTCCTTTTCGCAATTATTGTAGAACCGTCACATTTTTAATTAAAAAACTACATGATATAATAACTGCATTTTATATTGCACAACATGATTATTGAGGATGAACATGATTATAATGTATCAATTGAAGATGTCGTAGATGCTCTAACTCCTACGACAAAAATGGTGATAGATGAAAATATCAAATTTGACGATTTTATTCTAGAGATACAAAAAATAAGGACAAAGATGTTTGTTGTAAGCTCTGTAATGCATTAACAGAGAATTCATGGGAACTCGTAACAATTTAGAAAAAGTTGAGAACTCTATATTTGGAGCGTAAATATAGTGTGTGGTTGGAGATTGCCACCTTTTCAACAATTTTCTCAAAGAGACAATTGCAATGGCACAAGGAAACTAGTATTGTCTATAGTTTCGTCATCATGTTGTATTATAAATCTTCAAAGAATTTTACTTTTACGGTGATTAGTAAAAAATATATCTCTGCAACAATCCAAATATAGAAATAGGTGATAAAAACGTGACAAATTTTATCTTATTATTCTTTTTTACTTACTAGTTGATGCAATTAAGAATAAACATTGGTTTATATCTTAAACCAGGAATCCAGATGACTTCAATAGAAGAAGACATAATTATTTATGTCAAACAACAAAATTAAGAATTAGAGAGGTGGATTTACCAAAACAAAAGTAGCCTATATGCACTCGTGTATAGTAAAAAAGATTATCCTTTTCCTGTAATATCAAATGCAAATAGTACAAATTGAGCATCTGGAGATGCTGTAATCACATCTACCCTGAACTGAATCTTATAAAGTTGCATTGTATTGTTTGTTTAAAACTATCCAAGCAAATCTGTTACAAAAATTTCACAATATTACCTAAAGTAATGATACTCAAATATCTCATGTATTAAACATTTGACATATATAGAATGCATTTGTAACAAAAAGGTCACTTATCCAGTAGTCAATAAGTGCTTTCAAGCATAGCGATTAACAATCCATATATTTTGGTCAGTATGTATTTTCTCAGTTGAGCATAAGTAGCACATGGTGATATTTCATGAAAAACCTGTTTAATTGAGATACTCTACTGTCTAAGAATAAAATACTTGAGGTATGAACAATGGATATAATAAAAGTTTATCACTATTGCCATGTTACAATACTCTATAAAAAAGAGTTTATACTCTTGCCTATATGTGCATTTTGTAAGATGGTTTGCTCCCATCCCAATTTTGGGCGAATGAGTGATAAACGGTTTAAGTGTAGAGATTTCTTATAGATTATTTTTATGTCTTACTAAGACAAACCATGCCTCATGAATGATAAATATATTAGGAAATACATCTCATTGAAGCTTATGTTAGATATTGTTCTAGGGTGTTGCATGTCTAACTTAGGCAAAACATGTTTTCTGAGTGCGGTTATGAAATCATTGATATACACAATGTTGCTTCTTTATCTCCTTGTGTTGAACGATCATGTCTCACCATGTCATAATAATGATCAACTTAGGAGATGCTTTGATTTTGATCCATTTTGATTTAACAAACTCCTTTCAAGTGGAGTGAGTTTTACCTTTTAAAAAATAAGGCATTCGCCTAAAGCCCCCAAATTTTGGAGCCCCATGTTTTTTTTCACGAATTGATTATTTTTAAAAAAAAATTTATACAATAACTAAATATTTATGATAAAAAAAAGATAACTTTATTATAAATTAATTAATGTATCCACTTTAACATTTTTTGTACTTTGTTAAAAATAAGAAATAACAATAAAAAGTTTTGAACAAAAAGAATTTATAATTCTTTTTGTTTCTTTTTAAATTTTAGTTTCAAGCATTACTTTAAACATATTAAAATTATGTATGACAAGTCATCAACTTTTTAGTCACATTCTGTGGTTCTAGCTATTATCTTTATTTAATATTTATCAACTTATTACTTATATCATTATGTTAACATTACATATAATAGTTGTCTAATTTAAATGATGTTTTTCAATGTTGAGTTGATAAAATCTTACATAAAACTAGTAACAAAAAGAATAATACTAGGTACTAATAATATTTATCTAAATAGTGTAACTGTATTCTTTTTGAATAAATACATATCTAAAGTGAATTTATGTTTAAGACCGCAAATTGAAATTTTGCTTTGGACCCCTTCTTAACAGATTGTAATTTCTTGTTTCAGATTATGTGAACGGATTCTGTGTAGTTTGCATTATTTGATATCTTATCAACTTTTTTTTAATGTGTTGTTGCTTTTGTTATGTCTTTTCGAGCAATTTTTCAACCAATTTAGAGGTATCCTCTCTGATCTCTTGTTTTTTTACTCAACTGAATATCATCACACATGTGTGATGATATCCAGTTGAATAAACAAACAATACATGAGAGAGGATACGTCTAAAATGGCTAACAAGTTTCCCTGGGAATACATAGTAAAATCAAGACATGAAAGGTTATTAAGTTCTCGGTTAATAAAAAACACACAAAACTCGTTCACATAACCTATAGCAATAAATAACAATTAACTAAAGTAAAAGCCACTCCACTTGGCGCGATAGGTTTCTTCACTCTAAATAGATCAAAAGAAAGACAAATTCTAAGTTTATTTAAGCTATTGCATAACAATTTTTGATTTTTTAATGCAAGAATCTGAAGCAACACAAGCGTATGCATGGAAAATTTCATAACAACATTCTGAAAAAAAGTGCTCCCTATGTTAGATTACAAGATAAATTTTCAAATTTTATTCTCTTTAACCTACCCAAAGAGAAATATTTTCTCATTAACCTAACCAAAGAGAAACATAAGTATAAGATATGATATTTTTAAAGTATATATCCATTAAATCGTACTGGTTACTTGCTTCTTGAACCATTCATGAAATTTTTAAAAATGCAAGTTGTAAGTTGTTGGGCAAGCGGCGTTTGTAATTCAATAGCTTGATTCACTTATATTCTCATTATACATGTAAGTTAGATTTAAACAAAACATGAAAAGAATTTATATAAGAAAAAGCACATTGTACATTCAAGTACTACATATAAAGAATATATTATGTATAATCAGAGTAAATAAGTCATTCCCTTGAAGCCAATAGGCAAAGATCCATGTGCGGGAATTTCAAGATCACCAAGACTTCATTCTTGAACTCTTCAATTTGTTGTCTTGAGAAACTATATAAATGTTTAAATCTATAATTATTACATTCAAAAAAAAGACTAAAAACACATTCGATATAAAATATTCAATGTTGATTAAGAAAGAATCTAGAGAAATACAATTGAACCGTAAAAAATAATAATATTGATTATGTGTCAATTAATAGTTGAAACTAGCAACTTGGAAGCTGTTTTCTGTTATTTTTCCTCCCTCTCATGCATGCACCTAAAATAGAATGCATTCACGCTCTTTGCCGCATCACCATCGAGGGAGGTCGAGATTATCAATTTACAATGTTCGATGAGCTAATTCGGTCAACATAGAAATTAGATGTGCACTAAATAAAATTTGATAAGTTTATTGACTTTCCAATCTAATTAGCCACCTTATAAAGATTTTTCTTAGATTTAAATGAAGAAATGGATATATAAAGGTGAAGATCTTATTAATTTTTCATATATGAAATTTCAACTAAACAAAAATTAGGATTGAGAATCTTTTTAACTTATAGGGGTGTTAATGAAAACCTTTGTTAGAGAAGTGGTGATGTGTTGTTTGCAATTGTGATGACTTTATTTGTTAATGCCGTGATGGGATCCCAATAAACAATTACTAAAGCAGGTCAATAACAATGCTCACATGGTGGCGCTATAAATACTTTTCATGGTGTCAAAAGAAGAAAAGGAAATAGACCAATGAATATTTATTTTTGGGGGAGGGGCAAGCTACCAGGAAAAGGATAAATAAGAAGGAAGATCAGCACGATTCCGAGTGTTATTTCCTATAATATGGGGTTAAGGGATTGTTTAAATAGTGATATAATTTTTACGTATCATTTATAATATGGGCCTTTTGTGGTAGCACTTAAAAAACGATCAATTTTAATAGCATTTGTGTTTCAAGTGTATTTACAAATGATTAAAATAAAAACAAAATGTTGATAAATATATTAAAAAACACTCTCTATAGATGACCAAAACTACCGCATTCTACACCGAACAACAACCCCTGAACACCCCCCCCCCCCCCGATCCACCGGAACAACCAAATTTGTCTAATACCATGGCAGAAGATAATAAAAGATCTAAGACCTTCAAAGAAGTGCTGGATGACAAGAGACTAAATTAGATCTATGGAAACTCCAAAGCACAAATAGCCTTTGGAAGGAAATATTGAAATTAAAAAAGTTATGAAATAATCTTAATGAAGATGATAAAAGCATATTCTACCAACTATTGTGCATATCCGTCATTTTAAAGTCTTCGAGAAACGGGTAACACGTGCATTCCTAGAGAGAAAATTAACAGACATTTTGAAGTTGACAAAGACAATAACTCTAATAAATGTACAATGAGACTACCACATTGTAAAAATAAATCAGTTGCAATAAATGCAAAAAAAAAAATCATGAAGAACCTTGATTAGTCGCGGAGAACTTCCTATCTGTCAAAACATGGAAACAAAACTTCGTCCTCCACAAGTCAACTCTAACGAATATAACTAATGGGATAGATTACCCCAGTTATAAATAGAATAATATGATAAAAACATAACAAAAAAGGTGAGGAAGAAACTAGGGGCATTGCTCAAGATTGACACTTGCACCTCCACCACAATCAAAAGGCGGTATGGAAAAATCTATATCCATGTCCCAATTGAGGTTAGAGTCAAAATAAAAGTGGTGATTGGGAACCATAAGAAAAGTGTGTATTGGTGTGGTAGAATAGTCCACACCCTATGGAAATGCATTGAAAAAGCTAACTATTTAGAAAATCCTCACTACCCTCCACTGTAGGAAATATGAAAGGAAATATACTATCTTAAGAAAATGCTTAAGTTTATTATAGGCTACTTAAGGCCACTTGAGATGATTACAATCATCAACTACCTCACTATTTATACTACTCAAATTAGAAAACAAAAAGTCTTGCACAAATAACTAAATAAATGTATGACAATTTACTAGATACATGTATTACGAAATTCTAAAAAGACTTCTTGAAAAAACTAAGAGACAATTTTGGAAGACTAAACATTGATGCATTAATTCCAACACTCCCCCTTAATGCATTAGCTTTATAACTCCAATGTGTTCTCGAAGATAGCAAAATTTTTCTTTAGGAAGTGCTTTGGTGAAGATGTCAGCAAGTTGTTCTCCTGTCTGACAATAATGCAAGTGAATTTTGCCTTTCTCTTGTGCTTCTCGGATAAAATGATACTTGATGGAAATATGCTTTGATATTTCATGGATGACTGGATTCTTGCCAATTGCAATTGCTGATTTGTTATCAAAATATAGAACTGTCCCTTTTTTTGTTTTTCACCAATGTCTTCAAATATTCTCCTAAGCCAAATAGCTTGAGAAGTAGCCTTGGATGCTGAAACATATTCTGCTTGGACAGTGGATTGAGTAACAACACTTTTCTTTTTTGATAACCAAGAAGAAATGCTTGATCCAAATAAGAAAGTATAACCAGAAGTACTCTTCATGTCATCTATACTTCCAGCCCAATCACTATCAGAATTACCAATTATGTTCAAATTTCCACCAAATTTGTACATTATCCCATAATCCATTGTTCCTTGCAAGTAGCGTAGAACAGTCTTTGCAGCTCCAAAATGCACTTGACTTGGTTCTTGCATGAATCTGCATAATAAACTAGCAGCAAATATAATATCTGGCCTTGTTGAAGTAAGATATAACAAACTTCCAATCAAACTCCTAAAAAGTGGGCTATTAACTTTGTCATCATCTTTTCTAAACTTCTCATTTGCTGCTAATGGTATGGCCACAGACCAGCAATCCATCATTTTGAATTTTTGAAGAATACTTTTAGTATACTTCTTTTAAGAAATGAAAATTCCTTCGTTCACTTGAAAAACATCGATGCCCAAGAAATAATTTAGCAATCCAAGATCACTCATTTCATATGCTTGCATCATAGATGTTTGAAATTTTGCATCATCTTTCCATCATTTCCTGTAAAGAGCAAATCATCCACATAGAGATAAACAATAATAATGCTGCCATGTTCTTTCTTCATATACAAAGTGGATTCACTTTTACTCCTCTGAAAATTATTTTTCAGAAAGTATGTACCAATTTCATTATACCAGGCTCCTGGAGCTTGCTTCAGCCCGTAAAGAGTTTTTGTTTTAGTATATACAGCTTTTCTTCTCCCCCTTGAACAAAAAATCCTTGAGGTTGCTCAACATAAATCTCTTCATCATGTTTTCTATTCAGAAATGTTGATTTAACATCAAGTTGAAATATCTTCTATTTCATTTGTGCAGCAACTTCAATTACAGTTCTAATTGTCTCATGACGAGCAACTGAACAGAAAGTTTCATAAAAATCAATACCTGGTTTTTGCGTGAAGCCTCTAGCAACCAACCTTGCTTTGTGACTTTGAGTATCTCCTTGTTGATTGAGTTTTATTTTGTAAATCCATTTTTGACTTACAACTTCTCTTTCTCTAGGAATAGCCACAGGCTCCCAAGTATTATTTTTTTCGATCATTCGAATTTCTTCTTCTATGGCTTTCTTCCATACATGATGCTTTATTGATTCTTCATAATTTTCTGGCTCAACACTGGCAAAATTACATATTTAATAAATGTCACTCAACTTTTTTGTTCCTCTTGGAGGCGGTTGTTCATTATCTGAATTTGGGTTTTGTCCACCTTGAGAGACATCTTCATCTTTCTCATCCTTTTCTTGATTTGAAGATATGATAGTAGTATTTTCTATATTTTTATCCTCCTAATTCCATGTTGTTTTTTCATCAAAAATGACATCTTTACTAACAAAATGTTTGTTAGTTTTGACATCGAGAAGCCTATATCCTTTTGTAACATCACTATAACCAAGAAATACACATTTTTGACTTTTTTCATCTAATTTTATTCTTTTCTCAGCAGGTACATTGGCATAACAAATACGTCAAAATTTTATGAAAGGACTTACAGAAGGTTTAATTCCACTCCAAGCTTCAACTGGTGTCTTGTCCTTTAGTGCCTTTGTTGAACACCTGTTAAGGATGTGAACTTCTGTATGCACTTCTTCTGCCCAAAAATATTTTGGCAGCCCTTTCTCATTCATCATAGTTCTGGCCATTTCAACAATTGTTCTATTTCTTCTTTGAGATACACCATTTTGTTGAGGAGTATATCCTGTTGTAAGTTGCTTCTGAATGCCTTCACTTTTGGAATTTTCTTTAAATTCTCGACTTGTTTACTCACCTCCTCGATCATTGCGAATGGTTTTGATGCTGCAACCATTTTCCTTATCATCTTTACTTCAACAATGACTTGATTTTACTCAATTTTATCATAAATCTTTCAATAATTATCTCTAAACACAAGAGAATAACCATTTTCCATGAGTTGACCAACACTAAGCATATTTTCTTCCAAGTCAGGAACATAAAGAACATCATGAATTTTCTTACCACATCCTTTCATGTAGATCGAAATATTACCTTTACCTTTTGCATCAACTAAGGCTCCATTCCCCATCTTCACATTAGTAGTGATGTTATTATTAATTGAGAAGAAAGCCTTTCATCTCCAGTAATGTGATTACTACAACCACTATCAACATACCATTCATTGCTTTTATTGAAGCATCAGATTGAAAAAAAAAGAAAAGATTTTCTTCCCTTTCTTCCTCTTGTTTTTCACAAAAATTTGCTTGCTCCCGTTTTTTGTGCCAACAATTCTTTTCAACGTGGCCAAAATTTTTACAAAAGTTACATTAGGGCTTTCCTTTGTGCCAACATTTTTCGGCATTATGATTAGTCTTTTTGCAAACTTTTACAAAAGAGACTAGAGTTTTTCTCACCTTTTTCTTCAGCTTTATTGGAAGAACCATCATGATCCTGCTTCTTTTTTTCGCTTTTTATTTTTCTTCTAATGATTTATTGAGAAATTTTGAGAATTCTCATTTATTTTAGACTGGAAAGTCGTCTCTTTGGGTTGATCTTCACGAAAATATCTTTGTTTCTCGTATGCACGAAATGATCCAACTAGCTCTCTGATGGAAAGCTTAGAAAGATCTTTCGTCTCCTAAGTGATAGCAACGATGAACTCATACTTTTCTGTGACACTTATTAGAATCTTTTCCACAACTTGTTGGTCAGAATTTCTATCACTATTATTTCTCATTTCATTAACAATATTCATGACTCTTGTGCAATATTCATCAATTTTTTCAGATTCTAAGACCCTTATTAGAGTATGATACTAAACACCGGTTCCCCTATGCAATCACTAGCTGACTGTGCAAATATTAATGAAAAAACAAAAAAAAACAAAAAATACTATAATTTGAAGAGGGGGACGCAACTCTTAACTCTAAGGCCAATGTCACAGCTGTAAAAACATGAACACTACCAACTAAATGCTTTTCATAACCATTACAGAAGAGAGAGAAAATCCAAAAAAGAAAATCCCATCATGGCTAGTAATGACGCGACCTTAAATCTGATGGGTAACATAGAGCCCCACGACATGATGACTAAATATCCCCTTCCCTTCCCTAATTCTCGAATGATCAAAATAGCTGCTGCAAACCATACTCAGGGTATTTATCACCCTCATTCAAATGACAGGACAATGGAAGTTGCATCAAACATCTATCAAATTAATACAAACATGATGGATGATGATACACCTACAAATACAACTAAGCAAAAGGACTTAGACAACAACCATAATAAGTATGCATCCATCCAAATGCCACCACCAAATATACAAGAAAACCCATTGAACTTCATGACAGAGCCGATGACAAGCACCACACTCCGACCTCCTCGCTAAAGCTAGCACTGCAAGACAATCATCAAACTTTCCAAGTTATGAAAGCAAGAAATTGAGTGACACTAATCGTCATAGATCCGGGATACCTAGCAAAAATCATCAAGCATGGGATCAATAAAGTAACAACATAATAAGGCCAACAAATATCGATGCAGACACAAAGATAAACCCAGATATGTGGAAATAGGAACACAATCACAATGGAGGAACTAAGTGTATTGATGAACGACACATTCCACAGCCTCCCCTTCTTTCAAACTCTCTCATACCTAATTAGTGCTTAGAGTCTTTCCTTCTTACCTAAAATACCTCAGGAGGTCTAGAACATACTATACTCACAAATACCATAAATAGAAGGAGAGAATAACAACCTAGAAGGAATGGAAACCTCAATCCTAGAACTGATAAGAAAAAAAAATTAGGAACGAGAAGAATGTTTTTTTAGAACTTGGAAAAAAAAGTATGGAGACGTGCATCTTGGAGATGTTATTCTTCAAGGAGTTCGAGGAACCCTTCAACATTAGAGTAATAGTCTAGTATCCACATGAGATTAAGCGATGCACCTTGAATTTGAGGAACGAGAAGGAACTATCCATGCAGTAGTGGTACAGAACCCCATTTGAATATACATCTCGAGTGGAGAACGTGAATGGGAACGGCTTGTAGGAGTAACAACACAACATGTGTTTTGATGAATTTTATTATGTGGAACAAGATAGGAGCCGATAACGCGATCTTAAGGCGATGGTGTAGTGCAATGGTGAACATTCACATGCCCTTGATGCTCGTTTTACATGAAAGAAAAATTAATATGCATCAAAGCCTTACTGATTATCTCAAGTTTGACTCGCGAATCTAGTTTTCTAAAAATGGTATCTCAGAACAAATAGTTATAATGTTAAACTGTGACACACTGAAGCTGGAAAACTTGTCAATAACCCCCAAGGAATCCTTATCTTTGTCAATTTATTATCGTACTCCCCCTCTTTCTTTTATTATAGTCGTCTATGCTATTCTTCTCTTCAACACTAGAACTTACATCTGGAAAGAAGTAGGTAGCCTCTCAAATACAAATTCACGAGAGTGGCTCAGGTGGAGACTTCAATAATGTCCCCCATGCCAACGAAAAGCTAGGAGGGATTAGCATTAATAACAATAGGGTTAGTCTCTTCTTGAATTGCTGGAATGAATGCAAAATTATGTACATAGGACATAAATATTGTTAATATAATTTGACTAACAAGAGATATAGGAATAGAAGCAACCTTGTCTTTGAATGACTATATAAGTGTGTTTGAAATGATGCCTAGATAAAGCTTTTCCACGACTCTATAATAGCCCACTTTCCATGAAGCATGGTTGACCACTTCCCTATGATCATTACACTTCATAAATAATGGTCTAAAACTATTCAGAACGAAGAACATGTGGATGTGGGAACCCATCTTTCAAACCCCTAGTCCAATATTAGTCTGATAACCAAGATACTTTTTATGCATCCATAAATCCATTCAAAAAAGAGGCCACCTTTTTGAATACCTTTGCCTTTGGAAACATCTTCAGAAACATCAGAATAATTATTTCAAGATTTAATTAGATTAAGAGGTCCCTAAGATACCTCAATAGAGCCTTCCTTCAAGGGCTATATTCTAGTCTCCTTCAAGAGTACAAAAACCACCTAGCTACTTAGAAAGAATTTATAAAAAACATGCCTAATATAAATTGTATTAGAGAGGGTGATGCAAACACAAATATCTTGCAAACATCTAGAGTAAATATAAGGAGAAGAAATTGTATCACCTCAATGAAGGGTGATAGTTGAAAGCTAATCGATTACTAAGATCAACTCATTAACCACATAACTAAATTCTTCAAACCCTTTACACCACTAAGAACAACAAATCCAATAGAAAAAAATCAATTATAGTGGAAACGACCTCTAAGGAAATGTACAATTCCATTGACTCCCCCCTTGGATATAATGAAATCACTAATTCCGTCAAGTCCTTTCACCCCCTCAAAGCCCCTAGGATTGATTGACTGAACGACATGTTCTACAAAAAATACTGCAATATTGTTTGTGGGAAGAACATAACCTTCTCTAAAGTTGCTTTTGAAAAGTACCATATTCCTACGTATAACATAAATATCATCATGTGCATCATCCTCAAATGTCATAACCCCTTAACTCTCAAAAGATGGAATCTCATTGGCCTGTGCAATACAACTGACAATCTTGTAAGAAAGATCTTAGTAAAAATAATAAAGCACATCCTTCTTCGGTCATTGGAATCAATCGAGCTAGTTTCCTTCACAACAGAGATGCTTCTGACAATACTATCATTGTGAAAGAATACATCTCCCATTTAGGGAAGATTGAAGGACAAAAGTCCAACGTGATGCTCAAAATGACTTCGAAAAAACCTTTGACAAATAGGAATGGTTCTACATAAGTGAAGCCCTCTAGTACTTCAACTTCCCTCATAAACTCTCCAAGCTAATCCTTTCTGCATTTGTACTGGCTCTATTGTAATACTTGTCAACAGAAAAAGAACTAGTTTCTTTAGACCCTATATGTGAATTAGAGAAAGAGACAACTTGTCTCACTGTCTCTTCATCATGTGTATGGAAAAGCTATAAGGAGACATTGAAAGAGATTTAGTACAAAAACAATAGACCCCCATTAACAATCACTATAAGAGGGATAAAAATGTTCCATATTTTATCTTCTTATGACCCCTGTATGATTGCTAGAGCTAACAATAAGAACTATAGTGCCACCTCCAAGATCCTAAATTTTTTCTGCACCAACTCTTGACAAAGGGTGATACTTTACAAATCCAAATCATCTACTCTAAAACACAACCACATATACTAGAACCATGTGTTCCACTCCTTTGAGGATAGAAGCCTCAAAAATCCTTGGGAAATCGCTAGGCTTGCCAATCTTCCAACAGAAACCGAGGAATACTAATTTTCAATAAATCATTGACAACATGATGAAAATAATGTCCTGCTGAAAGATAGAATTCCTCAATAATACACGTACGATAGTGCTTGCTATGGACTCCCTTAGCAGCATCAACTTACATGTTATACAGTATATTACAACGTTATGCAATATTACTAGCAGAAGGAACAAAATCTAGAGAGACTTCATCTAGGGGACAACAAACGAGACAAGATAGTACACCTTCTTAAGTGGGAAACACTCCGTAATTAACACAAGTGGGAAACACTCCGTAATTAACACATGATAACTAATAGGAAAAACATGACAGGGGTTAGCATATAGAAAAGTGAGATATGGAAATCAACTATTTTCTCAAGCCAATCCTGGAGGATCAGAAACCAAATAATATATAGAGTAAAGTCCTAATGAGAAGGTACTTGAAGTCCAATAAAATCTCTAAATAAGGAGTTGTCTATTGAACATGGAAAAACTTTCAAAATGGTTTAATAGACATATTAAAGGAAGCAAAGTGGATAGTGCATATAGAAAACAGATTGAACTTTTTTAGTGACAGTTTGCTCCCACATTGAGACTATGCGAAGCATTATCCAAGGCCCAACGACCAATGAGGAAGGAAAAATTGAGATTTCCGAAATCTATAACCATGAGACATGGCAATTTGAAAAAAATTCCTTCAAATTGTATGAGTGTACGAATAGCATGGTTAACCGCCACCACGTCCCACAACAGGGAACTAAAGAATATATTTGGATTGTGGACTTACAAGGAATGGCTTGATCTTAACATAAAACGTACGACTATATTAAGGACAAAACATTCAAGCACCCAGGGGTTCCAAATGAGAAGCTTAAATTGATCTTGGCTACAGATGCGCCCGGTAAAATCGAAACATTCGTCTGTTTATTGCAACATTGAAGACTGCCTAAAAATTAGTCCCTTCAGCAAAAAGGAATGAATGTCCATACAAAATGTCATATTGTTGTTACCAATGGAGGAGACTATTCAGATGTTCTTAGAATGCCTAAATTCACTCAACCATTGCAATGTAAAGAGCGGCAACAGGGTAGGATAAATATGAGCAATTGGACCTATTAATGGAATAAACTTATCGGGAAACATTTAAACCAATTGATGGACTAGAATACTCCTATTCCTTTATGGCTGTGGAACATATGGCTAACAAGGAATAACAACACTTTTCGATCGCCAAAGCAGTCCCATTAGTGACCACAAAGCCATCTCTCAGGCCAATGTGTAGAGTTTACTTATCGGCAAATAAAGCACTACAAAAGAAAATCAACTGGTCCATTGGATCAGTTCTGTTTTAGATGATACTCCCCACACAAACACTATAAGAGTTGAACTGTTAGCAATGCGAAAAGGGATCAAAATAGTTGTATACCACAGATTCACTCCTCTTGAAATAAATTTTTATTCTATTGAGACTATTCAAATGCTTTAAAAAAAAACTAATACGCTATATGAAAACAATATTGATGTGTGCAGGTACTTGATGCGAAAACATAAAATCAATAGATGACCCATGTGTTTCAGGCGTAAAATAGAGTAGCAAACAACTTGGCCAAGAAGCTGACGAAGTTGACATTTTTTAATGAACAAGGCATTTTGCTAGCTAGTTCTTGTAGTGAATTCCACAAAACAAGTGGACGTAGACAATCAAGGAACTATGTACAGTAGATTAACAAAAATATTTCAAACAATTTCTAGGGTCTAAGGTGATCCAGTTTAGTTTGAATGGGCATACCACAAAGGCGTATTACCCTAAAACCTTACTATTAACGTTGGCATTGTTTAAAACTACTTCTTAATAAATATCAAAGAAAAATCTTTAAAAAAAATACCAAACAACCTACTCATAAATTTTGGCAACTTCATTATCGTTCATGTTGCCTTTTCCCTGGCCAGGGCTAAAGATATTACAAACTTAATTGACAATGCCTCGTTCCTTATTTTTAGTTATTCACCTTAACTATCTACAACGTCACACCCAGTAAATCTACTATTATCCTTCTAAAGGATCTCAGATCGGTCCCTGTCAGGGGAGGACCTACTTGTTTTTAGGTGAGTTTATATGAATCCACTTTGTCAGATCGATATATATATATATATATATATATACATATATACATATACTCAATCCTTTTTTTTGAGCCACTTAAACTAATAGTAATGCATAGCCTAGCAGCAAGGTGGTATGATCAATGATACATTGTGGGATTGATCCCCACTCGCAACAATTAATTATTTACCTTTTGAGATTTTAAGTACACATATTAAATTATTGTTTTCTTGTTCTTTTATTCGTTTCACTCAATCCTGCTCCATTTTTTTCTTAAATGTTGAACCCACTTGGTAAAATTTTTGGGACTAGCAGTGATCCCTATAATTCTATCAACAATATCAATGCTTCTTTATTTATAGCCTCTTTACACTATTCTACTATTTTTTTAACACCCTTCTCATCAATGACAACAAGTCCCAAAATTATTCCCAATTATTTTGGCTCGATAAAAATTCTAGAAAGTTAATAACTATACTTAGTGTTAGTGTAATACCATCTGTGTAGGGGGATTACTTTGCATTTGCAAGAACACAAAATGTAATATGTGAAGAAACTGAATCATCATTTCACTTATGTACTATGCTTATTGCAAGAATATCTAAAAGAAATTGCTTGTACCTTTCTTTTCAAGCAAACCATGACATTAGACTTTCATTCTTCATGTTGCTTACAAGAATTATGATTTCAGCTTTGGAGGATGGAGAATTATGGCATTTGGTTTAGATTTTAAGACATGCATAATAGATAAACATGCTCTTTCAACTTGGTCTTAACTAACATGTATGCGTTCCAACTCTATATATGCACAAGTAGAACTTAAACTTGTATGAAATTTAATAAATAGTCACGTCTTCTACGTGCCATGCTACATGTCATTTTGTTGTCCTACACCTACAATGTCAAATAGGAGATGTGCGTCTATATGTTCAATTTATACAAGTTTTAAGTGTCTTCATATGTTTAACCAATGTTGGAGGGCTGAAATACAAATTGAAGTTTAGTTAAAGAACATATTTATGTATTATGTTGATTTTGAAGTTTTGGAATAATTATAGGTATATTACATAAATATGTCATTTCATTTTGTTTCAATTAGTATCTGTTCCCTCCATCTTTGAGAGTATTCAAGCAGAACTTTAACTTGTATAAAGTTTACCAAACATAAATGTGTCCTATGTTTGTCTTGAATGATATTTTTTTCCCTACATGGTGCTGGTCCAATTAAGAGATACATTTATATATTATACCAATATATTAATTTCAGACCCGGGTTCCATCCCTCCTGAATGAATTTTAAGTCGAGCATTTCGCAAAGGGATTACCTATGGTTCCGTTTACATCACATAATCATTAGCAGGCTATTACACAGTGGGGGGTTTACCCTGTGCGCACAAAGTGCTCAGCGGAAGGGCAGAGGCTGTGACAAAGGTTGTAGTGGTTAAGGGCCATCTTGGGTTCCAAAAAAATGTCCATTTTCTAATAAATATATTTTTAAAATAAACTACTTAAAAAATCAAGGCAATAGTGGGGATAATTTCATAGGTTAAGACAAAATCTGGACCTCCGTCCCTATCACTAGATAATCCTTATCGCTAGCGTTAAATTATCATCACCATTCACAAAATTTATTTTTGAGCTTTTATTTAGTCTTAGATAAGAAAAATTAAAAAAACTCCTATGTATTTAGAAAAGGTAAACAAGAAAAAACATTAAAAGTTTGTTGTAGGATGAATTAGTTGTAAATCTAACCATAGAAGGAAACGTAAATTTTCAAATAAAATTTATGTGGACTATGATTCGTAAAATAAGAAATTTACACAAGATTTTTTTTGGATAATTTGTTAAAATACGATGACAACAGATTTGATCCTGATCTTACTCTCGATTTCTAACTTTAATATGAAATCCATATTTTAACCCTATTAGAGGCTATGATGATCCGAACTTTGAATTTTTCCTTAACTAAGGATTAGGGATTCGACCTTCACATAACATCAAACTTCTACTCAGGATCTAACTTCAAATTCCACCACGAACTTTTGAACCATATCCTAACAAAAATTTTGCCTCAGGTCCAAGTCAGCTTCAATGGTATATGGGCCCGACAAAATGACATTAATAGACCTTTCAATCATGTCCTTATTTATGTGGTCGCGCATCAATATTCTCACTTCTACGAAGATTCACATTAGGGAGGATAAATGCTGAAGGTAGAATTAAATAAAAGCATGATAGCAGAATGGGTTAGAGCTATGTTCAACTGGTTGTGGAATAAAAGTTATCATGTGTTTGATTGATATTTGGGGTTGGGAGACAGAACACACGTCAATATCAGGAGTCAAAACTTGTGAGATGGTCTGATGCTTGAAAAAGAATTTCAATACTTTTTATTTATAGAAGGGATGCCAAATTTTTTATATTTGAGAAAATAAATCTATTAAAAAGATATTTGCAAAATGCTTAAGTGAACCAAATATGATAAAAATTAAACAATTTTCCTTCATACCAAAACTCATGTGGATTCTGCTTAGGAGTACAAATATTTTCACTGATTTGTTTTTAAAAGTTTGGGACAAGGAAAAAGGGAAATCAGAAGGGCATTAGAATAGGAGAGGAGGCACATAGAAGTAACGGTGTCTGATTGGACACTCAGATATTCAACTAAATGATACAAAAAGTTATTAAAGAATATATTTTTGACACTCTTAACATAACAAGTTGTTGTAGCCAAGTGATTGCAGATGGATTTAGATGATTGAGGTGTGGGGAGGTCAGATCTATATGGTAGGAGTGAAGATAAGGTGTTTTTTTAACCCGTAGAAGTTTCCACCTATTTCTTACCTTGCACTCGAACCCGCAACCTCAACAGTCTTGAAATGTTGGGATAATCACCATTAATGTGGAATGAGACTTCTTTGAAACTTATTTTTTTCCACTTTTACTAGAAACACAATTTTCATTTTTAAAAATCCATCATTTGATGATAAAAATAATTAAAGTAAAATATACAATTTTTTGACACTAAACACACCCTTAGCCACAACGGTTTGCAATATTTAACGGGATGGATATGTTTATGTATTAGACCATTTCAAACCCCTTTCTATTTTACTCGCTATTCTATTTATTTGGAAAGGAAAATAGAGAATGCCCTATCCGGCCTTTTTTTATATTACTCTCTATACTCCATTTATAGAGTGGTGAATAGTAGTTGTCCAATTTTTTAGAACTACTATATACCTCTCTATTTCACTCTATGATTATCTTAGTATTGCTTTTATGATATCATTAATTAAGTCTTTATTATTTCTAGTTATTTTATAATGTAATATAAAATTTAAAAATTATATTATTTAAGAGTTACTACTTCTATTCGAATTAATAATTTATTTTAAAAATTAACTATAACTTTAAATATATTATATAAAACTATTTTAATATTATTGATATTATACAAGACTATTAAATAATTCTATAATATTTTTAAATATTTTTCAAGTTATATAATATCTACAAACATATTATTAATAAGTAGACTACTTCCATCAAGAATTAACAATTTTTCTAATTTTTTTCTCAAAAGGTCTCGCCACTTTAAATATATAATTTAAAATTATAATTATTTTTCATTATGAGAAGGCATAAAATGTACATGATAATTCAAGCAAATCACTTTTATGTTTTAGTGTTAAAAGATTAAACTATACTTTTTAACGAGAATGAAAATACTTGATGCAGTAATTTAGAATGGAATAGGGGAGTAAATTAGTATACAATATAATTGGATAAAAGCAGAAATCGTTAATTTAAATGATTTTTAAATACCAAAAAACAGGGACTAAAAATTGATTATTTTTAACTTCATAGTGCATTGATAGAGCATTAATGGGAGAAATTAACAAGCTTGAAAGTTAAATATTTATGTAGAATTTAAGATAATTTTTACGATGATGCAAAAGTGATGATATAATTGTAGTTTATCAATAGTATCAGTTTGATTTGAATTGTTAGCTAGTATGTATTATATAATATTTGTCGCATGGTTGTTATTTAGAATTAAATAGTTTTATCTTAAATGAAGAATTTGAAAGAATAAAGTTTTATTTTACATGAATGTTATACAGATTATAGCGTGATTATGTACAAAAAATTAATTTATATTATGGAATAAGGAAATAAAAATGATAATGGGAATAGTAATATAATATTAAAGAGAGAGAAAATGATTCTTTTTTAGAGATTAAAATAGAGAATTCAGTTGGAGTTGGTTGTCTTAGAAAATAGAGAACTCTATATTTGGAAAGTAAAATGGAGGGTAGAAATAGGTTGTGTATCTGGGATAAGGTCAATATCGAAGTATATTTCTCTTTTGGGAGGAATATTGTCACAAAAATCTTGAAATACTTCTGGAAACTCGTTAACAACAGGGACCTACTCAAGAGTAGAAGATTCGATGTCTACATCCCTCACCATAACAAGATGGTATATGCAACCCGTAGAAATAATCTTTCTATATTTAAGACAAGAGCCCTTAAGCATAGAATTCACCCTTTCCACTACAGGATAGGCTCATTTGGGAACTGAAATTTGACTACACGAGTTCTACAATACATAAAAACCTAACAAGAGTGCAATCAATTCATCACGAGCATGACATCAAAATCTATCATTTAAAGCTCTACCAAGTCAACAAGAGTAACTCTATCGGATAAGGACACATGTCACTTTATTGTAGAATAGAATAACAAACAGGAGTAGAGACAACAAAAATATCTTGCAACCCATCTGGAAGAACATAAAATGTCATAGCCACATATGACATCATAAAAGACAAGGTTGCACAGTAATCGAGGAAAGCAGAAACAACAAGTTTGAAAACTTTTAACATACATAAAACCACATTAGGAAAAAACTATCAATATCCACGAGTTTGAGGTGCATAGAATTGGTTTTTCTTCGGAGCATTGGAACAAGAACCACTAGGAGAAGCTTGGATGCCCTCTCATCCTTTTGTCGTAACCACTTGATAATCCCTCATCTTAAGAGCATTTTTACTGGATTAAATCAGCCATCCACGTTTGATAGGCACTTACCCTCGTTTTTTTTTCTACACCTAACACAAGTAGGCAAAGAAAATCATAATCTACTACCATTCCCTCTTGGAGGATTAGGTTATACACCCTATTCTTTTTTTTGAACTTATGAGGAGTATTAGAGGAACCTTCACTATAAAAGGTTTGTTTATACCTTGGATTATCATGTCCATCGGACCATGCATGAGAAAAATTTCAATCACTAACTTTAGCCCTCCTTGTCTCCCTAGACTTTTACTTAAGTTTATCCTCTTGTATCATTTCTACATGAACCATGAGATGAGAGATGTACATGTTATTAAGGAAAATGGAGGTACTCATTAACAACCATTTCAGACACAACTCAAAGCATATTCCCAAACACTCATGCTTCCTTGAAAACGTTTGATGAACCAAGTTCTTTTACTTCACTTATTTCAAGGGGAAAGAACTTACCATGAAATCATTCTTATACTTTTCCCAACTAAGAGGACCGTGTCTTTCGGTCTCCTTTCTTACCATTGGTTGACACAATTTGAGAAAAACCTTTAAGTTGAGAAGAGGCCAACTCCACCTTTTCCACTAGCGTCGCTACCATAATCATCAACACCTTGTAAACCGCATTAATGAACTCTTGAGAAACTTTCTCAACCTTGTCCTATTAAAGTCCCTCATTCTTGATGTCCCTGTACCCGAATATGGATTCATGGAAACCACAATCTCCCTATTTAGCTTGGGTTGGCATTGCTTGAGCTAAAATTTAAAAAACAGCCCTAAACTCCATATCAGTCACTTTCTCAGCAAAAGGATAGACCGGATCTTGAGGATCTTCTTGTTCCACACTCCCGCATACTTTTTTTGACATACGCTCTTCAAGTATCCATATCTTGTAGAGCGCAGGATAAGGATTAAGAGAAAGACCTTATAGATTTAAACTCTATTGCACGACTTTAGAGTAACGAATGAAGTGGTGTTTCCTGAAAATCTTGTAGCCTCTCATTCATAAATGTAGCACGCTTCACACACATGAACAACACTCTACTCAACGTGGCTTATCAGACATTCAAAGAACATTCTAAACCTTGTGCTTTGTTAACCAGGTTTGTCGCGACCCAAGAGTAAGCGCTTGATGTAGAATGGTGTATAGGACCCCAAGAGACCCACACAAGTTACTTAGCATTCATAATATAAGAATAAAAAATATAATAGGTAAAAACAACATTTCAAGTCCAAAGTAGAAGTCTAAAACATTTTTCTCATTAGGCATCTATTAAAATCAATTGATATTAGGACTAGCCCATACAGCATGTCAAAAAAATAATATAATAAAGAAACTAAAACAAGAAAAAACCGTGCTGAAAGCATGAGGACTCATCACGTTAAAAAATCAGAAAATCAACAACTAGACACGAAATTGAGGACCTTGATTTTCGGACGATACATTAGGTGTTTAAGGAAAAAGTACACATTATTACAAAAAATATACCAAGTATGATAGCCGTGCACATAAAATTGACAAAGCTAAAGCATGATATAAGAAGATTAGAAAACATGTTTCATAATACATGGTCAATGTAAGCTAACATCTTTAAAACCTTTAACCTTAGTTCATTATTATTGTAGAGAGTAGATTTATTCGACACAGAAACCAAGTGAGATACAATATGATCTCGTGGTTTCTCCCACTGAAAAGGGCTATCCTACTAGCGAAGGCAAGGACCATGAACATCTAGCTTAGGTGGTCCTAGATACTGTTGACATAGAAATTTATCCCATGGGGAACATAGTTAAGGGATAAGTCGATTGCTATTAGAAACCAAACCTCTACTAAAGGGAATGACTGTATCTCAATATCTTGTTGGTGAACAGGAATCTTATAAATTGTAGTTTCTTACTGAATAAATTTATCCATTCAAGGACACATCTTGCCAATCCAAGCTAAGATACAAGAGAAAATATGTAAAGATATCATTTAATAACCAATCCAGGGTAGTTTTACTAGGTTAAATCTTTATCTTTGATTCAATTAGGTGAGTAGACCTTTCAACCTTATAATCCTCACTATGATGGAAAACATTTAATAATCATGCTTAAATGTGTCTATGAGAAATATTCTTTCAACAACAAAGCAACAACATCATCATTGATACTTCACTCTCAAAACATTCTTAAAACCTTTACATATATTTCATAAAAACATGCATAATTTTCCTATCAAGGTTCACAACCCACTTTCAACCATCAACATTTTATAAAACAGTGGTTGGATATGGATTCCAGCATCAATTTATTAAGTTCTGCCAATACATTCTTTGTTTCATATCTTATGGTGATAACTTGATAAACATGGAGATTATATAGTTTTATAAAGGAATTATCACGAAATCATAGTATTTTATCAATTCATGCATATAAAATACCAAAATTCAATCATTCAAATCAATAATCCAGAAAACCTTAACTTCAATGGGGATTTTGAACTTTGAAACTAGGAGAATTTGAGAACTGCATGAATGGAAGAAATATATGAATCAAAACTATCATACCTCAACGTCAATTTCTTTATTTCGATCGACGATTAGAAGCTTTGACTTGAAAAGCTTAGCTTGGACCTTCTTTTTCAAGCTTTCCGGAGAGAGAAATATTTTATGTGGAAGACTTGTTCATCATTTATAAATTTAATAAAATGGTGTTAAATCGGGAATATTTGGGGTTTAAAACGTTTATATAGTGATCTTAGAGCAGGAAAAATTACGTTGTATAGGGATATAATAATTAGGAAATGATCGAACTACCCTTGAACAAATTGATGACCTACCGACCAGGACTCTCAATTGATGGACCGTGGACTGACCTACGGTTTGTCGTATACGAACGTCGACTATGGTTAGAAATGGGAACTATGATGTCTTAACTAAGGCACTAAACGATAGGCCATGGTCCCACAACGGTCCCTTGTCCGACAGTTCTTTTGTACCTCTAACACAATCTTTGAGGTAACCAACCACAGAACACACCTACAATTCGTGGTCTCATCCGTGGGCCATGGGTGGCCATAGTGGATTATCACCTAATATTTTTAAAAAATGTTTAACTTGTCGCTTCTCGAATCTGGGATGTTACACAAATGAAGGCATATCAATGCTTGAACCATAGTTATAATTGTAGGAAAACTCAACGAATGACAAATGATCATCTTAGTTACCTTTGATATCAATTCACATTCCATCAACATATATTTGTGAGTCTTAATCGTACAATTCTATGGATAATCATCTTGTTGAAAAAATACTGTACTAAGCATAACACGAGCAAGAAGAACCTTCTTGAAAAAATTTTCAAAACTAAGAAGTAAACTAAGTACCACAATCAGAGGTAATGGATAATTTCACCCCATACAACCTCACAATCTTCTTCAAATTCAACTTAGTATAATCCTTTGCGGAATAAAAAACAGTGATGGGGATGAAATGGATTGATTTCATCTTTCAATATACAGTAACCTAAATTAATTCATAGAATCGCCTTGTCAATGGAAAGCTAACAATGAAGTTCTCATTGAAAATTTTCCACTTTTAAGTAGGAATGCTAATATCATGAGATAAATTCCCGACATCTAGTGTTCAACATTCTCTTTGTTGCAATTAGGACATTTATCCGCCAATTATTCAATATCCTTATTCATCCCATTCTACCAATACACCTCCCGCAAGTCGCTATACATATTGGTGGATCCCGGCTGTTAAGTATCGAGAATTATAGGTTTCTAATAATGTATGTTCTCTCAAGTTATCTAAATTAGGAACACCCTAATGCTCTGAATATAAATGCACACAATTTCCCCCTTAACAGAAAGACTAAGGATTTCTTAAGCATCGCTTATTTCAATACAACTAAATTCGGATGAAGACATGGGTTGGCTTTCACATCCACTACAATGGACACTTTTGAGCCATTGTAAATAATATTACAACCGTTGGTTTAGTCACCTAGTCGAACACCCAAACGGGTCTACCTGTGAACATCTCTAGCCAATTTCTTCTTATCATCCTCTATGTGAGCCACAGTTCTCATGGATTATAAACAAAGAGTCTCTTATATCACATTCGCCTTAACGGATTATAGATAACACTCATATAATAATCTTTCAATAAGTCAAGCCACCTCCTTTGATGAAGATTGAAATCATTCTTATTATAAACAAATTTAAAAATCTTGTGGTCGGAAAAAATATTTCCATTAATACCATATAAATATGCCTCCAAATATTTATGGGGAAAAAAACCGTGACTAGTTGTAGATCATGGGTAGGATAATTTTTATCATGAATTTTAGGTTTCCTTGAGGCAAGGCAATTTCACGTATCGGGACATTCATCAAATTCTAAGTGTCAATGATCGTTAGTTAGTTATATAACCCAACTAAGTAAGTTCTGGTCGAATCCAACAAGTAGTAGTATATATTTTAGAATCAATGGTACATCATTAAAATTTTCAATCGATCATAGGTAAAATCATTTACGAATAATATCATGATTCATTTTCGGGGGTTACAAACGTGTCAAAACAACATGGGGGTTTTTATTTTTTGCTTTCATCTACAGCAGCAAATAACACGAAAATAACAAATATAGAGATGAGTTCATGAGATGTGATTGAACTATGGGTTAAAGTAAGAAAATAGGTGATTGAAGTTAATAGTATATACTTGTAAATAAATGTATAAGCTAGACTTTCTTTGGGATAAAATTTCTCTCAAAACAATTTACCCCGAACCAAATTAGTTTCTCTCTAACACCAATAACCAACAATTAAGAACAACATACACTTTAGACCATTCACTATCTCGGGCTGAATGTCTGGATGAGGGTTTAGGATTCACTCTCTTGAGCTGAACCCATGAAAATGTAGTACTAATAGACCATTTAATCAGCAACCATTGGTTTTAAACTTCTCTCTTGACAAGCAAAAAACACAAAGGTATAGTTGCAACAGTAATTACAACTACAAACCTTTAGATTAAGACACAATTATTAAATGAAATCACTTTTAAAAAACATTTAACTATCAATTAGCAATACCCAACAATCAATTCAACCCATAGTCACATAATCACACCCCAAGAGTTGGGTTTTTAGCTTGACCTCATACAAAAGGTAGAAATTGTTACAAAATTGTGTCTTTGTCAACTTGGTAAGATTAATATTCTCTTTACAAAGGTCTAAGATGAAAAATCTTCAACACCCAGTTCCAATTTCTATATTGGAAATCTTTCAATATTCAAATCTAAGGAAAATTTTGTCAATTTTTCGCTCTAAAAATTGGAAAACAGAATATTAATGTCCAATAGCATCAAAAAATCTATTCTTCACAAAATCATTTTTAAACTAAATAATCAAAATTGTATTTATAGTCGTCATAAAATATGTTTCAAAGTTACATTCGGTGCAATAGGTAGAGAGAGTCGAATCACTCGGTGATCCACCCTTTGGTCAATTGTATCATCTTTTCTTCTTTGGCCTTCAACATCTTCAATTCTGTAACTTCGTCCGATCTAGCACTGCATCACAAAACCGCTCGGCAACACACCGACTGCTCCTTTTTGAAACTGAAATGATTTTATCCTTCAGCGATTGGAACATGGAACTTTATGCAATATTATGGCCATTCAGTGGTTCGCACAATGAGTAAGGCGATCATAATTCCTTATTTTCTTTGTTCTTTCAGCAGCCTTATTCCTATGTGCTCATTATTATACATGCTTTTTACTTCAATGCAAATACCTTAAAATAAATTTATTATACCCTAAATAAGTGCAAATTGTGGACTTATCAACACCCCCAACTTAAAATTTTCCATCTCCTCAAGAGCAACTCAAGTTTAATAGTTTAAAAAGGATGCCTCATGCATTGCTACACAACTCAATCGTGAATGCAAACAAAAAGACTCAACTTAATCATGCAAAAATCAATTGTACAATTAAACAAAGTTATCATGCACCGCTAAAAAAGATTCTACCGTTCACACTACTTGCTTCAAATGCAAGTTCAAGCTCAACAAATGTTTTCAAAATGCACTCACACAAAGAACAATCTAGTATTTACACACAGTTGTTCAATAATTTCGAGCTCTGGAATTAAGATCAACACTCACACTCATAATGATGAACGCAATCCATAATTTTATTTATAGGTTTTCCCGTATTTTCCAATCAACAATTGTTTTAGTTCAATCAAGATAAAAAAAAAGGTCTTTATAAGGCTTGTAACGGGGTTGAATTGAAAGGTATGGTCATGGGTCTGTCATTTATATCCTCATGAAATGTGGTGTGAACAAAAATTTATTTCTTTTTCTTCATCATTCTCATTCGTGCTTAAAAGTCACCCTTTTATTCATCTTCAATGGACAGTTACGAACCCCAATTTTCTTTGTATTTTCACAACTTTATTCCACAACATTTTTATTCTTTTAATATTTTTCTCTTTTTTATGTGGAGGGGTCAATTTTTTTCTCAAGACTCAACGTGGACTTCCATGTACTTCTTGATTTACCGTCTCTTTTTACCACACCCCCAACTTTTGTTTTTGTCATAAGTTTGCTACTCAAGAAAACCAAAAATCATGAGGATTATACGTACGTAATGGATCAAGAAAGGTCACATTTTTCATTGAGATTCTTCCAAGAAAAGGTTAAGGCTCAAAGGGTGCTAAAGAAGGGTCCACACACTCGCTAAGTTAGGCAAAAAAAAGAGGAATAATGTAATTATTGTTTTACATTCTTGAATGTTGCCTAGGATTATATCATGAGATGGAAACACTTAGTCAACCGCACAAACGGGGAAAACTGTAGGTGTCATCACATATGGTTCATGGTAAGATCATAACACAAGACATCAATACCAAGGTCAAACAGGAATCCACACATTTGCTAATGAGCAATGTTTATCAACAGAGACTTAATTCAATACTTGGCTAGTCAAAACAAAATGCAAAAAGTTCACATAAAATTTTTGAAACTTTATTTGGCCTCATTATAGTTGAACAATAATTTTTGTTTGATTATGAACACTATTATAGGCAATGGTATTGATCATGACAGAGACTCAAGTTTGCAAAAGAAAAACAATTTTCAACACACATAAAAGGGAATATAAATTTTCAAAATTGTCCAAAATCATTAAAACAAAAAAAAAAAGTTTTTCACAAGCTCAATCATCCTCATTAACAGTGCAAGAAACAATTATAGCTCAAAAAACCTAAATAAGAAAGACCAATGTCATAAAAAGTCACATATATGGGACTCACCCCACCACAAATAAAAATCATGTGTTCTCAAATACAATAATATCCATAAGTAAAAATAAAGTTAGACAGTAATGGAGGTAAAATGATCATGTTTAAACACTCACTCCATTTGTCAGAGCATCAGTTCTTAGTGCATCAGTCAGATCACGAGCCTTAGTACCCGGAGTCACCTCAAAAAGACGTGCTCCAGAAGAGGCTACAACGGATATCTCAAGACGATATATCTAGATCATCAGCTATACAATCGTGAATTCAATATTTGACAAGTCTCCGTATATGTTCTTCCCTCATATCTCGATCTGCATCTCCTCGTTCTCTCCACCGACTCATTTCTGTATATATCTCCAGTGGTAGATGGATTAATCTTTGAACTCTCAAGAGTATCAACATAATGTGCAGTCTCAAGCAATGAAGTGAAGTTAGTATACATAAGATAGTCTACATCCTTCCTAATATCGACATTCGACTTTCAAAGATGTAACTTTGGAAGTCTCCCCATGTTTACTCTCGCAAGCCTCAACTCTTTGCGTGAAAGTATCAATGAAAGTCAGGAGAGGGGTATGTACAACAAAATTATTGCTCTCAATCATCCATGGGATGGATCTCTCAAGTTGGGTCGCCTTCATGTAAGTTGAATGGGCTATGTTCCCCATTATTGGGATCATTGTGTTAGTAATGTTAGATGGCTGGGAGGATGTAGAGGTCCTTGGAGATTGTGAAGTAGAGGAAGTTGGAGCATAGATCCATAAAGGCCTGGAGGACAAAGTAGTCGAAGATGCCTTTGTAGGTATAGAATCAATACTAATGTTTACAGAAGTATCTATTAGAGATTCTCCCTTTCAATTAGTCTATTCTCACGTGTACTCAACCTCAATCCACCGGATGTTTGTAGAGGAAGACGAGGTTGCCTTAGTATAACTAGTTATATCCTTGGGACTCTAGCATGTTGAGAAAACTCCGTGATCAGTAAAATAAAGGGTAGAGAAGTCTGGTTCTTCTTGGACCTCATATCCATATTCCACTGAATAATGATCCCCAAGATCAGTCGCCTCCTTGATAAGATCAATGCTAGAAAAGTTGTCCTCGCATATCGGATGATGGATTCATTCTTTTAAGGAATTTTGGAGCAGCTGATGAATCTAAACCAGTACCGATCCACTATATTCAAATCATTCTTCATGGTGTAAACCTTGCATCAATCGATCTGGGGGTGACATTAGACAGGAGGGGGTAATCTAACCCTTCAATTCATCCAGAGATTGGGCTATCACCAAACCCTCTTAATTATTTATGAAGCCGTTGTTCTCTATGGACAACATATATGATAACGTTGCAGCACCCAACTTCCATGCCTCAAACCATGACCGACTTAACTAGTATACACGCGGTTTCCTTCTTCTTACTCTTTGGCACTAACTGACCATATGTAGCATAAAATTTGTTGACTGATAAACCAACATAGAGGCCTCAGGTTTCTGGAGAAAATCCAAAACTTGTGCGAATGTAGTATCAACTCTCACATTGGCATACATGCCCTCAAGGACTTCAATCAATTGGATCTTCTCCTCGAGAATATTTCGCAAACCATCGCCTTTCAAGAAGTTAGGAAACAAAGGGAGATATGGCTAGTTCCATTGAAGCCACATGAGGTGCTTGAGCTTGCACTAAGTCTTCTAGTGTTGGAGTTGGAGGGACCCTAGCGGACTTAGGGAGAGATCTATCTTGGATTTCAACCCTCGGGTACTTTAAGGGTTTTTCATTTAGAGGGCGAAATAGAGCATCCTTGGAGACAGTAGTTACCCTGTGATATCTAAGACACTTGCCCTTTCCCTTTTCACCCTGTGGATGCTCTTGACGTTTCATCTTTTTAGGATTTCACCCCCCTTCATTAATCGTGATACCTCATGCTATTTTTTGGGGTGGCATGTCAATTTTTTCCTTACCATATCTTCAAAACATCAGGAAAAAGTTAAAAACAATTGAAGCAAAAAGTCACAAAAAAGTTATAGACAAACTCGCTGAGTTAGTCGGAGAGTCACCAAATAACTTTGGCGAGCTAGATAGGGCTGGCCGAACCGATTGGCTCTAAAAGTTTAGAAATATTTTGCAAGTTTGCAATGGAAAGGCATTTCGGCAAATTGGCGACTACATTAGGCAAGAAAGGATATTTCACTGAAAATTAAGTTGAAATTCATGTTACACGGGTGCAGACAAAGGGCCATCAGGTAGACTTTCACCGAGTCATTAAGTGCCTTCCGCGAGTGACTTCAGCGACCTTAAGCTTCTCACTGGAAGTTAGTGAATCAAGCTACAAAATTAGCAAGAAAATGAAGACGAGATGGGAACTTTGGGGAACTGGCGAGGGTTCGGCAAGCTCGACCTAGCTCACCAAATGACCCAAAGTGAGTACATTGAACCCAACTTCTATATACAATCCTATAACCCTCCAAAAAAATCAACGTATGCAACCTTCACATTAAAACAACGAGTGTCACACCTATTATCCTGGCATACTTAGATTCTCCCAATTTTACCGAATTTGGCTATTCGACAACTTTCCCCTTAAGAATAACGTCATCCACTCAATAATTTGGCATAAGTAAATGCTACTTAGAATTCACCTAACTAGACCCAAGAACATTAAAGGATAACCCCACTGATTTGAACAAAATTTTAAAGGACAAAAACATGGGAATTCAATAGTATAAACATTATGCGCTAAATTACAAAATTTAAAAAGGCATTTAAGCATGCTACACTATCAAAGAGGCGAACACACATCAAGAAGATAAAATTATTGCAAATGAGTACAAAATTCAAAAAATAAACTTGGGGTTAGAAAAACCAACCTAAGATGCCGATTAAATAAGATTAAAATACTAGGTTACAAGGAATTCCACTTCGACCACACGATCAGCAACTCAAATACAAAAGAAATGAGTTCGGGAAGTCCAAAATTAAGGGAAAATGAAAAAGTTGAAATTTTAAAATGTTTGGCCTTTAAGAATTATCTGGTTCTCGCCATTTGGAGATATTAGTTTTGCTCGCCGTCAGACTCAATGATATTCCATGTTGTCAGTTACCTCCTGAGTTTTATAGAACCTCGAATTAATGTGGGGGTCGAAATAGCTGATTAGATCCCTATCACCGACCTGGTTGGTGATTATCCAAATAGCTCCTTGGCCCGCAGAGTTTTATAGACTCGTATTTGATATTGTTTTGAGTTGAATGGCTGTACGATTCGGCACGTTGACCTCTTTTGGAAAGAGGACACGAGACTATTTGCTTGCTGACCTGCACTTTTTCAAACACTTCCCACACTTTGACCTGCACATTAAACACACCATTAGTTAAAACATAAAGAGAAGATAAATAATAATCTTGGGTCGCCTCTCAAGCAGTTCCTTCGTGAAATTCGTGGCAAAATGCAAGTCCACATATAAACCTCATTCTTAGGATTAGCTATAGTATTTCAATGAAAACTCACTTTATGTCTCAAGTTCAAATGAGAAAAGATATGAACCATTTGGGTCTCCAACTTCTTGATCGATACGAAATGGGAGGTCATAGTCTCTCTAGCGGTCGGTACATATTCTTTCATTTCTTATAAAATCTAGTCCGACCCCTCAACATTGATGAGGATGCGACAATGAATATCCTCAGACCTGCCACTTCCCTGATTCTTTGCCTTTTGGTGCTCATGGGGAAGCACATACCTATCCTTCTCCCCATCCTTGAAATTATGATTTCGGTCCCTCCATTCTCTTTCACCCCTCCATTTTATTTAACGATCTTTCCAACCTTTTGTCCCTACTCAAACCTTTTTTACCACCCTACCTCATATAGTTTAACGATAACCACAACCTTGGTTGGTTAACAAAATCACCTCTTCATTGTACAAAGCCTCAAAATTTGCCTTCTCAAGATTAGCACAACTGACACACATAACATTGAATCTTCGAGCATTAGAGCAAATGAAATTTTTACACAAAATGTCAAGAGGTGTCATGAACTTTGTTTGACATTGATTAGTGAACCAAGCCCGATTTATTTTATTCACTGCATCCAAGAACTGATTCATTATCACATAATATTATTGCATCAAACCTCCAGGAGAGAGTTATTGAGCAACACCCTTTTTTGTCGATTCTAGGCTCTAGCAAATATGCAGAAGCAACACGTTGTAAGGTAAGACATGAGTTGGGCATTAGAGCAACAATTTGTTGAATAGCACCCAAGTATCATGAATTGACTCACCCTCCAACTGCTTAAATTTCAGCATGTTGTCCCGAAAAGTTATCATCTTCGATGGAGGTAAAAATCGCACTTGAAATGTTGTGAACAACTCCTCCAACGAAGTGATTGATTCATATGGCAATTCATCCAGCAACTTACATGCTTCTCTGATAAAAGAGAACGAGAACATTCTCAACATAACCAACTCTTGGGATATATTCTTGAAAAAGAATGGTTGCGAACTTACACGAAGTGTCTACTATGCTCATACGGATCCTCTGAGCAAAACAACTGAACATCCCCTTCAATTGCAAGAGTTGCAACATATTACTCGTGATACAAATCACCGATTTCCCTTCATATCATGATCCGAGAGCACCTCCAAGTCATAACATGGTTAAGTAGATCCCAAAGTTGTCTTATACAAATCTCATAGATCATTCATTGGATAAGAAACTTGAGAATAGAGATGTGTTTTAAAAATTCTTTTAAAATCAAAAACATATTTCATTAAATAGAAATCAGAAGTCTTTATATACATTAAACATATTGTCTCAAACCATCTTACACTTTGAATACAACATTAGGAATAAGTCCATATAAAAACATTAACAAAACCAGAAGGCATAAAGGAATACAACGAGTTTGGTCCTCGAAGTAGGAGGACTCAACTAGTCTTTTTATTCAAGCCCCTTTCCTCGAACTAGGAGGACTCACGTAGTCTTCATCTTCAAATACCTTGGAAACGTGTACTTGAATCATAGAACACCTATATCTCCGAACCCTACACTTTAGTTAAAATAGAGAAGAATGAGGTTAGAAAAATTAAGTACTAAGTATGATGACCATGACAAAACATGCTAAAAATAGAAATTTAAACTGAAAGTCATGATTTCATCCCATTTTAGTAAAATTTCATGAGTAAAAGAGGATTAATAAAAGTCACAACCAAAATGCAAGTCACAGTATGTAATGTACTCCATTACCTTTACTGTTTGACCTTCATCTCAAGAAACCATACATCAACTAGTACCAACATGCAATATATAAAAGTATAAAGTATGTACGTTATTTAGACATTCTAGGGACTTTATATAAAGTTACCCTAAGACACACTTAAGTAAGACATAAAGTGGACTCCAATACTTCCTCTTCATACCACACCAAAGTATTCCTCAAGGATACAATAGACAAAAACAATTACATTTCAACAGAACATGCTATGAAACACATTTCATCCATATAAGAGATACATAATCATTACATAAACAACCTTGTCACATTAGAAGAATTAGGTACGACAACCCTAAATTCATACTTGTGCACGGTGCAAGTAGCATTACATAATACTACTCACACTAAGTACTCCTTTGAAGGGACCATAAGCAAGACACATTTATACACTACAATACCTAATAAGGAAAAATTTCATGACATTATTCAAGTATAGCATGCATCTTTACACTTAAACATATACAAGTCGACATTATTCTATCACTTCATTTTAATCCCTTTCATTAGCTATACCTCAAGTAACCATTCTGATCAACATTAATACAAGAAGACAATTATACATTTAAAAGACTTCACAAATTCGTCACTAAGACTTATGGAACTTACTCAAGCACCTTCAAAGCCTACTCGTGCTATTTGTAGATAACATCTCATTGTATTACCCACATGTTGTAGTACTTATCAAGTAGCTAGAGTGAAAATCCCATAATATGGGAATGAGTATTTAACAAACATAGCCCATGAGAGATAAGTCATGGAATTTAATGTTTTACCCCCTCACCTTAAAGAGGTGGTCTACTTACTAAAGGTAGATCAATAACATTAGAAAAGATGAAATCCGCTGGCTTATATCCCATGAGATATAAAAGACGTTCATTGAGATTCAGCCTAACGTTGGGAGAACCTCTATATAACAATATCCGGTCAGTGCTTAGCCTACATTCCAATAGAGTAGTTTCATTAAAGAGGCCCACCACAATTAGGTCTACTGAGTAGAGGTATAGATGATATATCATTGATCCTCTTTAGGAAGGGCCACAAACTTTGGGTCTACCGTTCCTTGGTTCATCATTTCCTACAAAGAGGCTACCAAATTAAGGTCTACCAAGATGTGTTCATATATAAACTTAAGTCAAGATAAAGTCATCGATCACGAAGAGGATGCCGAAGCCTACCAAGTAAAGGGATCACATTCAATATAACATTCATTTATAAAGGAGAGGCAACCTACATCTACCTAGCAACCATACAATATTATATAATAGAAAATTGTTTCTATTTCATCACTAACATTCATGAGCATTAACAGAGAGTTTACTTTCCATCAAAATACATTAATATTCTATGTAGGATCCTCATTCTACCATTTCAACAACATGCATCAACTTCACATAATAATCGAATACATAAAATCATGAAAATACAGTAATTTCTCATTTTATGCCTTCAAGGCCATGATTACAATATACAAAGTAATTAAAAAACTCCACAATAAGTGGATCACACATCAGTCAACTAAAATTCCATATCATTAAGCATTAATCTCGACCTATAAATCAAAGAATACTAGAGATAATAAGGTTGACATAATTCCATAACATTTCAGCATCCTCATAAGCAAATTAACATGATCTCATTCATGGGCTCTTTAAGAAGTTCAATGTAAAATCAACTTATATTCATTAATAAAAGCTTACTACTTCAATATAATTTCTTTTGAATTTTTTTTAATCATTGAACCAATGTTTAGATTATAAAAATAGGATTTTGATTATTAAAATACTTCAAAATCTCTTTTTGTTTGGCTCCTTCAACATAGGATTAATCAAGGATGAAGGATCACCAAACCTTAAAATTTTAGCATCCCAAAAAATTGAAGAATAAAAGCCTTGAAATCATCAACCCTTGCTTGAACTATACCTTGATCTCCCATGGAATTCTAGAGCGAAGATATTTTAAAAGATTGGTTTTTTTTCTGGGAAAAGTAAATAATGAAATAAAAAATAGTTTTTAGTGTATTAGTACTATTTAAGTAGCTTAAATTACTTGAAACAACTTTCCATACATTTATAGGAACTTGGGGTGAGTTTACCAATTCACCCCACACTTGCCAAGATTGCACTAGCAAACTAGTTCCCATACATGCCCGGGACTCACGGACCGTTAGTCCATTGACGGACTGTGTTGCTGGTCTGTGGTCTAGGGCTAAAACTTGGTTTGGTTCCCCTTGACCTACGGAGGCCATCAACGGGGTGCAGATAAACCTATGGGGCATGAACCCCATCCGTAGGTCACCAATTTTTTGACAAATTCATGTTGCATTGGGGTCTAAACTTAGTGTCCTCCTTAAGGACTGTTAGGGTGGTATTTTAGGAGTCTTACCTTAACTTTTAACCCCTTAACACCTCAACTATAACTCGGGATAACATAAAAAAACCTCAAACACCTTCAAACTTAACAACAAAATCAAACACAAACAAATTATGCTCTAGTTTCACTAGTTCGTTTTTAGGTTCCTTACATTATCCCCAACATAGGAACATTCCTCTTCGAATGACACTTAATCACATTAAGGGGTAAGAAATCAAGAAAAACAGCCCAAAATCAAGCATGAAACATCATTAACATTACAAAAAACAAGGAGGAAACATCAACTCCCCTTTCATAGGCTGAAAACACAATAAAGAGGTAGGAACTACATCAACACACTCATTACGCATCAAATCATGTCATTCTTTATTTCATTCAAGAACCTTCATTCTCAAAAAAAACAACATGCTCACCTCAATAAAATTAGGCAAGATATTCAATTCTTTCAAGAACAACTTGAAGCATGCCCAAAATTTAATATGATAAAAAAACTAGGCATACCATGCTAGATGTACATCAATATGAGTAACACATATAATAAAGTTCATTTTCTCATTTGAGAAAAATATCATCAACACCATACATATCATAAGGAAGCCATGGAATACTCATCAACACACATGACTCCAAAACATGAAACAATCTACCAGAAAATTCTAGATCTCAAGCTTAAACAAGAATCGAAGGAAAAAACAAAGATACTGAAACATAATGTCAAAAATCACAATTTTCCATCTTACACCTATAAAGTCACAAAGCCATTGTTTGTATCATAACTAACCTTCCTCTTCTACACCTTTTAACATATTCCATTAAAGAGCTCATACTCTAAAGACCAACTCACAAGGAACAAGAGAGAGACATTACAGACTTAAACAATATGGGATGATCGAAGAATCAATAAGTGAAACATTCTTTAAAACTAATAGCCTCCTATTCATAATGTGGCACGTTTCATATTATGAAAAATACTCTACTTATTGGTTAGAGAAAACCTAAGAACATTAACAAAACCTTGTGCTCTAATACCGTGTTTTTCATGACACGAGAGCACTTACAAGTCATAACACGGCGTACTTGACCCATAAGGGGTCTTATACAAGCGTAATAGATTATTCAATGCATAAGATACTTGAAAATAGAGAAGAATTTTAGAATTTCTTTTACAATCTAAAACATTTTTCTTTAAATAGCATGCACAAGATTTTCTATACATTGAACACTTTGTCAGAAACATTTTGAGACATTCATTACAACATTGAGATTAAGCCCATACAAAATCTTTAATTAAATTTAAAGACATAAAGGAACACAACGGGTCTTGTTCTCAAACTATGAAGACTCAACAGGTCATCATGTTTGAGAGACTAGAAAGTTATCCTTCAAGCGTAGAATATCAATATCTCCATACGCTACACTTTAGTAAAAAGTGAGAAGAATGGGGTTAGCATAATTAAGTATTAAGTACGATGACAATGCAAAAACATGATGAAACAGACATTTGAGTTGAAAGTCATGCTTTTGTACCATTATAATAAAATATCATTAATATGAGTAAAAGAGGCATAATATAAGTCACAACCAACATGCAACTCATACTATCTCATGGAAGCCATTACCTTTACCTTTTGACCTTAACATCAAGAGATCATACTTAAACTGGTACAAAAATGCACTACATAAACATGTATAGATTAATTAGATTATTTCAACATTCTAGGTCCTTTATATAAAGTTATCCTAAGACACGCTTAAGTGAAACATAAAGTGGCAGCACAAACTACCTCTTCATACCGCACCTAAGTATTTCTTAAGGCTACAATAGACAAGAACCTTTACATTTCAACATTAAAATCAAAGTAACTTATTTCATCAATATAACAGAATCATAAACATTACATAAAACAACTTGGAACATTAGAGGTATTACCTAGGAAAACCCTTAGGTCATACTTAAGAAAGGTGAAAGTAGCATACCATAATACTAGTCACATTAAGTACTCGTTTGAAGTCACCATAAGAAAGTCAAATTCAAATACTTCAATACATGATAATGAAAAATTTAATGGCATGATTGAAATATATCATGCATCATCATATTTAAGCATATAAGAATCTACATTATTCAATAACTTCATTTAAATTCCTTTCCTTCACTTGAACTCAAGTCATCATTCTAATTTACTTTAATACAAGAGGACATTTTTACATAGAACAATTCACACTTTAGACATTAAGACATAGGGAAATAACTCAAGAACTTTAAATCCTACTCGTTCCATGTGTAGATAGAATATTATACTACAACCTATGTATTATAGTACCTAGCAAGTAGCTACAGTGCAAAGCCCACAAGACGGTAATAAGCATTAAACCGATATAGACCATGAGATCTAAGTTGTGGAATCTGGTGTTTTATCCCCACACCGTAAAAAGTTGTTCTACTTGCCTAAAGTAGACCAATAACATTAGCTCGGATGGAATCGTCTAGATTGTATCATATATGGTACCATAGTTATGAGAAATGAAAGATGTTTAGTGCGATTCGACTTAAGTTTAGGAGAACCTCCATCAAGCCATATTTGCTCGGTGCTTACCCTACATTCCATTGATTACTTTCATTAAAAATATATTTTGGTGCTTTAGGGCCTCCAATATAAGGCTTGCCGACTCAAGACACATACACAAGAACGACCACCACATTAGGTCCACCGAATCATGTTATAGAGGATAACTCATTGATCTTCTTTAGGAAGGACAAAAACATTTAGGTCTATCGCTTCTAGGATCGTCATTTCACACAAGAAGGAGGACACCACCATTAGATCTACCACTTTAAGGTTTTACATTGATATACGGTTATAGATTCATCAACAAGGTCCACCAACATTTGGTCTGCCAGTTAAAGACATGGTCTAAAATACCTTATTGGTCATTCATGTGAAACCTACAAACATTAGGTCTACAAAAACCAGACATTCATTCATTAATTTAAGATAAGTTTACTAACTATATGTCTATAAAACAATGACATTCATTTAAGAAGAGTCGATCAACATAAGGTCTACCAATTCTGACATTCATTTATTCACAAAGAGGCTACCAACCTAATATCTACCAATATGTGTACATTAAGACTCTTAAGACATTTAATAATCAAGAAAAGGATGCCAAAGCCTATCAAGTGAAGATATCACATTCAATATAGAACTCGTTTATCAAGGAGAAGACTAAGCATCAGTCTCGACACATAAATCCAAGATACTACAAAAGATAAGGTATTTGACATAATTTCATAGCAATTCATCATCCTCATAAGCAATTCATTATGATCTCATTCATTACTAAACTCTCAAGGACATGATATTCACATCATAAACACTTCAATAATTCACCATATGAAGTCATAGCCATTGTCTTGAATTCACAAACTAAAATCATGCAATCAAATTTTATATATTATACTTTCATAACGAACAAATTCCCAATTAGATTGCATAATAAAATATATTTAAATAAATCGTGGGTTATTGAAGGATTTAAATGTAAAATAAACCTATAATCATCAAACAAACCTTAATTCATCAATATAGCTTCTTGGAAAATGTTTTATTAATGAACCCATGCTTAAATTAGAAAATAGGATTTTTATCATTAAAAGACTTTGAAATCTCTTTTGGCAGGGACCTTGAATGTAAGATTACTCAAGGATTAAGGATGACAATACCTTAATTTTAATAACCCAACGAAATTTAAGAAAAAAAGCTTGAAATCATCAATCCTAGCTTTAATTTGACCTTGATCTCCCATTGACTTCTAGAGTAAAGATATTTTTAAAGAGAGGGTTTTATTTTGGGAAAAAGTAAATAATGAAATCGAGAATAGGTTTTTAATGTTCTATTACTCATAAAATAACTTAAATGACTTAGAACAAACGTCCATATGTTCATAGGAACTTGGTCCATGGTGTAGCGGTTGAAACTTTGTTTTATGCCTATTGACCTACGAAAGCCATCCACGGGGCATGAATGGACCTATGGGGCATGAACCTTATCCGTAGGTCACCATATTTTGTCCAACTTTGTTGTATCATTGGGGTCTTAGAATTTAAACTTAGGATACTCCTCAAGGACCCTTGGAGTGGTCCTTAGGATGTCATACCTTGATGTCTAACCCCTAAAAACCATAACCATGACTAGAGAGAACATAAAACAACCTTAAACCCCTTTATCCTTAAGTCAAAACTCAAATGAACACACGTTAGGATATAGTTTCACTATTTCATTTTTAGGGTCTTTAAACTTTGACTAGAGACAAGCTAATTGCACCAATGGCTCCTATAATATAAGTGTCAATAACGTTAAGCTCATTTACATCATTGAGGTTCTGATGTAATCTTAGTGGCGTAATTGCCTACCATTGCTTCCGTTCACACTCATATTTCATGATTAAACACACAAACAGGCAAAGCAAAACTAAAATTATCTAACTTCAACTATAACAAACAAGAAAAAAATTCATCTTAACAAGGAATTCTAAAATTATACGACTCCCTGGTAGTGGAGTAGTTTTAATATCACATATTACGATGATTCATCTAATTTTAAGTGTCAACGATCGTTAGTTAGTAATATAACCCGACTAATTGACTTAGGGTGGAATCCCACAAGGTGGGGGTTATATGTGAGAATTAATAGTAAAGCATAAATTTTTCAAATCAATCATAGGTAAAAACATTTACGAATAATAGCATGATTGATGTTTGGGGTGATACAAGTGTCAAATGATAAAGTGTTTTGGTTTTAGTTTTCAGATGAAACAACAAATAAAACGAAAATAAAAAAATGTAGAAATGAGTTCTTAGGATGTAATTTGATTATGGGTTAAGGTAAACAAACGTTTGAAATTAATAGTAAATAGTTGTAAATAAATGAATAAGCTATACATTCATAAGGATAAACATTCTCATGAACAATTTACTTTGAATCAATTTGGTTTCTCTCGAACACCAGTAAGTAGCAAGTAAGAACAACCTATGCTTTCGTCCATTCACTCTCTCAAGTTGAATATGTGGAAGTAGGTTTAGGATTCACACTATTGATTTGAACGCATGACAAATAAATACCTATACACCATCAAGTTAGAAATCTTCATTTTAAAACCTCTCTCTTGAACAAGGGAAAAAAATAAGTAAATGTTGCATTTGAAACTACAACCCTTTATAATAAACCACAGTCATGAAATGAATTGACTTTGACTTTTAAATAACATCTAAACTATAAATTAGCAATTCCCAACCGTTAATTCCACCCAAAAACACATCATTAGAGAAAATAATTAAGGTTTTAGCTAGACATCATAAAAAAGTATTAACCATTACAAAATTATGTGTCTATCAACTGTGTTAGATTAATATTGTCTTAACAAAGGTCTATGATGAAGAATCTTCAATACCCACTTCCAATTTCTCGGAAAAGGAAATCTTCAAATCGTTAATGATAAAGAAAATTTGACTCTATTCTATGTTCTCCATTACAAAAATAGAAAAATTAATAATAATGTCTAATTGCATCTCATTTTCACAAAATCCTTTTTAAATTAAAAAATCAAACATGTATTTATAATCACACAAAATGTAATGCACAGGTTCATTTGGCGCAATAAGTCGAGATCGCAGAATCACTCGACGATCCACCCTTTGATCAATTCCATCGCCTTTTTGCTTTTGCCTTCGGCATCTTCAAGTTTTGTAACTTTTGGCGATCTAAGACTGCATCATGAAACCATTTGGTCACATGTCGACTTCGTCTTTCTATAGATGAGTTGATTTTCTTCTCCAGAGCTTGGTACACTGGAAATTTAGGCTAGATTTAGTCAATTGGCGACTCGCCAAATAGTTTAGGCGATCATCAGGTCTACTTTTCATTATTCTTTGAATTTCCTTGTTCCTTTTTACTTATTATTATTCATTCTTTATTCCTCAATCCAAATACCTAAAATTCAAGGATTTACATCTTTTATTGACACAAAATATGCATTTGAAGACACTAAATGTATTGAAACATATCCCTAAATGAGTCAAAATCTTATACTCATCAATTAGGAAATGAATATACAATTGTGCATAAGGACAAATCCTCTCCCAGCCCTAGAGGGATCACGTAAATAACAAGTAAATTGGCCCCCTCTCGTAAAGTGAATACTAGAGCTGAATGAATTCTATTCTTAAATTATAGTGAACTACTTTCATGTGATACAGACCATATAAACATAACGTTTTGTGGTTTAGTGGCCTTAATGGATAGGAAATGTTTTATAGTAACTAGATAAATGCAAGAAACTTCTAATATTTGAAGGGAATAGATGTCTAGGAGAAATATTAACCGCATCTATTTTGGTAGGATCTACCTCAAACTTTTTACAACAAACAATGTGACCTAGAAAATCCATGTGTCCTATCAAAAAATCATATTTCCTAAGCTTAACAAGGACTTGTTGGTCATTGAGAACTTGCAACAGAATCCTCAAATGATGAGTATGCTCGTCCGCACTTCTTGTATAGATCAATATATCATCTATGAACAAACCACAACCCATTAAAGGTGTTTTCTAAGCACCATATTCATCAAATCCATAAATGTGGCCGAAGCATTAGCTAATTTAAATGACAATACAAAAAAAATCTAAATGACCATATAAAGTTTGAAAAGCTACCTTAACAATGTCATCTTCCTTAACCCTCACTTGGTGATAAATCGACTGGAGGTCTATCTTACAAAAGTAGCTTGCCCCTTGAAGATAGTCAAACAAGCCATTTATCTTTGGAGAGGATGTTTGTTCTTAACAATAACCTTGTTCAATTGTTGATAGTCAATATACATATACAGTGTACTATCTTCCTTTTTAACAAACAAAATTGGAGCACCCCACATATTAGACTCATTAAGGGCTATGTTTTGATAGAAAAAATGTCGTTACTTGATTAGTTTTTCTCAAATACTGATGCTTAACCTTGAGTTTCAGGCACTTTGATTTTGAGCCAAAGACAGGTTAAGTAAGGCATGCTGGTTCACAAAACTTGATCTCAGGGCGGGTTATTGGCAAGTTAGGTTAGCAGAGGGTGATGAACCAAAAACAACATGTGTAACTAGATATGGTTAATATAAATTCCTTGTAATGCCTTTTGGGCTGACTAATACCCCGGCAACGTTTTGCAACTTAATAAATAATGTACTGTTTGACTATCTTGACGACTTTGGTTGTTGTTTATCTAGATGATATTGTCATTTATAGTCGAACATTGGAGGAACATGTTAATCACCTATGTTTGGTTTTGTCTCAATTGAGAAAATACACATTTTATGTCAAGATGGAAAAGTGTGAGTTTGCTCAACAAGAGATAAAGTTCTTGGGGCATCTTGTTAGTAAAAACCAAGTTCGAATGGATCCTAAGAAAGTGCAAGCCATTGTTGATTGGCAGGCAACTCGTCATGTGAAGGATTTGAGGTCGTTTCTTGGCTTGGCTAACTATTACAGAAAGTTTATTGCTGGTTACTCAAAAAGAGCAGCAGCTTTGACAGATTTGTTGAGGAAAGATACAAAGTGGGTTTGGTCTTAACGATGTAATGAAGCATTTAAGAATTTGAAGAATTCTATTGTATCTGAACCTATACTTAAATTGCTTGATTTTGAGTTACCATTTGAAGTGCACACTGAGGCGTTAGACAAGGAAATTAGTGGCGTATTAGTGCAGGAACATCATCCAGTGGCCTTTGAAAGTAGAAAATTGTATGATGTTGAACAAAGATACTCAACACATGAAAAAGAAATGGTTGCGGTAATACACTATTTGCAGGTTTGGAAAATTTATCTCTTGGGTACTCGATTTGTTGTAAGAACTGATAATGTGGCAAATACATTTTTCAAGACACAGAAAAATTTTAGTCCTAAACAAGCACGGTGGCAACAATTCCTGGCAGAATATGATTTCATGTGGGAACATAAACAAGGAAATCACAACAACGTTGTTGATGCGTTAAATAGAAAAGAAGTGTTTGTTGTAGTATATTCAATTTCAAAACTTGAAACTGATTTCTATGATAGAATCAGGTTGTGTGCTGAAAATGATTCATTATATATTAAATGGATGGGTAAAGTGCAAGATGGCACAATGAGACATTATTGGATCGAGGAAGATCTGCTCTATTTTAAAGGGGGGGAATCGTTGTACCAAATCAGGGCGGTTTGCGCAAAGACTTAATGAAAGAGGCGCATGATTCTTCTTGGGCTGGACATCCCGGTGTTGAAAGGATGTTAGCCTTACTATCTCGTGTTTTTTTTTGACCGAAAATGGAAGACTATATAAAGGCATACGTCAAGACTTGCATGTTTTTCAATTGGACAAGACTGAACGTAGGAAGGAAGAAGGTTTGCTACAACCTTTGCCTGTTCCTGAAAGGCCATGGCTATCAGTAAGCATTTAATTTCTGGATTCCATAAAGTAGATCGCAAAGCATCTATCATGGTGGTAGATGACAGGTTTTCAAAATATTTTGTTTTTATTGCTGCTCCTGAATTATGCTCATCCGAAGTTGCTGCTGATTTGTTCTACAAAAATGTGGTTAAGTATTTTGGTGTTCCGGCTGACATTGTGAGTGATAGAGAATCAAGGTTCACTTGTAGATTTTGAACAGCATTGTTCAATATGATGGGAATTGAATTAAAATTTGTACTGCAAATAATCCACAAACAGATTGACAGACGGAAAGAATTAATCACTTGTTGGAAGAATACTTGAGGCACTATGTGACAGCAAGTCAACGGAATTGGATAGCATTGTTGGACACTGTGCAATTTTTCTATAATCTGCACTAGTCGTCTGCAACAAAAATGAGCCCTTTTGAAATCGTCTTAGGCAAATAACCTAAGACGCCACTAGATGTTGCCAAATCTAAAAATCAGGGAAAATGTCCAGGAGCATAGAGGGTTTCAAGGGACAAACTTGAAATGTTATCTGAGTCACAAGATAGCTTGCGCAAGGCTCAGCGGCGCATGAAAAAGTATGCTGATCAACACCGTCACTCAGTTGAGTTCAATGTGGGTGACAAGGTGTTACTGAAACTTACCCCACAATCTGGAAACAGATTGTATGTAAGACCAGACATCGGGGTTTGATTCCTACGTACGATGGTCCATTCGAAGTGGTGAAACGAGAGGACGAAGTTGCTTATAGGTTGAAGTTGCCAGAAAGGTTTAAAATCCATCCCACTTTCCATGTGAGTTTCTTGAAACCTTACTTTGCAGATGCAGATGATCTGGATAGAAACAGGTCAAAGAGGGCTCCTCCATCAGTACCTACTAAGTATGATGTTGAAATTGAGAAGATCCTTGATCACCGAGTTTTGGGCACAAGTAAGAAGAATACTAAGACTGAATTATTGGTTCACTGGAAAGGAAAGAGTGCAGCAGATGTAGTTTGGGAGAAGGCAAAAGACTTATGGCAGTTTGATGATCAAATCTAGGACAACCTTAAAACAGTCTCGATGAGGACATCGTGTTCAAGTGGTGCGGGTGGTCTATTACACCTTCAAACTACTTGATCTAACTACGTGCAGACATGTCAAGGACTTGGGCATTGGTCTTGACATGGATGAGGGCAAAACAGTGCAACACAAGTTCAAGGTGCTTGGGTGTTGGCAAGGTAGCTTGAACGTGCATGGCGTACGTGCGAGCTAAGGGAATTGGCAAGACAGCATGTTTACTTGATAAGGCAAGATGTGAAGACTTGACAATGTCAAGAACAAAGGCAGTTCACCCGAATCGGTGAAATAAAACTAAGTGTTGGAAGACAGCTAAAATACTGTAAGTGTTGGAAGATGGCAGAAATATTCTAAGTGTTGGAATGAAGACTGAAATATTCTAAGTGTTAGAATATTAGTATTTCGTGTAGATAAGAATGTAATTTGAATTAGATTCTATCTTTTAGAAATATAGTTGTTGGAAAGTTAGTTTTGAACCCTATGATGACAAGTGTCGGACAGGTGTTATTTGTAACTGCCGCATGTAACTGCCATTGTGCAGAATTTTTGTTTAAAGGTGGAAATTTGTCTAAGGCTTAGACAGAGTGTTTTTATCCTTAGACTAATTCGTGAAGCCTTCCTTTGTATTAATTAAAGATTAATAAAGGTTGGGATAGGTTCTTGTAAATTCTGCTTGTAGTTTGACTTTTTGCTGTTTGAGTATTTCTATACTTAGTCAATTTCGTGGGTGTAAGTAGGCTGAGTGTTACAGACGTTTGTAAGACTGCCTAGAGTGGTGTGCTATAAAAATAAATCGACAAAAGAATGAATTAATGAAGGCCTGAGGATAGTCAAATCCAATTGGCAAATCTCTGATAGGTCTCAATATCTCTTTTTGTTCCGGTGTGATGAACCCTGAAGGAAATGATCAAATTGGAAGTTAAAAGGAGTATTCGGAGAATCTCTTCAAATTTTCTGAAGTACTACCATTTTTTGTAATGATCCAAAACACGAAGATGCTTAGAGAGAGCGCAAGACGGTTATGAAGTTACCTAAGAGCGAATCCCTGAATTGATCGGTGATTTCGATTAATTGCGGTCGATCAATCCGTTGTAGCACTAATCTTTGTAATCTATAAATACTTGTTGAATTATTTAGCTTAGAATTAATTTTATCAGACTAGTAGAATTTTAGACATTTTATTCAATTTTTTAACCATTACTTTTTACCTCTATATTTAGTGAGGGTTATAAAAGATCTTGAAGATTCAAAGTTATTCATCTCCAAGTATTTTGACTTTGGTCTCTGCTTTTTTCAATCTTGGCCTATAACAAGACCTTAATCTTCACCCATTTGAATGTAAGATCAGGTATACATTTCTATCTCTTATACATGTCTAGCTATGGGGTGTGATTTTATAAATATGTGTTAAATAAGTTGTTGTGTCTTCATTGCTGTTACTTTATTCATATTTTAAATGTCAATTCATTTAGTAGTTCTTGATGAATATGATGAAATTGTAGTTGCAAATATAATCTAATGTATGTGTTTTCTTCTTGCTCGAGAGAGAGGTCGTATAACTAAGACTACTAAGTTGATGGCCAGTGTGATAACTCAATGTGAGGTTTAGCGAGAGAGAGGGAACCCTTGTCTCATTCCCTCAAACTCAATTCAATAGAGGGAGTGGGAAGGCAAATGCTATTCTTAATGCGGCAAGTTGTTGTCCGAGAGATGCCCTTTTGAAACTGGGTAGATTTCTCAAGAGAGATCAAATCCCCCCTTAATGTATAGCCTAGTCACAATTACTCCATGAATTTCCTATTAAAATAATGTACCCAATAATGTAATTTGTTCCGTATTGCTATCACATCGTAAGAATCTCCCTCTCTTGATTTAGCACTTTTTGCTAATTTAGTTGTTTTTATTTCAAAGTGACAAAACTTCAATACATAAGTGATGGTTGCGTTACCCCTATTATTATATCTTTAGCTACGACAAGTAGGAACTTAATTTTAGTTTTCTATTAATTTTTAAAATAATGTGTTTAGCTACGACTAGTTAGAACTTAATTTTACTTTTCAAGTAATTATCATAACCACTCCCTATAGAAATGATCCAATCCATGGTTGGGTTACTATACTACGGTACGATCATAAAAATTTTCATTGGAAGTTGATGGTTGCCTTCGAGGATGAACAATAGTTGTTGATTTGTTTCATGCCGTGACATTAAGTAAGGCATTTTTTGGGAGGCAACACAAAACACCCTAGAATTTTATATTTACGTGTGGGTAAAATAATTGTATGCTGGTTGTACAGGTTGAAGTGTGAGAAAGTCTTCAGAAATAATGTTTGGTAGCACGCAACAAGGCCACTCGGCATGTCGTCGAAGAGGTTGACAAACTCAACTTTATCTGCCATTTGGTTCAAGATATTCTCAAAATTGGAGTCTGTAAAACTCGGCAAACCTAGGAAATTACTGGAGAATCTCCAACAAGGTCAGAGATTATGATTTTTAATGTCGTTTAAACTTCAAAAATTAATGGGAAGTTCTGTAAAACATGGTGAAGTAAGTAATTACTTGGCAAAATGCCGAATGGCTCACTTATTTTCAAGCTTCTACTAGTTGCTCCATCGCCACATATATTTGAATCTGTAGAATCCCACCCTACCTTTTTTTAAGATATAAAGGATAGAGTATACATTAGTACAAAAATGCATTAAGTTTTATAGTCAAGCATAAAACATAATAAAACATGCTTAAAAGAGGTTATCATGACATGCAATGACCAATGTAAAACATGAGTAAAAGATTTCGAACGCATAAGTCATAAAATGTGGTCAATACAAGATAATATCCTTCAAACATTTGTGACATACATACTTAAGTAATCCTAGATCATTGTTGTGGGTGATTGACCTTTAGCAAACATATAACACCATGTAAGATATCAACCAAATATCCAGCATATACCCTACACCAAAAAGGGGTATCCTACTTTCCAAGGTAAGACCTTTATCTTCAAAATATTTTGGATCCACTAATTAATTTCTATCTAATACAATCATCCTATGGGAGCACATACGTATGGGATAACAATATTTCTAATAGAAACTCGACCTAAGCTAACAGGAAAGATTCCACCTCAATATCCTCTCGATGCAAAGCGTAAATCCTACAAAATAGTTATTTTCTTAACTTTATTTTATTATTCATGGAAGGGCACATCATATTTCCAGTAGAATCTAAGTGATATGTTAACTAAGTAAAGGTACAATTAAGACTACCAATCCAAGTTAGGTTTTAGTAGAATAACTCCCTAACTTTGATTCATATTTTGTTTATTAGACTTTTCAACATTAGAATATTTTATGTGAGAAAATTACCCACATTCACGTTTTTATGTGTATATGAGAAATCCTTAAAAAAACATCATATATGCTTTACTCTCACAGCAACTTACATCATAATTCATCAATTTTATTAGAACATGCATATTTCTATAAATCTTGTTTAATATTTCAAAGCCATCATTATATCATCGTTACTTAGAGAACATGTATAATAATGGGTTCATGGGGATTCATATTTACATTATGGATGTATGTCAATTCATTCAGAATACATCATAAAACAATGGAGCAATTCAACATTGAATGCAACAATTTACATGTACGAAGACATTAACTCTGTTGGAGATCCCTAACTTTATAAACTAAATATTATAGGAACTCTATCGAGGAAAGGGATCCATATATAAAAATTATTATACCTTAATAAAAAAATCAAGCCTTCAATGGAGGATTAGGATGCATGACATGATACCCTTGGTTGACTCTTTTTTCTTCAAGATTTCTAGCGAGAGAAATATATTGAGAGGAAAACTTAATGTTTTTTTTAAGAATTTGAGAGAGTGATTTTAACTAGGGTAATTGGGGGTAAAAAAAGTATTTATATAGGGTATTAGATGGAGGGTAAAATTACACAATACAAGGCTACATTAAGCATATTTTTTTTTGATTGCAAAGGCTAAAAGTTATCTTCACAAATGTAAATAATTGGGTTAGAGATGTGTGATTTCTATAGTTTTGCTCTTACTATGGTACAGGGTCACAACTCTGTTATATTAATCAAGACTAATGAAAAAAACACCTTAAAAGTAGTGTACAAATATTATCTCAAGTGTTATGATTATTTCTTTGTTTTTGTTTTGAGTAATTAATTGGTACTATTCAATTTGAGCAAAACAAATGTCGGGTTGATAGAGATGCGGTCCATGATAATAAAATATCCGTTAATTCATAAAAACCTTTGAGGTATAAGATAATGTTTATATATAAGGAGATTGTGTTAGATAGTTGAATTTACACGTAAGATTTTTAATAGAAAATCAGAATTGATGGTGTTGTATGTTCTCCGGGTATGAATTTGCAAGGTGCGGAATGGTCCTTGTATCATGTATTGAGTATTTAAAAAGACTTACACTTAGTTTGAATTGCAAAGTTTATTAGTTTTGATTATCGAAGTATCTAAGGAAGATTTTCATTCTAAAAGTGTTGGCTGAGTGTAAGGTTAATTATCGGAATGTAGTGATGGTTGTTAGAATTAAGAGTGTTACCCTCAGTCGAAGGATATTAAGAGTATGTTGAGTCAAGTGAATGAAAAGAGTTAGTTTCAACTCTTCAAAGGAAAACCTTTCACGTTATTTGATAAATTCTAATATTACCATCTATTTGGTTTTGTAAATGGTTGTGATGTGATGCAATAGCTATGGTCTTGCATGTTTTTCATTTTGTGGCTAAATATCTAGTGGTGGATAAGGTTTACCGATCTTACTATGTTCTCTGGGTTGAGTGGGATGAGTTGGGAAGACACGGTTATTTCAGATGACTTATGTGGTTTGGTTTTTGAGTTGTAAAATATTCAAGTGGTTTTGCATGTATCACCTTGCTTATGAGATTTTATAGAAGAGACATCATGCATTATTATGGTTGTCCGAAAATCGTAATATGAATATAGTCATTGAGGTCATGCATTGATTGTGTGTGATCGAATGTGGGGATAGTAGAATTAAACTCTGCTATTCTTAAGAGGTAATATACAATTACTAAATCTAGCATTTTGATAGTGTTGTTGGATGGTTTGTTGATTTGTATGTTTTGACGTATCTCTCAAAAAGTATCTAATGTCTAATGATTTAAAAAATTTTGACTTAAGCATATGGAAATTTATGTTGTGGGGTTGGAGATTCATTAAGAACTATCCTAGTTTGGGTAATATGAGTGTGAGTTGGATCATTTAGTTTTACTTCTAATTGTAGCAAGTATTGATTTAGAATGTTATCATGCTTTTGTGATAAAGGAGTAGTCCAGATGATTATGTCAAGATCCTTGAAAACATGTGGAAGACGTGTGTACGATCACCTTTGGTGATTCTTGGGATTCGCTTTGTGATTATGTAAGTTTACATACAACAATGTTATCAATGGAGTGTTAAGAAAACTTCATTAAGGCATTTTAAGGGAGGTAGGTTTAGGTATTCAATTGTTTGGCTTCAGGTTGGAGATGTGAGACCCTTGGGGGGTAGTGAGATTCAGTAATAAGGGTATTCGAGATGTATCCCAGTAATTCGATGTTTCAGATAATACTCTACCTCTATTTTAGCCAAGTATTTCCTAGCTGATCACTCAGGGATGATTTATGGGTAAATTGGTATTGAGCTGTAACGACCTAATTCCATCGGTATGAAAAAAACAACTGAGAAAGAATTGGGGCAAGAAAACTTTTTGGTAGTAACATAGAATTCCTAGCCTAGTCCGGATTATGACAAAACTGGAGCCATTAAGGTGTGAAGATATATGATAATGAATTAGAGAACTAGTTATGAATTTTATTATATGAGTTGATAGCTAAGAAGATAAATAACCCCTACGCCTTTACAGAATTGAATTTTGGTTAGTTGAACTCCTCAAGATGATCTTAGCATGAATGGGTACATTATGTTTTCGTTGAGGCTTCTCTAGCGAGATTTTTGGAGTTGTAGTTGTGGCAGGTCCAATGCAACTTAAAGTTGCAAATAAACCCAAACCTTATTTGGCACATTCGATTTCTAGAGCCAAGAAGACGACCTAGATGAATTCTTGTCTGTTTTTCACCATTCTTGAGGCTAAAAGGTATGATTTTAACACCTCTCATCCATTTTTGTAGCTGTAGAACCTATTTTCTTGTGTTATTATTGATGGGGAAGGGGTTTTATATGAGAATTGTGGTTGAAAAGCACTAATTTGGGTATTAGGATCTTCAATATGGTCTAGAGTTATTTGGTTTGCTATAAATCAAGTTATTAGACCTTTAACCGTTGATCATTGCGTATATGAATTTTTGTAGACCTATAACAAGTCGAAAGAATCCGAAAACAAAATATTCTAGTGACTTAAATGATTAAGCTTGGATTTGAGGTAGGTGATTATTGTGATTTCATGTTGTTGTAATATATTTTGGTAATTACTTCGTTATAATTCATGTATACATGTGAATATTGCATTATTGATCACCCTAATTGTATCTGAGGACAATTAATTAATTGTATGCCATGAGTAAGCTCTTGGTATATTATCTAGATGATGTACTTGTGATTGTGACTATGGTGTGTGAATGGAGATCGGATTACCATGTTTCGTAAAGATATCTTAGATTAGATTTCAATATTTCATCATAAATTGGGTTAAAACGTTTCCATAGAACTATGGGATCGATTGCCACCTCTCGACATAAAAATGGGATCGAGTTCCATGTTCAATAAAGCTAATATTTTAGGTGTGGGTTCCTTGAGAGGACCGTTGAATTGGGTACCGTGAGAGGACCGATTGATTGGGTTCTGTGGGAGGACCACTAAATTTTTTGTTTATGTACTTGTGATGATTACATTCATTTCTAATGATGAATGATGTCGAAAGAGAATTTCTTTCTCTAAAATGATTTAATTGCATATAGATGATATTTGTGAAACTATTCATTTATGTGAATAATGATTACATTGTTTATGTTTTGTACATGTCTTTCTACAATTTGGTCGTTACATACATGTGTTTTAATTATTGGAATAACTGCCTGATCCTCCCAGTTTACTATGATTATGTACTGATACTACAATTGCTCTTTTTTTTTGGAGTATAGGTTATCTTTTAGCGGCTATTGACATAACTCGTTTACAAGATCAATGATCGTTTTGAATTAAAGGGTGAGATTGTTCTTTTGGTCTTACTTGACTTCTCTTTTTTTTTAATGTCTATTTTTTTCGGACATAGACAAATTGTTTAAGGTGTTTTTTTAGTTTTGGGGTTTTACCCCTTGTTCGTAGACTGGTTTTAGTAGAGTTTTTGTACAATGACTTTACGGTTCTAAGTATTAATCCCGCATAATTTATTTAGTTAATTAAATTTGTTTCTGTAACTTAATTGCCTTCGTTTAAGTTTAGTTGCTTAGTTTGGATTTTAGTAGTAGTTCTCCCACCAGAGTCTTAGCGTGGGTGCTAATTAGGATGGTTTGGGTTGTTATACTAGAAAAGTTAAGATGTGTAACTGAGATTTCATTAATGTCTTTGGTTGGTTATACTTATATATTATCCCAAGATCAATTAACATTTAGAATTTAAATTTGAGAATCTATTACAACATAATTAATTTACTAAATTCCAAATTAAATATTTATACTCAAAAAACATACATAAATATCTCCATTTTAGGAGTTAATTACTTGTATACATTTAGTTTTGCAAAACTATAAATGGACACAATTTTAGTGCGTGTAAATACGTCTTGATATGTCTATATTCATGTATCTCAACATACACGAGGTCAAAATTAGGTGTAATTCTTAATTGATATTCTATATGGAGTAGATTCACATGTATTTTGAATACATAAAAATATCGTTCCACTATATATATACATGTACATGTATCTAGTCTAATTAGACTTGTATGTAATACATGACTATCTCGATTGCCTACCTCCCCATCGCGCTTGCCACTCTCCCTTTTTGTTATATTTGATAGCCAAAATATTTTTAGCTTTCTTAATATATGGAAGAAAACTCTTAATTAGAGATAAGATAGACAATTATTTAAAATTATAAGTAGAATCAGTAGATGTGGTATGAATATATGTATAATAAAATAATGTTTCCTTTATGTTACTACTTCTGTGGAAAAAAAATTAAACTATTTATCTCAAATCAACCGCTAAATTAAACTTTAAAAAATTAATTATATTTTTAGTTATATTTATACAAAATTAAAATAATTAAGTTATAAAATTTATGTGTTAATGTGAAATAATGTAATCATCCTCCATTTTATTTCAGTCTTTTCCTATCTGTTTAACATTTACATATTTCATGTAGCGACCCTAAATCACTTATTCCTTGTTGAGACTAACTTTTCATTACCAAGGTCATTCATTTTGAGTTTTGTCTAAGTTTCAGTGTTTTGGAAATATAGAACCTTGGCCCGCATTCGATGTATGGATGAAAATTGGATGTATGGATGAAAATTGGCCCGCATCATTTTATGATGCAGACGCAGGTAACAATGATGATCACACAGTGCCTTGCTGATCAATTGAGCTCTCAAAGTCAGTTGGTGAGCCTCTATGCATTCTCAATGACATCTTTTTCTTAGCTTTATGTTTTTTATTATTACGATGATTGGCGGTCATGTCCTGACAATACTCTTTGTATTCGAGGCTTCATGGACAGTTAGCAGTTAGTTATCTTTTAATTATTATTTCTTATGTTAAGATTGAGTTGCCATTTTGGCAAAGTAGAATGTTTTACCTTTAAATGCAAAATGTATTTTATTAAATAGGTGAGTACATTTTGCATGAATCATCATATTTATTCTTGTAAGTCTTCGGATGAGTAAGTAAGCCAAGCTAACGGTTCTCTTGGGGCAACTAATGGTTCTCGAGTATTAGCCACGTCTGGGGTATAGGCTCGAGGCTGAAAAAACTTAGTATCATAGCCTAGACTTCAAGAGTCCTAGGGAGTCTACGAATTCATGTGTTAAAGCCCTAATTATCGGTGTGATGCACGTGTAACGACCCTAAAAATGTATAAGATAAGTAACACTTGATGTGTCTAGAATGCCTTCGAATAGACCGGGATCACAAAGATTTATTCGCATAGAACCATTATTCTAAACCCTTTCAACAACCAATACAACTATCTTTGGGACTTATTTGAGCTAGGAAGGTCTGGGTCCAGCCATGTAGGGCTCCCGAATATGAAGATTTATCCGGATGAGTCTTTATCGGACTTAAAAAGGGGAAAATCTTATGTTTTGAGGGTCTAGAGGTAAAATGGTCTTTTACCAGGCTAAGGGTAATAACGTAATTACCCTAAATAGATATTTAATTATTTAATTAATAAGGTGGAGGGGTATTTTGGGGAGAGAGTGTCGAAAAAGGGCTCTAAGAGTAAAGTCTTGCTCCACCCGGGTTCGAACATAGGTGGAAGCAATGAATTAAATTGTTTTTATTTAAGTGGTTAAATTAATATATTTAATTAATATTATTTATTAAAGTCTGATTAAAAAAAGGAAATCAGATTTTTAGTTATTAATTATTAAATTAAATTGAATAAGTCTTGCCAACTATCCTAGTTTTAATGGGCATTATCTCACACAAACTCTCTTACACACCTAAACCTCTCTCTCTCTCTCTGTCATCCATTTTGATTTGTTTGCTGAAAAAATAGAAAAAAAACATTGGAAAACAATCAAAAGTTCTCTACACTCAAATAACTTACAAAAAAAAAAAAATATACAAACAAGCAAGCTAACTTAAGAAGCGAAAATCTTACATCATCTTCTCGACGGGATCTTGTTAATGGTTTAGTGGAGGATTAAGGTAGCCCTTTGAAGGTGTGGAAAGCTACAACCAGGTATGGGTTTTCTCTCTTCGAATCCTTTCTCCTAGAGAAGTTTCTTTCTACAAAATTAAACGTGTGAAACTAGGGATGTCCCCTTTATTGTCAAATTCCTTGTCCCTAGTCTCCCTCTAATTTCAATCTAAATTAGGTTATAAATCATGTTTTTTGTATGGTTTCTTGTAGCTAAGTGTGAAATATGATGTTCCTTGTGATTTTGTGTTTGGGAATAGCATGCATGATCAATGAGGTCAACCGAAAATGATAAGGTGCAATGTGTAAAATGTTTGTTGTTGTTCTCCGCTTTGAAGTCTTAAAATGGCTTGTTTGATGATTTGAATTATTCTGCATAATGCGTGTAAATTGTGATGTTTAAATGAAGTGTAAGGTAGCTGATCTTATGTGAAAAAATCTAAGCTAAAACAACGATGAATCTACACCTAAAAATGCGTTAAACAAATTGTGAAAATTCCACAAGAACGAACGTATGAATGTTGTTAAATAAAAGCTAGAAAATTTAATAAAATTTCTAGCACTTAGTGATGGAGTTTTAGACAAGAATACTTGATGTTTAAGAAGTTTTAAAATAAATTTAGAACATGTAAGGTCAGTGGGTATTTAACCCAAGACCTCACTACATGAAAGCAAAAAAAAAAAAAGAGAAGTGTGGGATTCAAAACAAACAACCTGTCGGACAAACATGAGAGTAAAAGGGAAATATTAAATTGATAAAAATAATGGGAGGACCGGGATTCGAACCCACCACCTCTTGGATGAAGGAGGAGACAAGGATTGAAATAATAATACAATAATAATAATAACGAGAGGAGTTGGATTCGAACCCACCTCCTCTCGGACAACATGGGGAAAACATAGCAAAAAGAGAAATAAATCAATGTTGATATTGAGGTTGGATCCTTGAAACCCTAATGCTTAAAATGCCTAAGGTGAAGTGAGGAGAGGGAAAAAGAAAGGAAAAATAATGTTAGTGAGGGGATTCGAAATTGGGTTCCCCAAGCCGAATTGTAAATCCAAAATTATGTGAAAGAAAATTAACTAAGTGTTGTCCAAGGGATTCAAAGTCGAGTTCCCTTTCCCAATTTCGTATTGACATATAAGTCATACGTTAGTAAATACTCGATGAATTCTGCCTCTAAATATCAAAATCAATATCTTGGCATATCTACAAGATGCATAAGTCTTGTAACACATAATCTTGGATAAACATGACTCACTTAAATAAACTATGAATGAAGACTCATGGCTTGTATGTGTTGACTCATAAGTCTAGCATAAGTTTAAAACTAAGTGAACCTAATATGTATGTGATGAAATAATGTTATAACTAGAAGGGGTTAAGTACGAGTGTGAAACACACTAAATGGCTAAGTGCATTGGAACATGATGAAATGAACATTCATGTAAAGGGGTGAGTAATTATGAAAAGCAAATGTGCTAAAGTTAATGAATGTGGTGACGACACGATAAGAGGCTAAGGTGAAAGATGAGAGCAATCTAAAATGAGCTTAAGTAAATGTTACGAAAACGTACTCACCTATGAGAGTGTAAAGTTAATGAAGAGACTAGTCTCTATGAACACTCTAATGAAAGTATCGAAGTTAATGCATACTTAATAATAATGATGAGATTAGAAATAATCTAAGGATCTATAATGTGTGCTCATGCTAGAAGCCAATTTCCATGATTTATTAGTTGAATGTAATTGAACTTTATACTGAGCACGCCTTCTTTTAAAAAAGGGCGGCGGTTCACATAACTCTCAGTAGATGAGATTATCCGGCATGCCGGGTACAGGTCTCTTTATATCTCCTAGTTTTTAAACCTATACTGTCAATATAGGGATCTAGCGAGGTTCAATTCCCATGTACGCTAGCATCTTTTGGGTAACTTTTGCCGGTGATTCCACCTATTTTCGGTGTGGGAGAAACACTTGATTTCATGATGCTCACATGATCTATGTCGGTTAGAGTTAATGTTCCCAAAGAATGAATTAGACCAACCTCAAATGAAGCACATAATGAAATGTACGATACCAAAGGTTTCATGATAGGATAATCAAGAGGTGACTAGACTTAAGTAATGACGCTAGGTTATTCTTTGTCATTGCACAGCAAACCTGATGAGAGTCTTAAACTACATCCTAGATATGACACATGATTGCACTAGTATATGAAACATTGAATAATGAAGTACGTATTAATGAATGAAGCAGACTCTGTTTTTTCTGAAGAAGGCTCCCTAGTTGAGGTCCCATATGTTGAGCCCTCATTTTGGGAAGTCCTAACGACAAGTCCATGATCCCAATATCTAATGGGATATGAAAGAATGATATGAACTACGTGATATGATATGTGAAATATGTTATCTGATGTTTGCAAAATGATAAGTTTGATGATGCATGTTACACTCATGGCATGACTTTCCAAATCCAAATTTGGCAGGTCCATTGACTTTCCTATTCAAAATATGGCAAGTCCACTGACTTGACTTTCAATAAATCATATTGTTAGGAAAAAGCTATTATTTCTCATGCATGTCTTTGTTGTGTGCTTTCATATACCCATACTTATTACATGTAAGTAGTAATTCAATACAATTATCTATTTTTAGGTACAGGAACAGGTGGACGTTAGATCGTATGGTACAATGTTATAGCTATCCGAACATGGAGCTTTCATACGGACTTGGTACGCTCTCATGCTTTCGAGGTTTTCTATTATTATTATCTAGTTTAGATGTAGGCCTTAGCTATTGGATCATGTTCCACTAGTGTTTCATTTCCCACTTCATTTCAGATTCTGTATTAGTGCCGTTTTTGCAAGTACACATTTAATGCAACTACGAACTATTTCTTTCATTTGATGATCTTAATGTTAGATGGTTTATTGTGAACATTTATGAGTTTAAGTAGAATATCTTATATCAATGTTAAATACCAAAAAGTTCAAATATTACGCAAAAATTAACCTAGATAAAGTAAAGATGACGTATGTAGGCTTGTCTGAGACCTCTGAGAAGTCAACGACGCCGGTCTTGTCTGGGGTCTAGATTCTGGTCGTGACAGTGTGTCACATCTATAATTAAGAGGCAGCAACATTAACAAAAATTCTCAATAGTTTCACATTCATTTTATGCGTTAGAGTTTTCTCTATAAAAAAATCTTTTCTAATTCCTACTTGCATGTGTTTTCAAAGAATCATGCCTCCACGAACGAATGTGAGAGGTCATTTGGACAATCAAAATTTTGAAAAATAAGGGGTTCCTAATGCACGTGAAGTACATCTCTTAGTAGAAGTTACGATTACTGAGTTATGTAAGGCTATCTGGATGTTGAACCAAGTGGTGACCAAAAAAGATGGGCAACAAAGAGGAGCTACATAAGAAGTGGCTGATCCTTTTGGGATCCAAGATTTATTAATAATGAATTGTCCAAGTTAAACAGGTTTAAGAGCTAATGAGGATTAGGAGAATTTTAGTGAAGAATTGAACAAGATATTTGAGATTATGCATGTTGCCAATATGAGCGAGTTGAACTAGTTGAATATCAACTAAAGGATGTTTCTAAGACTTCATTTAATCAATGGAAAGAGGGTAGAGTTGAGTATGCACCACTTGCGAGTTGGGCTTGTTATAAAAATGCCTTTTTGGTGTGTTTCTTCCCCCGAAAAGTAGTTGAACTGTGCGCAATATAGCCCTGTCTTCTTCAGTTACTCTACTAGACAGAGCTACACAGAGAGGGGCTACTTTCTTAACTGGCGGAGGAACAAACCACCTTTATACTATCACCAATCACCAAGAGTAAAGGATTCATCAAAATTTTGTACTAATATGATTTAAGTCTTATGACTTTATGTTTATGCTTTGCTAGACCTAGAAGCAAGTCTATCTTTTGTAACTCCATATGTTGTAAAGAGTTATGATGCTATTTTTGAGGTACTTAGTGAATCATTTTATGTTTCTATAACTGTTGGTGCGTCCTTTCTACTAAAGATAGTCTACCACGATTGTCCCATTTTAATTCACAAGAGTACCACTGATGATATTATTGAGTTAGACATGGTGCATTTTGATATAATTCTTAGTATGTATTAGTTTCATTCTTGTTATGCCTTAGTCGATTGTAGGACTCGAGTTGTCAAGTTTAATTTTCCAAATGAGCCAGTCTTAGAGAGGAAAAGTAGTTCAACAGTACCTAAGGGTCGTTTTCTTTAGTACCATAAGGCAAGGTAGTTAGTTTCTAAGGGTTCTGTCACTCAGTCTGAGTTAATGACTTTAGTGTATATATATATTCTATCTAAACAGCTCCAATAGTAAAAGAGTTTCAAGAAGTGTTTCCTGATTATCTACATGGAGTTGATTTTGAGAGAGAAATAGACATCAACATATACATTCTTTGAGATACTTGTCCCGATTCTATTCCGCCATATAGAATGTCATCAACATAGTTGAAAGAGATAAAAGAACAATTGAAAGATGTACTTGATAAGTGTTTTATTCAACCAAGTGTCTCACATTTGTATGCTTCGATCCTATTTGTAAGAAAGAAAGATAGTTCCCTTAGGATGTGTATAGGTTATCGTTAGTTGAACAAGGTTACCATCAAGAATATGTATTCTCTCCAATGTATTAATGGTCTTTTCGTTCATCTTTACGGTGCCACCAGCTTCTTTAAGACACATCTCAAATGTGGCTACCATAAATTAAGAGTAAGGGAATGTGATACTCCAAAGAAAACTTTCTAGGCCCGTTATGGTCATTATGAGTTTCTAGTCATGTCATTCAGTTTAACTAATGAACTCGCAACATTCTTTGACCTTATGAATAGAGTATTCAAACCTTATTTAGAGTTGATACCCAAAATACATATGCAGTGCAGAATTTGCCTAGACCAACATCTCAAACAGATATTAGGAATTTCATTGGTTTAGGTGGCTACTAAAGAAGGTCCGTAAGGGGTTCTCATTTATATCCTCTCCTTTGACAAAGTTGACTCAGAAAATAGTGAAGGTTTAATGGTTTAAATCTTATAAGAAAAGCTTTTAGGAATTTAAAAAGAGGTTGACTATTGTCCTAGTTTTTACCTTACGCGAAGATACTCAAGGTTTTGTGGTGTATTTTGATACATCTAGTGGTTTTCTAGTTTGTGTAATAATGAGAATGGCAAAGTTATAGATTATGCCTCCACATAGTAGAATGTTCATGAGAAGAATTTCCAACCCTGACATGTCGTTTGTTGCTGTAGTATTCTCTTCGAAGATATAACATCATTACTTTTATGATGTTCATGTTGATGAATTCACTCAACACAAAAGTCTTCAATATGTATTTAGTCCGAAAAAGCATAATCTCACTCAAAACATGTTGTTAGAATTAATCAAGGATTATCAAATTACTATTCTTTATAACCCAAGTAAGGGTAATATTATTGTTAATACTTGAAGTAGGTTTTGTATGGGTTGTACCTCATATGTTAAGGAAGAAACGAGAGAGTTAGCAAAGCATATGCAAAGACTTTAACACTTAGTAGTCTAACTATGGATTTCACAGAAGTAGGAGTAGTTGTGATGAATGGGGCTGAATCATCCTTAATGTAAAAAGTGAATGAAAAGCAAGACCAAGACCCAATTTTGCATGAATTGAAGGAAAATGTTTATAACCAAAAAATAATTTCTTTTGAACATTTTCGAGATGGCGTATTGAGGTATCATAATAGGTTGTGTGTACCAATAATTGATAGACTCAAAGATAGGATCATCGAGGAATCTCATATATACAAATTTTCCATTCATCCGGGTTTCACAAAGATATATCATGACTTGACAGAAGTTTATTGGTAGAGTAGTATGAAGAACAGCATTGTAGAGTTTGTTGTTAACTGTTAAATTTTCAAAAAGTTAAAATAAAGAACCAAAGTTTCGATGGTTTGACTCATAATATAGAACTTTCATAATGGAAATGGGAGATAATTAATATTGATTTCATCATAGGTTTAATAAGGTCTCGCGAATAACATGATTCTATTCAGGTGATCGTCGATAAAAGGACAAAATCAGCCTACTTTTTGACCAGTAAAGACTACCCACTCAGCAGAAGATTATGCAATTTTTTATCTTCAACAAGTAGTTAAACTTCATGGGGTTCTGCTCTCCGTTATTTAAAATAGATATGTGCAATATACTACACAGTTTTTGAAATCATTCCATATAGGCTTTGGTTAAAAGGTGAAATTAAGTACTGCATTTCATCCTTAGATAGATGGGCAAGAAGAGAACACTATTCATAACCTAGAGGATATGTTGAGGGCATGCCTTATTGATATAAAAGGTAATAGGGATGATCACCTATCTATCATTGAGTTTGCATAAGACAATAGTTACTAGTTTAGCATCCAAATTGCTCTTTATGAGGCTCTTCATGAGAGAAGATGTATATCTGCGATAGAATCATTTAAAGTTGAGAAAATGGGTTGATAGAACCAGATTTAGTCCATCAATATATTGAAAAGGTAAAATTGATTCAAGAGAGGTTTAGAATAGCATAAAGTCATTAGAAATCCTACACTGATGATAGGAGATGATTTTTCGAATTTGAATTCGATGACTGGATGTACTAAGAAGTTTAAACCATGACGGGCATTGGTAAGAAAGGGAAGCTTAGTCCCCATTATATATGAACTTATTGAATATCCAAGAGGATTGGCAAAGTAACCTATCAAATTGAGATACCACAAGAGTTCGCAGCGGTCATCTGGTATTTTACATATCCATGATGAAGAAATGCAAGGGCAACCCTTAATTGATCATACCATCTAAAGATATTGGGATAAAGGATATGTTTTCTTATTGGAATATTCCTTTTCAAATTTTATATCACCAAGTTCGTATGTTAAAACTGAAGAGGCGGCATCAGTCAAAGTCCTTTGGAGGAACAAATTTATTGAGGAAGCTACTTGGGAATATGATGAGGATAGAAGAAGAGATATCCACATCTCTTCGAATAGGAAGAAGTTCATAATTGTGGTACTAAGCCTTAACTGGTTTTTATTTATAAGTTGGCATGTTATTTTGAATTTTCTTATCGGTGAGTGAACAGAATGCTGAAGATTACACCCTAATGCCCGTTAGGATTGACTTATATGATATGCTTTCAAGAAGTTTTGAAGTGTTTGGGTAACGTTAAAAAGTTCTTGTAAGCACTTATTTTAAAACCAAAATAACCAAATAATCCAAAAGCTAATTTATGCCTTTTGGCTTTTAATTCATAAGTTAAAATCCATTCAAAACAGGCCCTTTGCCTAGTAAGAGTAATCTCACTCAAGGACGAATGTTCCTAGGTGGAAGATTTTGTAGGATCTCGCAATTCAAAATAACTTGGAAGAAGTTAATATTTTGAAATAGTTATTTTTGACTATTTCCTATTAAAAATCGTCTTGATCTAGGATATCGACTAATCTCAGAGAGTGGTATGCCGCAACACTTAATCTGAAAATTATAAATGCTAGCCTAAGTTATTATTTTAAAAAGATCCAAACATTTTAAAAAATTTAGACTTTATAAAATTATTTCCTTGGATTCTCTCTCATGTTTGGAGAAGTTTTTCGGAGAATTCAAGAAAGAAGGTTTTCATCGTCACCATGTTTGAAGTGGGCGTTCTTCTTCTTCCATTGATTAAATCAAGGTTTAATTTCTTATACCCATTTGATTTTACAATCATTTTAGGTGTAGCTTGTTATTTCTTGATGTGTGGCTTAAAACTCTCATTCATGGGGTGTTATTTAGAAAATATGAGTTTATATTATTGTTGGGTCTTTATTTTTTATAGGTTAGATGTATTTTGATTGTAATTTAACCTACTGATTGTGGTTTAACATAATGGTGTTGTTAATCTTGTATTTATATTAATCTTAGAACAAAACATTGATGAATTTTGTAATACATAACAAAGTTAAAGATCATTTTTACAACTAGAAAATTAAAACTAGTAGTGAAACAAGAATCAGAAACAAATTTAAAACATATGTGAAATTATTTTCTTAAAGAAGAATTGTTGTCAATCTTTATTTAAACAATCTGACTGATTCCATTAATCTTTGCAGAAACATCAAGTTACCAAAGTATAATTAACTAGTGAAGAACAGAGAAATAAAAAATAATTCACAGAATGACCTCAATCACTAGTGTATTGATACCCAAAAAGCTGATGTCAGCGATCCACTCAACTACACAAAAGCACACATAGAGTACTAGATTTAGTAGTAGTAGAAGAAGTCCAGAATTTCTTTTTTAAAATGAGAGAAAATCTCTCAATTTATAGAAAACAAAGAGTAGTGTGAAAAGTTTCTTATTGTGCCTTACCGAAAAGATCACAAACCTTTGGAAAAGTCACTCTTTTGAAAAGATCACAATCTTTCATAAATGTCGCACCTTTTAATAAAAGTTGCAACTTATCATAAAAGTCTCAACTTTTAATAAAAGTCACAGCTCTTCATAAAAGACTAAACTCTTTATTTTTAAATCACACCTTTTAACACACAAAAATTAATTCCATGAATGGGGAATGACTCGAAGACAAACAAACATACGAGTATACAAGAAAGAATTTATTGCATGTGGATAAGTAGATTTCCGCTTGGACTTTCTGTAGTGACCATATGTCGGATATACTCGGTCAAGAGGTTTATGTGATATCTTTGCCCCGTTTAAATTTGGTATATACCTTGACAACCATATGTCACGCAATTAACCCATTACTTTTTTATGGTTCTTACAGTTGTGTTTTTTTCAATCATGAACACCTTCTAGTTTTATTAGTGTATAGACAATAGGCTTTTGAAAATGATTCTCTTTGAACCGTCTTACACTTCACACTCATAAAGTGATTTCTAACTATGTTATCGTGTACACACACGATTTGGTCAAATTTTTCAAACATAGAAAATCATTAAAAACATTATGCTTTATTAACTCATTAACAAGTCTTAATGTTGTATCCTTGTTCCTGAGCATTGCCTTCATCATTAGAATGGATTGAGCTTTTTGACAATGGCGAATCGTATGACATAAAATTTCTAGCTCTTGGTCTCTCTAGTCTGCTAGAAGAGTAAGCGCCATGATGACTTGTCCTTAGCCGTAAACTCATTCCTTTAGATGGTCTTTAAACTTACTCTCTAGTTAGGCTTTTTTGTAAGTGGATTCGACACATTATTCTTTGACTTTACATAGTCAATTCTGATAATTCCACTCGAGAGTTGTTTTCTAAAGGTATCATGTATATGTCCTGTAACAACCCGAGAGTACCCCCTAGAAGTTAGGGATAACCGTTGGATCATCACAAGGTGTACTTGACCATTGGGGTCTTGTACAAGCCCTTTAACTATCATTCATTGCATAAGACATGAAAAGTAGTGTGGAATCAAAAAATTTCAGAACATTTAACATAGGAAGGAATTTTTTAATAAAAACTAAGAAAATATCATCGTCACAAGACAACTTAAAGACACGGCATGATATCTGAGAGACACAGCCCTTTACATTAACACAAGTACATAATAATTCATATATAAAGAAACTAAGAAACATAGACTATGTCCTCAAATATATGAGGACATACAAAGTCTTGAGAGAGTGATTCCCAAGCTTTGGCTTCTAGACTTCTCCTTGGTTCCAAACATATAATTATTAAGTATAGAAAAGTATGCGTTTAGTAAAAATAATGTACTAAGTATGACATACACAAAAACATCTAAAAAGGAAATTTTTAGTATAAATACACTTCATGCCAAATAAGTAAAACATTCATGAATATAGGAGTAAAAAAACATAAGAATCATCATTTAAAACATACAGAAGGATTTCCATAATTTAAACAAAAAGGAACATTTCACAATGAAGTACCCAAATTACAGTGAACCCTTTAGCATTTAACAGAATTTATTTTAGTATTACACTGAACTATTTTTAATACCAATATAGTGAACTCCCAAAGTCAATCCATGAGGAAGTGAACTCATTTACGGAGGAGTTTCCCTACCTAAGGTTATCCTATGACTCACAATGGTAAGACATGAAGGAAACGCCCATACACCTCCTTCAATACACACCTAGGTGATCCCCAAGACTACCCATTCAAGACTTACTCAGCTCAGGAAAACAAGTTCCCACTCCATGACAAGACATTAGAAGAATACTCAAACACTTCACATAATACATACCAAGACTTTGCTTTCGGAATGCCTACTTAGTGCAATGAGTAGACGGTGTCACTTTCCACCACCTACCCTAAGTAGTAAACTCTTTTAGAAAACATAGCTCATTAAATTCATGTAAGACACACCAAGACTTCCCTTTTCGAATGCCTACCTAGTGCAATGGATAGATAGTGTCCCATTCTACCACCCACCCTAAGTAGTACACTCTTTCATCAGACTTAGTACTTTTATTACTTTTTTGGGGGTTAGATTAACTGACATATACCATAATACCTAGACATGGAATCCCAATATTAACCTTTTATCAGATTAGGTGTCCTCACTTACCTAGAATAAGGTCATTCTCTTAGCTTTTAATGGCTTTCCCAATAGGTACACCGATACGAGCGCATAGTTAAGGGATAAGAAGATTACTACTGTGTAACTCATTCTCTAATAATAAGGAGTACTCATCTCAAGAGGTACATTGGAATAAAACATCTCAACTTACAAAGAGTAACAACCCCTTCATCATATCCTCTCGGTGCTAAGCATAATTACTTACAAATTCTTAACATTATATACTATAAGTTAAGGATAACTAGTGAACACCACACCTAAACTCACAAAGGGCATTCATCATCCTACCTAACTTAGAAAGATATTAGGATATAGTGATGTTGCTAATAAACATTTCATCTCAACTCATGAAAAGTGTTCACCCAAAAACTCCCCTTTTGACTTAACATAGCTTCATTCATTCGTTCAAGTGTGTGTGCGTACATGTAAACACACCTTGAACATAAGAATCATTTCATTTACGTTAACTTTTGTTCATGCTTAGACCTTTATTCATCATGTCATACACATTATCATGCTCAACATATACACTTTCTTCATTTAGGCATAATCTAAGCAAGACATACAATTCAAGCATCATGATATACATTACAAGAACCATATTAATCATCACATTATTTCACACATTAAGACTTCAACTCAACACTTACAATACATACCAATTATATCCAAATTCATTAGGTAAACACCGCCACCTTGAAGGTGGGCCATACCACTCAAGAGCATTTCATAAAGAGTGTTACAAGGAGACCAACTTACCATCTTTTAAAGATTTAACGCCTATGTACAATTTACTCAACAATTAATCATAAAATAGCCTTTAGAGAAGTAGGTAAAAACCAATATCAACACACGGAAACCAAAGCTCAACGACTATAAAAACCATACTCATTTAACACATTCCTTCATCAAAAATTTGTTAAAAAGAAACTTTAACAAGTTTTCATTTATGTTTTGGTATTAAAACTACCAACTAACATTAGAAACACCATATTTAAATTATTTAAAATGTTTTCATGCAAGACCCATATTTAGAGTTAACGATAGAAGAAGTTAGGGTTTGAATCCCTTTTTGAAAATATTTTAAAAAGGACTCCTTCAATGGAAGAGAGTTCAAGGATGACTACCATAACTAAAATGTAAGAAACCCCACTGATCTTTTATGAAGAAATTGACCACTAACAGCCCTCCTAGCTCTTTCTTTACTTCTAGCTTCTATGGAGGTTTGAGAGTGTTTTCTAGAGGAAAGGGTTTTGGGTTTGGAAATGAAGTCTAAAGTTAGTTCTTAGGGTTCGAAACACCATAATATACCTAGAAGACCCTAAAATATTTTCTAAGGTCCCGAAAATACATGGGGTGAATTTACCAAACACCCCAAGCCAAAACAGAGTTTGACAACATTTGGCTACAACATCAATAATTCTAACAAACGGACGATTGGTCCATCGATGCCCCGTTTGTGGTGGTTCGTTCGTTGGGTCTGCAACCTTAAAAACTTGAAGTCCAGCACATCTAATCAGCGGACCATGTCGACGATCCATCAATTGTTCAACTGGATATCGACTAGTTTCATTGGTCGACACTGTCTAGGTAGTTTTAGGTCTACATCTTGGGCCCTTCTCAAGGACCCCTCGCGGATCCTAGGTGGGGTCATACCCGAACATCAACCCCTAATCAAAGTTGTATAGGTTTTAGTATTATCCCACACTAATTTCGATTAAAACAAACACATGAAACTCACTAAAACGCATGAAGACACACAAATAGAATCTAAGGCATATCTTACGAACGTCATGGACGTTCTCAGACATTTGACCTCAAAACATAAACAAACTTTACACACTTCCTAAGAACATATATATAACACATTTTAACACAAAATTAAATTTAGTAATTATTCACGAAGATCTTGTTCACCTTCGTTTGTTTTGGGGTGTTACATTCTCCCCCACTTAGAATAACATTCATCCTCGAATGACACTAATAATTTTAAGACAATCAAGGAATAAGTTAGAAGCACATAACCTATTAAAATAATGATAAAAACTTTCATAGTCAAGGAACCAGCTAACAAGGAGCACAATTTCACATTTTCAAACACTTCGCCACACTGACAACTTTGTAACAACTTTCACATTTCAAAATTCACCTTTATTATTCATTTATGGAGGAACTACCTTCTCCAAAATTTAAAATGCTCATATATAAAAAATTTACACACATTGAAACCACAATTCAAGATAATGAATTATTTTTCAAAAAGTAAATTTTTTATAGTGAGCATCATTCTCAACATAGTTAAGCATGCTAGAAAGTCCAAAAATTCATCCTTTAAGAAATTCATCAAGAAATCATGATCATATGCAATATAAAACCATATAAACTCATCTCATATTATAACCACAATAACCATATAGAGTTAAGACTTACCGGGACTTTCAAATCCGGACTAGTTCTCGTTCCTAGCTCCTATCCCATAGGGTTAATTCTTCCTTGCAGCATTAAGATCTAGACCACTTTGAGAAGCATGATTGACCTCTTTACCCTTTGCCTTAATTCTAGGGCAGTCCCTCATCCTGGGGACCTTACTACCACAACAACAACAAAACATTCGTTCTTGCAAGACACTTACCCAAATGTTGCTTTCCACAGGAAGCACACTTAGTCCCCTCAAAAGTATGGCCACCTCCTTGGGAATTTTGGTTTGAAGTTCTATCCTTGTTCCCCATGGAAATCTCTTAGTGAGAGAATTTCTTCTTAGGGTTTTGGTGACTAGAATCGTCAGACCTAGATCTCTTACCCTCTTTCCTTTTCTCCCTAATATTGGACTCCTCTATTTGTTGATGAAACACAATGAGCTTTGATCTATCTATGTCATTATTAAAAATTGCCATAAAATAGTCTTTCTCCAGCAAGCTAGACACTCCCATCACAAATTTGTTCATCCTAGCCCTATGGTTAGCTACAATGGTTGTTGCATACTTAGAGAGTTGGGTGAATTTGAGAGATTACTCTTTCACACTCATTCACCCTTGATGAAGGTTCATGAATTTAACCATCTTTTTCTACCTATACTCTAAGAGAAAGAACCTCTCTAGGAAACCCTTTTTTAACATCTCCCAATCAAATGGACCATATATCACGGTCTCTTATCTCTCTATTGTTCAAACCACACTTGAGGTAGATCCTTGAGTTGGTAAAAGGATAGCTCCACTTTCTCCCTAGGAGGCACACGCATAGCATCCAACACTTTCAACACCTCATCTATGAAACCTTGTGGATCTTCATCCACATTACTGCCATAAAAAGTAGGAGGGTTCATTCTCTAGAAGTCCCAAATCATAGAAGCATGGAGTACAAGCATTAGCTTTAGGTCCACCTCTTTGGTTAGCTTGATCAAAAAAATGATTATTGATGACATGATCTTGAGCCGTCCTTAGTTGGGTTAAATTCATTAGGGCAGCCCTCAACTACGCATTATTCATATCCCCTTTAACAAGGGGCACTTGAGGACCTTGGGTCATAGGAGGAACTTGGGGCACTTGAGAATCTTGAGATTCTGGTAGAACTTAATTTTCATGAAGGGTAACCTCCTCATTCTTTCCCTCTAGGATGACTATACGAACTTGGTCATCATGAGAAGGGATCCACTCATTAGCTACATCGCCTATAAGACCCCCAAAATTAATTTGGGTGTATAGATACTCACATGTTACTATAATATTAGTAACATGTTAATTAAGTGTTTTAAATTATCCTTGGATGACTTGAGGTCTTTTGAAATTCAAACTTTAAGAAACGACTAAGACGTTCGAGGACTACTCACCTAAGAGGCCTTATGTGTTTTATGTGCTTATGTGTGTGTGTCATGATCTTATGAGGTAATTATATGATTTATAATGATGTTCATAGTCATTATGTTGGGTTTTATGAAGTTTGGAGGTCAAACATCTAATAACATCTAAGACATTCAAAAGTTAGCCCTTAAGACGTTCATGTGCCTTTAATGTTTGGATCTGTTTTACGTGTTTATTTTTGGTTGAAATTATATGGAAGGCATTCAACATGTTAAGTTGTACATTCATATTGGAAATGTTTGGGTACGACCCCAAAGGGCCCCGCAAGAGGCCCTTAAGAAGGACGCAAAGGCTGTCAAGACATTGCTTTGGCAGTGTTAATCGACGAACCTAGTTGATGGGAGGAGTATCTCAACACTCTGCTTGGTGAGACTTGTTTTTCAAATAAAGAGCTGCAGTCACCAATGACGCAGCAGTAGGATGCCACATCATCTAGTCGACGTCTAGTAGATGTTATTTGTCAATGGTTACCTGAAACTGCATGCCTGCAAATGTTTTGTTTAAGGGGTGAATAGGAAATTCACCCCATGTGCTAAACATACCCTACATGATTTATTTGTTCATTTGTCTTTGCATATAAGTGATCAAAAACGTGAAAACCCTATTCCTGATCCTTTCTTCACAAATTACACTTTACCATTAAAAATATTCTCACTAGAACCTCCATTGAAGGTGAAGCTCAAGAACACATTTTATCTTGGATTTATATGGGTTTTTCATTAAGTTTTTGATGTTTTCATCTACATTAAGGTATGGTGAATCTTTATCTCTAGTTATCCTTCCATCTAGAGAGTTAATCTCAATGTTTTGAAAAGAGAATATGATCAAATCTCTTCAACCTCTCCATGTAGTCATTGCTTCTTTCTCAAAATATTTTCAAAGGATTAATCATGATTAATTGATGATATTGTATTAGTTTTAACGTGAATTACAATCTAATTATAGTATGAACCCATGTTCTCTTGAATTCTAGATTTAGCCTATGCATGAGCATTGTGAACGTGAATTTGTATTGATGGAATAGTGACTCTATTATGTTGAATTTATTATGTCTAGTATTTATTATGTGTATTGTGGATGAATTATTGATTAAAGATTTATGTGGATCAATATATGAATGTTTGAACAAGACTAGCCTATGTTCTTCTATGTGTTCACTGTAAGCTCAACTTTATGACGATTGTGGTAGGATTTCGACTATGCAAAAATCATTGTAGATTCTTAAATAGGTTTATATTATGGATGAATTATAGGTATGAATCCTGTATGATCAAGTTAATAGAGTCTTGGTATGTATTGATCTAGGTTCTTCTAGCCTACAGATTGTAATGTAATGTATATGATATTATGTCAATGCTAGGGTAGATGAATAATGATTTCTTTTGAGTAATAATTTATTTAGCTAATTCTATAAATTTATATTGTTGATAAATTTTTATTTATGATCTAAGCAAGTGAAATTAATGAGTGATCTACATTTCTCTACTCTATTGAATTGGTGGTTTGGTGTATACATTGTTATCATGGTCTTGTAGGGATATAAGTATGATTTAATTTATGTTAATGTATATTTATATACTGACCGATTCTTTCATTATGGATAAAATATTTTCATTTATCAATGATGATCTAAGGTTAAAGGATTGCTATGAATTGCTCTATTTATGTTCTTATCTACTTTTCTATGATATTGTTGATATAATTGACCTTGTATGACATTGTGTGGTATAGTCCACTTATGGTGGAAGTGTTTACATTATTTTAAATATATATGTGACATTAACATGGACTTAAAGGCAATTATACAATGAATGAGTGTCATTGATGATCAAAGTATATGAAGCCTATGCCTAGTTTCCTATTTTAGCTATGATCTAGATTGTGTTACTAATGTCATGAGCATGTAAAAGGTTATGTTAATTTTATATATGTTCTTCCTATAATGAGGTCCTACAATGCTATATGTGAGTAAAGTTAATATAAGTTCATAATTACTAGAGCTTAGTGTAAGATGTTGTAAGTCTTGAATAAATTCATCTTGTGCTATGATATCTATACTATAATGTTTTGTAATGTATCATTCACTGGAATTACTTGATAGGTGTTCTTGTTTGGCAGGGGTATGGAACCTTTTCTATTCATTGCAGATGTGTGCCTTGATAGGATTCTTCCTAGGTTGGTCTTGTAAGTACACGCATAGGATTGTATGAATGTGTTATGAATATGACTTATATGCTATGATGTTAAGTATATGATATTATGAAGTATGAATGTACATAGTTTCTTGGAGTGTTTATATGAATGGATTGCTCATATAGTTATATCTATAGACTTATGCATTGATATATGAACATGTGATACATTCATGTGTTATGTAAAAGGTTTGCTAACATAAAAGAATATACAGACTCATTTAAGAAGATCTACTCAATAGATGGGCCTTGAAAGGTGTTCCCATGTGTAACCCTAAAACTAGATAGGTGCTTGAATATACTATACGCATATAAGGAGTCAATATCATAAGCCTATGTATTTATAGTAATGTTAATAAAAGGTGTTTTAGTGCAGTGAACTTAGTTTAGCACTGAGTGAGCTTGACAATGAAATGTGTTGGATTCCTTTGGAGGAAGATACACCATTTGGTCTTCATAACTGGTTGACTTCCCTTGGAGGAAAATTCACCTATCGTTCCACATAAGGTGTTGAGTTTCCTTGAGGAAGATTCACCAAGGTTTTCTCATGAGATGAGACTCCAATTCTAATGAGCATGTAGAGGGTCATGTATATCTCTTAGTTCCATAACTATGATTGCCACATAGGATCTAGCAAATGACTTCACTAGTATGCTACCATGTGTTAATGTTCTACCCTTGCTAGGTAAGAATACCTTCCCTTGGTGTAAGGCTCTACAACACCAAAGTACATGTACCACACATGGTGTTAGTGTCGGTTAACGTTATCGTTTCCTTAAAGTAAAATAGACAATGGAAGTAAAGTAAGGTTACTAACTAATATAACCTAAGAGTAGTTGCTTAGTGTAGGTGGGGGTATGCGACTACTCATATGCATTGAACAAGTGGATCTTGAAGGAAGTCCTAGGAAGGTGTTCTAATGCATTTGTCTATCTATATGTTCCTTATGCTTGATTTTGTTGTATTTGTCTACTTGTTATGAAGATGTGCATGGTATGAGTGTGTACGATGTGGTCTTATCCTTATATGAAAAAGTTGTTCTTAATGACTATATGATGAAGGCCTTGTTGGAATAAAAGAAGTTGTGTATATGGCCTTGTTGATATGTGAAATAGAGTGTTAAGGATTGTGGTATCATGAAAGGTTTACTAAGTATGTGTGAGGTTATGGGGCTTCACATGTACATTGTAGTAGTGGACTTAGATTTGGGTTGTGAGTATGATCTTATAATTGTTTTATGTTAATGAAATTAAGATACGTGCAACTAAACTATAGTTCACTTTAATGTATTTATAGGTTTGACTCAAATGTGTCAATGTTGTACCATACTTCTATGATTGTATGTGATGGCTTATGTCTGATGTATGAATGATTCCTTGTGGCCTTAAGGTGATGCATTGCCCCAAGTGTCACAAGAAGGTTACTTGGGAAGTTAAGGAGTAAAAGAAAAGATGTTTACTGTAAAAGGAAATTAGTCACTGTAAGGTGGAAATAGCTCACTGTAAAATGAGTGTAAATGTGGATTGAATCCTATGTAAGATTTATATGATATTTGACCTTTAAAAAGGTCTATATGAAAGTATGTGACTGATAAAAGTGTTATTGTATCAAGGTTTTATGATGTTTTTTTCAAAATGGCATGAAGAATGATTTAAAGAAAAATGTACCTTTTTAATGCATCTTTTTGCATTGTTTTCATACTTAGTTAATTCTTGTACTAACTCCATTCTTATGCACTTTTTACATGAAACGTAGGTCAAGTATGCTTAAACGATGTCTTTAAATGACGAGGAGCTCGATATGTGATTTCCAAGCTCAAAGAAAGGGGTCCTTAAGTTCCAAGGATTCCCTACTTATGGTTTACTGTAGAGTCTTTTATTATTGTACTTATGGATTATGTTATAAGGGCTGAGTCCCTAATGTCATCTTACGATGTTGAGTGTAGGATGGAAAAAATAGACTATAGACTAGAGTCATTAGCTATGTATTATGATATTTTATATATAATGAAAGTTGAATTTTTAGCATATGATGTGCTAAGAAAGTTTTAAATTTTCCACTAAATTTACCTATGAGAATGCGATGAATTATAACTATGGGTTTGTATAATACATCTGATCGGCCAAGTACTAGTTTACTTCTAGGGGTTGCTCCCCGAATGTGACAAACGTTGTATCAGAGCACGATATTTATGAAAGTGGTTTTAGGTTCTAAAAGTCTCATATTGACACGTCTAGTAGAGTCTCAATCATCGGGGGTGAGTCGCGACACATCTATGAGCGAGAGGCTATAAGACGATAGAATTTCCCTTCTTTATCATTCTTATGTCTTTCCATAGAACTTAAATCCATATGATCTCTCTTTATATTGTTTTGTCCGATGGTCTATTAGATGTTATTGCTTGGATAAAATTGTTCTCTATGCTAATGTTGGTTTTATGGTTTGATGGGTATGTGTGAATGTGAATTTGTCATGCTTTGATTTTGTGATGCCAATTGTGGCTATGTATGTGAAATATGAGAAATGATATGTTATGTTGATATAATGTCCTTTTTGTCTATATATGAGACCTATGTAAGATAGCATATTTTGTTGAGAACTATATGATATGATATGGTTAAAGCATGTTAGAAGTCAGTATGATAAAATGAGTCTCTTATGTAATGTTGTATTTCTATATGTTATTGCATGATGGTAACCTATAGTTAGAAATTGAGCTTTAAATTCTTAGTGACTACCTATGGAAGCATGTTGCCTATCTATGTGTATAATAGTTCAAATATTGCCTCTGTTTATATGTGTGAAACTTCATGATTGTTTGATATGGATTCGTGTCTTTTGTATAGGCTTGATCCTAGAAGTAAGGGTAGCATGGTTGTCCTTGTAGGGTGAAGATATGGGTATGATTGACCTAGAATTTACCTTACTCTAATGTTGAAAGAAAAGAAAGTGGCCTTATGGCTAAGTCTCCTCTATTGTTTACCCTAATGTTGTGTTACCTTGGTGTCAATTGTATTGTATAAAACCATATGTGGTCGAATGTTATGACCTAACTTGATGATTGGGGATAAATTGCCTAGAAGATACAGTTTAAAATGCCTTGGTTGAGTTACTGTAATTCCTTATAAAGTGGTACTAATTTTTAAGTGATGAAATTGAAGGTTGTTAAGTAGAGATCCTCTTGAGGTTAGGTTAAGTTGCTATTAATTGGCTTTACCCTAAGTAGGGGATGGTGACATGAGTAGTAATGTTGTAGATATTTACATCTTATCCTTCTATTCTTACTTTTGTTTTAAATTAAATAATTCTTAGGAAGCTTGTTCATGATAGGAGACTTGTCTAAAGTATGAATTGCATGACCTCTATATGTTTGGTATGTCTTGATTGAAATTATCTTAAGAGTATTTTATAGATTCTAATGTACTTAAAAAGACATTTTGATTAAATTCATGGTTTTCTCATGTTGATTGTGCATCTTGATACTATAGTTCTGCATCTAACTTCATAACATAAGGTAAGAAGCATGTTCGAAGTTATTTATAATGTGTGGTGTTTAAGCCATTAAAAAATAGTTTTAGTCTCCTTGAAATGAAAATGATGAGTCCCCTTAAAACTATATGACTTTTATGATTTGTAAAGCATGATTGTAGGCTCAACTTTTTAAAAAAGAAGGAATGTCTAGCTATTATCTTTGTGTGTGCATATAAAATGTAAGACTTTCCCTAAATAATGCATGTTTATGGAAGCTAGTGTTAGGCTATAATTTAAAATTATGTGAAATAGCTTTCTATTATTATGATGTGTGTGGTGTTATTTACCATTTTGACTTCACTAGAAGGATGTTTAGTCATGCCATGATTAAAAGTTGAGAAATTCTCATGATACAATAAAATTGACTTTTGTGCCTTGCTTGGGTGTGAACTCATGAGACATTTAAGTGTGTTGAGGAGAAGGATATTCCTCCATGGACACAACTAAGTTTTTTATGGTAGAGCATGACCCTGAGGGCAATAGGTCTAACTAAGAAAGATCCTTGTTAATTCAATTGACTCAAGTCTATGTGTATTGAAGTATGGGTGCCTAATTATTTCTTGAGGGTTGTTGGAACCTTCCTATGTGTAATTTTAAATGATTATCTCTTACTAAAATGATGTTTAATTATTATGATTTGGAGAAGGATGTTCCTCTTGTATCATGATTAGACCTATTTCTTTGATGCATTAAAGAGTGAGTGAATAGAACACGTTAATCACAACAAAACTCGCGTAAGTTTTGTTCATTAACTTCTATATGATGATGTTATGAATTTTTTGAGCTGCTGTATGATTCATTGAAGTCCTTCTTGTGATTAAAGTGTTCTAAGTTTCATTCGAGGACAAATGTTCACTAGTGGGGGATATTGTAAGACCCCCAAAATGAGTTAGGGTGTCTATATCCTCACATGTGTCTATAATCTTATTAACATGTTAATTAATTGTTTTAAAGTATGCTTGGGTGACTTGAAGTCTTTTGGAGTTCAAACGTCAAAGGATGACCTAGACGTTTGACAATTACTCACCTAAGGAGCCTTATGCGTTTTTATGTGCTTATGTGTGTTTCATGAGATTATGAGGTTATTATATGAGTTGTAATGATGTTTATAGTCGTTATGTTGAGTTTTATGATGTTTGTATGTCAAACATCCAATAACGGCTAAGAAATTCAAAAGATAGACTTGGGACGTTCATGTGTGTCTTAAGTGTGCCTTGCATGCTTGGATGTGTTTTACATGTTCATTTTGGGTGATACTTTCATGGAAAGTATTAAACATGTTATGGTGTATATTCACATTTGAAACGTTTGAGTATGACTTCCCAAAGACCCCTCAAGAGGCCCTCAAGAAGGACTCGAAGGCTGTCGAGAAACTACCTTGGCAGTGTCAATCGACAATCAAAGTTGACACCTCGTTTCCCAATGGATGCCTCGTCGATGGGAAGAATAGATCAACACTTTTCTTTGTGAAATTTTTTTCTCAGAGGGAGCTGCATTAACCAACGATGGAGAACCAGGATGCCCCATCGCCCAGTTCACGCCCAGTCGATGTCGTCCGTCGATAATTGCCTGCCACTGCATCCCTAGTTGCATCCCTGCGACTGTTTTATTTAAGGGGTGAATGAGAAATTCACCACACATGCTAACCTGACCCTAGATGCTCTATTTGGTTGTTTTTTGGTGTATATAAGTGATCAAAAACGTGAAAACCCCATTCCCAATCCATTCTTCACAAATTAGACTTTCCCTCTAAAAATATTCTCACTAGAACCTCCATTGAAGGTAAAGCTCAAGAACAGCTTGGATCTTGGATTTGAATGGTTTCTTCACCAACCTTTACAGGTTTTCTTCGACATTAAGGTATGGTGATCCTTAATCTCTAGGTATCCATCCATTTGGAGAGTTAATCTCAAAGTTTTCAAAAGAGAAAATATGATCAAATCTCTTCAACGTTTCAATCTAGTATGGGTTCTTTCTCAAAACGTATTCAAAGGATTTGTCATTATTAATCGATGATAATGTATTGTTTTTAACGTGCATTACAATCCCATTGCATTATGAACCCATGTTCGCTTCAACTCTAGATTTAGACTATGCCTGGCATTGTGTTCGTGAACTTCTATTGATTGAGTTGTTATTCAATTATGTTGAATTGATTATATATAGTATTTATTATGTATATTAAGTATGAATTATCGATGAATGATGCATGTGGATCAATATATGAATGTTTGAACAATAGTAGCCTATGTTTTTCTATGTGTTCATTGTTAGCTCGACTTTATAACAATTGTGGTAGGATTTCCATTATGCAAAGATCATTGTTTCTACTTCCTTAGATAGATATTCTGGATGAATTGTGGGTATGAATCCTGGACTACAAAAGTAATATATGTTTGGTATGAATTGATCAAAGTTCTTCTAGCCTATATATTGCTAATGTGATGTATATGATGTGATCTCACTGCTAGGGCAAATGAAGCATAATTTCGTTTAAGTAATGAATTCTTTAGCTACTTTACTACATGTATATTGTTGATAAATTGGTATTGAATATCAAAGCAAGACAAATTGGTGAGTGATCCACATTCTTCTACTCTCTATTAAAGTTGTGGTTTGGTGTATATGTTGGTATCATGGTCTTGTAGGGATTTAAGTATGATTTCATTTATATCAATGAATATTTAGATACTGTCCTATACTTGAATTGTAGATGAAATACTTGTCTGTCATTGTGTGGTATGGTCCACCTATGGTGGCGGTGTTCACTTTATTTCAAATATATATGTCGTGAACATGGCCTTGAAGGCAATTATACTATAAATGTGTGTTGGTGATGATCACCCTATGTGAAGTCTATGCCTAGTTTAGTATTCTAGCTATGATGTTGATTGTTTTTCTAATGTCATGAGCATGTAAATGGTTATGTAAAATTCATATATATGTGCTTCCTATGATGAGTTTCTATAATGCTATATGTGAGGTAAACTTATTATAATTGCATAATGACTAGATCTAACTGTGAGATGTTGTAAGTCTTGAATATACGAGTCTTGTGTTATGCTATATATCCTATGATGTTCTGTATTGTATCATTCAGTAGGATGACTTGATAGTAGTGCTAGTATGGGAAGGGGTATAGAACCTTGTCTATGCATTGTACATGTGTGCCTTGATAGGATAGATCCTAGGTTGTTCTTCTATGTACATACATAGGATTGTATAAATATGTAATGAACATGACTTATATGCTATGATGTTATGCATATGATATGATGAAGTATGATTTTGCATAGTGTCTTGGTGTGTTGATATGAAGGGATTGCTCATATAGTTATACTTATAGACTAATGCATTGATATATGAACATGTGTGAAATTTATGTCATATGTGAAAGGTTTGCTCAAATATACATATATACACACTCATGTATGAAGATCTAGTCAATAGAGGGGCATTGAATTGTGTGCTCAAGTGCACCCTAAAACTATATAGGTGCTTGAATATGCTATAAGCATATAAGGAGTAAATATCCTAATCCTATATTTTTATAAGTAATGTTACAAAAGGATTTTTAAGTAAGGGAACTTAGTTTAGCACCGAGTGGCTTGAAAGTAAGAGGTGTTGGCTTCCCTAGGAGGAAGATTCACCATTTGTTGGTCATCAGGTGTTGACTTTCCTAGGAGGAAAATTCACCTATGGTTCAACTTGAGGTTTTGACTTTCCTTGAGGAAGATTCACCCATGGTTTCTCATGACATGAGACTCCTTTGCAAATGAGCATGTAGAGGGTCATGTACATATCTTAGTTTAATAACTATTCTTGCCACATAGGATCTAGCAAGTGACTTCACTAGTATGCTAGCATGTGTTAATGTTCTACCTTTGCTAGGTAAGAATACCATCCCTTCGTGTAAGGCTCTACAACACCAAAATCCATGTAACACCCATGGTCTTAGTGTCGGTTAAGGTTATAGAGTCCCTAATGTTAAATAGACAATCGAAGTAAAGCAAAGATCCTAAGTAAGATAACCTAATGGTAGTTTCTTAGTGTAGGCGAGGGTATGGGACTTCGCTTATGCATTGCACAAGGGACTCTTGAGGGATGTCCTAGGAAGGTGTTTTAATGCATGTGTCTATCGATATATTCCTTATGCATGATTTTGTTGTATTTTTCTAATTGTATGAAGATGTGCATGGTATGAGTGTATATGATGTGGTCTTATCCATATGTTCAAAAGTAATATTTAATGACTCTATATGATGAAGGCCTTGTTTGCATAAAAGAAGTTGTCTATATGGCCTTGTTGATATATGAAATAGAGTGTTGAGGCTTGTGGTATCATGAAAGGTTTACTAAGTATGTGTGAGGATATGGGGTTTTAAATGTACATTGCACTAGTGGACTTAGATTGGGATTGTGAGTAAGTTCTTATCATTAATCTATGTGAATGAAGTTAACATATGTGCAAGTAAATTGTTGTTCACTGTAATGTCTTTATGTTTTTGACTTAAATGTGTCTATGTTGTACTATACTTCTATGATGGTATGTGATGTCTTATGTTGGTTGCATGAATGATTCCTCTTGGCCTTCAGATGATGCCTTTCCCCAAGTGTCACTATAAGATTACTTAGGAGGTTAAGGAGTTAAAAAAAAGATGTTCATTGTAAAAGGGAATTAGTCACTGTAAGGTGGAAATTGCTCACTATAAAATGAGCCCAAATGTGGCTTAAATCCTATGTGTGATTTTATGTGATGTTTTTCTTTTAAAATGTCAATATGAAGTATGTGAATTATATAAGTGTTGTTGTATCAAGATTTTATGAAGTTTTCTTAAAAAGGAATGAAGTATGTTTTAAAGAAAAATGCACCTTTTTAATGTGTGGTTGTCATACTTAGTGCATTCTTGTACTAACTCTATTCTTCTTTACTTTTTACATGAAGTGTAGATTATGGATGCTTAAAAGATGTCTTTAAATGATGAGGAGCTGCATATGTGATTCCCAAGCTCAAGGAAAGGGGATCTTAAGTTACAAGGATACCCTACTAATGGTTTACTGTAAAGTCTTTTATTATTGTACTTATGTATTATGTTAAAAGGGTTGAATCCCTAATGCACTCTTATTATGTTGAATCTAGGTTGGTAAAAAGAGACTAGAGTCTTTAACTATGCATTATGATATTTTATATATAATGAAAGTGAAGTTTTTAGCATATGATGTGTTAAGAAAGTTCTAAATTTTTCCGCTAAATTAATGTACTAGAATGCCATAAATGATGTCAAGTACGCCATGTTACTTCTAGGAAGTGCTCCCCAAATGTGACACCTCCCTCCTCCCTTCTAGCGGTTGATCTCCGTGTAATCATGTCCTATAAACACAAAGATAAGAGGTAGAGAGACATCTTATAGAACTCCACTCTAAGGAGCGACGTTTGAATAATGAAGAAAGTGAAGCTTCTATCATCTAGTAGCCTCTTTTCCATGGATGTGTAGCGACTCAAACCAATGACCAAGACTCTACTAGCTATGGCTTGTGAGAATTTAGACCCTAAACAATTTCCCATAAACTTATCCTCTGATACAAAGTTTGTAACAACCCGAGAGTACCCCTAGAAGTTAGAGAGAACCCTTGCATCGTCATAAGGTGTACTTAACCCTTTGGGGTCTTCTACAAGCCTTTTAACTATCATTCATTCCATAGGACATTAAAAGTAGTGCAGAATTAAAAAATTTCATGATATTTAATATAAAAAGGAATTCCTTCATAAATACTAAGAAAGTCGCATCGTCACAAGTCAACTTAACGACACGCCATAATATCTTAGGAAAATGGCCCTTAACATTAAAAGAAGTACATAATAAGTACGAATTAAACAAACTAAGAACATAGACTATGTCCTCTAATTTATGAGAACATACAAAGTCTTGAGAGAGTAATCCCAAGCTTTGCCCTCTCTAATTCTCCTTGCGTCCAAACCTATAGTTATTAAGTATAAAAAAGTATGGGGTTATTAAAACTAGTGTACTAAGTATGGCATATCCAAAAACTTGTAAAAAAGGAATATTTTAGTATAAATAGACTTTCATGCAAAATAAGTAAAACCTTCATGAATTCGGGACTAAAACAACATAAGAATCATCTATTAACACTTAGAGAATTATTTCCATAATTTTAACAAAAAAGATCATTTTAAAGTAAAGTACCCAAATATTACAGTTTTAGTAGTACAGTGAATTATTTTAATCCCAAAAAAGTGAACCCCAAAAGTGAAGCCAAGAGGAAGTGAACTCATTTCCATAGGAGTTTCCCTAGCTAAGATTATCCTAAGACTCACCAAGGTAAGATATAAAGGAAATGCCCACACCTCCTTCAATACACACCTAGGTGATCACCAAGACTACTTAATCTAGGCGTACTCAACTCATGAGAGCAGGTTCCCACAAAATGACAAGACATTAGAAGAACACTCAAACACTTCACATAAGACACACCAAGACTTCACTTTCGGAATGCCTACTTAGTGAAATGAGTAGATGGTGTCCCATTATACCACATACCCTAAGTAGTAAACTCTTTAAGAAGACTTAGTTCATTAAATTCATACAATACAAACAAAGACATCCCTTTCGGAATGCCTACCTAGTGCAATGGATAGATAGCGTCCCATGCTTCCACCTACCCTAAGTAGTGCACTCTTTTGGAAGATTTAGTACTTTCATTACATTTATGGGGGTTATATTAACCGACATAAAACATGATATCTAGAATTGATCCCTATTTTGCCATGGCTTTCCCAATAGTAATACCTATGTGGGCGCATAGTTAAAGGATAAGGAGATTGCTGCCAAGTAAATCATTCATTAGTAACGAGGATTACTCATTTCAAGAGGTACATTGGAATACAACATCTCAACTCACAAAAATATAACCACCCCTTCTTCATATCCTCTAGGTGCTAAGCATAATTCCCCACGGATTCTCAACATTATATACTATAGGTTAGGATAACTAGTGAACACCATATATCAACTCATGAAGGGGATTCATCCCCCGATCTATCTTAGAAATCTCTTAGGATGTAGTGAGGTTTCTACTAAACACTTTATCTCAACTCACAAAAAGTGTTCAGCAAAACTCCCCTTTTGACTTAACTTAGCTTCATTCATTTATTCAAGTGTGTGTGTGTACATGTGAACACACCTTGCATATAAGGATAATTTCATTTGCATTAACTTCTATACATTCTTAGACCTTCATTCATCATGTCGTACACACTAGCATGCTCAACGTGTACACTTACTTCATTTAGGCGTAATCTAAGTAAGAGATAAAATTCAAGCTTCATAATACACATTACAAGAACCATCTTCATCATCACTTCATTTCAAACATTAGAATTTCAAATCCACACTTACAATACATACAAATAATATCCAAATTCATCAAGTAAGCACCCCCACTAAGAAGGTAGATCATACCACTCAATAGTATTTTATAAAGAGAGTTTAAAATAAGAGAAACTTACCATTCTTCAGAAGCTTTCACACCTATGTACAATTTATTTTTACAATTCATCATAAAATTTTACTTATAGCAGTTCCTAAACAACAATATCACACAATGAAACCAAAGCTCAAAGACCACAAAAACCATGCTCATTTAACACATTCCTTAAGAATAAATTTTATAAAAAGCTTTAACATGTTTTTATTGAAGTTTTAGCATTTAAATCACCAACTAATATAAGAAACATAATATTTGAATCATTTAAAACGTTTTCATGCAAGACCCATATTTAGAGTTAAAAATAGATGAAGTTGGGGTTTGAATCCCATTTTGAAAATCTATTAGAAAGGACTCCTTGAATGGAATGTAGTTCAAGGATTACTACAATAACTAAAATAGAAGAAACCCCACTAATCTTTGATGAATCAAATGACCACCAATAGCCCTCCTAGCTCTTTCTTGACATCTAGCTTCTATTGAGGTTTGAGAGAGTATTCTTGAGGGAAGGGTTTTGGATTTTAGGAAATGAAGTCTAAAATTACATATTAGGGTTTGAAACTACTTAACATACCTAAAATAACCTAAAAATATCTTCTAAGGTCCCTAAAAGACTTGGGGTGAAATTACCAAACACCACAAGCCAAAAAAGATTTCTTATAGCTTTTGGTAGTAGCACCAACGACTCCAACTAACAGACTGTTTTCCATCGACGCACCATTGGTGGTGGTTCGTTGGTTGGTTTTGCAACCTTCAAAACATGCATGCCTTCACGTCCAATCGAAGGACCAAGTCGATGAGCCGTTGATTGGTCAACTGGCCGTCTACAAGTTCCGTTTATGGACATTGCCTAGGATGTTTTGGATCTATGTCTTGGGCCCATCTGTAGGGCCCCTCGTGGGTACTAAGTGGGATCATACCCAGAAATTAAACCCCTAAACATAGTCTTCTAGGTCTTAGCAACATCCCACACAATTTTCAATTAAAACGAACACGTAAAACTCTCTAAAACGCATGAAGACACACAAGCACAATCTAAGGCATATCTTCCGAACGTCATGGACGTTCACGAAATGTTGACCTCAAAACTTCACACAATGACTAAAAACATCAATATAACTCATTTTAACACAAAATTAACTCATAAAATAGTCACGAATCTCTAGTTCACCTTAGTTCATTTTAGGGTGTTACATGTTATATACGACGAGACTTTTCGTTATACATCATGCTCCATGCCTTACCTATTACATCTTTATTATCAAAGTGCATGTATAATGATGCAAAATTAATGGGACAAAAAAGAATATCTATCAAGAAATGAAAGAGTCTTTCAACATATTCAACGATCTTATCTAGAGCACCTACGTCAATGATCATTGTAAAGTTAGAGATACATGTCTCTTTTGAAATATTTCCATGAGTCTGCTCCTCTACCAAGATTAAATACATATCCACTTGTGGATTTTACTTCATTTGTCTGGTGATTTAGTTTCCATCTCTATATCTTTTCAATACTACTAGATATTGTTGTAATGCAAGACATAGTATTAAGAAATTTTGAAATACTCAAAAACTTTATTTATTGTCATCTAATGAGTTTGATTGGTATCACTCATCAACCAAATCAGTTCATTAATTAAAAAAGGTTATATATGATAGCACACTCTTTTTTATATACATCATACTTCGTAATACTCTAGCACAATCCAATTGTGAGTCACTTTTGTCTTCACTCTTTGGAAATGCAACGCTCACATTTATTGGAGACTTGACAATGTTGAAATTCAAATATTGTAACTAGTCAAGTACCTTTAAGTGCAACGAGTCCACGAAAATGCTAAAAATTACTGAGTTTTAAGGATTATTATACCTAAGATCGCATCGGCAACTCTAAGATTTCTTTTTATTCCAAACTTGGTTTCTAGCATATGTTTAGTAGCATTTGTGTCATTTGTATATCTATAGATGATCAACAGATAACCAATATACAAACAAACAATGACCTTGTGATTTTAATGTGAACACAATTATTACTTCCATCATTCGTGAATCCATTTGCTAACATGGTTTGGTAAAATTTTTTATGTCATTGTTTGGGTGTTTGTTTTATTCCATTATGTGACTTTACAAGTTCGCACACTTTATTTTATATAGTAGGAACCACAAAACCCTTGGGTTGTTCCATCTAAATTTATTCCTCTAATTCTCCATTAAGGAGAGTTGTTTTTACATTCATTGTATGAATTTAAAGATCATATAACATATATAGCTAACACAACTAACATCCAAATGAATGTAATTCTAGATACAGACGAGTGCGTAGATCAAGACCTTGTTTTTGTCTAAAGCCTTTGAAAAAGTCTTTCTTTATATTTCTAAATAGTTCCATTGCATTCATTTTCCTTCGGAGGATTCACTTTCAACCCAAAGATTTATTTCCTGGAGGAAGATCAACCAACATCAAATAAGATTGTTGAAGATTTAACTAACCTAACTATTAATACCATCTGTCAAAAAGGATGACTCTACATAAGACACAAGATATGTTACAAAATCATATTCGATGAATGTAGATATACATTGGCATTTACTACACCTCTGAATCTCTTTATTAAGTGCATTCTCCTCTTGTTCTTACCAAGATCGTTTACACCTTTCACTATGCTATTCAAGTCTAAGTTTAGAGTCCACAATCTTAGGTTTTATTTGAATCATTTTACAAATAGGAACTTGGACTTTCGATAGAGACCCCCCTCCCCCCCCCACACACACATACTTTGAAATATTTCACGCTGAATTTCCTTCCTTTCCAATTCTCATGTGGAATAGATTGTGTTCTGAACAAACAAAATTGCTTTCTTTCTAAAAAGAAAAAACTTTTTGTTTTTCCCTTTTAGATTATGGATTGTTCAATTACACAAGTTTTATGGTAAATCTGAATTTATAAATAATGCATCCATCTTTTCTTTCAACATTCGATTTTTCATTAGATTGAGGTGAATAGGAAAGCAGTTTGACGGATAATTCTACTTTCCAATCATATTTTTTCACAAGGAGGGTTATACTCTCCAATCTTATAAATTCTTATCCTTTTTCCTACTTATTTTTAACTTTTATATTGTATTTTCTAGATATTTTCTGTTGTTTTATCCTTACTATTCATCAAATAGACAGTCATTTCTAATGCATTTGTCAATGAAAGTTTTGAGATACTTTTTTCCACCACGAGATGATGTTGACTTCATATCACAAATATCACTGTAAATCAACTCTAAGGGATTAGAATTGTTTCAACAGATTTATAAGAATGCTGATCATACTAGAGTCCACACAAACATGACATTTTTATTTATTGCACTCAAAGATGGACAAACTTCTAAGTTGCAATTTTACTTACAAGATTTTGTAATTTACATGCTCCAAGTGTTAGTGTCACAAACTCTAAATCAAGCAAGTAAGAACAAATAAAAATTTGTGTTCAAAATCACTTTGAGAAATAGCATTTTTCTTACAAATATTTAGTTATTTATTCTTAAAATTTAGTGTAATGAGAACATTCTATATATTTATCACCTCACTAGATTATCTTTTCAGAAGGACCATTCCATAAATTTCAATTTGATTGTTATAGAACTACCCGTGAACAATGTTTCGTTGAGTCTAATAAAGACAATGTAGTCCAAATTTTTATTTTTAAAAACATAACAAACGAATATTCACCAATATTCATGTCTATGCAAATACTTTTATTATAATAGGCATATGTTTTCATGAAAAAGCACAACATTTTTAGTGACAATTTTTTATAAAACAACACAATTAGTTTTGAATAAGTATATATACTATTTGGTAGTTTGATACTACTCAACCCATATACTAATAATAGAAAAACTCAACAACCACAATATCGAAAATACTCCAAGAGTTTTATTGGTCCAACATAATACAAAGGTAACAACAAGTTTCATACCTTTTTCTCCAAAATTAAATTAGACACCATGTATAGTTTTATCTTTATCATAAGCAATTAACCCCACATATTAAATATGATCTCAAAAATATTTTTTCAAGTATTTGAAATTTGTTTTTCCACATATTTCCCAGACTATTAAAATGTCATTGACATTATGAAATCTCTTTTTTAAAATATTATAAGCTTCAATTCTTTTTGACAATGTTTATGTAGTGTTAAAGATCATTCCATACAGACAAAAACTTACAAACTCCAAGTCACTGATCTTTCTATTCAATAACAAATAAACATGCCACTTAGTATTTAGATTGTTTCTATATAACAATGAAATTTATAGAAAATCAAAATACAGCACAGACTTAGTAGGTGAAGTTTTCATATTCTTCAAATCAATTGGATAGTATAATTTATTCAGAGTAGAAAACTACAAAGTCAACAACAAATAGACAGTCAAATTCACAAGGAGTACAAAAGTACAAAACAAAAATTCTCCAGACAAAATAAAACATATTCTTAGATTATCACATAGAATTTTTTTTCTTTTTTAATTGTCTTCAAATTATAACATTTATGACATTCTATTTTATCAAATAAAAATATGCATATCTCATTCTACTAATTAGTGACTTTTAAAGGAAACACTATTTACGAACTAAAATTCATTGAAAAACATATGATTTTCAGAACTTTTTCCAAAGAAACACATGAATTGTTAACCTTTAGAAACTATTTTCATCCTTATATTAATAATAAGAAAGTTACCTGGTGTAATTTTTAACATAATTACCATCAATATTTCTGCTACATTCTCATTTCGACCTTGCTGAACAAAGCAACGAATTAAGGAGAAGTAATGCATTTATCTTTTACTTTAATTGGCAGATTCTCTCAATTAGTGGAATACAACAAATAATAACAGAATAATAATTTCCTTAAGAATGTTATTCATCTTGTATTCCTAACATACTTGGAACAAAAATTTGAAGAACTTGGTAAGACACAACAAAGTTTAAGAACATTTTCATAACTAGAAAATTAAAACTAATAGAGAAACTATATTCAGAAACAGATTAATAAATTAACCTCTGTTGAAAAAATCTCACTGATTCCAACAAAATTTGCAGAAGCACAGAGTTACCAAATTTTAATGAAAATTTGAACAACAGAAGATCAAAAATTAATTCACAAATCTAAAATCCGTACCACATACTATAATCTTGAAAAATAGAAAGAAGATCAAGCCCAATTAATGCACAGTGTCTCCCAAAGAAATTATTCCCCTCTAGAATCCAAGGTTTCATTTGGAAAATTTCCTCCTAGGATAGAATGATCTCAATAACCAATTTACTGATACCCAAAATAGTGGTGTCAATGAGTCATTCAACGGTAGTAAGTACACTTAAAATACTAGAAGAAGTCCAAATATTTTCTTTTAAAATGAGAGGAAATCCCTCAATTTATAGAAAATAAAGAGTAGTGTGAAAAGATTTTATTGTTCCTTACCCAAAATATCAATACCTTTGAAAAAATCACAGTCTTTCTCAAAAATCATAACCTTTCATTAAATTCATAACTTTTCATAGTAGTCGTAATGTATCACTTTTAATAAAAGTAGCAACTTGACATTTATGTCATCACTTTTCATAAAAGTCACAACTTTTCATTCTCCATTCACATGTTTTTACACCCATTAAATGGGTTTGTACTTGCAAATACAAACTCCTCCATGTGTTTTCATCTTGCCTGAGGGGGAGGTCGTGAAACCAAGACTGGTAGACTGATGGCCGAAAGAGTGAGTCGAGACAAAACTTATTTCCACCTAAAGCTTATCCTAGTCAATAGTATCTTGAAAAATTCTTATTGATAATATGTACCAATGATTTATATCAATTTGCATTGGACTTACACCCCAAGAACTTCTTCACATACTTGAATCTCCTTAATTTTTACCGTTTCTATTATACTTGTGACAAACCCCCATCGAAATTATATACTTTGGTCTAAACCCCTTGAATTTATAATGTTTAAATTTTTAATATATTTATCTAAGACTAATTAGAATGAAATTCTATTTGACTACATCTTCTAGAAACCGCTACCTTGGAATACGACCCCAACCCTTGGTTGGGTTGCTAAATAATCAATGCTCGTAGACACTCATACGAAGGTTATTGTCATTGGTGATTATAAAAATCTGAAATCTCTTATAATATTCTTCCCAACGCCTTTGAGTTTGCAGGATTCCGAATTTGTATGAGTAAAATATGCCCTTTGGAAATTTGATTGTTCTAATATGGAAAATCCAATCCGGATTTTTGAAGGGTATTTTAGTCTTTTACTTACAAAATTGATTTTAATTCGTTTATAGGAGTTTAATAGAGGTAAAGGGCTTGGAGAAAAGAGGGGGAAAAAGGAGAAAAGAGAATAAAGTTCAAGATTCTTTGATTTCTTGGAGAATTCCATGTGGCTTTCGTTAAAGGGTGATCCATAAGAGTTAATTCAGATAACACATGTTTTGGTTAGTTAACCAACACACCAATCATGAACATTTAAGAGAATTTAAGTTGTTAGAGAAATAGAATTATTGATGGGTTTGTTGAAGTTCCTTTGAGATCTTGATTCGTTAATTCATTGAGATGTTTTTATCTCAATTAATGTATTTAGGTGTGATTTCAAGTTGAATATTTAATACATTGAACATTTTGATTAAGTGTTTAGGGAAAGAACCAAGTCAAATTATCGGTATAAGAGATGAAAAACGAAGGTAAAAAATTCAGAGAGCACTTACGGAGGATCCTGGGGCAGAGCCACTCTTAGAGCACCAAGAAGGGATCCCTGAATTTTTAACTCAGGGGTGTCACGCCATCGAGAGAGCCCTAAGTCATTTTCTTATTTTCAAGGGCTGGTGCCTCTCAAAGCGCCTCGGATGTCAGTTCTTCCCATTTTTTCCCCATCATTTTGTACTAGTTCCTCAACATCGTACCTATGTTTTCTTGTTTGATTCAAACACTCTAAGGTACATCTAAGCATAATGAAATCATCCATAAACATTAGATAATGATCTTTTAATCCATAATCATATTCAAGGAAAGTTAATATCAATTTCACGTGAAGTAACAATCAAGTCAAGAAGAGTTCTTACAATTTTCCAAAAGTCTATTTCAAATATTTTGACTTTATTTTAAGACGTACGTTCAAGTATAGTAAAGAGTAAAGAGTAAAGATTTAATTTTTTTCTTTAATGATGTATATGGGGACTATGTATTCCCAAAGAGTTTATAAATGTTTTCAAATTTGAGCAAGAGAGGGAACATCCATTTTAAGAGAGCTTTTACGCTATGTTTTCAGTAATTATCTCAATCCAATTAAAGAAGTTTGTATCAAACACACATGAGCTAATTATATACTGGTATTAGTATAGATCACTGATATGTGGATACGAGTTAATATTAACTTGGTCTCCATAATCCATGTAGCCATCAAGGATAGTACAAAATCATACTTTTTAAATGAATCCTTAAGTGTGGATTTTAGCATAGAATAGTTGATCCACTTATATAAGACATTTTATATGACGACCTGGGCAACACATTGTATTACCACTTAGGCTCATAGTGATGGTTGTCTTCAAGATAAACTCCCAAATAAACTATATTGCTTTATTATATAAGTGAATTTGAGTTTTTTTATTGCATTTTCTTTAAGGAACAAAGTTGTTTTCCATTGTTTACAAGTTTTACATTTATTTCATATGTTTTATTGCTTTACATTGAGTTAAGTTATTCACGAGTTGAGAAGAGACAAGGGTTCACTTGGGAAAAACAATGATTCTCAAGTATCAACCACGTTGGGTGTGTAGGAAGCCTTATTTTTTTTAAAAATTAATGTCAAAATAAAATTAGACCAATGTATATCTATCCTTTTTTCTATCTACCTTCTATACTACCTTAAAATAATGAACTACTTAAATGAAATGTTAAATTATTATAATACACCAATCTTAAAACTCCAAATGTAGTAGATCTTATATATTTTATATTGTATCATATTTATTTATGTATTTATATTATATAATATTATATTAAACGCAATCATCTATTCATAATGAAGAGTCGTGATATTTTTAAATAATTATGACTTTTTGATGAATTATGACCTTTCGGCTATGAATTTTCTAAAAAGTTGCAACTTCTCCAAAGAGTGGTGACTTTTCTGAAGGGTGGGGACTTCACCAATGAGTTATAACTTTTTCGATGAGTTATAACCTTTTTGAATAGTTGTGACTTTTCTAAAGGGTTTTGATTTCTTTTCTATAACGCACAAACCAAAGTGTCTCATACACTGTCCTTTGTTGACTATTAAAAGAGCAGTTTCCTCAAATGTTTAATTTATGGAGAAGGGAAGAGAGAGTATTTTCAAGAGGTTTAACTATGAAATATTAAGGGTTGGTAATTATTTATCTAATAATTATCACATTATTTTAAAAAATAGTGTGGTGGTAATATATATATATCTATATATATATATTACCACCACACTATTTTTTAAAATAATGTGATAATTATTAGATAAATAATTACCAACCCTTAATATTTCATAGTTAAACCTCTTGAAAATACTCTCTCTTCCCTTCTCCATAAATTAAACATTTGAGGAAACTGCTCTTTTAATAGTCAACAAAGGATTATATATATACATCACTATAACAGCCTCATTTTCTATAGAACTAATTTTTGACATTATATTTTTTGCTCTCTATAACATTATACTTGTAACTGTGCTGAATTTATTTATACATGTTAACTTTTTGAACAATTACCTCTCTATAATAGCGTTATTCTAATATTATTTAGTAATAACATTTCGAGAAAAGGTAGAACTACCTCCATAGACTATGAAAAAATCTCGAAAACACACCTACTTAAACTTAGGTCAAATTACCTAGCATCCAAATATCTCCCACACGCCTCAAGTTTCTGAGTTACGTGGTGTGTCACATAAACCAAAAGTTGTACAGAATAATATGTAAAATGAGTTCAGTGGGTAATATAACCTTAATTTAGTATTGAGTAGCACTAACATTTGTAGAAGATATAGTATGTGTAAATATAAAATATCACAAAACTTATGATATCCGTTAGTATTCGCATGCACCTACCAAATTTAAAGTATTAATATATAAGAGAAAAATTGTACTTCAATTGTGTTCATCATATATAGTAATAACTTAAAAGAGAAATGTCAATTGGTGAACTTTATTTATTGATAATTTTTCTATTTGGTTGGTTAAGTTTATTTACAAAATTGAGAAACGTAAACAAAAAATGTACTAAAGAAATCTCATTTTATCCTTATAATAATACTTTCAATGTATTTTCAAATCATTGAAATATGGTCATTTTTGTCTCAAAATATCATTAACTCTATGACAATCTATATTAATCATTTAAAGCACTTGAATACTATTCTTCAAATTTATAATTTTTTACTTAACAACTTTAATTTTGTAATATTGATTCTATTTTTAAATAATTTTTACTGTATAATATTATATGTATGTGCAACGCATATGACGTAAGACTAGTTATATATAAAACTAAGAACATGTTCATGTTTATAAGGTTAGACATTTGTTTGTATTGTCTTTAATATGTTTATATGATTTCTGAAATTTCAAAGAATATATCAATGAAATTAGTAGCCTAAAACAAAATTATAACAGGAGGCATTAAAAATTTATATACATGAAAAAAATTATTACTCCCTCTATGTGAGGTATTTTGACTCGGCACAGAGTTAAAGAAAGGAAGGAATACTTCTAAAACATTTTATCTAAAATTAGTGACAACAATTTTTGTGGCCATAAATAATTTAATTAAGGGTAAAATGAACATTTTAAATTTAAATTTATTACTTTATATAGTAATATGTAATTCTTTTTTTAGACTTACTAAAAAGGGAAGTAATTCATATAAACTTGGATAGAGATAGTTTAATTTAGAGTTGCTTTTTTTATTTTTATATACTACTTTTTTGCAGTATATATTTTCAAATACACTAAGCATTTCACGTAATATTATTATCTATAAGATTAAGAACTAGTTATAATTAATATGATGTTAGGCATTTGTTTGGGTTGCCATTTTTATTCCTATATGTTTTTAAATCTCTGACAATAATGTCTCAGTAAAGTAGTAGCCTACTATCAAGTATTTACACACATGCACAAAAATATTAATTATTAATTTAAATGTGCATTCAGATGTTATTATTTAGTAACTTACAAGGTCGCACAGACTAACAGTTGAAAATCTAATTTCATTGGCAGTGCCTCAATATATCATTTGTCCAAGTAGAGATAATGAGGTCACATTCATTACCTATGTCACTGTTGAAGTTGTGAAGATGCCCTTGTTCTACATCGCATAACTTCACGAAAGAGTCAAATGACTCTTTACTCAGCCAAACAATGCAACTAAGATTAAAGAAATAAAAGGTTTGGTGCAATACATTAATTCAACATACATAAAAAATCTTATTTGTTTTATCTCTCGTTATTATTTTTACTCGCATTGGGACAGGCCAAAAGAGCAATCATTCAAAATTTCGCAACTCAACTCTTGCGGCTTCAAAATTCGTTGGGGCTTTAAGAACACCTTTGACAACATTTTACCAGAGACTTTAGAGGTAAGTCAACCTCAATGTACCCAATGTAGTGATCTAGCGAGCAATGAAGTGAGTAACGATCATGGAGACTAGAGCTTACATACTAAAAAGGATAAAAACCCACTTCAATTTATTTCTTCCTATCTACCTAAACTTTGATTATAAGAGCAAAGGTATTTTCTTAGTGGAAGGTAAACAAGTTGGGTGAAGAAGGAATGAGTTACCAAAGATGAGATGGGGGGTGAACAATTGTTGAGTCGTAATGTAATTGATCAGGAAAAGGATGATGAAGAATAAAAGGGGAAAATATATAAAAGGGGTTAATTTGTAATCCAGGATTCCTATCCCAACTCAATCTCCTTGGAAAATGAGGCAATCAATAACTATAACGGCTTGATGGGAAAAAATATACCTAGAAAAAATAAAGAAAATATTTTATGACATTATTCTCTTAAAAAAGTAACTTTGATAATGTATCCTCATGTATTTGTGACCATCCCAAAAACTAATATTGAATATATCAATATTTTAACTAAATCGTGTTAACTTTTCCCCCAAGTAAAATGGCAAAGTAAACTACTAAATAACCTTGAATTTAGTTTGTCCTGTTACGAGCCATGATCTTAGAGATCATTTTTTTCTTAGAGACTCTCAGTAATATATGAATCTCCCTAACTATCTTTAATCAGTCTTGGCAAGAGGGGCATATTCCTCATTATCATTGTAGAACCCACAACACAAAGTGGCTCTCCATTTTGGACATCTGATATAAAAAGGATTTGAGTCCAATGTTGCAAACATGCATGACAGGTAGCAATAAATAAGTCCAACTGTTTTTCTCATTTTATAACAATATATATTTTTTTATAAAAAAAAACAAGGCCCATTTTCCTACATAGTTAAAACCAATAAATTCTAAAAAGAATATTAACAATAATAATGAAATAAAAAAGTAACTTAAAATGACAATGAAAGATATATATTGTGTAAGGACCTGTTTCCGTCATTATGGAAAGAAATTTGGGCCATAAAATTTCTAAGTAGTAACTTGGTAATTTCTTTGCTAAGCCTGACATGGATGAATTTTGAGTCAGGTGAGGTCTACGGCGATCCGGTAGTGGATGAGGGATTTAATTATGAGTTTGATCATGTGATTACATATCCAAGACGATAAAGAGCATGCTTTACAGAATTAAATTCAGGCAAGTAGACCTCATGAAACTAATCTTGGCATTAAAGGATATTTTTAGAACGTCTAGGTTTGATGACCTGTTGTAATATATTGGTTTATGGAAATAAAATTCAGAGCTTTTTTATCTGTTTAAGCCGTTGAGGTGTGATTTATCCCGCCGCTTTGGAGCAGTTATTGTAGGATTGGGGGCCGCCTTTATAGGTCAGTCGGGACATAAACTTGGGCACGCCAATAATATTATTTTCTGTAAAATCTATTTTTAAAAAAATAAGTGGCAACCCATGGCAGTTTCCTATCTGATTCCCACAAATTCTCTCACTAAAAGTAAGTTATTTGCTCTCCTAATATGTATTTTGATTCATAGAACTTATAATCCTTGTAATTATTATTCGAGGACGGTTTTTGCTAAAGTAATACTGGAGAAGACATAGTTGAATATTAGGGTCATTTTCTTTGCCTTGGGTTGATATTTCGATATAATTACTTTTTTTATTCCAAGAAGAAAATGAAAGACTGCGGAATGGGATGTCTAAAGTGTATAAGTAGTATTCATATTTTGTTTCTAGGTAGGTGATTGTTTGACTTCCTGCTGCATTATATATGCTTTTTAACTGCTTCATTATTTGAATTAATGTATATTAGGTAGGAAACATGAATCAAGCATGATAAAATTATTGAGTATGATCAATTACATGGCATGAACTTGTTACTAGATTGTGTGACTATGTTTAGTGTTCATTATGGGTGTGACCATGATTGTGATTGTGCTGAGTAGATCGGGTATCATAGTTTGACACACGTATATTATTGGGTGTCACGTTCTGACTATATTTGACCGGGTGAAACATTCATACACATATATATTGGACCGAGTGTCACACTCCGACACACTAAATTTTTTGTGTTAGTTCAGTGAGAGAACAACATGTGATTCTTACATTTATATTTACCAGTCATTGATGTTGGGAAACTGTATGTTGCTCTTTAAAGGATAGTTGAATTATATATTTTTTTGTATGTTTGTTTACTGTGTTGTAATTACTTTCTTATATTGCACTGACCGGAGCAACCACATGATCCTACCAATACACAGTAGCTTCATGTACTTATATTGCAATTTCTCTTTCAGTGTTGAGTACATGCATCCTAAGGCATCTATTCACATACCTTCTTTAGGAGACCATTGACTGAGAACAAATTTAAGGGTGATCTAGTTCTTTCAAGACAACATGGATCCATTATTAGTTTAGTCCATCCGTCGATATATTAAAACTTTTTTTATGTTTTTATTAAGTGTTGCACCCCTTTTTCTTAGACTTGTTAACTAGTAGAGTTTTGGTAAAAGGACTTTAAGTTGTCGGAGTTTAATTTCCATGATAGTTTTTTGTTAAGACGATTTGAGTTTAATTGAACTACTTATTTATTTTGTCACTTAAATTTTCTTTTGTATCTTTAAATTGTTTAGTATTCATTATGTTTCTTATTCGGGTGGTAGTAGTTGTTTTCCTACCGGAAGGTTAGTATGGGTAATATTCGTGGCGGTCAGGATCGTGAGAAATATTATACCATATCCCTAGGTTTGTTGATCTCATTGTAATAAAATGATTCTAGTAGTGTCTTGTGGAATGATATGGAGACGTCAATATTTTTTTAGAGCCTACAAGACTTCATGAAATCTCTCTAGCTTCTTCTCCTTTGGTGCAATGACTTGACCCCAATATGTATTTGGAGATTCAAATTGATACCTAATCTCCACAAGTCTTTTATCTAAAGATGGTTTATACCCGATACAACAACGTCAGGCCTGTAGCTCTAATCAATAAGATCGTAGAATACACTATAACATGAGGCGTCGGTTGAGGCAAAGGCTGACGCAGAAGGAGGGGTAGCACCCGCAAGGGGTGGTTCCCTAGTTGTGAATACTTTGAGAGAAAATGCCACTTGTGCAACCTAAGAAGAGGTGGAAGATAATGTAGATATCGAAGATAGGGAGGACGTTGGACCAAGGAAGGATGTAGGCTAAGAATATATTATTTCCTGTATTAGGACTAGTGTAATCTTAGAATCTCATGACTTTTCTTAAGGGGTTTTCCGGACTAGACTGCCTTCACATATAGCAAGTTGCTCAACCTCTGACTAACGGCCCCATTGTTGCTACTATTCCCAAAGTGGATGGAGCATTAGGCATGTATGAGTTCTTTTGTTCATATTGGGTCATGGAATGATTGGTATTTTTCAAAAATAGACTGGATATTAATCAATACAAAACTATGGACACAACTTCTAGTATCAAAGCATTATTATTTCCAAAGGGTTTAATTGACCATTACCCGGAAAAAGTAGCTTTTAATGAGTATAAAACCAGAAAAGTTTTTCAAATTTGTAAAATATAGACAAAGCACTGATGTGAGGCCATAATACATATTTTTATCATTATTTACCTCACATTTGTTATTTAAATTTGTCTGTTTTGAGAATAAATTTTATGAATTGTGCTAAATTGTGTATTTTATTTGTAGGATTAAATTGGTGGGAAAATGAAGAAATTTGAAGCTAAAACAAATTTAAAATGGAAGTTTGAAAAAGGAATAAGGCATGTAGCTTAATGGATTAAACTGAATAAAATTATTTATTTATACATAAGTGCATATTGATGCTATGAATTGCTAAACAATTCACGAAAAAGTTGCAGCCTCCCACGTGGTCTACCCTCAATGCATTGGCCAATCCATTCACGGGGCACTACACGCAGAAGAAAAAAAAAAGCACTCCAATTCTTTTTGGTTTTTGATTCCTAATTTTTTTGGACTCAATTATTTTGTCTAGGGTTTTCTACATCTATAAATAAGGCATGAAAAATTGTTATTTAGGAAGCCAAGAAAGAAGATATAAGACATAATATAAATTTTTCAGCTTTGGAGATTTGTATGAGACGTCATGGAGGCCGGAGAATTGTGGTTTATTCTTTCTTCTCCTTTATTATTTATTTGTATTCGTGATTTATAAAAATATAAGTTAGCTATTGTTATTTTTGCGATAACGAGTAGCTAAGCTTAAAAACTAGGTTTGTGTGAACCATGAGTGATTTACAAAGTATGAATAGTAATTAAGCAATTATCAAATACGTTATTGCATGTATTGATGATTCTTTCGTTTAGATTCTTTTTAACGGTGGCCAACGTTAGAACTTGACTTGTTGCTACTTGCCGGACCAAGGACGTAGTTAATCAGAAAATAATAATCAACACAGATTTAGTATATACTATCTAATAGGCTAGTTTCAATTGGTGCGAAGTAGTAACTTAGCATATATTTAATATGATGCTTAATATGAGGTAAAGGTAAGGTTTAGTAAATTATGCACACGTAGCCAGACCAAGTTGTGGGCTAAAATTCTGTAGATGCCGAACGAAGGATTTAGAGATACATAACTTACCACTTTGCATGCATAACACTAGAGAAGAATTTTTATTACTAGGATTACCGCATTAAGAGCTTATGAGGAACACATTCCTAGTTATTTTTATTAATTTAGATATAAATAAATACTTTGTTTAAAGTTATTTTTATTTTTTTTCTTTTATTTCAATTTAAAATCCCCCATTTTTATGTAACGACTATAAAGTTAAATATTTGATATTGATAATATTCATCCATATTCTCTGTGGGATCGATCCCGACTCATAGTTGGGTGAATATATTGCATATGATTGTCTATATTTCTTTTAAAGAAGTATATTTGAACGTTATCAATAATGGTGCCGCTGACAGGGAATATGGCTTAGAAATTGTATGTTGTATTTATTTTAACTTGTAGTTTTTTTTTGTTTCTTATGATTAGTTTTAATTTCTTATTATTATTACCATCGAGTTATCTGAGCCTATAGAAAAGTTTATGGAGATGAAAAATTGTGTTTATATTCTTGAATTTATTGTTCCGACATCAAAAAATTACATTCCTCACTCACGATGTAACAAGTGCAGAATGCGATATCTTTTGTTTGGGACCTTTCTTTTTGTACCACCATCCCTTGAGCATAATATAAAAATTGGTTGAAAATTGAGGCTGCAATTCATATCTTCAAACTGGAAGGAAAAATAGTTAAATTGAAAGTGTCATGCCGCAACGTTAAATTAAGCGCTTGTTGGGAGACAACCCAATTAGTAGTGCAACTTTTTTTAAAATTTAATTATTATTTTATTATATAATTATTATCACTTTTTGAATCTTATTTTTGCAAATTAGGGGAAGTCTGAGTACCCAAAAAAAAAGACCATGTTTAAGTTTAAATGTGGGGTGACGACCCTTGATATAAATTTAGAGAATGTGCAACTAGCTAGAGTTAAAGACATCAAGAAGTTTTCCTAACCCATGTTTTATATTTTATTCAATTATTTGGGACATAGCATACTGTTTTATTGAGTCTTTTTTTAGGATAGGTTCCTTGGATTTTCTTTTCGGTTGTTTTCATGAGGATAGTCCCTTTTGAACTGAGTGTTTTTTATTTATTTATTTTGGGATTTTTTTTTGTTTTGGAGACAAAACAGAGCCCCTTGTAAGTTATATGACACTTACTATTTGGGCCTAATTTTAAGTAATATTTTCCTGTGAATAATTAATTAGTACTGAAATTGCATATTTTTTGACATCCATGCTCATGGTTGTGAAATTGTATATAGCTTATTTATTTTGTAGTTTATTATGATCCTGTCTCTGTTAGAAGTAGAATTGATCAATATTGATTGATACTTGTGCCATGTGTTGTGAGATTTTGTTTATTACATGTTTTGCATCTTAATCTAGAACTTGTCCTTCATCTTATTGAAGCAAAATAAAAAAGTGTTACCTTGTTTAGGAGATGATAATAGGCTTTCTTTAATTTGTCTTATAAATTTTAGCCTTTTACAATATTTTATCACTAGTCACCCCTTTGAGCTTGCAGTCTTTCATTGATACCCATATTTTTCTCTTGACTATTTTTTTTGAATCCCTAGATTTTGCACAATGCTTCCTTCAGCATCATAGTATAGACTTATTTTAATTATCAATTGTAAGAAAAAGCGATGGATGAGTGAAATGGGAATCAATGATAGCTAAAAATTTCTTAAAATCCCTCTTTGAAAGAATGTGAAAAAATATATATAATTGGAATGTGACATACAAAAAAGAAAAAAAAGAAATTACCTTGATGATGGCCCTGGTCCTTCAAATGACATCGTGCACCTTAACTTATGTAAAATACACAAGTCGAGGGTTGCTATTATGAAGGGAAAAAAAAGAGAATATTGTCTTAAACATTCTTGTGATGATGAGAATTATTTGTGAAATAATTGTTGAAGAGAGGGATGAATGCATGAAAATAAAGAGAAGAAAATATGGGTGATGAAGTCTAAAAACTGAAAAGTGCTTAAGGAAGTGAAAGTCACTATTATATATATATTTTTTCTACCTGTCCCTTATCCTACATTATACCCGTTAAGGTCCTGTTTGTTTCTATTCAAGCACGCTTAATTAGTGGAGATGTACATATTAGGTAAGCATATGGTTCTTTGTGGATACATGCGAATTTTATATCTGACTGTGAGAGTTATTCTTCAAATGAAGTCCTTAATTTATATTCAATCTTTTGAATTGAGTGTGCGGACTATTTTGTTTTGTGGGGTCACTTGTTTCATAATAGATAGGTGATGTTATTAATTTTTTTGATGAGAGTAGGTGAATGAACATAAATTTTATGAGTTCAAAGTCCTTCAAGTTAGGAGGTTAGAGGTTTCTTGTTTACTTAAATGTCTTACTTAATGATTGAGAAGTCTACTTGGTAATTTAAAATGGGTATATGGACTAATTGTTTGTATTAATCAAAGTGATGCCGTTGCTAGTATAATTTTTTAGATGAGCTTTAATGCTTTCTCGAGGACGAACAAAAGTTTAACTTAGGGTTGTTGATATGAGGCCAAAATACACAATTATTTAATTATTATTTATGTTTTTTTTTAGCATAAAATTTATGGATTGTGCTAAATTGTGTATTATATTTGTAGGAATAAATTGGTAGAAATATTAATAAATTTGAAGCTTAAACAAATTTAAAATGGTAGGTTGTAGAAGGAAATCAAGCGGACAGCTTAATGGATTAAAGTTAATAAAATAATATATTTATCTATAAGTGGATCATGCTAAATTGTGTATTTTATTTTTAGGATTAAATTAGTAGAGAAATGAAGAAATTTGAAGCTAAATCAACTTTAAAATATAAGGTTGACGAAGGAAATCAAGCAGCCAACTTAATGGATTAAAGTTAATAAAATAATATATTTATATATAAGTGCATATTGCTGCTGCGAATTGCAAAACAATTCACAAAAAAGTTACAGCCTGCGAAGTGGCATTCCCTCAATGCACTGGCAAATAAATTCATGCGGCACCACGCTGGAAAAGAAAAGGAAAAAAAGCACTCCAATTCTTTGATTTTTGATTCCTAATTTATTTGGACTCAATTATTTTGTTTAGGGTTTTCTACATCTATAACTAAGGCATGGAAAATTATTATTTAGGAAGCCAAGAGAGAAGGTAAAAGACATAATATAATATTTTTCTAGATTTTGAGCTTTGTGAGAGCGGTCGTGGAGGCCTGAGAATTGTGTTTCATTCTTTCTTCTCCTTTATTATTTATTTGTTCTCGTGATTATGAAAAATATAATTTATCTATTGTTCTTATCTTTTTATGATTAACACAAATAAATTTATTTTTATTAAATTTTGATTGTGTTTTTGCGATAATGAGTAGCTAACCTTAGCAATTAGGTTTGTGGGAACCTGGAGCGATTAAAAAAAGAATAGTAATTAAGCAATAATCAATTAGGTTATTGTATGTATTTATAATTATTTCGCTTAGAAGTCTTTTTAACGGTGGCCAACGTTAGAACTTGCCTTATTGCTACTTGCCGGACCAAGAAAGTAGTTAATAAAAAAAGAATTATCAATGTAGATTTAGTATGTACTATCTAATAGGCTAGTTTCAAATGGTGCGAAGTAGTAACTTAGCCATACATTGAATATGATGCTTAATATGAGGTAAAGGTAAGGTTTAGTAAATTATACACACGTAGCCGGACCAAGGTACGGGGTGAAATTCTCTCGATGCTGGACCAAGAATTTAGATAAACATAACTTATCACTTTGCATGCATAACCCTAAAGAACAATTGTTGTTACTAGGATTACCGCGTTATGAGCTTATGGGGAACACATTCCTAAATATAATTTATTAATTTGGATATAAATAGATACTTAGTTTAAAACTATTTTTCATTTTTTTTTATTTTTTTTCAATTTAAAATCCCCCTTTTTATATAACAACTATCAAGTTAAATATTTTCTATTGAAAATATTCCTCGATATTCTCTGTGGGATCATCCCGTACTCATAGTTGGGTAAATATATTGCATACGATCATTTATATTTCTTTTCAAGAAGTATATTTGAACCTAATCAAGCACTCAAAGTTTCTACTTGTTGCGCAAGAAGGATGGGAGGCACATATGGAAAATTGTATGATGTACCAGGTAGTGAGAAAATTAAAGCTACTAAAGAAGAAGTTAAGGGTGTTGCATGGAGAAGACTTCCCGAATATAGTGAGTGAGGCAAATGTAGACAGGGAAAGTTTAAGCACACAAATTAAACTATAAAAATATACTTATAGCATAGACAGTCAATAACAAGAATGTCAATTGTATAAGAAATTAAGGACTTCATCTTAACAAGATGAATTATTTCTACAACAAAGAAGTAAGGCAACTTTGATAATATTGGGAGGTTGATGAGTACGAGATTCAACTCATTTAGGTCTTGGTTTTCAGAGCTTTATTGTCCTCAGTGACTAATATATTTTATAAACTGATGTTAAATTGTTATTTGCATCCAAAGAACGCAAAGAAGCAAGAAAAGGACATTACTGTGAAAAAAGGAGCTAAAAAGGATTAAAGAGGTTGAAGATAGAAAAAACTAAAAATCGCCAAACTCACCTGTCGACACACAACATCTGACCTAAAGTTCCAACCTTCCAGCCCTAGGGAAAAACCAAATTGGCTAAGTATTTAAATCTTCGGCAACACAAACTTTGATCGCCTAATGTAACAAAACCTTGACATTAAGGAGCCATGACGAACCGGAGACGGCATGGAGCCATCGCCACATACCCGACCAAGTCGGAGATACTCAACTAATCTTGCCTTGTTATCCTGAAGTTCGAAATTTGAGAAAATATAAATTGAATCTCAGAAATAAGAAAAAGGGTCCCATCTCAAATCTAGTCTTTAGTTGAGTAATTTCTCCATTGTAGAACTTGGAACTTTCATTGGTTACTTAGGTTTAGTTATTTCACCATTGTAGAATTTGGAACTTTCGTTGGTTACTTAGTTTTAGGAGGTTTCTAGTAGATTTTTAGTGGGGTATTTGATATTATGCATTGTGGATCAGTGTTAATATGTGAATTGCAATACCTAGATTATAGAGAACCTAATTAGTATTGTTTTATTTCTTTTTATGATGTGTGTAGCTAAAACCCCGATTCTTCGTTTGTGATCAAGTGTTTATTTCATCTAATTAGCCTATGGATGTTATTTTTTTACTAATTTAATTGTTGTTTAAAAGTAGGTTTGATTGATAGTTGTGTATTAACTCATAAATTAATGTTGCAACTGCATTTTTAGGTTAGTATTTTAAGTTTACATGAGAGAGAGGTTCTCAAACCAAGGTTGCCAAATGGGTTGTCATCAGTTCAACTCGAGAGATATAATATTTATTTCATCCTACCTGAGTATATAAATTCAATTTTTGGGTATTTTATATTATTAAGCTTATCGAGGTTCTACAGAACTCTCTTGAATAGTAATAGTTATTCTTGAGAAAGCTAATCCATCTATACACTAGCCTACTGATGCTTCAATATGTATCTTTTATATTTCGTAATCAACGTCACTAATCTACAATTTGAGTGTCTACGAATAAAAGCTAGTAAAGTAACCCAACCTAGGGTTGGAGTCGTGTCCCAAGGCACTGGTAGTGAAAGTAGTAGCTACTAAGAATTCTGTTTTAAATAGTGATAGCTCAAGACATTTTCAAGTTAAACACCAATTAAATTCAATCTGTGACACCAAATTCTGAAATATCAAGGAAAGGATATTGTAACAAGTAGTAGAATAGCAAAAATAAAGGAGAAAACAAGTGTTAGAGGGAGTTCCTGGGGTATGACCGAATTATATGTTGACATTAATAGGTACATTCTATTGAAATGAAAATTTGCAAGGCAATGGTAACTAGTCTAAGATTTAGGTTAAAGTAAGTTCCCTATCAAGAAACTTACACCATATTAAATGTGTTCCTCTCGGACACCCACTCGTCTAAACTAACCAGCCTATGCCTTACCCACACCCTGACCATTCCATAAAAGGTGCTTTGATATGGGCATTGGGATCACCCTCTCGAGATGAATCACATGTTGACCCACTCCTTAGGCCATCAGTCTAGTGATCTTCGATTCGCGACCTCCCTCTTAGGCAAACCGAAAACACATGGGTAATTTTTTATCTGAAATTAAAAACCCATTAAATTAAACCATAGCCACTAGGTTAAATCACCCTTAAAATGCATTTGATCCTATCAGCAAGTAAGAACCAACTTTAATAATATCAAAACATATTTTCTAAATCACATCCCAATAATGGGGGATTTTAGCCACATATCAAGCAATAATAAAGTATACCTAAAATGATAAAGGAATTAAATAGGTATAAGAGATAGAAAAAGCAAAGGAAGTTAATGGAGAAGACCCACTTCCAAGATTGAAAGAAGAACTTCTTTCTTCAAGCTTCCTCAAAACCCTCTCCAAACTTGACAGAAAACATAAGGAAAATGTTTCTAAAATAAAATATAAAGTATCTCTTTTTTATCTCTAAAATTCTTCTAAATAATCATAAGTGTTCAGTTTTAATAGACTTCAGATTTAGTGTTGGTGCATCCATTCATTGTCTTTAGTCGTGAATAACGGAGTGATTTGGCGACTCGCCCTTTCTCTCGTTCATCTCTATTTGTGACTTGACTTAATATCCATGCACGTTATATCTTTAGGGGGAATAACTCTGCTTCACAAAACTATTTGGTGAAGCGCCAGCTGCTGCTTTAAATTACTTTTTGATCCACTTCCTTTAAGTCGCACTTGTTGTAATAGAATGCAGAACTTTACGACATATCAGCCAGTGTGTTATGTGATGCACACTTTGAATCTTCAGATCTTTGTTTTCGTATTATGCCTAAGTCTCCATGCTACTACCAAATCCCCAAATACATGAAAATCAAATGTTTTTATTAGTCATTGAGATAAAATGCACAATCGAGGACAATATTTGCATTTGAATATGGCCCTTGAAGTGTCCAATTTGAGGACTTAGAAACACCCCAACATAAACTTTTGCTTGTCATTATGTAAAATTTAAGTTCAGCAGTTCAAATAAGATATCTCAAATCGTGGTTCACAAGACTCAATTATGAATTTATACAACAAAACTAAAACTACTCATACATAGCTCAATTCTATGCTCAAAGATTGAAGTTGAGACACACAATTACAAAAGATTCTTGAGCTCACAATACTTGCTACTAGTGCAAATTCAAGCTCAACAAAGGTATGTATATGTCGTCAAACAACGAATAATTCCATTTCACACACGTATATTTATCAACTTAGTATTAGGAATTCCTATGCAACACTCACACTCAAAAAGATGAACACTTTACCCATAGGTTTGCCCTTATTTTCTTATTCAGCTTCAATTCACTTCACTCAAGAAAGAAAAAGGTATTTCTAAGCCTTATAACAGGTTTGCGTGCAAAGGTATAGTCATTTGGGCTTAGTTACTTAATCTATAATGAGATGTGATATCCTTAGGCTATCCCCTATCTAACTTTCTTAATTTATAGTCAAGTAATTCTACGTTGTATAAACCCATAAATTTAATGACCTAGAATAGAGCCTGTCATGATGAATAATTATGATTCTAAAACTAAATAAATATTTAACTCGATTTTAAAAAGTATTACAACCTAAACGTCAAGGGACGACCATGAAGTCGGTTGTAGTAGGATAGTTAAAAAGAGGTGTCTAAGGACTTGATCATGAAATGATGATGGGAGTAGATGTAAATTCTTAACAAGGGTCCCAAGGATCAAGGCCAAGGGAGGATTTCCGACCCTTGAGGGGCAAGCCAAAGACAAGTGGCTACTACCTCAACGTTCAAGAGCATGACCAAGGCCAAGTGGGGGGCACGTGAAGATGCCTAGTCCATGAAAGACGGATGCCATCTTGGATTAGATACTATTCAAAGAACAACGATCCACTTCACAACTCATGGTGCACTTGAAAGATGGGAAGGTTTTGTCATGGTCTTTCCTTAGCCATTTCGGGAAGTTGAGAGTTTGGAGAGGTTACTGACCGAAAACACAACTAGACGGGCCGTGGTGCATGTACACATGTAAGAGACCTTGGTCGTGAAGGTTACTTGGAACCTTTTAAGAAGTAACGTTGGGTGGCGCTGCTACCCAACACTTCACGAGAACCACCACAGGACGTTGAGCTCTTCATTGCTTGTGAAGTTGGGCGTGAAGGTTGGACGGGTTCTCACAGTCAAGGTCAAGTGGTACTTCCTTTATAAAAGTCAAACTTAATGAGGGGTATAATAGGTATTTTGGCGGTTTCCTACCTATTTATTTAGGTCATTTATCACACATTTAACACTTTAAAATCAAATCCCAAATACTTCCACTTCTATCTACATTCTCTCTCTATATCAACCCTCATTGAAGACACATTGATGATCAAGAGGAAAACTCAAATCTCCAACTTTTTTACTAAAATATCGTGGATAAAGTCTCACTAAGATATGTTTTCTTTTACTCTTGCGATTCCTTTCCCCTAGAGGTCCTTTCAAAGAGATTTTTAACTTCCCAAAAACTAGTGTTTTTCCCTACACATCGGTTTTCTTTGAAAAATAAAATTAAAAATTTATTGTGATGAATTATTGTAAACTAATATTATTTAAGTATATATTGATGGTGAATGCTTGTTATTCACTCAATATTCCCATGTATAATATTATTTAAGTATATATTGATGGTGAATGCTTGTTATTCAATCAATATTCCCATGTACCCATGTCTTTCCCCAATTTCATCAAAACCTTGAATTGATACGGTGAATTGGAATTATGATGAATATGTTGATTACTACGTTGATGTTAATTATGTAATTTCTTCTTAAATTACCTTGTTTTGCTTATTGATTATGCATTTATGGGTTAATGAATTACGAAGTCCCATGAAAAGGGAAAGAAGGTATTAGTGTTTGTTCTTTCTTAAACTCAAATATGAATGATGAATTACATAGATACTACAGATATTGTAACTAATATGATGTTGGGCTATTGATGACAAAGTTCCCTCATCCTTAGCCTTATACTCTTGAATTATCTATGATGTATGAATGTATATTATGTTATGTGGATTACATAATTCAAAGGTAGTTATCATTATTATAATGAAGTGTTAAAGTGAAAGGTTAACAAACTTAATAGTGTGACTAAAGTAAAAGGATTGTTGTCACTTGCGATCACGTATGAGCTATTATAGTAAGATGTTTACATAAGGTTCTAGTAAAGGCTAAAGTGAACTTATGTGATGAAAAAATATGATTACTAAAGAGAATGGATACTCAGCACTGAAAGGGCATGTAAATGAGATGGAGGTCTCACGTTTAGTATGTTTGGCTTCCACATGGGTTCCTCATGTTTCGAAAGTCCGAATTCCATATATATGTGTGTTCTTTATTGAAATAAAAACATTCATGTTTAGCAAGTTCGCGATTCTAATAACAATCTCCTTGACCCTTAACGAGGTTCCCACATAGGACTCTAGCTTAGTGGATAAACTAGATAGCTATGTACGAAAGGTTACACCTTAAGCAAGTGTTAAATCTCTCATTTCGGTGTGGGAGTTTAAATTCGAATTCCATGTAGCACACATGGTCAATTGTCTTTTATTGTAACATCTTTACCTAATGTAAAATAAAGTGAACAAGGTAAATGCATGAACTCTCAGTAGGGCTTTTATTGAGGGTCATCTACATAATGTGAGGGAAGGTATAGGAATTTTGTTACTCATTGCACTTGTGGGTTCCTAGGGGATAGTTCTAGTGGTGTTCTTTTTTATTATGTTGATTACGACTCAAGTACTTTAAGCTATGTATGATCTTTATATATATATATATCATATTATCAATGTATTTATAAAATAGGTTTCTTGTGATACGTAGCTTTGTCTAGGATTATGAGGTTTTATTCTTTGCATTGTACAAGTATTACTTGGGTTGTCTATATTTTGGGTTGATATCATGTTGGGTTGACTTATAATGCTTACTTTATGTGTAAATTGTGTCTACTTGGTAAAAATCATTTTTTGATTAAAATGTTTGTTCATTCATGCATGGGTGATTTTTATTGATAGAAGTTATACTTATTGTGTATGATGTACTAACCCATAATTTCTTCCCTTTTTCCCAAACAATGTACGCGTTTGGGACATTGAAGAATCAACGTCGCTTGTCAAGGATAGTAGGATATTACTTGTCCTATTTGGTGAGTCCTCAAGTCCGAGGACGAAGCTCAATATTCTAGTTTTCATGTTTGAGATGTTCTAATTTGAGATGTTCTTATTGATGTATGAGCTAAGTCTCAAGTTTCTATATTTCTATAAGTAGATTGTGTTAATAGGCAAGTTTATATTCTATATTCATATATGATGCGAAGTTCAACTAACATATTAAAAGTTTTATATTTTTTCGCATTTTTATTCTATGATACATGCTATGATGAATATTATGGGCTTGTTTAAGTCCTCTTCAATGATAAAGACACCTGTAATGTCTAGGGTTTCTCCACGATCGTTACAAACTTGGTATCAGAGCTAAGCTAAGAATAATGTAGGATTTATGTCACAAAATACAACATCAAGTAGAGTATTTTTCATCGGTGTGTAGTGCGCCACACTTATGAATGAGAGACTAATAGATGCTAAGGAACTTTGACACTTTTGTTACTCCTTTGACGTTCTTAAGAGTCTTAACTCCATATAGTCCTTTTATTATAATCATTTTCATATGCTTAATAGACAATTAATACAAGAAGGAACAATGCTCGAAAGGACGATAAGGAGAAAGTGAATGAGGTAGTTCCCCCTCAAGCTCCTTGAAACCCTCCAGTGCATATTGAATAAGAAGTTGTGTCTAATGTTAAAATAAGGGTGGGTATTCATAGCTTGACTCAAGTGTTAGCTACTCAGATTACTAGGGATACTAGGGTGCCAATGAACCCTAATGCTAGGAATACCGCTTCAAGGGTTAAGGATTTCAAGATGATGAATCCCCCTACATTCTTTGGCTCATAGTTGAAGAGGACACTCAAGGGTTCATTGATGAAATGCTCAAGGTACTATAGGCTCTGGGTGTGTCTTCTCATGAAAAGGCGGAGCTAGACGCCAATCAACTCAAAGATGTAGCTCCATTTTGGTATAAACAATGGACGGATGAGAGACCCGTTAGAATAGATCCCGTTAATTGGAATTCCTTCAATATTGAAATCCTTGATAGGTTCTTCCCCTTGGAATTTACGGAGAGGTAAAATCAAGAATTTCAATTATCCAAAGATGCTTCTACCATGGTGGCGGATTCTAGGGCTAAAATGAATTTTTTTTCATGGGGATATTCAATGTTGTGGTTAATGAATATAGGTTAGCTATTATGATTTATAGCATGAAAATCTCTCGTCTCATTGTTCATGCTGAACAAATTGAGGAGCAAGCTTAAGCAAGTTTGCAGGGAACTGAAGAGGACAAGGTCCGTAGATAGAAATTCTTCCAAGGCAAGATTTGACGTGCAAGATAAGCCAAGGTTCACGAAGAGGTTTTCGAACCAAGTCTCTCCTAACACTCCAAGGTTCAATAAAGGTAAAGGGTCTACACCGAAGTCTCAAGAGGGGAAAGGTACTGGTCCTTATGTTGAGAAGCTTATTTTTACTAAGTGTTGTAGAAAACATGAAGGTAAGTGTCTAGATGGCATAGGAAATTTCGATGGTTGTTGTAAGAGTGGCCACATGAAGTGGGATTGCTCTATGATGAAGGCTTAAGGAAGATAAAATGTTTTAGCACAAACAAGTAGTCCAAATTCCGATTTCCAAAAAGAATTGCTTCTATACTCACCAATACCAAGGTGATCAAGAGAGCTCTCCGGATGTTGTTACTGGAATGCTTCAAGTAGTTTCAATTAATGTGTATGCATTGTTGGATCCCGGTGTCACTTTGTCTTTTGTAACTCCTCTATGAAATTTAATATTTTTAAAGATGTCTTAGGTTAATCATTTTCGGTTTCAACCTTGATGGGTGATTCCATGGTTTCAAAAATAGTCTATAGGGGTTGTCCCATTTAATATCCTAATAAAGTAACTTTGGTTGATCTAGTAGAACTTGACATGTTTTACCTACATGTTATTTTATGGATGGATTGGCTACATTCTTGTTTTTCTTTCATTAATTATAGAACTAGTAAGTAAAGTTTCAATTTCTTAACGAACCCATTTTGGAGTGGAAGAGGGGAAACTTAGCTCCAAAAAGTCAAATAATTTCATGTCTTAAAGCTTGTAAGATGATTTCTAAGGGATGTCTCTATTATGTTATAATAGTCAAGGATTTTGAGTCCGAGGCTCGTCCATTAGAGTCGGTCGTCGTAGTGAAGGATTATCTTGAGTCTTTCCGGATGACTTATATTGAATTCCTCCCTAATGGGAAATAAACTACGGTAGTGACTTATTGCCGGATACAAAACCCATCTCAATCCCTCCATACCCAATAGCCCCGGCTAGGTTGAAGGAATTAAATGCTTAATTCAAGGATTGCTAAATAATATTTTTATTAAACCAAGCATATCTCCATGGGGTGCTCCCGTGTTATTTGTGAAAAAGTAAGATGAGTCTCTTCATATGTGTATTGACTACCGAAAATTTAATAAGTTCACTATAAAGAATAAGAATCCACTCCCTATGATTGATGATTTATTTGATCAACTCCAAGGAACAAGCTACTTTTCAAAAATTGACCTTAAGTCGGGTTATCACCAACTTAGGGTGAGGGGTGAAAATATTCCAAAGACGACTTTCCGCACTAGATATGATCATTTTGAATTATTAGTGATGTCTTTTTGTCAAATAAGTGTCCCAAAAACTTTCATGAACCTCATGGATCGAGTTTTTAGAAGTTATCTTGATTTGTTTGTGATTGTCTTCAATGACGGGATCTTGATATACTTTAGAGTTAGAATAATCATATGAACCATTTGAGGATAGTATTGCAAATCCCTAAGGACAACCAAATCTTTCACAAATTTAGTAAATGTGAATTTTGGTTGATGTTGGTTGCATTTCTTAGACGCATAGTCACTAGTGAATGTGTGGAGGTTGATCCAAAACAGATGGATACATTCAAGAGTTTGAAAATACCTTTGAGTCCTACAAACATCTGAAGTTTTTTGGGTTTATCCGGATACAATAGGATGTTTTTTTAGGGATTTTTATCTATCGCATCTCCATTGATGGCCTTGACCAAAAAGAAGTCCAAGTTTCAATGATTGGAATCATATGAAAAGATCTTTCAATTATTGAAATACAATTTCATTTCCACTCCGGTGTAAACCTAACAGGAGGGTACCAAAGGGTTTGTGGTTTATTTTAATTCTTCTCGGATAACTTTGGGTTGTGTCCTCATGCAACATGATAAGGTGTTAGAGTATGCCTCTATAAAAGTCAAGGTTCATGTGAAAATCTACCTCACTCATGACCTAGAACTAGAAGCCGTATTATTTTCTTTGATGATTTGATGACACTATATCTATGGGGTACATGTTGATGTGTTTAGATATCACAAGAATCTCCAATATGTGTTTAATAAAAAAAATTGAATTTGCACCAAAGGAAGTTGTTAGAAATTTTAAAAGACTATTATATGTGTTTCCTATACCACTCCCGTAAAGCCAATGTGGTTGCGGATGCCTTCTGTCGTGTATCTATTGGTAGTGCGTTTCATGTTGAAGAAGAGAAAAGAGAGTTAGCCTGTGATGTGCATATGCTAGACCGATTGGGTGTCTAATTATAAGATTCACCAATAGGGGGTGTCATGATCTATCATAATTTCGATTCACTCGTTGTTGTTGATGTGATGTCTAAGGAACATCTTTACCCTATCATGTTGAAATTAAAAGAGTCGGTTTTCAACAAATCTATGGAAACATTCTCTCAAGGAGTGATGGGGTGATTATGCACCAAGAAAGGTTATGTGTACCGAATGTGGATGGCTTAAGAGAACCAATCATAAATGAGGCTCATGGGTCTCGATATTCTAGACATCTGGGGCCCACAAAAATATACCATGACTTACGTGAGATTTATTGGTGGAACGCAATGAAAAATGACATAGCGAACATTGTGGCTAGATTTTCAAATTACTAACAAGTTATGACCGAGCATCGAGGACCAGGGGGTCTAACTCAAGACATTGATATCCTGACATAGAAGTGGGAAGATGAAAACATGAGATCCATGGTAGGTTTGCCTCACACCCTTAGGTAACATGACTCTGTATGGGTTATCATTGATAAGTTGACGAAATCATCCCACTTCTTTCTCGTTGAAGTATTCAGCGAAGGAATATGCTAGTTGCACATTAAGGATATCTTAAGATTGCATGGGGCACCTTTGTCGATCATTTTAAAAAGAGGTGACCAATTCACTTCTCACTTTTAGAAGTCTTTCCAAAGTGGGCTTGGTACTCAAGTGAAACTTAGTACCACATTTCACGCTAAAAAGGGTGGTTAGGAGGAATGCACCATCAAAAACCTAGAAGACATGTTGAGAGCGTATGTCATCGACTTCATGGGTAATTGTGATGACAACCTACCTTTTATATAATTATCCTACTACAATAGCTACCATTCAAGTATGTTTATGACACCATTTGAAGCACTTTATGGTAGGAGGTTTCGCTATTGTGTTCCGTAGTTTGAGGTTTATGAATTAGAACTTATTGGTCCATATGTAGTCTATGAGACTACGGAAAATTATTGAATGATAAGAGATAGGTTAAGAACAACCTTTAATCGGCAAAAGTAATATGCCAACAATAGAAGAAGGGACCTTGAGTTTGAATTAAATGATAGGGTCTACTTGAAGATTTCACCTATGAAAGGGGTGATGAGGTTCGGTAAGAAGAGGAATCTTATTCACCGGTAGGTGGGCACGTATGAAATATCAAAGTAAGTCGGAAAAGTTGCTTATGAGTTGAAATTACCAAGTTAATTTGCTCCTGTTCACCAAGTGTTTCATGTTTACATGCTCAAGAAATGTATAGGTGTTCCCGTGTCTATTCTCCTGTTCGAAGTTTTAGGGGTGAATGAGAAATTTCCCAATGAAGAGGTTCCGGCAAAGATCTTAGATCGTCAAGATAAGAAATTGAGGGATAAAGAGGTTTCCTCCGTAAAATTCCTATGGAGAAACCATATAGTTGAGGGTTCTACATAGTAGGACGAGGTTGACATGAAGTCCCTCTATCATCAACTTTTCCCTCTTACTCCTAGACAAAGTCGAGGTTAGTAGTTCCTCCAAATTTAATATAAATTGAAAGTCATATTTGTTGGTGACCATGATATGGATTCCTTGTATATGCATATCCATGTAGAAATTCATGATTGAATAGAGTTTTCATGAATTATGTCCACATGTTTAACTTGCACTTATATGAAATGTGCTATATTGTCTTCATGGGGGTTGTGTTAAGCATACTTGTTGTCTTTAGAATAAAAATTTCATGTCAACTCTTTAATATTTATATTGAGCTCTTATGTAAATGGAGAAGGTAGTTCCTCCTTAAATGATGCCAAGTGGGGAGCTTTGATATGTGATGAATTGTGGATTAAATCCCTATGTCTTTATACTATGAGAATGTGTTTAAAGGAGTTGAGAATTCCTCATATGAGTTGTGACTCATTATGATATTTTTGTTGTTGGGTTGCTCGTCTTGACTCTCTTTTATTTCCATATGAGTGGTTTAAGATGTCATTCGGGGATGAATGTTCCTGGGGGGATATAGTAACATCCTAGAAATTTAATGACCTAAACTCGAGCCTCTTATAATGAATAAGAATGATTGTAGACCTAAATAAATTTAATTAACTCAAATTGAAAGTATTAGAGCGTAAATATAAAAGGACGACCATGATGTACAGTACATTAGTAACCTAATGTAGTGTCCTGCTAGTGGTGGTAGGATATATAAAAAGAGGTGTCTAAGTAATTGATCATGAAAAGATGATGGGAGTAGACATAATTTCTTAAGATGGGTCCCAAGGATCAAGGCCAAGGGAGAAGTTCGTACTCTTGAGGGGAAAGCCAAAGCCAAAAGCCAAGGTAACCCAAAAAATGGAGGCTACTACATCAACATTCACGAACATGAGCACGGCCAAGTGCGGCTCATGAAGATGCCTTAGCCATGAAAATGGGATTCCATTTTATACTAACTACTTTCCACACGATCCACTACACCATTCATGATGCACTTGACGGAAGGGGAGGTTTGCTCGTTGTCTTACCTTAGCAATTTTGGGAATTTGTGAGTTTGGAGAGGCTACTGCCTGAAACACCACGAGCCACTTGACGGGTCATGGTGTATGTTCATGGGAAAGTGGGCTTGGCTGTGCACGTTACTAACAACCTTTTAAGAAAGCACGTTATGGGGAGCTATAGCCTAACTCATTATGAGCACCATCACGGTCCGTTGAGCTCTTCAAGGCTCATGAAGTGGGGCGTGAAGGTTGGACGGGTTTTCACAGACAAGGCCAAGTTGGAATTCCTTTTCGAAATTACAACTTAATGAGGGATATTTTGGGTATTTTGGGGTAGCCCGTATATTCATTTTAGGTCATTTATCACCCATTTCAAACATCAAAATCAAATCCCTAATTAAAACCCAATCACTCCCTCTTCTCTCTATATTCTCTGTCTACCTCAACCCCCATTGAAAACATATTGAAGTTCAATAAGAAGACTCGATCTCCAAGTTTATTACTCAAATCTCGTGGATAAAGTCTCACTAAGGTATGATTCACTCTTTGGATTCCTTTACCCAAGAGGTCTTTTCAAAGAGATTTTTAAACTTACAAATAACTAGGTAATCTCTACACATGGGTCTTCTTTGAAAAACAATATTAAGAATGAATTGAGATGAAATATGGTAAATTTACGTTTTTCAAGTTTATATTGATTGTTAATTCTTGTTATTCACTCAAGATTCCAATGGACCCATGTCTTTCCCCAATTTAAGGAAAACTTTGATTTGATATGGTGAGTTGTGAAGATGATGAATATAATGATTGACTACATTGACATTAATTATATAATTTCTTCTTTAATTACCTTGTTTTGTGTGTTTATTATTCATAAATTGGTGATTGAAATATGAAATCATTGAAAAGGTCAAGAAGGTGTGAATGTTGGTTCTTTCTGGAACTCAATTATGTAAGAAAATTACTTGGACAGTTATGATGTTGTAGCCGATATGTTTTTTTAGTGTTGATGACAAAGATCCCTCATACTTAACCCTATTCTTTAATTATATATGAAGTATGAATGTATGTAAAGTTAGGTTTCTTATATAGGATTCCATCTTAGTGGATCCACCTCTATAACTATATACGAAAGGTTACACCTTAGGCAAGTGTTAACCCTCTCTTTTTTAGTGTGGGAGTAAAACAACGGAGTCCATATATCTTACATGGTCTTATTTCGGTTATTGCAACCTCCTTCCCTAATGCAAAAGTAAGTGAACAAGGTAAATGCATGCACTATCACTAGGGCACGTTTTATTGAGGGGTCTTCTACATATTTTGAGGGAAGGTATGAGACTTCTCTTACACATTGAACTTGTGGGATCCTAAGGGATGGGTCTGTTAGTGTTATTTTCATGATTATGTTGAGTATGACTCATGTAAATTAAGCTATGTATGATCTTGATGGATATAACAAGTTGTGATGAAATATGATATTATAAATGTATGTATAAAATCAGTTGATTAATGTGATACTTAGCTTTGACTAGGATTATGGGGTTATATTCTTTGCATTACAAAAGTATTGCTTGGGTTATCTAAAAGTTGGGTTTATATAATGTTGAATTGACTTATAATTCTTACTTTACACGTACATTGTATTTACTTGGTAAAAATCATATTTTGACTTAAATGTCCTTTTATTCATGCATGGATAATTTTTATGCTTAGGAGTCATACATAGTACGTGTGATGTACTAACCCATACTTTCATCTTTTTTTCCCAAACTATTTATTTTTGTGCCATCGAAGAATCAAGGTCGCTTGTCAAGAATACATGGATCATGCTTCTCCAAATCGGTGAGTCGTCAAGTCCGAGGACGAATTTCTATTTTTGTTATGTTTCAAGACAACATTGTAAGGTATAATTTGAGATTTTCTCATTTATGTATTTGCTATATCCCAATTTTCTATATTTGTATGTTTAGATGGTGTTAAGATACAAGTTTATATTCTATTTTCATATAAAAAGTTAACTTGAACTTCCATAGTAAAAGTTTCAAATTTTTCCAAATTTTTATTTATGATATATGCTATGATGAATGCTAAGGGATTTCCTAAGTCCTCTTCGAGGACGAAGACGTCGTTAATGTTCAGGGGGTGCTTCCCGGTCATTACATTGGTCGTCTTTAATTTACCTTCATGGATTGCTTTGAAACCAGATGTTTTTTCATTTTGTGCTCCTATTTCACTTTTTTTATTCTCGTTTTTTTTTTTTGTATGGAGGACTTCGTTCTCTACAATACGATCAGTTTGCGTGACTTCTGTTGCACTTTATGCGTTTTTCTTTCCCTTCTCAGCAGATCCCCAAATTAGGCTTTTGGCCTATGTTGTCTATTTACTTATATCACATCTCAAAAAGGACTATAGGTAGTGGATAATGTAATGATTCCATTTCATGAAGGTTTTTCCAAGGAAGAGATAATCTCAAAGGTTATTCAAAAGTGTTTCACATACTCACCGGTAGGCCACAAAAGAGGTATATGTAAAAGTTGGCTCCCTCTCTTAAGAATTTCTTAAGATCATGTCAAGAGGATATTTTTCTTAATCAATTAGACTAACTGGGAAAATTCTAGGTTTATTCATGAAAGGCTCAAAGTAAGCTCATCACACAAGGCAGTGTCACTTAAGTCAAACAAGACTACACACTACATCCGCTATTATTCAATGGTCATTGCAAAAGAATCAATTCTATAATTTTCTAATCAGAACGAGACGGAAATAATTCACATATTTCCTATGTAACTTCATCAGTTCTCATTGTAGCCACATATTCACGTTTGATCGATTGAAGGCATTGTTGAAGTCATTGGTATTAATCTGAAATTGGGACATAAATATGTACAAGAACATCAACTTTCAATACAATATGTGGTGAAATTTGTTTGGAGGTGTCAAAATTATTATGAAATTGGGTACCAAAAGAGATTCATAGGCTCAAATATTTTCGAAAGTAATTGTAGAACACAATTTAAAAAGATAACCCAAAATTATATCAAAACATATAAATATTAAGCAAAACTAAACAAAAACTAGTTGAGGCTCACCCCACCAGAGATAACACCATCTGTCCTCAAATGAAAATAATGACAATATCCACAATTTTAAGCTATATAAACAAAAAGGAACAAGTGAAAAGGAGATCTTATTTATGCATCTTCTTTATCCGTCGGGGTATGAGCGCCAAAAGTGTGTTCTTGAAATAAGACAACTACTTCTTAAGTACTGCTACTCTATGTTTTAGCTCTGTTTTTGCCTGCCCTGAACTCAGCAGTTATATTAGCGTCAACAATCCTATCTATATCATGACCTACCCTGAAGGCATGTATAACATTAATGAACCCTCATACCCATGAGAAAACATTAGGGTCAATGGGAATTAATCCTTTCTCCCTTTCTTCCCTTCTGTAACTACTCTGTCGATCTAGCTATGCTCTAGTTTCCTCATCTCTAAACTCTCTTACTCTAATGTGCATGAGTTGATTATTTCTCCTTTAAACTTTTGGTCTACCCATCTCTGCAAAAAAAACTTCAATGACAAGTTTTGAATAATTTAGAAAATGGGGTAATAAAGGTTCTGACTATAGAGTCACTTTGCCAAGCTAACTTGTAACTTGCTAATTCTTTTCAGATCTTAATTTAGAAGATGTACAAATGATATAGGGTGTAGAAAAAAGGACAAATTAAGAATATTTCGGTGTGTCACCGAGTGCATTTCTTAATTTAATATGACCGTCGAATGTTATAAATCCGCCAATACATAATGGTTATGTTAGGCGAAACGCAAAGCGGTTCGGCGAGCTGAACTCAATTCGCCAAATATCCCAACATGCATATTTTCATTTCTTTGTTTCAAATTTCACCCTGCAACCCCTGATAATGTTACTCAAGCCTTTTCAACATCAACTTTTAATGAAGACCCATAGCATTTTTTTCATTCCAACACATAACAATTAAGCTCAAAATACAATTGAGTGAAATTTTACCAACTACGCACGAAATATAGAGTAATAATCGACGATAAATGATATCTCATCAACTCAAAGACTTAACAAAGATTTAGCAATATTGATCATTATCTATATGAGTACAACTTTCAAAAAGATAACTTCAGGGTTCGGTTAATAACCTTTGGTGCTGGATTAAACAATAATGGTGTACTAGGAAGCAATGGAATCAAAATCCGAGCACAATCCGACACTTAAAATATTATCCAATGCAAGATTGCTAACCACCACCTTGGTTTGCGAAAATTTTTACCTCTTCACTGTATAAAGCTTCAAACATTATGTCATCAAGATTTCTACTCCAACCTCCCATAATATTGATGATATATATGCCTGCCATGACATTCTTTGACATAATATCAAACTGCATTATGATCTTTTCCTTATATTTGTCCCTTTAACTATCTTATTTGATCTGCTCTTCAGATAACTGAATGTTGACTGGAAAAACTTGGTACTCGCGAGTGTACCATTACCTTTTGATTGTTTTCATGCCATCAAGAAGTTGGACACCCACCATGTATCGATGATGCATTAGTACTCCTTGTGAGAGTTAGTCAGCCACCCCTTTGTTAACTGAGTCTAGACTTCGATAAAAGTATTTGAGGAGGATGTTATCGGGAAGTACATGTGTTGGGCAACGAAGTACTACCTTTTTAAATCAAATATAAGTTTCATGAAATGTCTCTTCATTGAAATGCTTAAAGCATTACATACTATCCCAAATGGTATTCATTTTCGAAGGGGAAAAAATCATATGTTGAAAGTTTTAACTAGTTCCTCCGATGAAGTGATTGAGTTGTGTGGCAACTCAAGTAAACAGTTGCAAGTTTTTCCCATCATCGTGAAACGGAATAGGCTCAGTCGAAATGATTCTTGAGAAATGTTTTTGAACGAGAATGGTCCATACAGATCTACAAAGTTTCGTAGGTGCCCATGCGGATCCTCGTGAGCTATTCCATTAAAAGTCCCTTTTGTTACAATAGATGCAACATGTAATATCTATGTGGAATACTGCATTTCCTTCTACAAGAGGTAAGCGAATATTCCTGACACCTCTCATTAGACGTGGGTCATTGATGTTTGGCTCATATACAATGTTAAGATTTCTAATGTCGTCATGATTTCCTACCTGACTTCTATTAGTATAGTTAACACTCATACTTCCTGGCAATTTTAAACAATGATTAAAAAATGTTAAATTAGTGGAAACTACTACAAAGAACCAAAAATCATAATTAACTACATTTCTACGTGACACCACTCCCCAGTAGCGGCGCCATTTTGAATCTTCAATATATGTATATTTAATTTTTCGTGATTAACAACACCAACTTACAGATTGAGTGTCTACAAATCAAAGCTAGTAAAGTAACCCAACCAACGGTTGGGGTCGTTTCCCAAAGGAGTAGTAAAGAAAGTAGTATCTACTGAGAATTCCGCTCTAAATAGTGATAGCTCAAGAAATTTTCCAGTTAAACACAAACTAAATTCAATTTGTTACACCAAAGTGTCAAATATTAAGAAAAGGGTTTTATGACCAGTAGTAAATAGAAAAAATAAATGAGAAAACAAGTATAGGAGAGAGTTCTTCGGGTTTGACCGCAAGGAGTATTTACACAAACTACTTGGTACATTCTTTTGATATGAAAATTTTGGAAGACAATGTAGTCTAGGATAAGCTTTATGTGAAAGTAAGTTCCCTCTAAGGCAACTGACCCCGTATCAAATAGGTTTCTCTCGGTCACCCAATCGTCTAAACTAACCTGCTTTTGCCTTACCCATCCCATGATCATTCGATAAAGGTTACTTAAATATAGGCGCAGGACTCACCCTCTGGAGTTGAACCTCATGTTAACCCTCTCATTAGTCCATTAGTATAGTTTTCATAGTTTCTCGACCTCCCTCTCCGGAAAGCAGAAAATATGTGGATGGTTTTGTATTTGCAACTGCAAAACCATTAAATTATACCACAACAACTAGGTTAAATTACCATTAAAATTCATCAAATCCTATCAGCTAGTATGAACTAACAGTAATATCAACACATATTTGCTAAATCACACCCCAAGAATGGGGTGGGGGTGAGGGGTTTAGCCATACATAAAGAATTAATAAAATATACTTGAAAAGATAAAGAAATCAAATGTGTATAAGAGATTCAATCTTAAATATAGCAAAGGAAGGTAAATACAGAAGATCGACTTCCGATATTGGAATAAGAACTTCATTTTTAAAGCTTCCTCAAAACACTATTCAAACATGATAAAAAAAACTTTAGAAGAAAGTTTCTAAAATTAAATATTAAATGTCTCTTTTTTCCTTGTAAAATTATTCTAAATAATAATCGAGTTCAGTATTAATAGTCTTGACATTTAGTGCTGCTGGATCCATTCGACGTCATAAATCGTGAATTGCCAAGTGCTTCACCGACTTATCCTTTCTCTGGTTCATTGTCGTTTGTGCCTTACCTTAAAATCCATGCATGTTGTATTGTTAGGTGGAATAACTATGATTCACCGAACTATTCTGTGAAGAGCCGATTGATTCTTTTCGTCACCTTTTGATAAACTTACTTAAGGGCTCACTTGCTGGTACAAAATGCAAACTTTACTGTACGACGTATACTTTGAATCTTAAGTTCTTTTCTTCCATTTTTCTTCTGTTTTGCTCTAAGTGTCCATGATAATATGAAATATATGAAACTTAAAAGTTTTTATCAGATATAGAGATAAAATACATAATCAAGGACATTATTTTTATTAGAATAAGGCCATAGATGAGTCCAATGTGAGGACTCTTCACCTACCCACTGAGATTTCGTCGTTCTTAGTAAATTAAATTGCTCATGTATCAAAATTAACACATAATCGATCATTTCCCTGCTAATTCATCTATATTTGGTTACTCACCTGCTTTTCTAATTATTTTAATTTTTAATTGACACTCTTAAAACCCCAATCTAACATTTGTTAAAAAGGTAATTTATGTTGCTTGGTTTCTATAATGTCTACATCTATAACCGATTAGGACACAACCTTTACTTTCTAATTGAAATCTATACATTACCACTCCACATGGGTTTGACCCCCCAAACCGTTGTTTAGTTCTATACTATAATACGATTGCCTATCCCTAGTATTGGATGAGGTGTAGATTAACGTTTATTATAAATAGTACTGCTTCTGGGGAGTGGTGTTATTCATTTCTCATAGTGAATTTTTTTTATGATCTGGTTGTTTTGTAGTTGAACCTATTTACAATTTGTGTGCTGTTTGTTGCCTTTAAGCAATTGACGTAATGAGTATCAATGGAAGAAACACCAGTGAGCATGGCTAAAACAATGGCATTGGTAACTTGAACAATGTGAATGAGGTAAATTTTTGTCAGGTAGGTTCTATCTGGTTATCGTGGGTTGTGGGAAATTGTTGTTCAACGTGACAAGCTAGATGCTGCAACTCTTGCAAATGCAAGGGTTCTTTGGAGGCTTGGCTCATGAGGATCCCTATGACAATATTTAGAATTTGTTGATGTTAGTGGTCCTTTCTTGTCCAAGAACATATCCGAAGAGTGAGTCAAACTCTGATGTTCCCTTTTTCCTTGATGGGAAAGACTACCAAGTGGTTATACTACTTACCTAGGGATTCTATTACTACTTGGAGTGAACTGATCGAAGCGTTATACTTAAGGTTCTTTCGTCCTTCGAGGATGATGTCACTGAGAGATAATTTCCAAGATTTAAAATGCTTTGATGGTGAGCCAATTATCGATACTAGTATAAATATTCATAAATTTTAACTCCAATTCAGTCTCACGAACTCCCAAACAACATCTTGCTACAACATTTTTATTGGTGTCTAGATTTGGCAAACAAAAGTATTGGTGACCAACTAGTCTATGGAGATATAATACAATAGTCCTTTGAAATTTCTTCCAAGTCACTCGATAGCATGAAGAATATCAATCATTCTTTATACAAAATAGTGTTTCAACTGTATCCTTTGAATTTTTGCATGACTAAGGAAAAATTTAAAAGAACCAAGAATGGAATCAAAATATGGCAAAGATGATTACTTAAATGGAATTGTTCTCCAAAAATGTCATGAGTAGTGGTCCGAAAGCTTTGAATGATGGTTATATTAGTGGGGTTAATCCCGGCGAGAAACATCTTAAGGCTTTATATAATGAGCAGAAGATCTTCCTTCCAAATAAAGGTGGTGGTTTCCTTTCAAACAATCCAATATATGGCGAGAATAAACTTGGAAGAGAGAGCGTGATTATAGTTAGAGAGACCATGATAGGGAATAGCAAAAGTTGTAAAGAGAGAGGCGGGGACAAAAATACATTTTTTCCTCCCCATGATCAATAAAATCCAAGAAAGCAAAGGGATGAACCGGAAATCTTTTGCACTTAAGATATACTCTCATGCATTAGCAACAAGGTGGAAAGGTCAGAAAAGGTGTTTAATGAGATGAAGGAGGATGTTTCTACTCTCAATTAAACTATTAATTCTGATTGTGTGTCATCTGAGTCAAAGGTAGAAAAGGGAACTACCGAGTGGCACCAAAGCCAATCAAAAGAATTAAACTTTAATGTGTATCTTGTTTGTCCCACAATGTTAAATAAGGATCTTCTTGGAAGGAAACCCAAGTTCTTATGTTATTAATATTCAATTTGAATAACGAGTGTTAAATGTATACTTTTGAAATGTGAAATATTGAGAAAATGGTAACTAGGCCAGCAAAAGATTCAGTCGGCAACTCGCCGAAAAGGCTGGCGAGACAAAATTGAACAGTCATTTGAATCACCTAGCTTACTGGAGGTTCAGTAAAACTTGATGAACGCAAATCACGGAGTGGGTCGGCGATGTAAGTCGTGATCGCTGCCTGGTAGGATAATTGAATAGTCTTTAGTAACAAGCAATTTATAATTTAAAAATATCACACATTTAATTCTTTTTGACTTCCACACATACACAAATGTTCTAGTTTAATTTTTTTGTGGTTGATATCTATAACACGAGGCTGATTTTTGATTCATTGATAGCCTAGGAAAGTAACAAATCATCTTTGAATTAAATGTCGACTTTCCAATCACGACCCTTAGTCGATGGATGGTGTACTGACCAATGGTTTGTCCCGCAGGACCGTTGTATGTGGTCTGAAAGTGGAATTTTGGGGCTGGACCAGAGGCCATCATTCATAGACCGTGGTCCAACGAACAATCGGTTGGTACATACATGATTCCAAACCTCTAAGTCATGATTTGGGGTGACCAATCAAGGACCACACCTACGTTGTTTTTTTTTTAATCCATGGGACATGCGTGGACTTCACAGGTTAGCACCTCCAATTTCTAAAAATAGTTCTCTTGCCCCTTGAAAAATCTAGGGTGTTAAAGTATCTCCCCTTGAGATCATTCGTACTCTAATGAGATTCTAGACGTCATTTAGAGAAAAAAGGACTCTAAACTAGCAAACCCATCAATTATGAAACCTCATAAAATGCATAAATCAAGGACGAATATCAACTACAAGCTAGAACATACTTCAAAAATATTATAAGGAAGATACGAACTAGCAGCCAACATGAATGCAAATCTCATAATACACATACTCGAGGAGAAAAATTTTGACTCAAAGTTTAAGCCTTCTCTCATCATTATACAACAAAGTATCTATGCAACTCATACTCAAATGTATATATCCAAGGTGGAAGCATCAAAAAAAGGCTAAACATGTTCAACATATCATCTCATGAAGTCTACAAGCAACTTATACTCAACGCACGTCAAAATAAGGAAAATCAATCAAGTGAACTCATTTTATTTCAAAAAATAAGTTTTCCATGAACATGCATATATAAGGAAATCATGGAAACATTTAAGACATACTACATAAAGGGAACTAAGCTTGCCTTTCTTAAAAAATCTGATTACACCCTTCATTGGTGACATTTTCAAATAAATAGAATTAAGAACATCAAACTCAATATCTCTTCGTCTATCATCGACATATATTTTTTGTTGTTTTTGAGCGTCTTTTAACCTTTCTTTTGTAAGTTGAACCTTCTATATAGCCTCATATATTAATTTAATACCTATTAGGGCAACTTCACCCACCTAAAACAAACCTGTACGATATTTTCCCCTCCTACCATAAAACCCCTAAAATGGAATCAGATCAATATCAAGTGATAGCTTATGTTATAAGAAAACTCAATAGCAAATGGTTATCTTAATTTACCATAAAAAAATCACAAAACTCTCGACATGTACTTTAAGGTTTAGATATTATGCTTCACTAGCCCATCGGTTTTGTAATGAAAGGTCTCTGAGCTTAACACGAGTACATAGACTTTTTTAAAAAAAGATTTCCAAAAGTGAGAACCACAATTGAAAATAATTGACAAAGGCAATCCATGAAACTTTACCATTTCTCTCAACTACAACTTTTTATAATACTCTGTTTAATAGGAAACCTTGATAGGAATAAAATGAGTCGATTTCGCCATCTGATCTGCTATAACCCAAATCATGACATGTTGTCACCGGGTGCGATCGAAACCTATAATCAAAACAAAATTTTAATCTTCCCGCTTCAAAGTAGGAATACTAATGTGTTGAGAGAACCTCCCAATTTGTGATGTTTATGTTTCACTTGTTGGGAATTAGGATAACCACAAAATCCCAACATATTGTTGTACTCCATTCAACAAATATACCTCTCATCAATCAACATAAATCTTGGTGGATCCCGGGTAAATTGAATAGTGAAAATTATAAGCTTCTAATAAGCTCTATTCCTTCAAGTCATCAACATTAAAAACAGACAAACGAACTTGGTATCTAAGTACACCATCCTCCCCTTTGGAGAAAGCCTCAAAGGATTTCTTAAGAACCGCTTCTTTCAACTCAACCAAAATTTGACCGAGACCTTCACCTCCATCAAAAAAGAAGATTTTGAGCTGTTGTGAACCACAACACAATTGTTGCTGCATGCAACTAACTAAACACTAAAGTGGTCCATTCTATGAACGTCAAGAACCAACTTCTTCATAACTTCCTCAATATAGGCAACACTATTATATACAACTAACATCCACCAACACAATTTTCTTTATATTGGTGATCGATAACACTCATATCATAATTTTTCAATAACTCAAGAAAAATTCTTTGGAAGAGATTTTGTTCCCTTTGATTAAAAACATATTGTTAACTCTTGTGGCCGCTAAAAACACAAGCATGAACACCAAACATATAATGCCTCCAAATATTTAAGTCAATGTTAACAACCACCAATTTAAGATCATTGGTAGAATAACTCTTCTCATGGATTTAAAGTTTCCTTGAAGCATAGGCAATAAATTTTCTATTTTTCATGAAAAAACATCCTAGCCCAATTCCAAAGGTATCACAATATACCACAAAACCATCAGCCCCTTCCACTAAAGTCAACACTGGAGCAGAAGTAAGTCTATTCTTCAATTTCTCTTCTCACTGTCTTCACGCCATATGGACTTATATTTCTTTGATTTAATAATGTCAAAGGACAGGAAATCGTAAAAAGCCCTCGACAAACCTATTATAATCAGCTAAATCAAAAAAAAAAAAATCTAATGTCCAAAGGGGATAGTAGTCTAGGCTAACTCTTGATCGCATCCGACTTCTCACAATATACTTTAACAACCTTACCTAGAAAAATATGACTATGAAAATCTATGTACCTTAGCCAAAACATCCATTTACTAAACTTTGCAAAGAGTCGTCGTTCCTTGAGATTTCTCAACACAATCCTCAAATTATTGATGTCATAATCCTCTTGTTTTTATTAAATCAATATATCTTCAAAGAACACAATTACAAACATATCAAAGTATTGTCTAAACACCTTATTCATAAAATCCATACACGATGTTGGATAATTAGTTAATACAAATTACACATCCACAAAATCATAATGACAATATCGAGTTTGCAAATCAGTCTTCAGAAAGCTATCTTCATTTACCCTCAATTTGTGATAATCCTACCGATGGTCAATTACAGAAAACTAGCTTGCACCTTGAAGTTGGTCAAATAAATCATCTATCATATTGAAGAGGATACATATTTAATTGTCACCTGTCAACAGACGATTAAGAATATACATAACAAGAGAATCATATTTCTTCTTAACAAACTAAACTCGAGCACTGCATGGGGATATTCTTTGCCTGACGAAACACATAGACCATATCAGACCCAACTCTATAATACTTTTCATTCTCTATGTTTGGAGAATATAATAGACAATAGATACTCCTATCGACCTCCATATCCCTCTCTATTCTTCAAATTTATTGAGTTGAATAGTAATTCTCCAAAGAGAGAGTGTGAATAATAGTGAATTTGGAGAACTACTATTCACACTCTCTCTTTCACTTTTTAATATTTCATTATTGCTTCAATTACTTTCTCATTAATATCTTATTTTACATATAATGTCAAAAAATAAATATCTAATAATCATAATTCTTTTTATATATATTTTAATATTTTTAAAAATATATTATTTAACATATACTACTTTCATCCCGAATTGATAGTATTTTAATTTTTTCCTAGTTTTCGTCAATAAGATAATTTGGTTTAATTATTATTTTTCATTATAGCGAATTTCAAAATATTAAAATGATATATTTTAAAAATTTTAATTTAAAAATACAATTCATAATATGATAATTTTAATACAAGATAACAATTCAATACATAGCACAATAATTCAAATAAAACATAAACTAAAATTATAATAATTAAAGCGCGATGAAACAAGAATCTTGCTGAAAATATGTTGAACGTGCATTCAAAGTTTCTCAATCCTTTTTTTGCAATTATCGCATTACTGTCACATTTTTTGAGAAAAGAACTACATGATATAGTGACTGCATGAATTTGTTTCACAATATGATTATTGAGGATGAACATGATTCTAATGTACCAATTCAAGATGTCGTAGATGTTCTAACTCCAACAACAGAAATGGTGGTAGATGAAAATCTTATATTTGAACAATTTTAAGCTATACATACAAAAATACTAATTTTGAACTCTTCAAAGCATTAATAGAGAAATTATGAGAACAACATAGTAATTTTGAAAAAGAGAGAACTCTATCTTTTGATGGTAAATAGAGTGCGGGGTTGGATATGCACACCTTTTCGTCCATTTTGTATAAGCTACTATTACAATGGAAGAAAGTAACTAGTATTGGCTATAGTTCTTTATCATGTTGTATTATAAATCTACGAAGCATTTTAATCTACTTATAAAATGATTAACCAAAATATATATTTGTGCAGCACCTCCAATATGGCAATAGGCCATACAAACGAAACAGACTGGGAACTTTTATCTAATTAGTCTATTTTTTCCCTTACTAGTTGATGCAATAAAGATAGAAGTTGGCCATTTTCTTTGAATATGTATGAAAGCTTTTAAAGTAACTTATCATGATTATAAACAAAATTCCCGTTTGTTCATATTTCATAATTATTTACTTGCATATGTTTCCATCCTTAGTACATGTGGTTTGTCCTAACCCATATTCTCTTCTATTTCTAAAATAATGTAGGTTCGGGCCATTGAAGGGTTTCAATACTAATTTTTATGAAGCTTTGATAGATTCCCAAGTTGGTGAGTCGTCAAGTCCGAGTACGAAGAGTATCTTTCTAGTTCATGCTATTTTTTTAGTCTAAAGACTTTGTTCTATTTCCTATCTTGTAAAGATTATGTTGTATTGTATTATGAGACATATTGTAATGTTGTAAGAGCTTTTTCCAAAATCTTGCACTCTAATGTCAGATGGTTTGCGTGAGATAATTGTAGGCTATTTTCGATATATTTGAAGCCTATGTGAACATCATATGTAAAGTTTTAATTCCTTCATATTGTATCTAACTTTATAATACAGTGATACATGTTAAGATCTTGTCTAAGTCCTCTTCGAGGACGAAGACGCCGGTGAAGTCCAGGGAATGTGAAGTTGTATTCTCTTGAATATAATGAGGTGATTATGTGCACAATAAATGGGTCTAAACTTTGATATGTTTGATATGTTTGTGTGGTCATTGAAGTTATGCAAGAGTCATTCCTTGAAGATTGAAATTCGTTTGATAATTGTAGCTATTAACTATGATATGTTTGGGTGGATCATGGGAAGTTGTGTGTTGTGATGCTAAATTGATTAAAACAATATTAATCGAGAATCATATATCCTAGATTGGAAAAATATAAAATTCAATTGAATGGTAATAATGGGAACCCTGGAAAAACCATAGAAGGGTGAAAAATAACCTAGAAATTTTTGCATGGGTTCTGGTCCGATTGTTTTCGTGCCAGATCAGGACATGAGAGATAAAATCTCAACCGTGTCTCCCTTATTTTCTATTCTTAATTACGGACCCCAAATTTTACCTCAACTAATTCCCACAATCGAATTTACTGTTAAGAAATAGAATATAAGTTATGAAGTGTTTTAAAATTATGGATAAGTTGGGCATATTATGAGGTTGACCGTTAGCTGACAAGGATCATTTTTATGTTATCTTAGGAAAGATCGAGGTTGAATTTTATGATGTAAGGGTCATATGTACTATGCTTGTTTGTGACCAAATGACTAGTGTGTTGTTGACCCTGATTCTGCTTATTCGTATATGTGAGTTCAATTGAATTAAAATTTGATTTGGTTTGTGATATAATTGACGCCCCATCCATGTTTCCACTCTTGTTGAAGAGTCAGTCATGGTAATTAATGTATATCGTGTTTGTCATGTTGGGTTTATGGAATTTTAGACATGTTTTGATTAGGTTATTATGGATATTACTATCCTGATATAATTTTTGGAATAACTTTGTTTTTCTCCTATTATAGCAATCTTAATTGTAATTCAAAGTCAGTAACTCTAGAGATCCCCGAAGGGACTGATTAGAGTGGAAAGCGGTGTACAAGCCTTTTTCAACCCTCAAAATGGAATAGGGTCAATTAGTCCCTCCATGGGGATTATAAGTTAATAAATTATTAAAATAGTGAATAATATCTTTAGAAGTCATTTTCAAAGAGTTTTGAAATCAAACGTCAAGAAACGCCAAGAAAATTGAAAACTTGTCTTTTGGTGCGCTAGTGTGTCTTTGTTAGTGTTTCATGATTTTAGCTGTTGTTTGGGGTCTAATATAAGCGGGATGACCCTAACACCTTGAGGGACATTTTTATGGTCAAAACTTCTGGGTATGATGCCCCAAGGACCAGCCTAAAGGTCCTTGAGGAGGACCCAAGCCATGGTAGAAATGCTGCCAAGACAGCTTGCGACCAGTAGCTTGTGGGAGTGTGTCAGCATCACGGACTTGCCCCATTAATGGAAACAAATTGTCTCAGCTTTTTGGATCACATTGCTCACCCCACTTTCCCAAAACTTATTTTCCCAAAAACTTCAGGGAAACCCTCAGCGATGCAGACTTCTTCCACGACGATAATTCTGAAAATAAAAGATAAGTATGACGTGTTTATAAAGGTCCAATAAATGTAGTGGTGTTTTTGGTATTTTGGGGGTGTATTCTGTATTTACTTTAAGTCATTTTACACATATTACCCTAAACAAAAACCACAACACTCAATTAGAAATAAAAGAAATATCAGCTCTCCCTTCTCCCTAAGTTCTCTCTCTACTCAAATCCTCCTTTAAAGAACCTTGATGTTTCAAGGAAGAAGATAAATTTCTCAAGTTTTCAACCAATATTTTATTGATATATCTTTATTAAGGTATGGTAATTTCATCATTGATTCCTCTCTAATTCAAGGATCACATTTAAAAGGCTTTTCAAAAGATCTCAAAGACCCTAAAACCATATTTCAATTTCTAAGCAAGGATTCTTGCAAAAAAAGGTTTTAATTGATAATTTATGATTTATTCGCTGTTAATTGATGGTGTAATCATAATAAATTTCTGTTAACCCACGTATTCCTTGAATTCCTAATTTTTGCTCTAAAGTGAGTATATTAATTAGGATCTAATTATGATGAATTCTTGTTTAGATTGTTATGTGCTATTGAATTATATGTTGCTCATTGTTAGAATTGTTCATAGTTTGCTTTATAGTATTCATATCTATATTGGACTTTGTTCAATCATCGATAGGGATGAATTATTGTCTAGTCTTATGGGCATGGTATTGGTAAGTTCTCTTATTGTGTCAAATTGTTTGACATGTTAAGGAATGGTGATTGTAGCTATTTTAAGGTTGTAAGTTTACCTAAGTCCCTTATTTAATGTGAAATTGTTAATTAATTGCTATTAATTTGTATGGTCCACTTACGGTGGCGGTGCATAATTGTTATGAATGTTATAAACATGGCATTGTCGACAATATTATGTGAATTGTGGCATTATCACATCATAGTATATAATAATGTATAAAGTGAAGGTACTCATGTGATGTCTATATGATATTGGGTTGGGTGCTATAATGATTTGATTGAAAGTACTTCTTTTCTAAATGTTGATATATGTTCATGAAGGACTAAGAAGAGTCTTTATAGACCTATGTTGTATCTTTTGTTGGTAGACTTAGTTGTCTCTACTTTGTACTTGAATTGCATTGATTGAGTGTACGAATAAAACTCTATGATTGGTAGACCTAAAGTAGGTACCCTTCTATGAAACTCTGATGTGAAACCTTGAATATGAAAAGAAGGTTAATAATGTGAAACCTTGAATATGAATAGAAGGTTAAGAATGTCAAACCTTGAATATTAAAATAAGGTTGAGAAATAACCCTCGAAGTGGTAGACCAAAATGGTCACGCCTTCTTGAGTGGAATGATTGTCTTAGAGGTAGGTTGGTCGAAACGGTATTATGAGTTGGTAGGTGTAACCTTTCATACATACCTATCTAGGTGAAACCACTAAGCTAGATTTCTATGTGGGCACATATTTAGGGGTCAAGGAGATTGTTACTAGAAACTGTAACATACTAAATGTGGGGCTTTGCATCTCATCAAACAATACATACTTTGAGAATCCGAACTTGCTAAACGTGAGGAAACCCATGTTAGAAGCCAAACATACTAAAAGTGAGACCCCATCGCATTTACAATTCCTTTCGGTGTTAAGATTCTATTACCTTGAGTAATCATCTATAGTCATTAATTATATTCATATTAGCCTATATTAGAAACATGTGTAACAACTCATCATAATAGCTCATATGTGATCATAAGTGAGAACAATCCTTTCATTTTAGAAACACTATCAAGTGAGTAAACCTTTCACTTTAAAAATTTATTCTAATCATGAAAATGACCTTTAAATCATATAACCAACCTAACGTAACATAAATTCATACTTCATAACTAATTCAAGTGTATAGGGTTAACGATGAGGGAACCTTTTCATCTACACCACAAAAACACATTTGCTACAACATCATTACAAAAAAATTATTCATCTTGCATAATTGAGTTCAATGAAGAAGAACATTTATACCTTTTTGCCATTCATAGTACTTCGTACTTCAATCATCCAAGAATGCATACTCAATACACAAAACAAGGCAATTCAAGAAGCAATTATAACAATCCAAAACTTCCACGAATTAGAATAGAGCTTCACCTATTGAATAAACATTAAAATGATGTTTCTAGACCTATATTAATGTTTCAAACTTAACTAGAAAATTTAGATCCAAAATGATAAAGAAAGACCTTAACGTGCGGAAATAACTAAATTTAACTATTAGACATCTGTATGTTTGGTGAAGGTTTCAGAGTGTCAAATGAAGTTCAAAACTTGTAAAAAGACTTTAAATAGGTAATATGTAGTACAAAGGGACCAAACATCAAGTAATAACTCCCCAAGGACCACCCAAAGGGTCCTTGAGGAGGACCCAAACATGGGCAATCCGGCTACCGAAGCAGCCTGCGCGCAGCCAGGAAATGAGCGCTGTTGCGCGACGCACAACCAACACGTGGAAGACAAAAAGTTTTTTCGCGTCGCGGATCCTTCGAGAGCTCCACTGTCCTAACTCGTATTTTCAAAAATAAATGTGAAATTACCCCCGGAACGTGCAGCCACTTCCCAGATTCATATGCGTCGTTTTTAAGTCAAATTAACTTCAAAAAAAGATACATATAAGTGAGGGTCATTTGGGTATTTTAAGCGAAGAGTTTATAATGATTTTTGTTCAGATTTAGACCACTTCACGCACTTTAAGTCACATTAACCGAATCCTTCTCATCTCTCTCAAGAACTCTCTATTTTAAAACAAGACAAACTTATTCAAGAAGACCAAGACTTCAAGATTTTCATTCGAAACTCGTTGAATATTCTTCAATGAGTTATGTTTATTTCACTCTTGGGATTACTCTCCTCAAAACGACCTTTCAAAAAGATTATATTCAAGAATTCAATTCCTAGGGTTTTTACTCTAAAAAACAGGTCTTTCAAAAAGATTATATTCAAGAATTCAATTCCTAGGGTTTTTAATCTAAAAAACAGGTCTTTCTAACTCAAGATTTATGACTAATGATGAAAAATAACGATTTTCCATGGTAAATTAAGTATGTATTGTTGGGTAATTGGTTTGTAATGTTTGATTTTCCTGTGAAGTGTGTTCCTTCTCTTAATAATGATTTTGATTGGGTTATATCTATCACTTGATAACATGTAAACGTTGGGATTTGAACAATAACATGAATGAATTATTTAATGATCCTTAATCTTATCCTTAACTACGAATTGGTCTTGAATATGACTTGGAGGTTTGGTTTTGGCTATGTATTGAGTATTTCATTATGTTGTTGGATGATTCTTGTAAATTGAACGTAAGTTCTTGATGAAGATTCTTTGAAGTAATAGGTAAGTCTTTTAAATTTGTGAATCCTCTATTATGTTTATGTTGTTGTGATCTTGATCTTGTGTATACTCTCTTGTATGTGCATTAAAGGTTTTAAATGAATTAGAATGCTTTCTAAGGAAATGGTCCTTCTCATGCATGTGCTTAAAAATTTATGTGCACATGCACATACATAGTAAATTTGACATACTTACCCCTTAATTTATATTACTACAAATGTAGGGTATGGCCATTGAATATTAAGATTGTCGATTGAAGAAGCTTGGCACTCTTTTTCCATATTTTGGTAGGTCTTCATGTTCGGGGATGCTACCTTTTTATTATTCTAGATCATGAATACTTTAGTAGTTTTAGGAAAACTTGTTATTCCATTTATTTTCGTTCTTTGGATTTCATTGTAGTAAGTCCTATATGAAATATTGACATTTTATTCGCGAAGTCCAACTAATATCCTTTAGATATTTTTTTATGTGGGAGAAGTTTTAAAATATCGTATGTATGTTATCATGATTTTAAAAGAGAAGCCTACGTACGGTTCTATGTGGTCTATGTATACATCAATATATGTTAAGCATGAAGTCTAAGTACAATTCTTATACTATGCAAAAGTTTTAAATTTTTCTGCATTATTAATTGATGACATGTTATGACAAATGTTGAGAGCTTGTCTGTGTCTTTTTAAAAAAAAGATGTCGCCGGTCACATGTTGGGGCTGAAATCTGAATGTTAAAAACTTAGTATCAGAACATGAGGTTAAATAAACTGGGGTCGTTGTCTCACTGAACCATATTATATACTATTTTTTTATGGTTGTCAAGCGCGCAACGATTAAGAATCAGATGTTATGTGACGATTAGGAAAAAAAAAATTCTTCGTAATCCTATTTCGTGTCTTGAGAGTTTTGAAACTGTCACTTTTAGCATCTAATCTATTTCTTGTGGTTATAGGGGATGAATACAAGAAGGACAGTCGGGAAAAGAGTGGGAAAAGAGATTGCGAATGCGGAAGCTATACTTCCCAAGACAATCGAGTTCCTCCTGAAGTGCAAGTTTTTGCAAATGATCTAGTTTCGGTTAATCCTCTGGTCATGAAGGATGGTGAGGTGAGGGAAGCCCTGTTTCAAATGGCCCAAGCCATAACCACTAATGCTCAATCAAATACGGCACAAACTACTACGTAGGTTGTTCTTATAGAGAACTACCATGCTAGTATCATGGCTAGCCGTCTGAGGGATTTCTACGAGGATGAATCCTTATATTTTCCTTGGATCAAAAGTTCATGAAGACCTCCAAGATTTCCTTGATAAGGTCTATAAGATATTCTTTGTCATGGGGATGAGCACTACTGAAGAGGATGAGCGTGTTGCCTATCAACTCAAGGACGTGGCTAAGAAATGGTACAATCACTGGAAGGATAGTAGGTATTTAGGAGGTGGTCTCGTAACCTGGGAGAATTTCAAAATGGCATTTCTTGATATATCTTCCTAAGGGAGAAAAGAGAATCTGAGGTAGAAGAGTTTATCAACCTTCGTCAAGGAGGCATGACTGTTATGTAATACACCATAATGTTTATTAAGCTATCAAAACATGCTTCTTTTTTGAATACTAGGGATGAAATGAGCCATTATGTAATGGCTGTGTCAGAAGAGATTGAAGATGAATGTTGTGTAGCTATGCCTCATGAGAACATGGATCCTTCTAGGTTGATGGTTTATGCTGAACAAGTAGAGGAGAGTCGTTTGTAAAGAGGAATAGGGAAGCTAAAAAGCCAAGATATTTTTACAGTGGTTCTTCCAAGTGTAGACATAACATTCAAGACAAGCCTATGTTCAAGAAGAGGTTTTAAAACCAGGTTCCTTCAAGTGTCTCCAAGACTCGCAATGATAGGGAGTCCAATCCTTAACCACAAAAAGGGGAGAGATGTTTATCAGCCAAGAGAAACACCAACTTGTGGTAAGTGTGGTAAGAAACATGACGGTGAATGCCTTGTTGGAAATAATAGTTGCTATGGTTGTGGAAAAGATGGCCATATGGTGAAAGATTATCCTAATGTGAAGAGTCAAGGAAAGGGGAGCAGCCAAGATCAATCAAGCAATCCTAGCTCCAAAGCTCCAAATAGGAATCGTTTTATGCACTCAAAGCCAGGGGTGAACACGAGAAGTCTCCCGATGTTGTGACTGGTATTTTATAATTCTTCTCCGTTAATGTCTATGTTTTACTAGATCCAGGGTCTACCCTTTCTTTCGTTATACCTTTGGTAGCTAGGACGTTTGATGTACTTCCCGATGTTTTGAGACCCTTTTCGGTTTGTACCCCAATGGGCGACTATGTGGTTGCAAAGAGAGTCTAATGGTAATGTCCTGTAATGCTGCCCAATAGAGTTACTCTTAGTTATGGTAGAACTTGACATGTTTGATTTTGATATCATCATGGGCATGGATTAGCTTTATACTTTTTTTGCTTTCATAGATTTTCGAAAGAGGGAAATGAAGTTTCATTTCCCAACTGAACCCATTTTGAGAGTGGAAGGGGGGAAATTCTATGCAAAGGGGTCAAATAATTTCTTACTTGAAGGCTTGTAAGATGATAGTCCAATGGTTGTCTATACCATGTATCAAGCATTAAAGATCTAGAACGTCACACTCCTTCTATTGAGTCAATACCTGTAGTGAGGGAATTCCCAGAGGTTTTTCCAAATGACCTTCCAGGAGTTCCTCCAGAATGGAAAATTGAATTTTGCATTGACTTGATACTGGATACGAATACCATCTCAATTCATCCATATCCGATGGCTCTATGTAACGACCTGTTTAGTCGTTTTGAGAAGCAGATTTTATTTCTGGAAAAACAGGCTGAGGCAACGGACCCCACGACGGACCGTCATGAGCACGACGGACCGTCGCAGGGTCTCGTTTCAAAATACTTAGATAATCTGAGATTGGGTACTGAAAATCGACTCTCTGAACTTCGTAACGGAATGGCAGGACGGACCGTCACAGACCCTTGGTGAAAATTTGGGTCTCTGAACTATGCGACGGCCCGTCACGGGCTACGGAATCCCAATTCGGGTCGGATTTCTTTATACGTTTTAAGGGACATTTTTGACTATTCCTGCTTTAATTATAAAGTTAGAGGGTTAATGATAATAAGTCTAATTACTTGGGGGTTAAAAGAGGTAACCTTAAGTTAATTAGTGGGTATTATTGTCATCTTTTATTCTTAATTATATACTAATTAGGGTAAAAGAAAGAGGGTTTGAATAAAGAAAATAGAAAGAACAAGAGAAAGAAAAAGAGGGATAATCGAACGAGGAAGAGGAGAAACACAAAGCTTTGGGAAAATTCTTGCTTGATTTAATTCTTCGGTGGAGGTAGGTTATGGTTTTCATGCTTTCATAGTAAACTCTTAATAGAGAATGATATGTATTGATAGTATTGTAAACCCTGCTATGTGCTTAATTGTATGCATGCATGAACGTGATTATATAATTGTGATTATATTAAGCATGATGAAGTCATGGAATCCCAAATCTTGATAAAAACCTAATCTCTTGTTAATGATAATGCCTTGGTATAAAAGAAGGCTTGATGAACTAAAGTAATGAGATTGATGATGCCTTGGTGAGAAAGATGGCTTGATGAATTGATAGAAAGAGATTAGGGGATCGGAGTGTCACGTTTCGACACATAGAATTAAGGGATCGGGTGTCAAGAACCGACACGTAGAATTAGGGGATCGGGTGTCACGAACCGACATGTAGATTTAGGGGATCGGGTGTCCCGAACCGACACGTAGATGTAGGGGATCGAGTGTCACGAACCGACACGTAGATTTAGGGGATCGGGTGTCACGAACCGACACGTAGATTTAGGGGATCGGAGTGTCACGTTCCGACACATAGTAGTAGGGGGATCGGAGTGTCACGTACCGACACAAGAGGATTAATGAATATGAGGGAGCGGAGTGTCACGTACCGACACAAGAGGAATATGAATAATGAATCTTGAAAGATGTTAATATACTCAATCTAATGAATCTAATTCCCAACTGAGTATGATATTGAGGCTTGGGTCCTCATGTGTGAACTTGACGGTAATTATTAATGATATAGTACTTGTTGTTGCTACATGTTGAGTATTATAGTTGAGTTTATGATATTACTTGGTATATACTGTTTTCTATTTTGAGTTGGCCGATGATATCTACTCAGTACCCGTGTTTTGTACTGACCCCTACTTTTATGTTTTCTCCTTGTTATTTGTGGAGTGCAGCAAACGTTCCGTCATCTTCAACTCAACAGTGATTCTAGCCAGTCTTCGTCATACCGGATATTCAGGGTGAGCTAATGCTTCTAGCTTGGACTGGGTCTTCCTCCTCATGTCTTGATGCCTTGAAGTTCCGGCATGGACTAGCTTTTATTTGTTTAGCTTTTAGGATACTTTTAGTTTAGTCATTTGATCATAGATGTTCTTGTGGTGATGACTTCCAGATTTTGGGGATGATAATAATAGTTTTGAATTGTTTTTATCAATGAGTTTAAGTCTTCCGCATTACTTTCTGTTGATATACATTGAAATGTTAAGGGTTAGATTGGTTGGTTCGCTCACATAGGAGGGTAAGTGTGGGTGCCAGTAGCGGCTCGGTTTTGGGTCGTGACAAACTTGGTATCAGAGCATTAGGTTCGTTGGTCTCATCACACAAGAATAGGTCTAGTAGAGTCTTAAGGAATGGTAGGGGGACGCCTTTACTTTTCTTTGAGAGGCTATAAGACTTAGGAAAATTCCATTCTTCTTTCTTTCTTTCGTGCTATTACTTGGGTCCAATTGGTATCTAGGTGATACAAATTGGTATCTGACAATCTTCACTCTATTTCGCAGATGATTAGAACTAGAGCAACGACTACGCCAACACCAACACCAGCACCAGCGGGACAGGGTGCGCCTGAGCCAGCCACTGGGGCTGTGGCTCGAGGAAGAACAACGGCAAGAGGCCGTGGTAGAGGTCGTGGGAGGACGTCCTCTAGAGGAAGAGGACGAGCACCTAGTCCATCTGATGCTAGGGCGGTGACTCCTCCACCGACTGAGGAAGTGATAAGAGAGGGGGATGATGGGGTGAATGAGCAAGTACAGAATGAGGAAATGCCACCCCAACCTACCCCAGAGATGATCAATCAGGTTCTGGCTTATCTTAGCAGGTTATCTGATCAGGGCCAGACACCCCCAGTGTTTTCTGCACCAGCACCTCAGGTTCCAGAGGTACAACATGCGGCTACTATGGCTCCCCGCATGGATGCCTCATTGGAAATAGGCACGTTTCCACGTCTGACTATGGGGCTCATAATGACAACTGATCAGCATGAACTTTTCAGTAAGTTCTTGAATTGAAACCTCCAGTCTTCAAGGGTGCTGAATCTGAGGATGCTTACGATTTTCTGGTTGATTGTCATGAGCTACTACACAAGATGGGTATAGTAGAACGGTTTGGTGTTGAGTTCGTGAGTTATCAGTTTCAAGGGAACGCCAAAATGTGGTGGCGATCACATGTTGAGTGTCAACCGACAGAGGAAACACCTATGACTTGGGCCTCATTCTCTAGCTTGTTTATGGAGAAGTATATCCCCCGGACCTTGAGGGATAGAAAAAGAGATGAGTTCTTGAGCCTAGAGCAAGGTAGGATGTCGGTCAATGCATATGAGGCTAAGTTTCGTGCACTATCCAGATATATGCCACTCAACTTTGTTTCAGTCTACAAGAGCGGATTCGCCAGTTTGTGAAGGGGTTGAGATCAGAGTTGCGGATTTCGGCCTTACAGGTAGCGGCTACGACAAAATCCTTCCAAGAAGTGGTAGACTTCGTGATAGAGGTGGAAGGAGTGAAGCCCGATGACTTCGCCTCGACATCGACATCAAAGAGGTTTCGAAAGGGAGGTGAGTTTAATGGTTCTTACTCTAGAGGACAGGGTTCCGGAGGTTACTCAGTTCGACCCATTTAGTCTTCACTACAGACTATAGTTGGGGGTCCACCTCAGACCGGTCAACACTTCTCTGAGAGACCTACGCTTGACTCTAGAGAGTGTTATGGATGTGGGGAGACTTGACATATTAGGAGGAATTTTCCCAAACAGAGTTATAGACCCCCAATAGCTAGAGGTAGAGGTGGTCATGGTAGAGGCCGTTATTCTGGAGGACGTCGTGGTCGAGGTAATGGTGGTCACCAAAACGGCAGAGGTGATGGGCAAACTGGAGCCACTACACCACAACATGGTAGGGTCAACGGACAAACAAATGAAAGGGCCCATTGTTATGCTTTCCCTGGGAGATCGGAGGCGGAGACATCTGATGCTGTCATCACAGGTAATCTTCTGGTTTGTGATTGCATGGCTTCTGTATTGTTTGATCCTGGATCCACATTTTCTTATGTATCTTCCTCATTTGCTAATGGTCTAAATTTACATTGTGAATTACTTGATATGCCTATTCGTGTTTCTACTCCGGTGGGTGAGTCTGTGGTAGTTGAAAAGGTATATAGGTCTTGTTTGGTGAACTTTGTGGGGAGCAACACTTATGTAGATTTGGTTATTTTTGAAATGGTTGACTTTGATGTAATTCTGGGTATGACTTGGCTTTCTCCGCAATTTGCGATCTTGGATTGTAATGCTAAAACGGTGACGTTAGCCAAGCCTGGGACAGACCCGTTAGTGTGGGAGGGTGACTACACTTCCAATCCGGTGCGTATCATCTCCTTTCTTCGTGCTAAGAAAATGGTTAGTAAAGGGTGTTTAGCCTTCTTGGCCCATCTCAAGGATGACACTACCCAAGTACCTTCGATTGAGTCGGTTTCGGTAGTGCGTGAGTTTCTGGATGTGTTCCCTGCAGATCTTCCTGGTATGCCACAAGATAGGGATATTGACTTCTGCATTGATCTTGAACTGGGCACTCGCCCCATTTCTATACCCCCTTATAGAATGGCTCCCGCGGAGTTGAGAGAGTTAAAGGCCCAACTTCAAGAGTTGTTGAGCAAAGGCTTCATCAGACCAAGTGAATCTCCTTGGGGTGCTCCAGTTTTGTTTGTGAAGAAGAAGGATGGGAGTTTTCGGATGTGCATAGACTACAGACAACTGAATAAGGTAACTATTAAGAACAAGTATCCTCTTCCTCGCATTGATGACTTGTTCGATCAACTACAAGGTGCTTGTGTCTTCTCTAAGATTGACTTGAGATCCGGTTATCATCAATTGAAAATACGGGCAACGGATGTGCCAAAGACTGCTTTTCGAACGAGGTATGGGCGTTACGAATTTGTAGTGATGTCTTTTGTTCTTACGAATGCCCCTGCTGCGTTCATGAGCTTGATGAACGGGATTTTTAAGCCATATTTGGACCTCTTCGTGATCGTGTTTATTGATGATATACTGGTATACTCTAAAAGTAAGAAGGAACATGAGGAGCATTTGAGAATTGTATTGGAAATGTTGAGGGAGAAAAAGCTTTATGACAAGTTCTCTAAGTGTGAGTTTTGGCTAGATGCAGTGTCCTTCTTGGGGCACGTGGTTTCTAAGGAAGGAGTGATGGTGGATCCTTCTAATATTGAGACAGTGAAGAATTGGGTAAGACCCACTAATGTGTCAGAAATAAGGAGCTTTGTTGGGTTAGCTAGCTACTACCGCCGATTCGTCAAGGGATTCTCTTCCATTGCTTCCCAATTGACGAACTTGACTAAGAAGAATGTTCCATTTGTATGGTCGGACGAGTGTGAAGAAAGCTTTCAGAAGCTCAAGACTTTGTTGACTACCGCACCCATTCTCACCTTGCCCGTAGAGGGTAAGAACTTCATTGTTTATTGTGATGCATCCTATTCTGGGTTGGGTGCAGTGCTAATGCAAGAGAAGAGTGTAATTGCTTATGCTTCAAGGCAATTAAAGGTGCATGAACGTAACTATTCGACCCACCATTTGGAATTGGCTGCGGTAGTGTTTGCATTGAAGCAATGGAGACACTATTTATATGGGGTTAAGTGTGAGTTCTACACGGATCATCGTAGCCTTCAGTATGTCTTTACTCAGAAAGATTTGAACTTAAGACAGAGGAGATGGATGGAGATACTAAAGGACTACGATATCACTATCTTGTATCATCCGGGAAAAGCGAATGTTGTGGCAGATACTTTAAGTAGAAAAGCGGGAAGCATGGGAAGTCTAGCTCACTTGCAAGTTTCTAGACGTCAAGTGGCTAGATAGGTTCAAACTCTGGCTAACGACTTGATGAGGTTAGAAGTAAATGAGAAGGGAGGATTGTTGGCTAGTGTGGAGTCAAGATCTTCTTTTCTTGACAAGATTAAGGGAAAACAGTTTAATGATGAAAAATTGATCCGGATCCGAGATAAAGTGTTGAAAGGAGAGGCTAAGGAAGCACAAATCGACGAGGAAGGTGTTTTGAGAATCAAGGGAAGGGTATGTGTACCCGAGTTGATGATTTGATCAACACTATTCTGACAGAGGCTCATAGTTCAAAGTATTCTATACATCCGGGTGCAACCAAGATGTATCGTGACCTAATGCAACACTTTTGGTGGAGTAGAATGAAGCGTGATATTGTTGACTTTATTGCCAAGTGTCCAAACTGTCAACAAGTAAAGTACGAACACCAAAGGCCCGAAGGAACACTTCAGAGAATGCCCATTCCGGAATGGAAGTGGGAAAGAATTGCAATGGACTTTGTGGTTGGTCTTCCAAAGACAATGGGTAAGTATGACTCAATTTGGGTGATTGTTGATAGGTTAACTAAGTCTGGTCACTTCATTCCGGTCAAGGTGACTTACAATGTAGAGAAGTTAGCCAAACTTTACATCTCGGAAGTGGTGCGATTGCATGGGGTTCCACTATCCATCATATCAGATAGAGGTACGCAGTTTACTTCTATGTTTTGGAAAACATTGCATGCGGAATTGGGTACTAGGTTGGACCTTAGTACTGCGTTCCATCCTCAGACCGATGGTCAGTCTGAGAGGACGATCCAAGTGTTGGAGGATATGCTTCGTGCATGTGTGATAGAGTTTGATGGCCATTGGGATAGCTTCTTACCCTTAGCGGAGTTTTCATACAATAATAGCTATCACTCAAGCATTGATATGGCTCCATTTGAAGCATTGTATGGTAGGAGATGTAGGTCTCCCATTGGGTGGTTTGATGCATTTGAGGTTAGACCTTGGGGCACTGATCTTTTGAGGGATTCGATAGAGAAAGTGAAGTCCATCCAAGAAAAGCTTCTAGCGGCGCAAAGTAGACAAAAAGAATATGCAGATCGAAAGGTTAGAGACTTAGAGTTCATGGAGGGTGAACAAGTCTTGTTGAATGTTTCACCAATGAAAGGGGTGATGCGGTTTGGTAAAAGAGGTAAACTAAGCCCAAGGTATATTGGTCCGTTCGAAGTACTTAAGCGAGTAGGGGAGGTGGCTTATGAGTTAGCCTTGCCTCCAGGGCTGTCCGGAGTGCATCCGGTGTTCCATGTGTCTATGTTGAAAAGATACCATGGGGATGGAAACTACATTATCCGTTGGGATTCAGTTTTACTTGATGAGAATCTGTCTTATGAGGAGGAACCTGTTGCCATTCTAGATAGGGAAATTCGCAAGTTGAGGTCAAGGGAGATTGCATCCATCAAGGTGTAATGGAAGAATCGGCCGGTTGAAGAAGCAACTTGGGAGAAGGAGGTCGATATGCGAGAAAGATACCCACACCTGTTTACAGATTCAGGTACTCCTTTTCGCCCTTGTTTTCCTTCTTGTGATCGTTCGGGGACGAACGATGGGTAAATTGGTATCTATTGTAACGACCTGTTTAGTCGTTTTGAGAAGCAGATTTTATTTCTGGAAAAACAGGCTGAGGCAACGGACCCCACGACGGACCGTCATGGGCACGACGGACCGTCGCAGGGTCTCGTTTCAAAACACATAGAAAATCTGAGATTGGGTACTGAAAATCGACTCTCTGAACTTCGTAACGGAATGGCAGGACGGACCGTCACAGGTGTGACGGACCGTCACAGGTATGACGGACCGTCACAGACCCTTGGTGGAAATTTGGGTCTCTGAACTATGCGACGGACAGCAGGACGGACCATCGCAGGCGCGACGGCCCGTCATGGGCTACGCAATCCCAGTTCGGGTCGGATTTCTTTATACGTTTTAAGGGACGTTTTTGACTATTCGTGCTTTAATTATAAAGTTAGAGGGTTAATGATAATAAGTCTAATTACTTGGGGGTTAAAAGAGGTAACCTTAAGTTAATTAGTGGGTATTGTTGTCATCTTTTATTCTTAATTATATACTAATTAGGGTAAAAGAAAGAGGGTTTGAATAAAGAAAATAGAAAGAACAAGAGAAAGAAAGAGAGGGAGAATCGAACGAGGAAGAGGAGAAACACAAAGCTTTGGGAAAATTCTTGCTTGATTCAATTCTTCGGTTGAGGTAGGTTATGGTTTTCATGCTTTAATAGTAAACTCTTAATAGAGAATGATATGTATTGATAGTATTGTAAACCCTGCTATGTGCTTAATTGTATGCATGCATGAACGTGATTATATAATTGTGATTATATTAAGCATGATGAAGTCATGGAATCCCAAATCTTGATAAAAACCTAATCTCTTGTTAATGATAATGCCTTGGTATAAAAGAAGGCTTGATGAACTAAAGTAATGAGATTGATGATGCCTTGGTGAGAAAGAAGGCTTGATAAATTGATAGAAAGAGATTAGGGGATCGGAGTGTCACGTTTCGACACATAGAATTAAGGGATTGGGTGTCACGAACCGACACGTAGAATTAGGGGATCGGGTGTCACGAACCGACACGTAGATTTAGGGGATCGGGTGTCACGAACCGACACGTAGAATTAAGGGATCGGGTGTCACGAACCGACATGTAGAATTGGGGGATCGGGTGTCACGAACCGACACATAGATTTAGTGGATCGGGTGTCACGAACCGACACGTAGATGTAGGGGATCGGGTGTCACGAACCGACACGTAGATTTAGGGGATCGGGTGTCACGAACCGACACGTATATTTAGGGGATCGGAGTGTCACGTTCCGACACATAGTAGTAGGGGGATCAGAGTGTCACGTACCGACACAAGAGGATTAATGAATATGAGGGAGCGGAGTGTCACGTACCGACACAAGAGGAATATGAATAATGAATCTTGAAAGAAGTTAATATACTCAATCTAATGAATCTAATTACCAACTGAGTATGATATTGAGGCTTGGGTCCTCATGTGTGAACTTGACGGTAATTGTTAATGATATAGTACTTGTTGTTGCTACATGTTGAGTATTATAGTTGAGTTTATGATATTACTTGGTATATACTGTTTTCTATTTTGAGTTGGCCGATGATATCTACTCAGTACCCGTGTTTTGTACTGACCCCTACTTTTATGTTTTCTCCTTGTTATTTGTGGAGTGCAGCAAACGTTCCGTCATCTTCAACTCAACAGTGATTCTAGCCAGTCTTCGTCATACCGGATATTCAGGGTGAGCTAGTGCTTCTAGCTTGGACTGGGTCTTCCTCCTCATGTCTTGATGCCTTGAAGTTCCGGCATGGACTAGATTTTATTTGTTTAGCTTTTAGGATACTCTTAGTTTAGTCATTTGATCATAGATGTTCTTGTGGTGATGACTTCCAGATTTTGGGGATGATAATAATAGTTTTGAATTGTTTTTATCAATGAGTTGAAGTCTTCCGCATTACTTTCTGTTGATATACATTGAAATGTTAAGGGTTAGATTGGTTGGTTCGCTCACATAGGAGGGTAAGTGTGGGTGCCAGTCGCGGCTCGGTTTTGGGTCGTGACACTCTAGATGAATTGAAAGAGTTGAAGCTCCAACTCTAAGATTTACTAGACTAAGGTTTCATTCTACCTAGTATTTATCCATTGGGTGCTCCAGTCTTTTTTGTGAAGAAGAATGATGGGCCCCTTAGAATATGCATTGCTTATCGTCAACTCAATATGTTCATCATAAAGAGAAAGTGTGCTCTCCCTCCGATTGATGATCTATTAGATAAACTCATAGGTTCTATCTACTTTTTGAAGATTAACTTAAGGTCGTCATGTCACAAATATAGGTTGAGAGGTAACGATATTCCCAAAACAACTTTCTGAACTAGAAATGGTCACTATGAATTTCTAGATATGTCTTTTGGGTTAACAAATACCCCCGCGACATTTTTGGATTTAATAAATAGAGTTTTCCGAGATCACCTCGACTTATTTGTGATTGTGTTCATTAATGATATTTTGATTTACTATAAGAATGAAAATGAACATCACTTGAGGTTGGCCTTGCAAGTCCTCAAGGAAAACCAATTTATGCCAAATTTAGTAGGTGTTGTTGAAGACGGCTGCTTTTGTTGGCCATGTTATATTTGGTCAAGGTGTCGAGGTTGTTTTTAAGAAGACGGATGCGGTCAGAAACTGTCCTAGACCTTTGACTCTCACCAACATAAGAAGCTTCTTGGGTCTGTCTAGGTACTAAAGAAGGTTTATTGATGGATTTTCGTCCATTGATTCTCCTTTGAAATATTTGACCCAAAAAGAGGTGAAACTTTATTAGTTGGAAGCTTGTGAGAAAGGTTTTCAAGATTTGAAACGTAAGCTTACCTCCACTACAGTGTCGACCCTACCTGAGGGAAATGAAGGATTTGTAGTGTATTCTGACACTTCAATAGTGGGCTTGGATGTGTAGTCACGCAACATGGGAAGGTGATAGATTATGCATCTAGGAAACTTAAAGTTCATTAGTAGAATTATCCAACTCGTTACCTTGAGTTAGCTGTTGTAGTTTTTTCCTTTAAAATATGGAAATATTATATGTATTGTGTGCATGTTGTTGTGTTTACTGACCATAAAAGTCTTAATATGTTTTCACACCGAATGAGTTGAATCTCTAACAAAGAAGATGGTTAGAACTTTCAAAGGATTACGGCAAGAGTGTCTTTTACCATCCTGGCAAAGGCCAATGTAGTTGTATCTGCTTTGAGTCGTATGAGTATGGATAGTGTGTCTCATATTGAATAAGAGAAGAATGAATTTTTTGAAAGATGTTCATAAGTTGGCTCGTTTAGGTGTACGATTAGAACATTCTCCCATTGGTGGTTTTATGGTCCATCATAACTCCATCACATCACTAGTTGTTAAGGTGAAGGTTTAACAACATCTTGTTCCTCTATTGGTGGAGTTGAAGGAATCGATACTTGGTAAGCACAATGACTCATTTTCCCGAGGGTATGGTCTTCTTAGGTACCAAGGGAGATTATCTGTACCGGATGTTAAGGATTTGGGAAATTGAATTGTAGAAGAAGCCCATGGTTCCCGTCATTTTATTCATTCGGGTGCCACAAATATATCATGACTTTAAGGAGGTCTACTTGTGGGATGGTTTTAAAAGGGACATAATAGAGTTTGTTGCAAGGTGTCAAAATTGCCAACAATTTAAAGTCGGGCATCTAAAACCGGGTGTTTACCAAATCATGGATGTTCATACTTCGAAGTGGGAAACCATAAATATGGACTTTGTTGTTGGGTTGCTTCAAACCCAGAGGAAAAATGAATCCATTTTGAATAGGTTGACCAAATCTACCAACTTTATTCCTGTTTAGTCTACTTATAACACTGAAGATTATGAAAGAATCTACATTAATGAGATATTGAGTCTCCATGGGATTCCTTTGTCCATCATTTTTGATAGGGGTTCCCATTAACTTCTCATTTTTGAAAAGCCTTTCAAAAGGGTTTAGGTACTCAAGTAAGACTTAGCACCGCTTTTCATCCTCAAAATGATGGGCAAGTGGAATGTACCATTTAGACCCTTGAAGATATGTTAAGAGCATGTGTTATTGATTTCAACGGAAGTTGGGATGATCACCTACCATTGATTGAGTTCTCCTACAACAGTGGTTACCTTCGAGCATTACATTGAACCTTATGAAGATCTTAATGGTACAAAAGGTTGGTCTCTAGTTGGATGGTTAGAGGTTGGTGAGTCCTCACTCCTTGCTCGTGAGATTATCTATGAGACTTTAGAGAAAGTTTGAGTCATAAGAGATAGATTCAAGACAACCTATAGTCGGCAAATGTCGTATGCCGATAAAAGGAGAAGAGATCTTGAGTTGAAATCGTTGTTCATGTCTATGTGAAGATTTCAGCAATGAAAGGGGTGATGATATTTGGTAAGAAGGGTAAGATAAGTCCCCCATATGCTTATCCTTATGAGGTATGACAACAGGTTTGTGCATCAGGAATTGAGTTGCTATGTGTAATGTTGTGGTATGTGTTAAAAGAAGTTGTGAAGTACTCCTATTAGTTGTGACTCATTATGATTGTATGTTTTTGATTGGTTAGGATGCTAGTATTGAATCTCTCCTTACCAACTTAAAGATTTTAGTATCATTCGGGGACGAATGTTCCTAAGGGGGTTATTATAACACTCCGAAACTTCCATGACTTAGACTAGAGATTAACCTATTGAATAATGACTAAAATGATGTTTTCATCCCTGTACTAATGTACTAAACTAAATAATAAAAGGGTAGAACCCAAATGATAAACAAATACCTTGACGTCCAGAAACTTGCTAAATTGAACTAATAGATGTCCCTATGTTTGGTGAAGGTTTCAGAGTGTCAAATAAAGTACCAAACTTGTAAAAAGACATTAAATAGGTTATATGTAGTAGAAAGGGTCCAAAAGTCCTGTAACAACTCCTCAATTACCACCAGAAGCGTCCTTGAGGAGGACATAAACATGGGCAAGCAGGCTGCCAAAGCAACCTACTCAGCCAGGAAATGAGGGCTACTACGCGATGCACAACCAACATATGGAGGCCCAAAAGTTTACTCGCGATGAGGAGCCTCCACGAGGTCCACTGTCTCAACACATATTTTCAAAAATAAATGTGAAATAGCCCCCGCGACACGTAGCCACTTCCCAGGTCCGTCTGTGTCCTTTTTAGGTCAAATTAACTTCACAAAAAGAACCATTTAAATGAGGTGTCTTTTAGGTATTTTAGGGAATGAGTTTATAATGATTTTAGGTCATTTTTATACAACTGTCGTTAACTTCAAATCAGATTAAACAAATCCCGCTAATCTCTCTCAAGAACTTTCTCTTTTAAAACTTCATTGAAGAACAAAAAATGGCTAACGAAGAAGACGAAAACTTTAGGATTTTCATTCGAAATTCATGGAATATTCATCAATAGGAATGGGTTCTTCCCTCTTTGGATTCCTTTGCCCAAGAGGTCCTTTCAAAGATTATTTTAAGAATTCAACTCCTAGGGTTTTTACTCTACAAAATGGGTTTTCTTCATAACTCAAGATTTATGACTTATGATGAAAAATAACAATTTTATATGGTTAATTGAGTATTTATTGTTTGTTAATTGGTATGTAATGTTTGATTTTCGTGTGAATCATGTTCCTTCTCTAAATAATGGTTTTGATTTGGTGATATACATCATTTGATAACATGTAAATGTTGGGATTGGAATTATAGCATGAATGAATTCCTTAATGATCCTTTCCCTTATCCTTGACTACGAATTGGTATTGAATATGAATTGAAGGGTTGGTATTGGTTATTTATTGAGTATTTCACTATGTTGTTGGATGATTCTTATAAATTGAACGTAATTTCTTTATGAAAGTTCTTGGAAGCAATAGGTAAATCTTCTAAAGTTGTGAGCTCTATTATGTTTATGTTAACTATAAATGATGTTGTTATGAAATTTAAGTATGTATGATGTTTCCATGTATATATGTTTGGCTATGAATACGTTAAATGTGGGATCATGGTAACAATATGATAATGCAAGTTACTGATGCTTATCTTATATACCTTACACACTAAGATTATGATATGTTAACCTCACAACTAAAGGTTGTGATGAAATGAAATTCTTATCAAAAACTAAAGAGCTTATGATCATGTTTATACGAGGAGTAGAATCTCCTATGACCTATGATATGTTTTATTATAAATGATGACTTAAAGTTATTCACAAAGGAACTTTAGCTTCGCCCGGATGAACTAGATATGTGAGGTGTCCTTTCTCTCGTTGGAAGGTAGGTTCATAATTACTCTCACTAGATAGAGTCTCCCATGTAATGTGGAACTATGGGTCTCTAATATATCTTCTAGATCTTGAACTATTTTTCTACCGTAGAAATACTAGCTAATGGATCTACCTAGAATGCTATTTTCATGTTTCGGTTCTATTTTTCCAGGTAAACCACCTTCTTTCGGTGTGGGTTTCTTTACACTAGATTCCATGTTTAGCTCACATTGTCTAATGATTGTTAAGAAGATTGTCCCGTCACGTAAAATGAAAGACAAGTCAAAGGACATTGACTAGGGACACATGAGGAGTCTACATAGTATAGGTAGGGGTATATTACTCTACTTAGACAATGCACAAGTTGACTCTAAGGGATGACCTAGTACATTGTTCTTATGTGATATAATAACATGAAATGTATAAAGCTTATGATGTATGATATTACTCTTATATGATGCTAGTTGTGTTGATGAACATATTTTTGGTCTATATTGTTGTATATGGTGATGACTATCTATGATATATGTTTTATGAAGCAAATCTGTACTTGTGGTCTTCTATTTTGTTTACTTGATTATGTGGGGTTTAGGGGCTTCACATGATTATTGCATTTGTAGGTTTGGGATGGGATCATTGGTAAGCTTCTTGTATGTTATGTTATATGATCTAACGAACATGAAATATTGATATGACTTTATGATGATGTATTTTGTTATGATTATGCTTTATGTTGTTGTGATCTTGATCTTGTATATTCTCTCTTTAATGTGTGTTAAAGGTTTTCAAATGGCTAAGAATGATTTCTAAAGAAATGATCCTTCCCAAGCATGTCCTTAAATGTTTATATGCGTATACCGATAATTAGTACATGTGGTGTACTAACCCCTTACTTTATATTACTGTAAATGTAGGGTTCGACCATTGAAGATTAAGAAGTTTGATTGAAGAAGCTTGGAACCCTTTCACAAAGTGTTTGTAGGTCCTCATGTTCAGGGATTCTATCTTTTCATTATTCTAGCTTATGAATACATTAGTAGTTTTAGGAATACTCTTTATTCCGTTTATTTATGTTTTTTGGCTTTCATCGTAGTAAGGCATGTATGGCATATTGACATTTTATTGGCTGAGTCAAACTCATAGCGTTTAGATGGTTTTTATGTGAGACAAGTTTTAGAATATTGAATATTTGTTATCATGGTGTTAAAAGAGAAGCCCAAGTAAGCTTCTATGAGAGAGGTATATGTATACCTCAATATATGTTAAGCATGAAGTCTAAGTACACTTAATATAGTATGTAAAAGTCTTTAATTTCTTCGCATTTTTAATTGATAAAATGTTATGACAAACGCTACGAGCTTGTCTGTGTCCTCTAAGAGGACGAAGACGCTGGTCGCATCTGGGGGCTGCAACCGAATTTTACAATAATTACGCCATTTACATCAATGTAGTCAAATAACATATTCATCTTTTTCACAATTCACCATACCAATACAAGGTTTTCATGAAATTGGGAAAGAACATGGTTCCGTGGGAATATTGAGTGAATAAAAAGAATCAACAATCCATGTATACTTAAAAAACATTAATTGACCATAATTCACCATAATTTATTCTTCATTTCATTTTTCAAAGAAGACCCATGTGTAAAGAAAAACCCTAGTTTTTGGGAAGTTTAGGAACACATATGATGAGACCTTTTGGAGAAAAGAATCCCAAGAGTCAAACAAATCGTACGTTAACCAATATTTTAACCACCAATTTGAGTAGAAAACTTGGGAATTCTGTCTTCTTCTTCAAGCTTAAATGCTGCTTCAATGGAGGTTGAGTAGAGAGAGAATGTAGAGTGAAGGAGGAATTTTCGGGCTTTGATTTGGGAATTTGATTTGTGTCGGAAATTGTGGTGTAAAACAAATTGAAACCACTATATAACACTCCCCTAAATTACTCAAAAGACCCCACACTTAATTTGACTTTATAGTGAAGTCAAACATAAGTTCGAGTTTAAGAATTTTTGTCCGGAAATATGCCCACGTCGCGGAGCTGTTCCCACATGATTTCCGAAATTATTTTTTGTGACAGTAAAATCAATGAAGAGGAACAAGATTTTTTTTCCTTAATTAGCCAAGTCTACGACGCCGACTGGTTTCATATAAGTGAAATGGCATGTTGCCTTAGGCAGGTTGTTGGCCAATGTTTGGGTCCTCCTCAAGGACCCCCAGGGTGGTCCTTGGGGAGTCGGACCTAAAATTTATGACCCTACATACATTATTTTACCTATTTAAAGTATTTTTAGAAGTTTAAGACTTCATACGACATTGTAAAATCTTAACAAGAGCGAAGGACTTTTACTAGTTCAATTTCACTAGTTTCCGAACGTCATGGTCTTCCTTTGATGATTAGGCTCTAATACTTACAAATCAATTTTATTACTTTAGTATAGGTTTGGAAACATCATTTTAGATAGAATTTAATTCATGAGTCTCTAGTATAGGTCATGGAATTTCCGGGTTGTTACAATTGGTATGTCCTCGTATGTTCAAGGACATGGGATGCTATTTCTACTTTTATTTTATTTAATACTTTGTATTACACTATAATTTTATTTTCAATGTAAAGATCTGTGACTCCATGATATGAGACTTAGGTTTTCTTATGTTTTATAAAAGAGTTTCCTCATCAACTTATTGTGAATATTTTTTAAATTTCCGCACTACTTTTCATACATATATAATGAATGAATGCTAAGAGGATTGTATAATACCTCTAAGAGGTCGAGTACGTTGCATTGTTACTTGGGTGTCCTCCCAGGTCGTGAAAAACTTTGTATAAAAGCATAATGTTATGAAGTAGTCATTAGTGTTCAACTAACTCATTAGGACACATCTAGTATAGTGTTATTTTTTCGATGTGAGTGGCGACATATCTATGAGAGAGAGGATATAGGAAGATAGAAGTTTCACTATCTTCATTACTCTTGTGTCATCTCACAGATTTGAGTTCTATAAGCGTCTTTTCCTAACCTCTTCTCTTGTATTTATTGGATATTAAAACAAGAAGGACACCCGCAATAGGAGTGGACGAAGGTATGGTGAATGAGGGAAATCCCCCAAGGTTGAACTAGTTCCCTAGGGTGGTTATGTTCCTCAAGGTGAATAAGTCCCTTTGGTTAACAAAGAGAATAAGATTATGTTGGTTCCCTCAAATATGACTAATGAAGGATTAAACGAGTCTAGTTTCCCTAGACCGAGCCATGAAGGCTCAAGCATATAGAGATGTTAGGATTATGGTAAATTCTCTTGAGATTACCATGACCTCTACGTTGAGGGACTATGTCAGGATGAATCCTCCTACGTTTCTTGTCTCTAAGGTTGGACAAGATCCCCAAGAGTTTCTAGATGGTTTTCATAAGGTGTTGAGTTATATGGGGATGACTTCTAAGGAGAAGGAAGAGTTTTATTTATACTAATTAAGGGAAGTTCCTTAAGTATGGTACATAACATACCGTGGGTTCATGGTATTATTAATACTTTTTCCTTCAGTTTAGTGTGTCCAAAAGCCTTTTTGTGCTAATTTTTATATAAGTTTCTCTTTATTTTGCAGTAAATCTGTCCAAAGATGAATGCGGAGATTTTGAGCGAAGAAATGTAGAAGAGACCACCTACGGAGCTTATGACGGTCCGTCGTGCTTGTGACGGTACGTAGGTGGCAGCGTAGTGCAGCTGCTGAAGGAAGATGGAAAAGTCTGACCAAGTGTGGGGCTACGGAGTTCATGACGGTCCGTCGTGTCTAATGAAGAGAGCAGCAGATGAAATTGCATAAGTATGGGACGACGGAGTCCATGACGGTCCGTCGTGACCACGATGATCCATCCCGAAATCCGTCGACCTAGCCGCATTTTTACAGATTTTCATTAAATAGAGTCCTTGTTTAATTAGGTTTTTATATTCTATAAATAGTTCGAAAAACCTCATTTTTTAAGTTAGACTCTGGATCAGTATTAGACTCTGGGTATTAGTGTTAGATTCTGGATTATCATTAGACTTTTTTGTGAGATTATTGATTACTTTGAGATTCTTGCAAGTGAATATTGGTGATTAATCAAGAAAACTTTCGGATTTTACTTTTTCTCATTGAAGTAAGTACATGAATTCTTATTTAATATATTTGAATATTGTGATTATGACTATGAGTAACTAAACTCCATAACTAGGGTTGTGAGAACCATAGGCAAATAATGAGATAAAACCTAACAAAAATAAAAATTCTAGAATAGTGTCTTCCATGTATTAATAATTCTTTCGCTTACAAGTCTTTTTAACGGATGGCCAATGTTAGAACTCGCCTTAATGCTACTTGCCGGACCAAGGAGGTAGATAATAGGAAAAGAATTTTCAACATAGATTTAGTGTATACTATCTAATAGGCTAGTATTGATTGGTACGAGATAATAACTTAGTCAAATAATGAATACGATGCTTAATATGAGGTAAATATAAGGGTTAGGATAGAAACACACGTAGCCGGACCAAGGTGCGTAGTGAGATTTTCTAGATGGCGGACCAAGGATTTAGAAATACATAACTTATTACTTTGCATGCAAGATACTAGGAAATAATTGTTATAGTTAGAATTATCAAGTTATGAACCTGTGGGGAACACGTAAACCCTAGTTACTTTGATTAATTGATTAAAATTCAACATTAAAAGCTATTAAGTGTCTCTTTCAATTTAGGTAGTTATTTTCATTCATTTAGAAATAGAAACCCCCCTTTTATTTTTTTTACTTTCCAAGGAAGTAATTGGCTAAACAAAATTAATAATTGATTGAAGTTAAGTCTAGACGATTTTCCTTGTGGGAACGATTCCAACCTCACTAGTTGGGTTATTTACTTGACACGACCGCTTTACTTCTTGTTTGAGAAGTATGTTTGAGCGTATCAATACAAATAATGGAAAGACAATAGGTCGATTGAATTGGGTCTTATATAATGGGAAGAATGTAAGGAAGTCTTCTTAGGATAGTACTTTCACCGTGAGAAGAGGGAGATTAAGGTTGAGGAGTTTATAAACCTTAGGCAAGATATTGTGAGTGTGGATGAGTATTCCTTGAAATTTACCCAATTGCCTAAGTATGCTCCATATTTAGTTTCTAACCCTAGGGATGAGATGAGTACGTTTTTGACAGGTGTTGCCCACCTTGTGAAAGAAGAGTTTCATATAACCATGCTCCATAATGACTAAAATCTATCTAGGCTTATTATGTATTCTCAATCCATTAAGGAGTGTAATATTGAATTGAGGGTTAGAGGTGTGAATAGAGAAAAAACCGATAAGAAAAATCAACCTAGGTTTAAGAAGAGGGAACCAAACAAAGATGTCCCTAATGGTCCTAAGGTTAACTATGATGGGTTGGTGCTTCTAAAAATGTTAAGCCTATTTGATCTACTTGTGGAAAAAAGCATTTTGGGAAGTTTCTAGCCGGTACTAGTGGGTGATATGTTTGTGGAAGGATTGATCACAAGGTGAGAAATTGTCTTACTATTTCTACTAGAGGAAGAGATGTCAAGAAAGCTCCTTATAATGGTCCGAATGTGGGTGAACAAAAGAAGACTCTCTTTTATGCTCTCCAAGCTAACAAAGAAGAAATACAAATGAAGGTGCCTGTAAGTTATTGTTTTCCCGTTTGTGTTGTTCATGATAGACTTGACGGGTTTTTCTCAAGTGTAGGTTTATGGGGAATAGGTGGGTTGATGGATTTTATCTCTTCTCTATTCTCTCCTATTCTATTCAAGATTGAGATTTAAAATTTCTTAGTACATGATGCATGTTTAAAGAGTTCCTTGTGAAAAATGATATTTTCATGATCCCTTATGGCTTTGCATTATTTTCATGAGTTTGGGTTAGATGGTAAAATGATCTTTTTTGACTTTGATATTCATGTTTTAATTCATTTATAGTGAATTGCCTATATGTTGCATGAGTTTACTTATGATCATGTTTAAAAGTGACTTTTCGAAGTGACGCATAAATGTGCTCTTATGAGAAATTGACATTATGTGCTTAAAAATTTTGTAGTTGCATGATATGATGTGGATAAGGAATTCCTCCAAAAATGTGAAATGCGAAATGTGGAGTCTTAATGCATGATGAGTCATTTATGTTGTTCCTATTTTTCTTGCTATGTTTTGAGTCTCTTCTATGTGGAGTTGATGACCCTCCTCAATAATTGTATTTTTTGGTATTGATGTGGTATTGTTGTGATCTTCTAGTCATGAGTTATATAACCTTGAAACAGTTTCAAGTGTTTTCGTGTTATACAAGGACGATTGTTTTCTAAGTGGAGGAGATTGTTGCAACCGTCAAAATAAAATAAGGTTAAATAGAGACTCACATGGGTTGTACGAGTTTAGATCTTGTAAAAATAGTGAAGAAAAGTTTTAGAAGTCAATCTTAAGCTTTGAAGTGAAGCGTCAAGGGACCACCGAGATGTTCAGAAACTAGTCTTCTGGTGTTCTAGTGTGTTCTTGTTTGTTGTGCATGTTTTTAGGTGTTGTTTCGATTCTAAAATAAGTGGGGATTACCCTAACACCAAGGCGAACAGTTTTACGGTCAAAACTTCCGGGTACGGCGCCTGAAGGACCAACCTAAGCGTCCTTGAGGAGGACCGAAGACTTTGCGAAGATGCTGCCAAGGCAGCATACAACTAATAGCTTGTATGAGCATATCTGCGTCGCGGACTTGCTCCACCAGTGGGATAAAATTCTCTCTGAGTCTCGTACCACATGGTACACCCTACTTTCCCAAGAATTATTTTCCCAAAAACTTTAGGGAACACGACCGCGACGCGAAATTGTTCCCCGACGATAATTTTGTAAATAAAAGTTAATTTGGATTTGTTTAAAAAGGTTTAAATAATGTAGGGGTCTTTTGGGTATGTTAGGGGTGTATTGTATATGAATATTAAGTCATTTTACTCCTATTATCCCAATTAAAAACCCCAAGCCTCAATTAGAAATAAAAAAAAATGGTCTCCCTTCTCTCTAAATTCTCTCTCTTGTCAAATCCTCCATTAAAGAACCTTGAAGTTCCAAGGAAAAATACAATTTCTTAAGTTTTCAACCTAGATTTAGTTGATAGACCTTCATTAAGGTATGTTCATCTCATCGTTAATACTTCTTTCATCCAAGGAGCCAATATCAAAGGCTTTTCAAAAGATCTCAAAAACCCTTAAACCATATTTTATATTATAAGCATGTATTCTTACATAAAAAGGATTTAATTAATGATTTATGAAGTATTTGCTATTAATTTATCTTTTTTATGATAAAAATTCCATGAATCCATGTATTCCTTGAATTCCTAATTTTGTCTCTAAAGTGGGTAGATCAATTAGGATCTAATTATGTTTAGTTCATCTTTAGATTGTCATAAGGTATTGAATTATATGTTGATCATGTTAGAATTTATCATAGTTTGCTTTATAGTATTGATATATACATTGGGTTTCTTTTGAATCATTGATATGGATGAATTGATGGTTTAGTCTTTTGGGCATGGTATTGGTAAGTTCTCTTACTGTTTGAAATTGTTTCAGACGCTACGGAATGGTTGTTTTGGCTATGTTTAGGTTGTAAGTTGACCTAGTTCTCTTATTCCATGTAGAATTGATATTGAAATGTCATTTATTGGCATGGTTCACTTATGGTGGCGGTGCATAATTGTTATACATGTAATGAACATGGCTTGTCGGCATTATTATGTGAATTTTTTATTATCATCTCATGGTATATGTGAATGTATAAAGTGAAGGTACTCATGTGATGCTTATATGATCGTGTGGGTGCTATAATGATTTGGTTGGATGTACTTCTTCTCTAAATGATTATATATGATGATAAAGGACTAAGAAGAGTCTTTATGTAATGATGTTGTATCTTGTGTTGGTAGACTTAGTTGTCCCTACATTGTAGTTGAATTGCATTGAATAAAAGTACGAATGAATGTCTAGGATAGGTAGATCTAAAGTAGGTGAATTATATAAAAGACTAATGTGAAACCTTTAATATGAAAATAAGGTTAAGAATGTGAAACCTTGAATATGAAAAGAATGTTAATAAAGAATCCTTGAAGTGGTAGACCGAAATGGTCCCTCCTTCTTCAGTGGAATGATGGACTTAGAGACAGGTTGGCTGGAACGATCTGAAATCATCTTTAAGAAATTCATTAGAGCTATCTTAAATTAGTCTTGATCAGTCGATGTTGTGGAGGTCTTCTTGAAAATGGTATTATGAGTTGGTAGGGCTTAGTGGTGGTACCTTCTCTAATACACTTATATAAATGAACATACTATATGAGAACCATGACAAAGCACAGACCTGATATGCTTCAAGATGTAGCTCTAATCGAGTTTAAGACTAGAGTACAAAGAAAATTTTTGGTATCCCTTCAACTATGTGCCTACATCGGATGTGTCCTAGTTCTACCCTTGGAATGTAGAGCACCATCTCGGTTGAGTGGTTATGATGACACCAGATTCTATGCCTAGCTAGTGTGGTCTATGTTTGTTAATATCTATTTTCATGATATAGGATGCACACTTTAGTTATTAAATAGGTTCTATAACGTATGTATAGTTGAATGGGATGCTATATATAAATGGCATGAGTAGGCCTTAAAGATGATAGAGTGAGTTCCTAGGTCTTCCAAGACCATTATGTAAATTCATATACATGTTAGTTGTTTCTTTAATGGCTTATATGAATAATGTTCACTTAAAAGAATGTATTTAGTTAGAAAGGTTCATAAAAAAGATTGCTAGTGGAACACTCAGGTGTGAATTGAAGAGGTTTTTTGGACGGTCTCTTTATGTCTTACTTAGGTGGGTATTAAGAAAACCTTGGGTAAATGGTCTAAAAGCCTAAATGGGTTACTCAATTATTGTAGTTTTACCTCATATGCGAACATTGACTCGTAGATTTTTCTTGTACTTTCTTATGAGATTTTTTTCAAAATAGCATGAAAAACATATTCCAACTAAACTGTCCCTTTTTGCATAGTTTTCTTGCACGTTCACCATAGTTATTGCATTAGTTTTTCTCATTCCACAAGTTTTACTATGTCTACAAGTTTAGGTGTTGGTAAGTGAGGATTCCTAGAGTTGAATCTTAGGAAGTAGATTTTTCCAAAGACTGGTATGTCAATATTTGTTCGAGGACATGGGATGCTACCTCTAGTTTTCTTTTACTAAAAACGTTGTATTACACTATATGTTTCTTTTCAATATAAAAGACAATGATCCCATTATGTCTATATTTGTCTAGGATTGATTATGGTAAGACTTAGTTTTTCTTATATTTTATAAAAAAAAAGTTTCCTTATTGATTTAATTGTAAGAAGTTTTAAATTTCCACACTACTTTTCATACTTATGTAATGAATAAATGCTAGGAGGCTGCTTTAAGACAACCGAGAGTTCGAGTATTCCATGTCGCGACTTGGGGATACTCTTGGGGTGTGACAAAGCGTAAGCTTTCTAAGATCATATCTTTCATTCGGGCTAAGAAACTTGTAGGGTAGGATTGTTTGGCGTAATTCCCTCATATTCAGGATGTTGAGGTCGAACTCCCCTATGTTAAGTATATTCCTATTGTGTTAAAATTGAGAGAGCTTGAAGCTCAAATCCACGGGATTCTTGATAAAAGGGTTTATCCAACCTAATTTTTCCAAGTGGGGTGCTTCTATCTTGTTTTTTAAGAACAAGGAAGGTAATACAATGACATGTGATCTTATCTTATGCCATAATAAAGTGCGTGATAAATGGGGTTAGTCCTTTGAATTTATGAGTATGCATGAGTTTGAGGTTTTATGTCAGTGAAAATGCTGACTTGAAGCGATAGTATTAGTTGTCTGAGCATAATGGTAATAAGAGTTCGTGATGGATTTTGAAGGGATAGAAATATATAAGGAGTGTGTTTGTTAAGAGAAATTTGTATAGTAATTACTACTTGCGAGTATCTAAGGTTGTGGATTTTCTAATATTCGATGAAGAACATTATTGTAGGGAAAGTTGTAAGAGATTGTAGGACATCATTCGAATAGAAAATAAAGATTTAGAGTCATAACGAAGAAATAGAGTGATGTAATAGAGCCTTTACAAAGAGGAAAGAGGAAGAATATTTTATTAATTGCAAAGGCTAAAGAGATATCTTTACAAGGGTTCATATTTATGTTAAGAGACGCTCGATTTCTTTCGTTTTGCTCTGATTATTGTAATATAGTCACTAGTTTGTCATATTAGTTAAAACTATTTTTAAAAAGTCCTAAAAAGGAGTGGACACACATTCGCTTGAGTGTGATGATAAGTTCTTTCTTTTTTCTTTCGAGTTAGTTTTGAGTACCATTGAATTTTAGCAAAAGTTATGTGAGGTTGGTGGAGATGATGTCCATGATAATTGATGATCCATGAATTTATAAAAACCTTAGAGGTATAAGCTAATCTTGATAGATAAGGGGATTGATAGACATTTGAATTTACAATTAAAATTTTTAATCGAAAATCTACATTCGTGATGTTATATTTTTTAGGGTATGAATTTGCAAGGTGTGGAATGGTAACTTGTATCAAGTATTGAACATTTGAAAAGACATACACTTGGTTTGAGTTGTAAAGGTTATTACTTTTAATTATTGAAGTATCTAAGGAAGGCTTTATTTCTGAAGTATTGGCTAAGAGTAAGGTTAATAATCGGATTATTATGATGGTTGTTTGTATTAAGATCATTGGCTTAAGCAGAAGGATGTGAAAAGTGTGTTGAGTCAAGTGAACGAAAATTGCTAGTATCGACTCTTCAAAGGAAAACCTTTCATGTTATTCGATAGATTCTTACGTGACCATCTATTTTGTTTTGTACATTGTTGTGAGTGTGATTAACTAGCTATGCTCACTATGTTTTTCATTTTGTGGGTGAATCTCTGGTGGTGGATCAGGTTTACCGATCGATCCTATGATGTTCTCTTGGTTTAGTGGGATGAGTTGGGAAGACGTGGTTATTTCAAATTACTTATGTGGTTTTGCCTTGGAGTTATAAAGTGTTTCAGTGGTTTAACATGTATCACTTTGCTTATGAGAATTTATATAAGATCTACCATGCATTATTATGGTTGTCCGACACTAGTAATATTCATCTAGTCATTGAGGTGATGATTTGATTGTGTGTGATTTAATGTGGGGATAATCGAATCGAACTCTTCTATATTCGTAAGAAGTAATCCTACATTTACTAAATCTAGCATTTCAATAGGGTTGTTGGATTGTTTGTGGGTTTGTGTGTTTGGACGTATCTCTCAAGGAATATCTTATGACTAAAGATTGAAATTTTGCGACTTAAGCTTATGGAAATTTATGTTGTGGAATTGAGATGTTTTTATGAACTATGATTCTTTGGGTATTATGAGTGTGAGTTGGTTGGTTTTAGATTGACTTCTATATGTATGGAGTATTTATTTAGAATTTTATCATTCTTATGTAAGAAAGGATTTGTCCTTATAATTGTGACAAAACCCTTGACATAATGGGGAAGACGTGTGTAGGATCACCTTTAGTTGTACTTGTGCTTTCTTTTTTTGATTAGCTATGTTTGCATACAACAATATTTGTTACTCGAGTGATGAGATGAATCCATTGAGACATTGTATGTGAGAATGTCTAGGTATTCAATAGGTTGGTTTCTGGTTGGAGAGGTGAAACCCCTAGGGTCAAGTGAGATTTCGTAAGAAGGTTACGCGAGATAACTATCCCCTGTAATTCGACATTTCATGTACTACTTTACCTTTATTTTAGATAATTCATTCCTAGTTCATCACTAGAGGAAGAGCGATGAATTGGTATCCAATGTAGATCTTATTCCGTTATTATGGAAAAACCAATGAAGAAAGAATCAGGGCAAGAAAAACATTATTATAGTAATTTGGGATTCCTAGCCTAGTCCAGATTTGGACATAATTGTAGTTATTAAGGTGTGGATAAATAATACAATGAATTGGAGATCTAATTATTAATTTAATTACATGAGTTGATAGCTAAGATAAGAAAAAATATGTACAACTTCACAAAATTGAATAGGGGCGAGAAGAACTCGTTGAAATAATCTTAGCATGAATGGGTACATTATGTCTCCGTTGAGGCCGCTCTAGTGGGATTTTGGGTGTTGTAGCGGGGCCTATTTAGTAGGGTGGGTCCGATATAAAGGGTCAGATGCGACTTAAAGTCATCAATAAACCTCTAAACGAACTTATTTTACACTTTTACATTTTCAGATCTAAGGAGATGACCTAGACAAATTCTTCACGGTCTTTCAAAATTCATGAGGCTACGCCCCAAATCAGTTTTTCTAGCCGTAGAACCTGTTTTATTGGGTTATTATTGATGTGAAAGGGTTTTATATGAGAAGTATGGTGGAAATAGCCGTTATTTTAGTGTTAGGATCTTGGATTTGGTCAAGGATTATTAGGTTTGTTATAATATGAATAATTGGACTTTTGCTTGTGGATCCTTGCATATATTGATTTTTGCAGACCTTGAATAAGCTGAAAGATTCTAAAAAGGGAAGATTTAAGTGTAATAGGGGATTGAAGCTTTGATATGAGGTAGGTGATTGTTGTGAATTTATGTTGTTGTGATATACGTTTGTAATTAATTTGTTATAATGCATGTATATATGGGAATATTAACTACAACTTTTTACGCTTACGGCCACCCAATAAAGTGTAGCCTAAACTAGCAAAAAAGTGTGACCTTTAATAAAAGGCTACATTTTAGGACTTTAAGCAACGTTTTTCAGGGGTGGCCGAAAGAGGCGTAACCTTAGAGTTTAGGTAACACTTTTTCAAGTGTTGCCTTATCAGTTACGCTAAAAATCGTAGCCTTAAAGGAAAAAGTGTCATGTTTTGCAGCTACGCTTAAAAGTGTTGTTTTATCAGCTACGCTTACAAGCGTGGTCTTTGCTTCCATAAAGGTTACTATATTAATGTGTTGCCTTTTCTATCTTATGTATGACTACACTTTGAAGTGTAGTCCTTCCCCATGTGCATACCACAATTTACAGTCCTATGGCTGCACTTTTAAGTGTGGTAATAATATTTTTTTCCTATATAGTAATTATATGCCTAAATTTCTTTTTCAATAATAATCTCAAACATCAAAAACAAATAAGTAATTCAAATTAGATTTGAATTAAACTTCAAAAGATAGAATGTCTTTGATACATACACGTACTTAAAGAAATATTGTAAATATATGTGTGCACAATAGTTAAAAACTATTATTAAAATAGTTAAATATTTCACAAAATCAAATGTAAATTATTCAAACTTTTACAATAATTCAAAAACTTCTCAATCATCCACATCAATGAGATCGAATTGATTGTCGTGACCCTTAAAATTTGTTCACCTCTATTTCCCTACACATTTAAATTAAAAATAATTAGTCTTATGCTTTGAGGTACGTAATATGATGCACTATTTTGTAGAAAAAGGTACCGACCAAATCATTAAAGAATTGAGGGAGAAAAAAGCATTGAAGAAAAGATGCAAAAGCAGTAAAAAGATTCAAGCAATCTGAGTATATAACTTGTATTTTCTGAGTGTATTAAGTTATAAATGAGCTCAACTCTTTCCAGAATTTCCGACACTGTATTATAGCATATTGCAGTAGCTAGATAAGAGTATTAATCGATAATAGCAAAATACAGCAACTGAGTTTAGTGCACGCAATAACCTACTGTATATACTGTAAACTTATTCTATAAACTGTACAACAATGTTATAAAAACATTATTCAGTTGCAAAATTGTCTTTTGTATTCAAATTACTAAACGAAAATCACAATTCCTCTTTCACACACACATACACTATCAATGTGAAGCTTCCTTAGAAATTTATGTACTTACTATAAAAGGTATGTTACTTCTACATTGGCATCACAAGAACTATGTATCAATTCTAACAAACTTAGACTGATAATTTGAGTTAGAGTCGTCCATATCGTTCCATTTAAGTCCGTCCCAATTAAATATTATAAAGAAATAATCTTAGATAAACAGCAACATAACCACTAGAACGTCTTAGTTTGTAAACAAGACAATTTGACATTATGAATCATCACTATTCAAGCAACATTGTTTACATGTCTCAGTTACATATTGCTCCCTCCATTGTTGTTTCTATAAAAATATATCCTTATTAATTCATAACATAAAGAATGATACATGTTTATACCTAAAAATACCAAACTTCATCTTTTTATTCTACCTTAGCTTCCATGAAAAACTATGGTAGCAACACAAGAGATATGACATGATTAAGGCATCAAGTTTCAGAAGTCCTACAACCACATTATGACTTATTTGATACCAAAAACCTCTAACAACATATATATATCATACAAGTTCTAAAGACTCCTAATAATGAAGCTTGTTGGTATTTAATCACAACTAACTGGTATCGTCTATGTAAATATTTTTTTCCAAAAGAAAATGACAGAAGATACATCAACTTACCTGTCAATATTTTGCGTGAGTCACAACAAGAGATTCTCCTCATCCTTGTCTGCAGATTTCACAAGCCTTTCAAGCGCTTTGTGATCCAAACAAGAGACCTTTTCTCAAACGGTAAAACGTTGGAAGTTTTTCAAGAGCTTCCCATTTAGTATCCTCTTCATCATATAATGCCCATTTAAGATATGACTAGAAGAGAAGTATAAGAATAAATTTAGGAAGGATAAGTGCATCAAATTTTAATGGAAATGCATCTAGCTGAAAGGTATACTTTCGATCTGCAGAAAACATGTTGGAGAGAAAAAATATATTTTTGATCTTCATTCCATCATATAATTATATTTGTTTTCTTCAAAAATACATGATTGGGATATATGTAACGATTAACTAAAATTTTCTAAACCATAGAAAATTGTTTAGTAAGTTCAAATGTTCATATGCCAAAGCTATCAATGGTGCCGCATGGTTTGCACTTAGTGATGCAAAATAGTTAGGTTACTTCTTCCTATCTTCCTAATCCATCCTCAATGAACAGAGTTATCCGATACTAGTGAAGTGATGTAAGTGCTCAGCGGAATAGCTAACATACGCGCAAAAAGAGCTGATACCATATACCCCCGAAAATGGTTACTAAAATTACCAATCTTCAAAAGAAATTGGAAAAAGAAATTTGCTCAGAATTTCCAAACACTTTTTGGGATAGAAAATCTCATGTTATTGATTTACCATACATTGATGATTTTGATGAAAAGGCTATCTCCACAAAAGTTAGACCTATTCAGATGAACCATGAATTAATGGAAATCTGTAAAAGAGAAATTCATACCCATTTGAATAATAAAATTATTCGCCCTTCTAAATCACCCTGGAGTTGTTCAGCATTTTACGTTAACAATGCAGCTGAACAAGAACGAGGTGCACCTAGATTGGTGATTAATTTTAAACCTTTAAACTCTGTCTTAAAATGGATTCGTTACGCGATTCCTAACAAAAGGGATCTTTTAAAAAGAACTTTTAAGGCGAATATTTATAACAAGTTTGATTTAAAATCGGGTTTTTGGCAAATTCAAATTGCCGAAAAGGATAAATAGAAAACAGCTTTCAATGTCCCGTTTGGACAATATGAATGGAATGTTATGCCTTTTGGGCTCAAAAATGCCCCTTCAGAATTTCAAAATATTATGAATTCTCTTTTAAATAATATTAGTCATTTTTCAATTGTTTATATTGATGATGTTTTAATCTTTTCCGAAGACATTGATTATCATTTTAAACATTTAAATATTTTCTGTAAAATCATTAAGCACAATGGTTTGGTCATTAGTGCTAAGAAAATAATATTATACCAAACAAAAATCAGATTTTTAGGGCATGATCTTTATCAAGGCACCTACAAACTTATTGCAGATCTATTGAGTTTTCTGATAAATTCCCCAATGTCATTTTGGATAAAACTCAGTTGCAGAGATTTCTTGGAAGTATCAACTACGTGGCTGATTTCATTCCAAAAGTTCGGCATATCTGTAAGCCTCTCTTTGACAGGTTAAAGAAAAATCCTTCACCATGGAATGATGAGCAAACCAAGGCAGTTATCCTCCTTAAAGATATTGTTAAAAACCTTCCTTGTTTGGGTATTTCCAACCCTGAATTCTTCATGATCGTTGAGACTGATGCATCTGACATCGGATACGGTGGAATCCTTAAGCAAAGGAAAAGCCCCGGTTCACCTGAACAATTAGTCCGTTATTCTTCAGGAATCTGGAATTCCGCCCAAAAGAATTATAGCACGGTCAAAAAGGAGATCCTTGATATCGTTCTCTGTATAACTAAGTTCTAAGATGACTTGGTTAATGAAGAATTTCTGCTTAGAGTAGATTGTAGATCTGCTAAAGAGATCCTCCAAAAGGATGTTAAGAATATTGTTTCTAAACAAATTTTTGCTAGGCGGCAAGCCTTATAATCTAGTTTCGATTTCCAAATTGAGTTTATTAAAGGCAAAAAGAATTCGTTGCCAGACTTTCTAACTCGTGAATTCTTGCAGCGAAAATCAAAATGAGGCCCTCTTCAAGAGCCATAATAGGAAGCCTTTTCAAAAACAAAGGAAAAAATCCTGAAGGAAAACCTTCAGCAAAACCCTTTGCTATCAGGCCATCTTCGAGTGACCAAAACAAATTCTCTGCTTTAGCAAGCCTGCCACCCATTAACCCAGCCTTTTCAATAACTCCTTTTCCTCCTTTGCCTCCGAGCTCTAATAAACCTTTTAAACAAGTTGTTTAACCCTGTTCACACTCCCCAACAAGAATGCCCAGATATTCCTCCCCTCAAACCAAATATTCTTACATTACGAAAGCTCCTGAAAGCTTCAAAGAAGCGGTTGCACCAACTACTGCTTCTATTACAGGTTAAACAACTACAAAGGTACGAGAAACCTTTCAAATCATCTCTTTGCAGGTCTCCCCAATTTTAGCCCTTGACAAAGAGTATGAAAATTTTGAGGTAAAGCATCTTGTTAAACCTCTATTTTGCAAAAGAAATTATGTGGATACTGATAATCCACTAAAAAGAAGAAAATACTTTGAATTTATTCTTGTTGATACAAGCTCAATTGAGGTTGAGCATAAACTTAATAGTAGCTCTGACCCTGATAGTATCGCTTATTCTAAAGTGACTATCAAGAAAATTTTATCTCCTTTTGAGTGGCAGGTAGATCACTTGCATACACCTATTAACTTATCAAGGGAACACAGACCTCAAACATTCAATTCGCATGACTACAGATCATCCTGGTTCAACTTCTTATATCTTAGACCAACTACTCACACATGGTTTGTCAAATATAGCCCAGAAGTGACCAAGAAAGTCATCCCAAGGTGGTTTTATGAATGGTGGAACTGCTTTGGCGGAAACATGCAAGTTCTACCCAAAAACATTGCGGACAAATTCAGTTCGTTCCAACTAGATCAAGACATATCTTCTCTCCCAGAGAACATAAAACTATGTAAATACTTTATTCAAAAAAAGAATATCTTATATTATTAGTTGGACCTTTTGTATTGCAGAATTTGACAGGATAAAGTATCTGTCGAGAGAGGTTCTGGTTAAAGGATGTTCGCCAGCTCCAAAAGAAATTGCAGTTGTTAATCAATCGATCTCTAGAAGATCTCCCTAGAAGTCTTTATCTAAAAATGAACTAAAAATTAGACTACAAAAGGGCTTGTCAGATCTAGATTCTGAAGACAATGAGAAACCTATATGAAGCTCCTTGAAGAAGCGTCATCTTCTCAGAGTGACGATAATGGAGACATGTTAAAACCTAAGGCCTTGGCACAGTCTTATTCAGATCCATTTTATGATTAATCTCTAGTTGAGGATATTAAAATCCGGAATAACTAGTCTTTCAGATAGAGGCTCATAGAGCTGGAATTATCTAGAAAGAAGAGGAAGAGTCTCAAAGAGATGGAATTTCCTGTTGATTAAATTATTAAAATGAACTCTGACCCACAAAGCATGGTCTACAGAGCATCTTCAACAAGTATTGTCGACATAGTGGCAGACAAAACTTTATCAAAAGGTAAAGATAAAGATTCTTCTAAAAAGAAGATAAGATATTTTGCTTTATCAAAAGCAATGGACGGAAACCAACAACCTATATGAAAAAGGGCTTTTCGATTTCGTTATCTTTTTGTTCCCAATCTTTTGCCTATATAAGGCATTGTAATTATCTATTCAAGCGTTAGAAAATCTACACTACTACAATTTTCTTGAATGCTCTCTTCGTCTATGTAAACAATATGCTTCGAATGGAATAAAGTCTCCTTTATTAGTAAGCCTTATATTTTCTTTATATTTTTCCGCACGATCCTTCTAATATTATGAATATTGTATCAGAGCCCTGTTGATGGCACTTATTGTTACCATGTATAGCTAAATCTATGGTATCAAAGCCATAAGTCATTTATGAATATGGTGATGAATGTCTTGAATTGTTAGACTTATGTGCTTTCTCCTATACGCATGAAAGTTGTGTTGAATGTGATATCTTCACTTTATAGACTTAGGCATCCTTTCTTGAGAATGAATGAATGTAAGTCTAAGATCGGTAGACCTAAAATTGGTGCCCTTCCAAGAATGATTAATATGGTATTCTAGATTATTCTTGAACTAGTAGACCTAAGAATGTTGCCATGTCTTGATGAGTTTAGATATCACGACCCAAAATGAGTCATGAGCGGCAACCACACTTAACCTCCTAGGTGGGCGAACCAAGGAATCCAAAATCCCAACAATCAAATTACAAACATAATGCGGAAGCTCAAAAACATACTAAATATATTTTCCCAAAACCTTAGAGTCATCACAACAAGGAGATATAATCTCCAATTACAAAGTCTAAGAATATCAAAGACATAAAAAAAAATGAAATAAAGTAATTCATGCAAGAAAATTAAGGACATCATGCAATTATTAAGAGAATCCAACCCAAACTCGAATGAACAGCTCACCGATGAACATGATATGCCGAGACTTGATAGAGCTAAGGGCGATTCAAATTTGTCGGTACACTTAATGCACTCGATATAAGAAAAACAATGAAAAATGCAACTAGGGCTCCGTACGAGGCAACATGTACTTAGTAAGTATCATCGGCCAACCCAAAATAGTAACTAATATACACTAACTAATAGTATAAAATCAACTATAGTACTTAATAGGTGAGAAGCAAAAAACAACATGAATATGTAACAACTGAAGAAAGTACGTAATTAATCAAAATATCAAACACACACGAGGGCTCATGCCTCCACACCATGTTCGTTGTAAATTAGTTCTTTGATATTAAGTACATTAAATTAATTCAATATCCTTTTCCTTTAATTTTTCTGTGTTGAAATGTGACACTCCAATCCAATTATACCGTGTCGGAATGTGACACTCCGATCCAAGAATACCATGTCGGAACGTGACACTGTGATCCAATTATACCATGTCGGAACGTGACACTTAAATCCAATTATACATCGTTGGAACATGACACTTTGATCAAATAATATCATTAATTTATCTTTTATTATCATCACTTTCAATTCATTGATAATATTTATCAAGCCTTTTTATTCAAGGCATCACTTCGATAAAAAGGGTTGAAGAATATTAATTCCACAGTCTCAGAATTTCAGACCAATCATAAAACACACTACCAAGAAACTCAACCACACAATCAAGTACATAGAAACTTCACAATGTAATTCTATGCATATTAATCACTATTAAGAGTTTACTATCAAATAGTATAAACCATAAACTATCTTCACCGAAGAACCAAAGTCAATCAAGCTACTTCTCCAATACTTTTCCTTTCCTCAATGCCTCTGATCCCTTTCCAATATATCAAACATATACTCATATTTTGTAAGTTAACGGTTCGATAAACACTCATATTATTTTATGTCCAAAGTAAACCCAATAACTCCCTGAATTTTATAATAATATTCCCTAATGTTCAAACCTAAGGGTAAATCTCAATTCATTACATTAAAACAATTTTAATAAAATTAAATCTATTCGATACACCTAATATTAATTAGCTATCAAAATATATCTAAACATCAATTATAATGTGATAAATATAAGAATTAGCCAATTACTGATCATTTCTGAAAAACAAAATCGTTAAACTTCCAGAATACATATGCACCATGCATATTCCATAAAGGAACGAACCAAAAACAAATATATAATATTAGAACCCGACAACTATGCATGGAATCACTTTTACCATCTGTTGATTCTCTTTAAATACTTAACCCATCACATGTATAAGCCATGCTACACATGAGCATCTTCGAATTACAATTCAATATCATCTAGGAAAAAATTGCTACATTAGTTCCAACCCCATCCTTGAATTAATTTGCAATCTTTAGTAGTTTAGCATACAAATAGATTTTAGGAAAATTTCATTCTGTACTAACAATATAGTTATATTGAATTTCCAAGGACCTGGTTATGAAACCAAACCGTGAATATACTTCAATTTTAATACAGTGAACTCAAATTGATTAGCAATTTTTTTTTATTATTGATCACTAATGCCGGTCAACCTTCCAATCATAAACTATCCATTCATTGGACAAATTTTATCTCCACAACCAAAAAAAAGCCACCACTAACCTATGAATAATAATTCATACCTACATATTATACACGTAATAAGAAAATCATAAGAGAATTATAACCTGAAGGCTGCCAGGATTTTCTTTCGTTTAACCTGTTGTTCCCCGCTTCCCCTCTTTTTCTTTCTTCTACAGATTATTTATTACCTTAACTATTATATGACTATTTATAAAACTGTGAAAGTGATCCAATATTAATTTTAATATTATTGCCTTTAGCCTCCAACTAAATAAATTATTAAAACTACCCCACTAATTTCATAATTATATTTACAAATAGTCGAAAGCACCCATTTAAAATCTATTGGAAAATATTGTATGAAATAAAAATCTCTTATACTCAAAAACATAAAATGGATCATAACATTAGATACCAATTTACCTATTGTTCGTCCACGAACGATCAAAAGAAGGCGAGGGTAAGAAAGGGTAGTGGTCTCAACGATTACTCCAAAGTATTGGTACCCAATGTCTCATCTCCAAAGTATCAAACAAACAAACTGGTAATCTACACCTCCTCCCATACAATGCCTCAGATGGGGCTATCTCAGTACTCTAATTATAACTATTATTGTGTGTAAGCTCAAAAACAACAAAAATATTTTCAAGTGGACTCTTCAACTGATCGATTCTTTTAGTAGACCTTTAAACAACCAACAAGACAAACACTATCTAACATAAACATGATAAAATTCTTAATCAATATTTTTTTCAACAAAGAGTGAACCCGAAACAATCAACACGCAATCAAAATTATTAACCATCATAGACCTTATCAAGATTACATACTCACAACATAAACTTTTCTCCAACTTAAGCTATAAAATATGATCTTCAAACATGAAGTAATAATCAAGGAGAATTAAACTCATCTGATTCAAGGATGGAAATGATCAAGTAATAACTATCGAGTGATACACTCAAACATACAAAACCTCTCACAACATTGTCAAAATGCGAGATTAGTAGCTATTATAGAAAAAACTAAAGAATGAAAAAAAAATAGTCCCAATGGTCCATACATTCAATCACACATAGCCAAACCATGATACCAATGATGATATAATACTAAGGTTTATCGAAAAAGTATATGTTTTTCATTGTACCTCTCCTATAAATTCTTATTAACAAAGTTGTTTGTGCAGAAACACTAGTATACATCAACTATCCCAACCAACAAAAATTTTTTTTAACTGAAATGAACAAAACTGGCCAAGAATGTCACTTTACCAGGATGATAGTCACATAATTGGTACACCCAATCCATTACTAAGAATTACCCATAGAAGTTAAAATACAAATAGACGTAGAAAGTGAATCATACTCTAAGCCATGGCAGAATAAAGTAGTCGATCACATAAAAATGTACATATCAAAGGTCGAATTAGTCTCGATGTTCCTTACACAATGCCCATATCAAACATTTCCATTCATTAGAATCTTTTCCTTTGATTTTATAGCTACCCTCAATCACCAATTTAGTCACTATAATAATTGTATACATCCTTAGTTTATCGAACTCCACACCCACCGAAGTCAACACTCTTAATACTAACATAACATCATAGTCACACTGATTATCTACCTTACTCTCAACCATCATTAGTACCAAAGTATTCTTATCCATACATGTCCAAACTATGACTATCTCTATTTTTATTTAAACATTTCATGACAAATACGAGTTCCAAACAGGGCTAATAATATTAAATTCGAATTCGATAGTATCTTTCCATCAAGATAAATATATTAAATTCCACCTAAAGTCTATTTTACACCACATTCACATACCATGTAGAAGTACATCTCACATTGTTCATCATTCTTAAGACATTTATCCTAATTTGAGTAATCTAAACCATCTAAAATTCTAAAAGTCCATACCTCATTGTTTGTCTCTTTATTAAAAAATCAATCTTTTTAAAAGTAAAAGTCAATGATAAACTCCCGGTAAGTGTGTACCGAACTAGTTCACATATCAAATTCATATCTAAACTCTTAGGAAATAAATCAATACAACCTTCAACTACACCCCATGAATTTATATGATAGGTCTTATTCCTTCACTTTTTTCAAATTATTCTCACGGTGCCAAATTTAAAATATCTCTTACCCTTCATATATTTATTACGAACTCATATTACCATTATGATCAGTTATCCCTTGTCATCACCACGAACTGAACCTTTTCCTCCAATTGACACCTAAAACATAGGTATACCAACCAAGTTCAAGGGACTAGCCCAATTTTATATGCACTTTCTTACTAGAATCTTCAATTTTCGTCAACCAAGTGTACTATACGTGACTTTGTATATCCATAATCTTGTCATTCCACTATCAATACACTCCTTTAAATCTTAAGATAAAATCATCAACCCTCATTTAGAATTCTCAAGATACACTATGCACTAAGATCCTGAAAAATATCCACCACTAAAATCTTCCTTAAGTAGTTAGTAATTAAACTTGACAATCGATGTATTCGTTTCTTTGTAACACTAGTACCGTAGCATGAAAGCCCGTTATATACCTCACTAGAACACATCATACCTATCGATAAGATCGTACCCAAATAGCCCACACATTTCTACCAATTGAATAATTCCAAAATGTTATCGAATATGTTCTCTCTCTAGCCCAACCTGTTTGCTTTACTTCTTAGACAAAATCAGTAGCAAAAATAACACACTTCCTAACTTTACCCAAGTAACCATTGATATTAGTGAAGTAGTGGTATCATGACCCTTTTTTTATATACACTCCATCTATTTAATCGTAGTAGAAATTCTGTCCTCAATTGAATTAAAAATTTCATTATTCATTAAGCAACCATATATCTTATAATAACTTTATTATATTTTCCAAAGTAATGATATTCATTATCTAGCTGTCCCTTACGAACTTTTTCAATGTCGTCACTTGAAAAAGTCATCTTGCTTCACCCTGTCTACCTCATATCCATTAAGATGCGTAGAATATATTTCTGTATGAAAAAGCCAGAAAATGCTACCTATGTCATAGGTAGTGTCATTACCGTCCAGACTCAACATGTGACTGCCACCACATTTTCGTAGTATCCCAAAATTAGTAAGTCAGAAATTCAATATCCCATAATTTTACCATATCCATCTTATGAAACAATTCACATAACAAACAATAAGGAATTAATTGTAACGACCTGTTAGTCGTTTTGAGAAGTAGAGTTTATTTTCTGGTAATAACTGTCTTAGTCGATGGATCCCACGACGGACCGTCGAGGGGGTCTCGTTTCAAAACACTTAGAATTTTGAAAAATTGGGTACTGAGAACAACTCTCTAAACTTCGCGACGACATGGCAGGACGGACCGTCGTAGGCACAACGGACCGTCACAAAGTCTTAAATAAAATTGAATCTCTGAACTTTGTGACAGAAGCAGCAGGACGCACCGTCGCAGGCACAAAGGGCCGTCACAGGCTGCGTAACCCTGACTGGGTCGTATTCTGTTAAATGTTTTAAGGGGCATTTTGGACTATTCCTGCTTATAATTTTAAAGTTAGTGGGTGAATGTTAATCATTCAATTACTTGGGGGTTAAAAGAGATAACCTTGAATTAATTAGCGGGTTACATTTAGCATCTTTTATACTTAATTATACGGTAATTAGGGTAAAAGAAAAAGAGTTGGAATAAGGAAAAAACATAAAAAGAGAAAAAGAGGGACGAACGAGTGAGAGAGAGAGGAACGAAGAGGGAAGCAACGCTTTGGAGAAGTAGATTGCTTGATCGCGAATTCTTCGGTGGAGGTAGGTTCTGGTTTTTATGCTACTTCATAGTAAACTCTTAATAGCGAATGATATGTGTTGGGCAGTATTGTAAAGTCTTCTATATGCTTAATTGTGTGCTTGCATGATGTGATTATGAAATAGTAATGGGTTGGAAAGATAAGGTTGTGAAGCTTAAACCTAGAACCCTCTTTTTTAATGATGATGCCTTGGTATAAAAGTAGGCTTGATGAACTAAAAGAATGAGATTAGGGGATCGGGAGTCACGAACCGACACGTAGGGTTAATGGATCGGGTGTCACAAACCGACACGTAGTGTTAATGGATCGGGTGTCACGAACTAACACATAGTGTTAATGGATCGGGTGTTACGAACCGACACGCAGTATTAGAGGGATCGGGTGTCACGAACCGACACGTAGTATTGGGGGAGGATCAGAGTGTCACGTTCCGACACTAGGATAGTAAAAAGAATGAATCTTGAATGAGGTTAATGTACTCAATTTCATGAACCTATTTTCCCAAATGAGTATGGTATGTAGGCTTGTGTCCTCATGGGTGTACTTGGTGTTATTATCAATGACTCTTGTACTTGTTGTTGCTACCTGTTGAGTATTGTAGTTGATGTTATGATATTATCTTATATATATTGCTTTCTATTTTGAGTTGGCCGATGATGTATACTCAGTACTCGTGTTTTGTACTGACCCCTACTTGTATGTTTTCTTTTGATAATTGTGGATTGCAGCAAACGTACCGTCGTCCTCAACTCAACCGCAACTCTAGCCAGTCTTCATCACGTCAGATTTCAGGGTGAGCTATTGTTTCTAGCTTGGACTGGATCTTCTTCTTCACGTCTTGATGCCTTAAAGTTCTGGCATGGACTATCATTTTAGTTATTTTAGTTTCTTAGATACTCTTAGACTTAGTAATTTGAGGATAGATGTTCTTGTGATGATGACTTCCAGATTTTAGGGATAATGATAAGTTTTGAGTTTTAGAAGTTTGTTATTAATTTCGTTAATGAGTTTTAAGTCTTCCGCATTATTTTTCTGTTTATTATGTTTGAAATGTTGGGGTTTAGGTTGGTTGGTGCGCTCACATAGTAGGATAAGTGTGCGTGCCACTCGCGGCTCGTTTTGGGTCGTGACAAACTTGGTATCAGAGCATTAGGTTCGTTGGTCTCTTCACACAAGAACGAGTCTAGTAGAGTCTTGAGGAACGATAGCGGGACGCCTTTACTTTTCTTTGAGAGTCTATAGGACTTTAGGAAAATTCCATTCTTTCTTTCTTTCGTGCTATTACTTGGACCCAATTGGTATCTAGGTGATACAAATTGGTATCTGACCATCTTCACTCTATTTCGCAGATGGTTAGAACTAGAGCAACAACCGCGCCAACACCAACACCGGCAAGAAAAGATGCGTCTGAGCCGGCCACTAGGGCTGTAGCTCAAAGAGGAGCAGTGGCAAGAGGCCGTGGTAGAGGTCGCGGGAGGACATCCTCTAGAGGAAGGGGACAAGCACCTGGCCCATCTGGTACTAGGGCAGTGACTCGTCCACCGACTGAGGAAGTATTAAGAGAGGGTGAGGAAAGGGGAAATGAACAAGTGCAGAACGAGGAATTACCACCCCAACCTACCTCAGAGGTGATTAGTCAGGTTCTTACTTATCTTAGCTGGTTATCTGATCAGGGCCCGACACCTCAAGTGTTTTCTGCACTAGCACCTCAGGTTCCGGGAGTACCACATGCATCTGCTGGGGCTCCCCGCAAGGATGCCTCATTGGAAATAGGCACATTTCCTCGATTGACTACAGGGCCTATAATGACAAGTGATCAGCATGAACTTTTCCGTAAGTTCTTGAAGTTAAAACCTCTAGTTTTCAAGGGTGCTGAATCTGAGGATGCCTATGACTTTCTGGTTGATTGTCATGAGCTACTACACAATATGGGCATAGTAGAACGATTTGGCGTCGAGTTTGTGACCTATCAATTTCAGGGGAACGCCAAAATGTGGTGGCGATCGTATGTTGAGTGCCAACCAGCACAAGCACCACCTATGACTTGGACATCATTCTCTAGCTTGTTTATGGAGAAGTATATACCCCGGACTTTGAGGGATAGGAAGAGAGATGAGTTCCTAATCCTAGAGCAAGGCAGGATGTCGGTTACTGCATATGATGCTAAGTTTCGTGCATTATCTAGGTATGCCACCCAGCTTTGCTTCAGCCCACAAGAGCGGTTTCGCCGTTTTGTGAAGGGATTGAGGTTAGATCTGCAGATACCAGCCTTACAGGTGTCTACTGCAGCAAAATCCTTTCAGGAAGTGGTAGACTTTGTAATAGAGGTGGAGGGAGTGAAGCCAGATGACTTCACCATGGCATCAGCAACTAAAAAGTTTCATAAGAGAGGTGATTTTTTTGGGTCTTACTCTAGAGGGCAGAGTTCAGGAGGTTATCCAGCCCGACCTATTCAGTCTTCACTACAGACTGTAGCTGGGGGTCCGCCGCAGACCAGTCACCGTTTCTCTGAGTTTGGAGGTTATCCCCAGACTACGTCGTTCTCAAAGAGACCTATGCTTGAATCCAAAGAATGTTATGGATGTGGAGAGACTGGACATATTAGGAGAAATTGTCCAAAACCGAGTTACAGACCCCCAATAATCAGAGGTAGAGGTGTGTCATGGAAGAGGCCGTTATTCGGGAAGACGTGGTGGCTGAGGTAATGGTGGTCACATAAACGGCCGTGACGGGCAAACTGGAGCCACTACGGCAAAACATGGTAGGGGCAACAGGCAGACAGGTGATAGGGCCCATTGTTATGCTTTCCCTGGGAGATCTGAAGCGGAGACATCGGATGTTGTCGTCACAGGTAATCTTTTAGTTTGTGATTGCATGTCTTCTGTATTATTTGATCCTGGATCCACATTTTCATATGTTTCTTCCTCATTTGCTACTGGTCTTAATTTACATTGTGAATTGCTTGACATGCCTATTCGTGTTTCTACTCCGGTGGGTGAGTCTGTAATAGTGGAAAGGGTGTATAGATCCTGTCTTGTAACTTTTGTGGGGAGCAATACTCATGTAGACTTGGTTATCTTAGAAATGGTTGATTTTGATGTAATTCTGGGTATGACTTGGCTTTCTCCAAATTTTGAAATCTTAGATTGTAATGCTAAAACTGTAACGTTGGCCAAGCATGGGACAGATCCGTTAGTGTGGGAGGGTGACTACACTTCCACTCCATTTTGTATTATCTCCTTTCTCAGTGCTAAGAGAATGGTAAGAAAGGGTTGTTTATCTTTCTTGGCACACTTCAGGGATGATACTACCCAAGTACCTTCAATTGAGTCGGTTTTGATAGTCCGTGAGTTTCTGGATGTGTTTCCTACAGACCTTCCTGGTATGCCACCGGATAGGGATATTGACTTTTGCATTGATCTGGAGCCGGGTACTCGCCCCATTTCCTTAACCCCTTATAGGATGGCTCCCGTTGAGTTAAAAGAGTTAAAGTCCCAACTTCAAGAGTTGTTAAGCAAAGGCTTCATTAGGCCAAGTGCATCTCCTTGGGGCACTCAGGTTTTGTTTGTGAAGAAGAAGGATGGAAGTTTTTGGATGTGCATTGACTACAGACAAATGAATAAGGTAACTGTTAAGAACAAGTACCCTCTTCCTCGCATCGATGATTTGTTTGATCAGTTACAAGGTGCTTGTACCTTCTCAAAAATCGATTTGAGATCTGGTTATCATGAATTGAAAATACGGGACACGGATGTGCCCAAGACCGCTTTACGGACTAGGTATGGACATTATGAGTTCTTAGTAATGTCTTTTGGGCTTATGAATGCCCCCGCTGCATTCATGAGCTTGATAAACGGGATTTTTAAGCCATATCTGGATCTCTTTGTCATCGTATTCATTGACGATATACTGGTATACTCAAAGAGCAAGAAGGAACATTAGGAACACTTGAGAATTGTATTGGAAATGTTGAGGGAGAAAAAGCTTTATGCCAAATTCTCCAAGTGTGAGTTTTAGCTAGATTCAGTGTCCTTCATGGGACATGTGGTTTATAAGGATGGAGTGATGGTGGATCCTTCTATGATTGAAGCAGTGAAAAGTTGGGCAAGACCTACTAATGTTACAGAGGTAAGGAGATTCGTTTGTTTAGCTAGCTACTACCGTCGATTTGTCAAGGGATTTTCTTCTGTTGCTTCCCAACTGACAAACTTGACTAATTAGAGTGTTCTATTTGTATGGTCGGACGAGTGTGAAGAAAGCTTTCGGAAGCTCAAGACCTTGTTGACTACTGCACCAATTCTTACCTTGCTATTGGAAGGTAAGAATTTCATTGTTTATTGTGATGCATCCTATTCTGGTTTGGGTGCAGTGCTAATGCAAGAGAAGAATGTAATTGCTTATGCTTCGAGGCAATTAAAGGTGCATGAATGTAATTATCCGACCCACGATGTAGAGTAGGCTGCGGTAGTGTTTGCATTAAAGCAATGGAGACATTATCTATATGGGGTTAAGTGTGAAGTCTATACAGATCATCGCAGTTTACAATATGTCTTTACTCAGAAAGATTTGAATTTGAGACAGAGGAGGTGGATGGAACTACTGAAGGACTATGATATCACTATCTTGTATCATCCGGGAAAAGCTAACGTTGTGGCAGATGCGTTAAGTAGAAAAGCAGGGAGCATGGGAAGTCTAGCTCACTTGCAGGTTTCTAGACGCCCTTTGGCTAGAGAGGTTCAGACTCTGGCTAATGACTTTATGAGGCTAGAAGTAAATGAGAAGGGAGGATTTTTGTCCTGTGTGGAGGCAAGATCTTCCTTTCTTCACAAGATTAAGGGAAAACAGTTTACTGATGAGAAACTGATTCGGATTCGAGATAAGGTATTGCGAGGAGAAGCTAAAGAAGCAAAAATCGATGAGGAAGGTGTTTTGAGGATTAAGGGAAGGGTATGTGTACCCCGTTTCGATGATTTGATTCACACCATTTTTACAGAGGCTCATAGTTCAATGTATTCTATACATCCCGGTGCAACCAACATGTATCGCGACCTAAAGCAACATTTTTGGTTGAGTGGGATGAAACGGGACATTGTTGCTTTCGTGGCTCAATGCCCGAATTGTCAGCAGGTAATGTATGAACACCAGAGGCCTGGAGGGACACTTCAGAGAATGCCCATTCCTGAATGGAAGTGGGAGAGAATTGCAATGGACTTCGTGGTTGGTCTTCCAAAGACAATGGGTAAGTATGACTCTATTTGGGTAATTGTTCACAGATTAACTAAGTCTGCTCATTTCATTCCAATCAAGGTGACTTATAATGCAGAGAAGTTAGCCAAAATTTACATCTCAGAAATTGTTCGATTGCATGAAGTTCCACTCTCCATCATATCAGATAGAGGTACACAGTTTACTTCTAAGTTTTGGAAAACATTGCATGCTGAATTAGGTACTAGATTGGATCTTAGTACTGCATTTCACCCTCAGACCGATGGTGAGTCTGAGCGAACGATTCAGGTTTTGGAGGATATGCTTCGAGCATGTGTGATAGTGTTTGGTGGTCATTGGGATAACTTCTTACCCCTAGCAGAGTTCTCATACAACAATAGCTATCACTCAATTATTGATATGGCCCCATTTGAGGAACTGTATGGGAGAAGATGTAGGTCTCCCATTGGGTGGTTTGATGCATTTGAGGTTAGAACTTAGGGTACTGACCTTCTGAGGGAATCGTTAGATAAAGTGAAAAGCATTCAGGAAAAGCTTCTAGCGGCTCAAAGTAGGAAGAAAGAATATGCAGATCGAAAGGTTAGAGACTTGGAGTTTATGGAGGGCGAGCAAGTTTTGCTGAAGGTTTCACCAATGAAAGGGGTGATGCGGTTTGGTAAGCGAGGTAAGCTTAGTCCGAGGTATATTGGTCCATTTGAAGTTTTGAAGCTCGTGGGGGAGGTAGCTTATGAATTAGCTTTACGCCCAGGACTGTCACGAGTGTACCCGGTGTCTCATGTGTCTATGCTGAAAAGATACCATGGTGATGGAAACTACATCATTCGTTGGGATTCAGTCCTTTTTAATGAGAATTTGTCTTATGAGGAGGAGCCTGTTGCCATTTTGGATAGAGAAGTCCGCAAGTTGAGATCAAGGGAGATTGCATCCATCAAAGTACAATGGAAGAATCGACCCGTTGAATAGTCCACTTGGGAGAAGGAGGCTGATATGAAAGAAAGATATCCACACCTTTTTACAGACTCAGGTACTCCTTATCGTCCTTGTTTTTCTTCTTGTGATCGTTCGAGGACGAACGATGGGTAAATCGGTATCTATTGTAACGACCTGTTAGTCATTTTGAGCAGTAGAGTTTATTATCTAGTAATAACTGACTGAGTCGACGGATCCCACGACGGACCGTCATGGGCACGACGGACCGTCGAGGGGGTCTCATTCCAAAACACTTAGAATTCTGAAAAATTTGGTACTGAGAACAACTCTCTGATTTTCGCAACGACATGGCAGGACGGACCGTCGTAGGCACGACGGACCGTCACAAAGTCTTAAATAAAATTGACTCTCTGAACTTTGTGACGAAAGCAGCAGGACGGACCATCGTAGGCACGATGGGCCGTCACAGGCTGCGTAACCCTGACTGGGTTGGATTCTGTTAAATGTTTTAAGGGGCGTTTTGGACTATTCCTGCTTATAATTTTAAAGTTAGTGGGTGAATGTTAATAATTCAATTACTTGGGGGTTAAAAGAGATAACCTTGAATTAATTAGTGGGTTACTTTTAGCATCTTTTATACTTAATTATATGGTAATTAGGGTAAAAGAAAAAGAGTTGGAATAAGGAAAAATCAGAGAAAGAGAAAGAGAGAGACGAACGAGCGAGAGAGAGAGGAACGAAGAGAGAAGCAAAGCTTTGGAGAAGTAGATTGCTTGATCGCGAATTCTTCAGTGGAGGTAGGTTATGGTTTTTATGCTATTTCATAGTAAACTATTAATAGTGAATTATATGTGTTGGGCAGTATTGTAAAGTCTTCTATATGCTTAATTGTGTGCTTGCATGAAGTGATTATGAAATTGTAATGGGCTGGAAAGATAAGGTTGTGAAGCTTAAACCTAGAACCCTCTTTGTTAGTGATGATGCCTTGGTATAAAAGAAGGCTTGATGAACTAAAAGAATGCGATTAGGGGATCGGGTGTCACGAACCGACACGTAGGGTTAATGGATCGGGTGTCACGAACCGACACGTAGTGTTAATGGATCTGGTGTCATGAACCGATACGTAGTGTTAATGGATCGGGGTGTCACGAACTAACACGTAGTATTAGAGGGATCGGGTGTCACGAACTGGCACGTAGTATTGGGGGAGGATCGGAGTGTCACGTTCCGACACAGGATAGTAAAAAGAATGAATTTTGAATGAGGTTAATGTTCTCAATTTAATGAACCTATTTTCCCAAATGAGTATAGTATGTAGGCTGGTGTCCTCATGGGTGTACTTGGTGTTATTATCAATGACTCTTGTACTTGTTGAAGCTACCTTTTGAGTATTGTAGTTGATGTTATGATATTATCTGATATATATTGCTTTCTATTTTGAGTTGGCCGATGATGTCTACTCAGTACTCGTGTTTTGTACTGACCCCTACTTGTATGTTTTCTTTTGATAATTGTGGAGTGCAGCAAACGTACCGTCGTCCTCAACTCAACCGCAACTCTAGCTAGTCTTCATCACGTCAGATTTCAGGGTGAGCTATTGTTTCTAGCTTGGACTGGATCTTCTTCTTCACGTCTTGATGCCTTGAAGTTCTGGCATGGACTATCGTTTTAGTTATTTTAGTTTCTTAGATACTCTTAGACTTAGTAATTTGAGGATAGATGTTCTTGTGATGATGACTTCAAGATTTTGGGGAAAATGATAAGTTTTGAGTTTTAGAAGTTGGTTATTGATTTCGTTAATGAGTTTTAAGTCTTCCGCATTATTTTTCTGTTTATTATGTTTGAAATGTTGGGGTTTAGGTTGGTTGGTTCAATCACATAGTAGGATAAGTGTGGCTGCCACTCGCGGCTCGTTTTGGGTCGTGACATTAATAAGCATCTTCATATTCAGTACCCATGAAGAATAGGGATTTTAACTTTAAGAACATAATAGAAAGATCATACTAGTGACTAGTTATTACATATCTATTGTGGATTGTGGAAATATTTTTTTTTTATGACTGCATACTCCTTTGTGGTGTTGGTGTTTCCAATTCTACTACTTTAATACTAATCATATGCGAAATAGAGTGAAGAATGTTAGATACCAATTTGTAACACCTAGATACAAATTGGACTCAAGTAGTAGCATGAAATAAAGAAGGAATAAAGTTTTCATAAAGTCTTATAGCATCTCCAAGAAAAGTAAAGGAGTCCCCATACCATTCTACAAGACTCTACTAGACCTATCCTTTTGTGATGAGATCAACGAATCTAATGCTCTGATACAAAATTTATCACGACTCTAAATAAGTCCTGAGCGGCACCTACCCTTAACCACCTAGGTGGGCGAACCAAGGAATACCAATCCCAACATACAAACTACAAACATAATGCAGAAGCGCAAAAGCTTACAAAATTTCTTTTCCCAAAACCTGAAATTCATCACAACAAGGACATCTAATCTCCAATTTAAAAGTTTAAGAGTATCAAAGACACCAAAATAAATAAAATAAAGTAATTCATGTACGAAAACTAAGGACATCAGTAATAACTGAGAGAATCCAACCCAAACTCGAATGAATAGCTCACCCTTGAACCTGATATGCCGAAACTGGATAGAGCTGATGGCGATTCAACTTTGTCGGTACATTTAATGCACTCAATATAAGGAAAAAAAAGAAAAATACAAGTAGGGCTCTGTACGAGGCAACATGTACTCAATAAGTATCGTCGTCAACCCTAAAATAGTAACTGATATACACTGACTAATAGTATAAAATCAATTGTAGTACTTAATAGGTGATAAGAAACAAACAACATGAATAAGTGACAACTGAATCAAGTAGTAATTAATCACAATATCAAGCACACACGAGGGTTCATGCCTCCACACCATGTTCGTTGGGAAAATGGTCTTTGAGATTGAGTACATTAAATTAATTCAATATCCTTTTCCTTTAATTTTTCTGTGTTGGAATGTGACAATCTTATCCAAGAATACCGTGTCGGAATGTGACACTCTGATCAAATTATACCGTGTTGGAACATGACACTCCAATCAAATTTTACCATGTCGTAACGTGACAGTCTGATCCTAACGTGACACTCCAATCCAATAATATAATTAATTTATTTTTATTATCATTACTTTCAATTCATTGATAATCTTTCATCAAGCCTTTTCTATTCAAGGCATCACTTCGATAAAAAGGGTTGAAGAATATAAATACCAGTGTCTCAGAATTTAAGACCAATCTTAGGACACACAACAAAGAAACACAACCACACAATCAAGAGCTTACAAACTTCATAATATCATTCAATGCATATTTATTACTACTAAGAGTTTACTATCAAATAGCATAAATCATAACGTACCTCCACAGAAGAACTGAAGTCAAACAAGCTACTTCTCCAATACTTTTCCATTCCTCAATGCCTCCGATCCCTTTCCAATCTATCAAACATATATTCATAATTTCTAAGTTAACGAGTCTATAAACAGTCATATTATTTTATATCCAATGTAGACTAAATAACTCCCCGAATTTTATAATCAAATTCCCTAATGTTCAAACCTAAGGGTAAATCTCGATTAGTCCAATTAACATAATTTTAATGAAATTAAATCAATTTGATACACCTAATATTAATTAGCTATCTCAATATATCTAAACTTGAATTATAATGTTATAATTATAAGAATTAGCTAATTACTAATCATTTCTAAAAACAAAACTTTTTAAGTTCAAGAATACATATGCACCATGTATATAACATTAAAGAACGAACCAAAAACAAATATCTAATATTAGAACTAGGCTACTATGCATGGAATCACTTTTACTCTGTTGATTCTCTTTAACTACTTAACCCTTCACATATATAAACCATGCTACACCTGAGCATCTTTTAAATTACAATTCAATTTCATCTAGGAAAAAATTTCTACACTAATTCCAACCCCATCCTTGAACTAATTTGCAATCTTTAGTAGTATAGCATACAAATAGAATTTAGGAAAAATTCATCCTCTACTAAAAATAGTAATATAGAATTTCCAAGCACCTGGTTATGAAACCAAACCGTGAATACACTTCAATTTTAATACATTGAACTCAAATTTATTAATAATTCTTATGTTAATTATTGATCACTAATGCCGGTCAACCTTCCAATCATAAACTATTGAATTCATTGGCAAAATTTTATCTCCACAACCAAAAAAATCCCCCACTAACTTATCAATAATAATTCACACCTACATATAATACACGTAAGTAGAAAAACTTAAGAGAATTCTAACCTGAAGGATGCTGGGATTTTCTTTCGTTAAACCCATTTTTTCTCGGTTCCCCTCTTTTCCTTTCTTCTACAAATTATTTATTACCCTAACTATTATATGGCTATTTATAAAAGTGTGAAAGTGATCCAATATTATGTTATTTACTTTAACCTCAACCACATAAATTATTTGAACTACCCCACTAATTTCATAATTATATTTACGAATAGTCTAAAATACCAATTTAAAATGTATTCAAAAGTATTTTATGAAATAAAATCTCTAGTACTCAAAAACGATAAAATGGATCGTTAAACTAGATTCGTAAGTGAATGTTAAACCTTGAATATGAAAACAAGGTTAGTAATGAGTCTTGAATTGGATAACCCTAGCATGGTACCCGTTTCATGAATTATCTATCTTAATAAACCTTGATTGGTAGACCCTTCTTTAAAATGCTATTATGAGTTGGTAGGATAAGTGATGGTACATTATGTAATACACCTACGTGAATGAACTTACTTTGTGAGAACCAACGGAAAACACTGAGTTGATATGCTTAAGGTAACAACTCTATTTGAAGTATGAGTCTAGCTTACAAACAAGCATTTCTATACCCCTAAACCATGTGCCTACATGGGATGTGTCCTAGTTCTACCCTTTTAAAATAGAAAACCTTCAATGGTGTAGGGTCTTACGACACAGGATTCCATACCTAGCTAGTGTGGACTATGTCGGTTAATGCCTATTCTCATCATGTGTGATGTGCACTCTAGTTATCGGATAGGCTCTATGACGTCTAGGTAGTAGTATGGGATGCTATCAATACATGGCAAGACTAGTCCTTGAAGATGCTAAGGTGAGTTCCATAGGTCTTCTAAAACAATTTTGTGAAGTCCTCAAATTGTATGATGACTTCTAAATGACTTAACTAATGCATGTCCTTCTAATGATAGTATGTTGAATTTAAAGATTCTAATCTCGATAGGCTTTAAGGAACACTTAGGTGTGCTTTAAAATGTTTTATGGGAGGCCCTTTCATATCTTACTTAGGTGGGTCTTAGACTAACCTTAGGAAGAGAGTCTAAATGATAAAAGGTTATCTTGATTAATATGCAAATAATTGTTATATGTTAATGATAATTTAATGTCTTATATGTGAAATTTTACTTGTTGGGTGGTATTGGAATGGAAATATCATTACCTTGGGTAGTCTTCAGGATCACCTAGGTGTGTATGAAGGAGTTCTATGGGTAGCCACTTCATGTTGTACTTAGGTGGGTTTTAGGATAGCTTTAGGTAGAGGGTATTAATCCTAAAATGTGTTCTCCATGACTATGATTGTATATCGTGGATTATGTGGGGACAATCTTATATGATAGTGTTGACTTGTATTATTTACCTTAAAATGTAATGATGAAGTTTTTTTTAATCAAAATATCTTGAAATCACGTTTCTATACAAAATGTCCCATTTTACATGATTTTGCATGTCTTCCGTACTTAGTACTTAATTTTGCTAACTCCTTATTTACCCATTTCGACTGAAGTGTAGGAATTTGAGGTTTGGTTTTCTTAGGATGATGGATATGTTTCTAAGGGTTGAAGATGAAATTTTGGTTAGTCCTCATAGATTCGGGGAAAATACCTCACGTTTTCTTTTATGGTCTTTTAGTCTTTATTTTATGTTGTGAATGGGAATAGTCACAAATCTTGTACCGCAAAAGTTATTAGATGGTTTTATGAAACTTATTGTAAAGTTAGATGTTTTGAACTCTTCAATTTGCTTATTAATTAAAGTGTTCTTCATGTATGAAGAAAGTTTTAATTTTTTTTTTATTTTTTGTATCGCATACAATGAATGATTCATGAGGATTGTACAACATCTTTTTGAGGTTGAGTAGCCAGTTACGACGAGGGGATGCTCTTAGTTCGTGACAAGCTTGGTATCAGAGCATAAGGTTTTTGGTATGGTCTTAAGATTTCCTAAAACCACATATAGCAAAGTCTTTTACCTAATGTGAAGCATGCCACATTATTAATATGAGGCTTTTGGATGCTTATAAGGTTTCACTTCTTCATTCTTCTAATCGTACCTAAAATTTTATTTTATGATGTCTTTCCATTGTTCTTTATGTGATTGTTCTTTGAGTGAGATTTTATTATAAGGGTTGTGTTGCCAGGTTGAGGGAGAGAAAAGGTTTTTTTTGAATTGGTTTATGGGATATAGTTGGTTGTCATGTTGACTTAGGGTTAATGAGATGCTTTATCGTTATGTGTATTATTAGTAGAACCCGAATTTGTTGTTGAATTTCTATGTAGGTTCAATGAGATGATGAAATGTGGTGTTTTAGAAATTTATTTTGTGATGAGTAAGAAGGTTTAATGTTGTCGTACTCCGACCTTAGAATGGAAAGAGTTGGAGTTTCAAAGGGCTACAATGAGTTGTTTCCTAAGTAGGGGGAGGGGAGTGTTGCAGTTACATTGTAAAATTTTTTAGAATCTATTATATTCTTATATTAGGTTTGATTGATGGTTTCATTTCAAGAGTTTTAGTGAATTGAAGAATTGGGTGAGAATAGTATTGGTAAGGTTTATGGTATCGTGATTGTGATTCTTGTGGTATGTTCATGTTGACCTCTGTTGGGTTTACCCTAAGTGTGGGATGATATGTCGATTAGTGATGTTGTTGAGGGTGTGATATCCTTATCTTTTCTTCATTTGCCTATTCAAACCTAAGAAAGATAGTTCTTAATAGCTTGGTTCATGTTTGGAGTCTTGTGTGAAAAATGAGTTTCCATATGGTCTCCTTCTGCAATGAATGTTTTTGTTGAATTCTTGTTAAAGGAGAAAATGAGTCCTCACAAAGGGAAATTTATTTTCCTCATGTTCATATGCATCTACAATGTATTTCCTAAATGTTACATGAGTTGATTTGTTTAACATGCATAATGTCTTATTGCAATGTAGCATATTTAGCTTTATGAGAAACATGGTTAAATGTGCCTTATTGAGAATGTTGCATAAATTGTGCGCTTATGATAAAATTTCATATTGTTCCCTTACTGTTTATATGAGAATGATTTGAATTGGAGAATAAAGTTCCTCCAAAGAAATGAGAAATGGTAAACAAGATGCATAAGGAGTTGTAGTGTGTTCCCACTTTCTTGAATTGCATGAAGATGAAGAAGATTTTTGTGTGGAGTTGACGTTCCTCCTAAATATGTGAATGGTATATGATATGGAATGAATTATTGTGAGCTGCCAGACTTAAGTCATTACCTCATATTTGTTATATGTTTCATTTGAAGACAAATTTTTTCAAGAGGGGGATAATATAAGGGCCGTCAAATTGAATTAAGATTAACTAGAACTTCACGTGAGTTTCTTGAGTTAATAGTTTTCTAAGTTAATGAGGAATATCTTAAAAGGGATGCTTTGACTAGTTTTGAGGTAAAACGTCAATAAATGATCAAGACATTCGAAGACTAATCTTTTGAGTTAATGTGTTCTAATGTGGTGTGTTGATGTTTGGTTAATGGTTGGTCTTGTCCCAACTAGTGGTTCAGGTGTAGAGGGGTTAGATGATAAAATAAGACTCCCCAAGAACCATCGTAAAGGTCCATGAGGAGGATCCTAAGTCAAAACCTCGATATATCAATGAAAAATAGCCAAGCTGCCCGGGCAGCATGACTCACGACCTCGAACCATGACCCGTAAAACAAACAACCGATCGTGAGTATTGGACATGAACTAGTAGTGTTAAGTCCTTGACCCTAATTCCAAAACCACGGACCCAAATGAGTGGGTGCGGACCAGACCACGGTTCGTGGTTTGGTGGGCGTCGAATGAACCTACAGTTTCTGCACTCTTTAGGCTAAGGAAAGGCTGGTTTGGTAAATTCTACCATTTGCTAAATAAATATGGGGACGGTTATTTTATATAATTTAAGGTATTTTAAGTTATTTTAAACACTAAAATCAAGAATTAGAATTCAATATTCACTTTTCCCTACACCAAAACACTTCCCTCCCTTAACTTCACTCAAACACCCTTTGGAAACTCAAGGTGTAACACTCCGAAAGTCGATGAACTACACTACAGATTCACCTACTAAATAGTGACAAAGTTATAATTCTAGATCCATACTAATACAATAAATTTTATTTAGAAGTACTATAGCTTAAACGTCAAAGGAAAACCTTGACGTCCAGAAACTAGCGAAATTGAACTAGAAGACGTCCTTGTGGTTTTAAGGATTGTCGCATGAAGTCTGAAAACTGTAAAAAATAAGTAAAATAATGTTTATAGGTCAAAATTTCTACTCACGACTACCAAAGGACAAACCAAAGGGTCCTTGAGGAGGACCCAAACATTTGCAAGAGGCTACAAAAGGAGCCTGCGACTAGCAAAGATTTGAAGGAAATGCCGCATCGTTCCCTCTTCACTTATCGGGAAAAATTTTTCTCGCAGCGCGGGGCCTTCACAGGGATCACTACCTCAACTTGGATTTTAGAAAAAGATCTGAAGGTGCCCCAGCGACGTGCAATTACTTCCCAAATTCGATCATGTTGTATTAAGTGACTTTCACTTCACAAAAGGACCCAGTTAAGTGAGGGGTATTTTTGGTAATTTAGGGGGTGATTATATATTTATTTAGAGTAAGTTTTAAGTTGTTATTACCCACCCAAATCGATTCCCCAAATAACTCTCAGTTCTCTCTAAATTCTGTTTCTACTAAACCTCCATTGAAGAGAATTGGAAGCTTGGAGAAGAAGAGCAAGTTCTCAACTTTACTTCTAAAATTAGTGTATCTAGTCTTCGTTAAAGTATTTATTCTTCACCCTTGTAAATATTTTCCCCAAAAGGTATCGTCAAGTTGATTTCTAAATCACCCAATTATAAGGGTTTTCTATTCAAATGGGTTTTCTTCTAAACATGTAACTGATGATTAACTATGACGAATTGTTATTATCTATGTCTAATTGAGTATATATTATTGATTAATAAGTGCTTATAAACATGATATTTTATGATCCATGTCCTTCCCTTAATTTCCACAGGTCTTGGATCTCGCTTATGAATTAATTAGAAATAATGAATGCATTTATTGTTAGACTTGCGTTAAACATTCTACTCCATTCATGGACTGCCTATTTTCATGTAATATTTGGATTGGATCTACTTCTTGGATGGATTCGTAGACAAATCCTTTTCCCTAACCCGAATAATGAATTGGACTAGTATATGAATAGGGTTGATGGAAAGGATTATGTCATTGTTTAATTCACTATATTATGATCATGATGATTGGATGATTGGATAATTGTTATGAATTTAGGGTACGATCTTCAAGAAGGTTTTGGAGGCTAATCTGTAGAGTCAACAAGTCATACACCTAGTCTGTCCAGTCTGTGTATCTCTTTCACCAACTCATTCTTCTTATCCTTAACATGGGCTGTACTCCCAATGCTTATCTTGCTCAAAGGATCAGCCATAACATTAGCCTTACCAGGATAGTAGTGCACAGTGATGTCATTATCCTTCAATAGCTCCAACCATCTCCACTGACGTAGATTCAACTCCCTTTGTGTGAACACGTACTGGAGACACTTGTGGTTTGTGAACACATCCACATGCACTTCATACAAGTAATGACTCTACAATTTAAGTGCAAACGCCACAGCTACCTACTCTAGCTCATGAGTGGGATAATTCTTCTCATGAACCTTGATCTGTATGAAAGCATATGCTTTTACTTTACTAGCCTACATAAGAAAAGAACGTACACCAACCCTAGATGCATCACAGTAAAAAGTGTAATTGTCACCACACATAGGCAAAGTAAGCACTGGGGCTTAAGTGAGTCTTTCCTTGAGATCCTGGAAACTTTTCTCACAAGTCTCTGTCCATTCAAACTTGGCTCTCTTCTTCGTCAAAGATGTAAGTGGGGTAGCAATGGAAGAAAATACCTCCACAAAACATGTGGTAGAAACTAGCCAATCCCAGAAAGCTACGGATATTAGTGGGAGTAAGAGGATTTTGCAAGTTCTTAGCAGCCTCAGTCATCCTGGGGTCCACCTCTAAACCCTGATCGAACACAACATGACCCAGGAAGGTCACTTCTTTCATCCAAAATTCAGACTTAATTTGGCATTTAACTGCTGTTGTCTAATAACCTGCAAGGCTTGTCTCAAACGCTGTCCATTCTCTTCCTTAGTCTTACAGTAGTTGAGAATGTCATCAATGAATAATATGAAGAAAGATTATAGGTGTTCACGGAAGACACCGTTCATGATATCCAAATGCAGCAGGTGCATTCATTAGACCAAATGACATGACAAGGAACTCATAGTGACCATAGCGGGTACGAAAGGCTGTCTTTGGGATATCTACATCCCTAAATCTAAGCTGATGTAACCCCAAATGAAGATTAATCTTCGAAAAGAAACAAGACCCATAGAGTTGGTCAAACAAGTCATCTATTCTGGGAAGTGGATACTTGTTCTTGATAGTGACTTTGTTGAGCTATCGATAACCGATACACATCCTAAGACTTACATCTTTCTTCAATACAAACAACACTGGAGCCCCCCAAGAATATATGCTCAGCTGAATGAAACCCTTATTAGTGAGATCTTTTAACTGCAACTTCAACTCTTTGAGTTTTACTGGAGACATTCTATTAGGAGTAATTGAGATTGGTTTAGTATCAGGCTCTATATCGTTACCAAAGTCAACCTCTCGAAGGGGAGGGACTCCTAGAAAATCATCAGGAAACACATCTTGGAACTCAGAAACTACATGCACTGTTTCTATGGAAGGAATGTCATAACCAAATCATTAACACTCACAAGATGACATAATAACCCCTTGGACATCATATTTATTGGCCTTAGAATTGGAAATCAGAAGATGAGGACGACTCGAGCTATACACCCCCAAGACTAACTCCTCTTAATTAGAGAAGCAAAATCTAACAACCCTACTACGACAATCCATGAAGGCAAAACACTTATGAAGCCAGTCCATGCCAAGAATGATGTCAAAATCATGTATGGGTTATTCAACCAAGTCTGCACATATAACTATTGGGCAATCCTTGTATACTCTATCCGTTCTTACGTTTTCTCCTAAAGGCATACTAACCCCTATAGGATCATGCAGAACATCAGGTAATATTTCAAAAGTGAGGCAAGCACAGGAGTTACAAAGGAAAGCGTATACCCTGGATCAAGTAAAGTATAAATAAAAGTTGAGAATACTTGAAGCATACCCGTGACCACTTCGGCAGACTTCTCCTTCTCCTCCCTTCCTTGCAGAGCATAGAATCTATTCCTCATAGGAGGTTCTGTTGTTGCTGCAACCTGTGGGTTAGGCCTAGGCTGAGCATTACCTCCGGCCTGACCTCCGTTGTGTGGACAATATCTAACCATGTGCCAACTCTTACAACAACTGAAGCAGGCATTAGTGCCATGTATGCACTCTCCACTGTGAACACGGCCACACTTAGCACAATTCTTCTTAGGACGTTGCATCTCACCTCCATTGCCTTTCTTGGGCTCAGGTCTGCCTCTTCTAGGTTTAGTGCTCCTCAGAGGATTAGAGTTCCCAAAACTCTGTTGTCCCTTCTTGAACTTTTGATGCTCACGGACACAAAAGTTGTTTCTGTGGCCTCCACGGCTGGGACCTGCCTTATCTTGGGGCCTTGATCTCCTAGCATCATGAAAACTCCTCTTTGTGCGGCTGTCCTACACCTGCTGGGCACGCAACATCAATCTAGAAAGGTCCATATTATCATGGAGCATCGCGGACCGACACTCTTCCTCCAGGTCTCCATTAAATCCTGTGAGGAACCTTTTCATTTCATCCCTACTGTTCGAGTCCAGGGAGGTAGCTTACTTGGATAATTTAACAAACCTCAGTACTCTCCTCATTCTTGTTATTAAATAATAAGGAAAGTAATATACATGGATAGCTTAACAAAATTCAGGGAATACTCCCTCACTATCATGGATCCTTGTTTAAGATTGATGAACTCCTCAACCTTGGCTTCGCTCATCTCTTTGGGAAAGAACCTCTTGAGATATGTTTTCTTAAACAGCTCACAAGTGACAGGCACTCCACCTAAAATACGGCCATCTTGCCACATCTTGCACCAAGTCTATGCAACATCCTTGAGCTAACAGGAAGCCATCTTAGCCTTCTCAGTATCTGTGGCCCCTATTTCCACAAGAATCTTATGCACCTCATCCACAAATCCCCGAGGATCTTCTGATGTCTTAGAATCTATGAAAATAGAAGGTTTCATCCTCATAATGTCTCGTAGCCTATCAGCCATGCTGCGAACCGGTGGGTTCTCCCTTTGAACATTCGTCCGATCGACCTGGGAAGTCATAGCCTGGGCCTGCCTAGTAATAGCCTGTGCCATCTAGGCCAGAGATGCACTCACCACACGATCACTCAACCCAGTTGAGTTAACCACCATAGCCGCTCCTTCAGCTGCACCCTGGGGTGCATCCTGATTGCCCCCATCAACTGCTCCTCCTCTCCTCTGACCCATAGCTCTCTTAGTGTTGATTCTCTGAAACAACAAGGATTGATGTGGGACCACTGATAACACCAAGAACTCATACATTAGGAAAAGCATGATAGGATCTGAAGAAGGGGAATTTTCCAACACAACATGGAGTCTGTGATTTAGGATAGTGGTGAACTGCACTACCTTGACTTAGAAACTTCTCAATGTTGTTGATGTGTACCTAATATTCTTGAAATTTAACCTAGTTCTTGGACACCGACATTGTCACGACAAGAGTGTAGACCCCCAAAAACACCGGCGTCATTGACCTCTTAGAGGTCGCAAACAAGCCTACTTACGTCATTCTTACTTCAGTTTGGTTAATTATAGCAGAAAATTTGAAATGTTTTCTTTTGAAACATGATTATTAAACATTCCACTACATTCACAATTGTTAACCATCAACCATCTTAATATTAACAGATAATCAAATGACAGAAATAGTTCATAACTCTATTAACTATATAAACTGTTAAAATGGAAACAATACAAAGTCTAAACAAAACAGGAAAGAAACACTAGTGGAACATGCTCCACTAGCTCAAATCTTAAACTAAGGTAGAATATAGAAAAACAACATCCTCGAAAGCATATGGACCTACCATGTCCGGATGAATGCTGGATGTCGCGATATATTTTGCGTCAATCCTGTAGCACTAGCGTCCACCTGTGCCTGCACATGAAATAGTAGGATTGTATAGGGTTAGTACACACTTGGACTAAGTATGAGTACATGCAAGCACACACCAAGGACATGCATGAGAAAGAATAGATCTTTCCAAACAACATGATTATGAAAAGTCAAGTTAGTGTACTTGCAAAATCGGGATTTGGAAAGTTAGTGAACTTTCAAAATTTTTATTAGGAATGTCAGTGAGCTTTCCACATTTAGATTAGGAAAGTCAGTGAGCTTTCCTGATTTGGATTAGGAAAGTAATTCCATGATAATAGCATACATCATCATACTTTTCATATTGCACACACAACGTATAACATCATACACATAGCACATATCATATTGCATATAGCGTTTCATATCATTTATTAATATGCCATGAGACCTTGGAATCATGGACTCACTTTAAGACATCCCATAAATGAGGGCTCTACAGATGGGACCTCAACTAGGGAGTCTTCGTTAGCAAACACATTGTCTGCTACGTTCATTAATACGTACTCCATTTAATTTCATTCGTGAGCCAGTGTGACCACCAGCTTTACCTAGGATGTAGATTAAGACTTTCATCGTGTTTGTTGTGCAATGACAAAGAATGACCTAACGTCATTACTTGAGTCTAATTCACCTTTTTATTATCCTATCCGAACACCTTCAGTATCCTTTATTTCAATATGTGCATCATTTAAGGCTGACCTCATTCATTAATTTCTTGGGAACTTTAACTTTAACCAACATAAATCATGTGAGAATCAGGAAATGCAGTGTCTCCCCCCACAGAAAAGAGGTAGAATCACCGGCCAAAGTTACCCATAACATGCTAGCGTGCATGGGAATTTAAACCCGCCAGATCCCTATATTGGTTGTATAGGTTCGAAGTCAAGGAGATATAAGGAGACCCATACCTGGCAAGCCGGACAGTCTCATCTCATGAGAGTTACGTGAACCTTTACCCTTCTCGAAAAAAAGGCGTAAGCGCTTCTAGCTAGTCTATCGGTGCTCAGTATAAAGTTCTATTATATTCAACTCATACGTCATGGAATCTTGCTTCTAATATGAGGACAAAATAGCTCAATAGATGATTCTCATCTCATCATTAGTATTAAGTGTTTTAATGTCAATACTTTCATTAGAGTGTTTATTGTGACTGGTCTCTTCATTAACTTACACATTCATAGGTAAGTACGTCTTGGTAACATTTACTTAGGCTCATTTGAGATTATTCTCATCTTTTACATTAGCCTCATATCATGTTGTCACAACATTCATTATCATTAGCACATTTGCTCTTCATAATTACGTACCCCTTTTTTTTAAGTGAATGTTCATTTCATGATATGCTAATGCACTTGGCCATTTGTATTTTTCACACTCTTACTTAACCCATCTAAGGTTATAACATTTCATTACATACATCTTAGGTTCACTTCTTTTAAGCGTATGCTACAGTTATGAGTCTATACACACAAGCCATGAGGCTTCAATCATTTTTTGTTAAGTGACTCATATCTTCCTATGATTATGTAATACAAGACTTATGTATATTGTATATATGCAAAGATCTTGATTTAGATCTATGTAGGTGGCATTATTCTTGTATTTTTAATACACGTATGACTTATGTATGAATGAGAAAATTTGGGCAAGGAAACCCAAGTTCGAATCACTTGGATAACATTTACATTTTTCATTGATTTTATTTTTAATCTCCATGACATTGGGACTCTAGATCAAACACCAACATTAACATTTCATCTTTAGTTTTCCACATCGTTTTCCTTTTAATTTTGCCGAAGGGTTGCGGGTTAAAACCCCCACAACCCCTTTTTATATTTTATTAAAATACTATAGTCCCATTATGCCAAAATCAATAAGTTGTGGGATCAAACCCCCACAACCTCTTTTATTTTATTAATTATATGCGCTGGGAATTGGGAGATTGTGCGTTCGAACCCCCACATCTTGTATCAGGTTTTGGGTTCAAACCCCCACACCCTCCTTACTTTATTTTTTAATTAATGTTTGCTTAACTAGGCATTTTGGCACTGAGGTTGTGGGATCGAGTCCCCACAACTTCACTTTATTTTCTTACTTATTTCGCTCCTTTCCTTACAAGTCTTGAGGTACTGGGTTCCATTCCCACGCCTCACATCTTTTTTTTTCTTCAATTTTCTCTTTTCTCATTAGCAGCCTGAAGGCTGTGGGTTTGATTCCAACGCCTCCTATTTATTTAATTAATTAATTATTCTATCCTTTCTCTCCCAGTAGTCCAATTTTGAATCTCCCCAACCCCCTCTCTCATGTCTTCTTTTTGCGAAATACAGTAGCCACACGGGTGTGGTCCCAGGTTCGAATACTTGTGGTCTCACCCCTTTTAAATTTTATTAAATTTCCTGATTCCTTTATTAAACTTTAGTATTAATTAACATTGCATTGTTGCTGGAAATTTTGGTTATTTTTCAATTCATTTTTATCAACGTTCTTTCTTGAACTCCTGAGGAATTTCGAAGACCATTTAAACACATTTTTCGGCGCATCTTTCATAGTTTTGTTTGACTAAAAAACTTCTATTCAATCAGGCAGGATTCATTACCATGGACATCATATTGTATACACCTTTTCCAAATATAATACAAGGATTAAACAATCCATTTCACACCTCCAACAGTGAATAAGTTCACTGCCACATGTTGCACACACACATTATTTTTTTACATGATTCGGACATCATATTAAATATTCACATAATTCAAAAAAATGCATACTTAAACATAAAATTCACGAAAACACATTTCATCCCTACTTTGTACCTGCAAACATACCTAACCTTAATTCAATGGGAGCTAGGGACAGGGCCATGCAACGGGCAATAATTCTAGTTTTTGGAATGAATATCTTTAACATTAAGGGGTATCTTGGGAAAGGGACCAAGAGAGAAGAAACCTATACCTTAATTGATGTTCATAAGTTGAATTTTCTCCCCAAATCTTTCTCCAAAACCACGTCCAAATCACCCAAAGTTTCACCACCAACTCGACGCAAATCGCCCTTGCCTTAACGTTTTTTATTAGCTTGCTTTCTTAGATTTTTTCGTGAGTTCTTCAAGTGTGGAGAAACTTTGTTATATTTTCTGTTCTTCATGTTAATTAACAGAGAGAAAACAATAGAGTTTGAACATCAGGATGTGATAGGCGTGAGAGAGTTAAACATGTGAAGTTGTTTAGGCTTAGATAATGACTTAGTTAATTTAGGACTGTCCGTACTACTTAAAATCTGATTAAATTACTTATACTTGAAAGAAACATTTTTCCCTTAAAAAATCAGATTTTAAATAATAAATAAATCACCAATTTGTTTCTCTATTGTGGCTCGAACTCGTGTGACACCATTTTGGGAAAATGGGCCATTTCGGGTTGACAAAACCCAAACTGGTTCTTTAATTTAATTAATTAATTAATTAATTCCTTATGGTAATTACGATATTACCCTTGTCCTGAAAAAGACCATTTTACCCCTCTACTCTTAAAACATAAAATTTCCTCTTTTAAAGTTTGGTAAAGAATCCTTCGATAAAATCTTTGTTTTCGAGAGCCCTATATGGTTGGTTCCACCTTTCCAAGCTCAACTAACTCCTCAAGTTAGGTGTCTTTTTCGTCGTAAGGGTTCTGAGGTCTGGTTCGACGCGTATCAATCCGTGTGAACCTCATATAATCGCATGCATTCTTGAAACATTAAGCATTTCTTAACATATTTATTTTTAGGGTTTTTGCATTCACAATGATTCTTATGAGATGGGGACTCCAATTATAATTGGCATATAAAAGGTTCAATACATATCTCCTACATATATACCAAGGTTTCACGGTATTTTTAATGCTTTTTCCTTAAGTTTACTGTGTGTCCAAAAACCTTTTTGTATTGATTATTATGTAAGTTTCTCCTTATTTGCAGGAAATCTTTCCTTAGATAAAAGCAGAAGTTTTTGGACGAAGAACGGAGCTTCTGACGGTCTGTCGAGCTTGTGACAGTCCGTAGGTGGCATCGTAGTGAAGCTGCTGAAGGACAACGGGGAAGTCTGACCTAGTGTTGAAATGGAAGTCGATGACGGCCCGTCCTGCTGGTTCGTTTTGATGATCAAAGAGTAGTCCTAGTACCCAAATTCGAAAAAGTTTACGTATTATGGAATGGAGACCCTCGAAGCACCTTCGTGCTTGGAACGGTCCCTCATACCTTCCATTGAGGGTAATGAAGAAATCAGCATAAGAACTTGTGAAGTATGGAACAACAGAGGACATGACGAACCATCGTGACAGATTTTAAGTAATTAGAATCCTTCTTTTATTAGGTTTTTGTTTTTATTAATAGTTCTGAAAACCTCATTTTTGGGGTTAGACTTTTCGTTAGTAGAATTTTTGATAGGAGACTTTTTGATAGTTAAACTTTGGAATAATCTTTAGTTCTGTGGTTCAAGTATTGAAGTATTAATTTCAGTAATTGTTAGTCTTTTTCTGGAATTGATTGTTGGTGCTTTTTTTGATTAATGAAGTGAACTTCTGGAGTTAATTCTTTCTCATCAAAGTAAGTGCATGAATTCTTATATTAAATATATGAATAGTGTGATTATGACCATGGGTAACTAAACTCCATAACAAGGGTTGTGGGAACCATGGGTGAATAATGTGGTAAAACCTAACTGAAATAGCAATTCTAGAATAGTGTCTTACATGTATTGATAATTCTTTCATTTAGAAGTCTTTTTAACAGATGGCCAACGTAAGAACTCGTCATAACGCTACTTGCCGTACAAAGGAGGTAGATAATAGGAAAAGAATTATCAACATAGATTTAGTGTTTACTATCTAATAAGCTAGTGTCAATTGGTACGAGGTAATAACTTAGTCAAATATCGAATACAATGCTTAATATAATGTAAAGTTAAGGTTTAGTATAGCAACACACATAGCCGGACCAAGGTGCGGAGTGAAATTTTCTAGATGCCGGACCAAGGATTTAGAGATACAAAAGTTATCACTTTACATGCAAGATACGAGGAAAGAATTGTTACTGTTACAATTATCAAGTTAGGAACTTGTGGGTAACACTTAAGCCCTAGTTACTTTTATTTATTGATTAAGCTCCAAGATTTGAATCTATTAGTTGTTTACTTTAATCTAGTTAATTATTTTCATTAATTTATAAATAAAACCCTCTTTATTGTTTATTATTTTCTAAGGAAATAGTTAAATAAATAATATAAGTAATAGAATAAAGTTAAGTTTGAACTATTTTCCTCGTGGGATCGACCCCAACCTCATAAGTTGGGTTCTTTACATGATACGACCGCTTTACTTCTTATTTAAGAAGTAAGTTTGAGCGTATTAAATATTGGCGCCGCTGTCGGGGAAAGTAGGTTTTAGATTAACTTAAACTTATTACTAAAGTTTAGTCAATATTTTCTTAATTTTAATTTTCTATTTTTTTATTCTTGCAGAACTATTTTCCTTGTATGCCAAATACACGGAGAGGAAGAAAACCCTTATTTCCCTATGATCACGAATTAGAGCGTACACTTCGCAATATTAGTAGAAACTTTGGTATTAACGATGATGATCCAAACCAGAACATCCCAGCTATGTTGATGTTCATGGTCAATTTTTACTCGATGATCCTGGTGAAAATCAAAAAAGAGGACGAAATCCCGCTCCATGCCCTCAAGAATACTACAGAGGCTATGATAATGTTGCAGACTCTGATGGGCCAGTTGTCTTGCCCCCTCTACCTCAAGGCCACACCTTTGTGATAACTAGTAGTCTGATGTAAATGCTCACTACTAGACATTTTTTTTCAAGGCTACCTTCTAAGAACCCACATTCCAATGTAGCTAAGGTAAGGGCAGTGTGTAAAAGTTGTGTAGGGAGGCCTGATTTCGATTTGGATGTCATAGGGCTATCACTATTTCCTATCTCACTGACGGGAGAGGCTGCTATTTGGTTCAGTGAGCTCTCTTATAACTCAATTTTAACTTGGAACCAATTAAGGAACGTTTTCTTGGAACGTTACTACACAGTCTCCAAGAAACTAAATCATAAAGATAGAGTGAACAACTTTGTGGCACTACCAGGAGAGTCAGTTAGAAGTTCTTGGGATAAATTCACTTTATTTTTTAGAAGTGTCCCGAATCACCATATAGATGATGAGTCATTGAAGGAACACTTCTATTGAGAACATGATGATAATAATAAAGCGGTATTGGATACTATAGTGGGTGATTTATTGGGAGTGTCCTTATGCCGAGATTGCCAAAAGTTAGAGAAAATCTCCCAGAATATTAAAGCTTGGAGTACTAGGAAGCCAGATACTTGAACATATACCTACACAGTGCACTCCACTCATAACCCAGCCATAGATAAATGCAGGTAACTACTTATCTAAACCAGCACAACCAAATGATGAATGTTATTATGAGGAGGATTCCTATGCGGTAAATGAGAAGACAAGGGGTTTTTGACCGAGATCCTAAGGCTCAAATCAGGAGAATTGGAACCAAGGTCAAGGAAACCAAGGTCGGATCTATGGTAACTATAACTATGAGGTTCATTATGTCCGAGATTGAAAATACAACCGCGACAACAACTTCAACAGGGGTAACTATGTTAAAAGAAACGATAGGAATGGGTTGTATATTCCTTCTCAAAATCGTGAAGTTACTCCTAGGGATGGTGGAGGTAGTATGGCGCGAGTTGAGGATATGTTGCACAAAATGATGAGGAGGTTCGATGCTAGTGATGAGCACAATAAAGAGTTGAGGAGTTATTTAGCTGGTATTGGGCAGAAAGTCGATACACATGCAATATCGATTTAGCAGCTTGAGTTACAAATGGCCCAATTATCTGCGACTGTGAACACACGGCAACTGGGCACTCTTCCTAGCAACACTGTCCAAATCCAAAAAATGATGGACATTGTATGGCAATCACTACTTGCGGTGGTAAGCAAACCATTGACCCACCTATACTGTCTAATGAGTAAAAGATGATAAAAGATAATAATAAAGTGGAAGAGGTTGGTGGTGAAGTAGAAGATAACACTGGAAAATATGTTGATGTGACTAAAAAGATAACTCCCATGCCTAGACCGCCACTCCCATTTCCTCAAAGATTAGTGAAAAAGACCGAGGATGCTAAATGCCAGTGTTTATGACAATGTTGAAACAGCTTTCTATAAATGTCCCTTTGGTAGAAGCTTTAGAACAAATGCCCGGTTATGCCAAGTTTATGAAAGACATGGCTACAAAGAAAATATCGGTCACTTTTGAGGATGATGATAGAAAGCAGCATTGTAGTGTTATTGCTACAAGATCTCTGGTACAGAAGAATGAATATTGGGGTGCGTTCGCTATTCCTTGTACAATCAGGGTTATTACTTTTTGTGAAAGCATTATGTGATCTAGGGGCAAGCATAAATCTCATGCCCCTTTCAATTCACAAGATGTTGGGTTGGGGTGATCCGAATCCCACTGTGATGCGGCTACTAATGGCCGATCGAACATTAAAAAAGCATATAGAAATACTCCACGATGTTCTATTAAAAGTGGAGTCGTTCATATTTGTGGATGATTTTGTTATTCTTGATTGTGAAGTCGATTTTTAAGTGCCTATTATTCTTTGGAGGCAATTCCTTTCTACGGGTAGAGCCTTAGTTGATTTGGAAAAGGGGCAGATGAAATTTCAGTTGAACAATTAACAAGTTACCTTCAACGTTTGTAGGTCCATAAGGAAGAGTGGTGAGATCCAATCGGTATCTGCTATATCTTACAAAGTATGTGAGTCATCTGAGACACAAATAGAAGAACGTCTAGGTGTAGAAGAATTAGCGGCTGTGATAATGAATTTCGATAATGATTGCATTGAATAGTATGGGTCATTAGTCGCGGCTCTTGATCAAGGTGATGTTCGGTTTAAATTGAAGAAGTATGAGTTAGTCATGAAGAATTGCGAGTCTTCACCCGCGAAGCCATCTTTAAAGGAGGCTCCAAAGTTAGAACTAAAAGCTCTCCCACCTCATCTCAAAGGTATGAATTCTTAGGAATGGTGACACTTTGCCAATAATCATTGCATCAGATCAAAATGAACAACAAGTTGACAGTTTGGTGAAAGTGCTAAAATGTTTCAAAAGAGCTATTGAGTGGACTATTGCGGACATTATTGGGATCCCTCATGGTATTTGTTCTAATAAAATCAAACTTATTTCCGATCATAAGCCAACTATTGAGCACCGGAGACGCTAAAATCCACCAATGCAAAAGATTTTGAAGAAATAAATCATAAAATTGTTGGATTCCGAAGTAATCTATCCGATCGCCGATAGTAGTTGGGTATGCCCTGTTCAATGTGTACCTAAGAAAGGGGGAATTATTGTGGTTCCTAATGAGAAAAATAACTTGTTCCAACGAGAACGGTTAGTGGATTGAGGGTGTGTATGCATTACCATAAATTAAATGCATGGACCAAAAAGGACCATTTTCCTATGCCCTTCATGGATTAGATGTTAAATAGACTTGCCGGCAGAGGTTGGAACTGTTTTCTTGATGGATATTCGGGGTATACCAGATTTCTATTGCACCACAAGATCAAAAGAAAACCACCTTTACTTGTTCGCATGGGACCTTTGCGTTCAAAAGAATGCCATTTGGGTGTGCAATGGACCCACCACATTTCAGAGATGTATGATGTCGATATTCTCCGACAAGGTGGAAGATATTATTGATGGTTTTATGGATGACTTATCTGTGGTTGGTGAATCATTTGAGAGGTGTTTGAACAATTTATTTGAAGTCCTTAAGAGATGTGAAGACTGCAATTTAGTACTAAATTTGAAAAAATGCCACTTCATGCGAAAGAAAGTATTGTTTTGGGTCATAAAATTTCAGAAAAGGGCATAGAGATTGATCAAGATAAAGTCAAGGTAATAGAGAGACTTTCCCCACCTCTCTCTGTAAAAGGTGTGAGATGCTTTCTTGGGCATGTAGTTTTTTACTGGACATTCATAAAAGATTTTTCAAAATTTGTGTAAACCACTGGAGAAAGATTATAAATTTATTGTGATGAACCCTGTCTTAAAGCATTCGGCGAGCTAAAAGAAAAATTGATGTCTGCACCTACAATTATTTCTCCGTATTGGAACATTCCATTTGAGGTGATGTGCGATGCTAGTGGGGTTGCTCAGGGTGTGGTATTGGGTCAAAGAAGGAAAAAAACCTTCACCCCATTTACTATGGTAGTAAAGCCCCAAAGGAAGCCTAGAAGAACTACAAAGTGATTGAGCAAGAACTCTTTGACGTAGTCTTTGCTTTTGAAAAATTTCTCTCTTATTTGATCGGTACTAGAGTTATAGTGAATACTGACCATTCAGCATTGAGATATTTGATGGTAAAGAATGATGTGAAACCGAGGTTTATTGGTTGGGTATTACTGCTACAAGAATTTGACTTTGAAGAGATGGATAGAAAAAGGATTGAAAATAAAGTTTCCCATCACTCGTCCCTTCTATAAGATGAATCTATGAGAGAGTGAGGGGATAACACTGATATTGATTATACTTTCCCCGATGAGGATGTATTGGCTGCCTCACAAGACTTGATTCCATGGTTTGCTGATTTTGCGAACTATCTGGCTAGTGATGTTATTCTATCGGACTTGTCCTTTCATCCAAGAAAAAATTTCATGTACGATGTGAAGAAGTTCTTTTGGGATAAACCATATATATATAGGAATTGCGCCGACGGGCTTCTTCAGTGTTGTGTGTGAGAATGTGAGATGTTAAGTGTTTTAGTGGCATGCCATTCCTCACCCCTTGGTGGACATCATAGTGGTACCCTAGCCGCTCATAAGATATTACAATGTGGTTACTATTGGCCAACTCTTCATCAAGATTCTCATGAGTATTCTAAAGCATGTGATAGATGGCAAAGAGATGGAGGCATTTCAAGAAAGGAAGAGCTCCCTCTAAACCCCCTTCTTGTGATTGAGTTATTGAATGCTTGGGGTATTAACATTATGGGTCCTTTTGTGAGTTCTCGTGAAATAAAGTATATTTTAGTAGCGGTTGATTATGTTTCTAAATAGGTGGAAGATATCACTCGCAAACAATAAAGGGAAGAGTGTCACACTTTTCTTGATAAAGAATATATTCTCTCGATTCGGTACCCCAAGGGCAATTATTAATTATGGGGGATCCCACTTTTGCAACAAATTGTTCAAGGGATTATTGGAGAAATATGGGGTTCGCCATAATGTGGCCACTCCTTACCGTCTTCAAACTGGTGGGCAAGTTGAAGTGTCAAATAGGGAGATCAAATAGATATTGTAAAAAATAGTTAACGCTAGTAGAACGGATTGGTCAAGGAGGCTTGATGATGCTCCTTGATCCTACCAGACAGCGTATAACACTCCCTTAGGTATGTCCCCTTACCATCTTATATACGGGAAAGCATGTCATCTTCTGGTTGAATTAGATAAAGCCATGTAGGCTATGAAGAAGTTGAATTTTATTTGAACGAAGCTGCAGAACAACGGTTAACATGGTTTAATTAACTCGATGAATTTTTACTGAAAGTTTATGAAAGCTCAACCGTCTACAAAGAAAATATGATGAAGTACCATGACCTAAAAATTGAAAAACGAGAGTTTATGGTTGGGGATTTGGTGCTTTTATTCAATTCTAGTTTGGGCTTGTTTCCGGGCAAGCTAAAGTCCAAATGGATCGCCCTTACTTTGTTAGCTAACTATTCCCTCATGGAGAAGTTGAGTTGGAAACCAAGGAGGGTGTGCTTTTTAAGGTGAATGGATAGTGAATAAAAATATATTTCGGGCATGCTGAATTGGCGAATGAAGTGATCGAGGCATACCATCTTGATGAAGTCTGAGTAATCAAGTGTCTTCAGTCGTGCCGCGACATTACATTAGGCGCTGGTTGGGAGGCAACCCAATACTTATAGTTTTCTTTCTAGTAATTATAGCATTTTCTACTAATGGGTCTTAAATTTGAAGGTAGGACATCACCAAGAAATTCTTCAGAAAATCACTCCGCAACAGTCATTGACGGATAGATCGACGGACCGTCACACTTGGGATGGGCCGTCGCATGAATCCGTCGTTCCAGGTACATTTTTCAATTCTTTTCAAAATTAAGGCACACGCTACGGAACATATGATATTCCGTTGCATCTGCGATGGACCATCGTCGGGGACTCGTTGCGTCATTAACCAGCATACCTTACCCGACATGGCTGGAAAATTTTAAAATTTTCAACCTTTATAACCCCACCCCTCTTTATTTCAACCATTTGTTTCCCTCTTTCTCCATTCCCTCCCTTTAAAATTTCAAAATTCCTACCTCTCCTCTCTTTCAACTGATCAATTCCCCAAATCCCCAATTCCGAAAATCTTTTTTCTACTGGTCGAAGTCTGCTGTTGTTGTTCTGCTTTTGCTGACCAAGTGCTTCACTTATTTGTTTTTCTTCTCTTCTCAAGTATGAGTCTCTGATCTCTACCCATTTACATAGCATTTTTGTTTTTCAATTATTATTACCCTATTTCTTTTTTGTGGGTCCATTGTTTCATCTAATTTTGTTTGCCCTAGGTTTAGAATCCTCGAATTGCCTTGTTAAACTCGAGAAATTGGTGCTTTAGCATTGCGAGTTTGCTAGTTATTTGGGTTAGAAACATGTAGGTTAACACTAAGTATTCTGTTTGAATCATAGGGGATGATTGTGGCATCCTCAGTTCTATAACTGAATGTAAGAATGAGACCACGATGAAAGACCGTCGTTCCCACGACGGACCGTCATTGGGTTTGTTCCAACACTCCACTATTCGTCTTCTCTAACTGTCCACCAACGGACACATGCGATGGACCGTCGTCCCCACGACGGTCCATCCCACACAACCGTCATGGTTTTAAAAGACCCTTGTCCTTTGGTTCTCCAACTTTTTCTATGTGTCCTATAACGGACATCTAAGACAGACCGTCATTAACACGATGGTCGGTCCTTCACAACCGTCATTGTTGTCAGAAACCCTTCTCCTAAGGGTCTCCATTATTATTCAAGTGTCCTCTGACAAGCATCTACAACGGACGGTCATACCCTCGACGGTCCATCCTGCACAACCGTTTTGATTGCCAGAGACCCTATTCCTAAGGGTCTTCAATTTTTACTAAGTGTCCTCTGATGGACATCTAAGACGGACCGTCATTAACACGACTGTCCATTCTGGACAACCGTCATGGTTATTAGGGACCCTTGTCGTAAGGGTCTCTTATGTTTTTCCAAGTATCCTATGACGGATATTGACAATGGACCGTTATACCCTTGACGGTCCATCATGCACAACCATCATGACGGTCAGAGACCCCTCTCCTAAGGTTCTCCGTAATATTTCTAAGTGCCCCACGACGGACATCGATGACGGACCATCTTTATCACGACGGTCCGTCCTGCTTATCCGTCATCACTATCAAAGACTTTCCTTCAAGGGTCTCCACATAAACAAAGTTGAAGTAAGACATCACGGACCCCATGAATGTGCGTCATACTCACCACGAGTCATCACCTGGTCCATCGTGTTTCACTATTACTATAGTGATGTCATTGCAAATTTTCTTTTATGTTTATTTTATATCATTTTTGCTTTCCTTATTTGCTCCTTCCAGTACTAATAATGATTCCTTACATGTACTAACTCTAATGGCACCGAAACAAGATCGAGTTTACGCACGTGGGCGTTCAAAGTCTGTCGCCCTATCTTCCCAACTGTTTATACGCTCTGATGATGAGCATGATCTCGAGTACGTTCCCCAGGCACCGCCACTCTAGCATGAGCTTCACATGCAACCAGAGCTACACCCAAAAAGGTGGCGTCTGGCGTAGTCAATGCCTCCCAGTCTGATGAGGAGCGCACACTGACCGGCACGCCTTCTGGGTCAGATACACATGAAGAAAGAGCGTCTTGTTCCTTAGGAGTTTCGTGGTCAAAGGAAGCCTCCGGGTCTGCAGAAGTCCTTGCACCCACCACAACTGCACACTCTTCCTCGTCATATAAGGATGACAGTCGTGATTCCACTCTAGTCTCACAAATGGGTGCTCTCACCCCGATTGCCGACCAGCCCAACCGGTGGTGTGTCGATGGGAAATACCAAGTATATTTTCAAATGCGAAGTTTCTAAATGATAAAGGCGTCATGACATGGACCCTCACACTGGAGAGGCGGGTCATTACGGAAAGTCTCCCCACCATGACAGATATCCACAATCTCTTCACCAGACACCTGCTATAGTGGAGAGCTCGTTCTTTGGGCCGCTACGGTGAGGAGTTGGTTCGAGAGTTTTACGCCTCTTATGTGGCTACTCTCCAATCACAGATCGATAGGCGGGCTTCCCCCGCCAAACAGGACCCACTTGAGCACGTTAGAGTACGCGACATCAAGATTTACATCTCGCAACGAGCCAACTTCCAGTATCTGTACTGCAAGGATTTTTATGCAAATATGACCCCACTTACTGTCGAGTTCTACTACCGATGAAAAATTGTTAAAGATGGCCAATTCTTGCATGAGCCATCGCCGAGAGAGACCACCAAGAGGTGGATGGACATGCACTTATCTATTGGTGGAGAGGGTGCCGACTGGGTAACAGATCCGAAAGCCCATCTGGAAGACTAACTTGACCTTCACGGCTCAGTTTCAATGGTTGATTGGTAGCCACTGTCTTTCCCCTACGTCTGCTGATAATATAGTTACATGGGATTGACAATTCTGATGGCGGCGATGATATCCGTGTTTGAGGTGGACTTAGCTTGGCTTCTACAAGAGGTCATGCACGAAAGATCTTTGAAGGTCACCACTATTTACCCTTTTTAATGCATGATATTGTCCTTATGCAAGTCCACAGGTTTGCCCATCTGGCACATTAATCTTCTCAAGACTCCGTTGGGCAATGTTGATATCGGCCTCATAAGGGATGAAGCAAAAGATTTGGCTCCACGAAGAGGGCCCCATCAAGAGTTATCTCCACTTGGTGAAAATATGGCTAATACGGTAGCACATGCTAAGGTCCAGACACTAGAGGCTCAGATGTCCACACTTCTGCATAACATCTTTCCTTAGATGCAGAGGTCTATTGCTGAGTTGGAGGAGCGTAAGATGGCCCAGATCTCAGAGCAGAAGATTGCTGAGGTTCATCATCGCTTACACACTTTTGAGTTGCGGGTGCTAGACCGTCCAGCCCCTCATGTGTTCGTGCCGACATTTCAGGCTGCGGTTGAGAGTCTGCGTGCAGATATTGATATGATCCTCGAGGCTAGGGAACCCCAGTCTGAGGCCCCTTCTGCAGAGACTACTGAGGACGCAGTGCTGCCAACTTTATTCGCCAATTCTGAGATATCACCACCTCCTGCTAGAGAGAATGCATAGAGGCGTAGGGGTCGAGAGGAGGATAAGTCTAGAGCATGGAAGAAGGAGCGTCGTGAGAGGGAGGCTACGAGGAGAGCCTCATATGATTATGAAGAGGCGAATCAGATCAGAGTTGTAGAGTCACCTGCTGGGGCATCTAGCTCAAGAGATACGGAGACAACGGGAGACACTACTGATAGTGCTTATGCTAATGAGGACACTATTGAGGGTGTCCAGACTACATAGGTAGTTGGTTCCGGGGAACCGAACCCACCAGCTTGCTGATCGCTAGTGCTTTTCGCCCTAGCATTGCTTCACCTACCACTCTCGTATTTCATTTTTTTTATCCATTGGGTACAATTGCATATATTTTTGTTTGGGGTAGGGTAAATGGAAAGTGAGTGCTACGGTGAAGTCTGAGTAGCCAAATTCACGATCCTTTTTTGGGGTATTCTTGCATGTGTTCTTTTTCCCTAAGAGACTGATTATTTTTATTGTTGAATCGGCATGTCTATATCTTATGTACATAGTATAACTCTAAAGCATGATGTCTAAAACATAAATGATATGCTGATGTTATGAAAATGATGCATGGCTAGGCACCGTAATTTATAAACGTGTGGTTCTAAGCATGACATAGTGATACACCACTGCATGACCCTAAGTCAATGACTCGAACTAAATGTCTGATAATCTGGTAGAGTAATGAGATGTCAAGTAAGTGTTATGAAGATGGTCGATGAAATATTTTGTTATTTAAATGAAGTAATTCATATATTTATTCCAATTTATTGATTTCCAATCATGTAATTAGTCGTATCTTAGTGATATACCCTTATAGATGATATTTGTTGTAAATTTTTATTGACATCTTACCAGATGTACTTTACACGTGTATTCCACGTTAAACTGTTTAGATTTCATATGAACATGTTCAGAGAAATCAAAATTATACATATATTCTATTTATGAAATCACATATATAATCACTTATTTTTCATCGAGATAACAAATATGTAATTCATGTTATTGTAAATGATTTTCGATTTATTCAATCAAGCATGATTCATCTTAGAAAAAATAACCACACCTCTTAGCACATATCTTGGGGCGGTGTCGTAATATGAAAATTATTGGTCAAAAGTCAATACAAGAAGAGATCAAAGATTAAAATCAATAATGTAATAACTATGATATTTTTCAATATTATAATTAAAGAATGTAAAATAGTGTTAATAACATTTGCATTAATTTGTAATTATTAAGAGAAGTTAAAATTTTATACATAAATAATTGATGTAAAATAGATGTACTTTTAATAATTTTTATATGTACATATCTAAATAAGCCTTATAATTAGTGTTATTAATTTCTCTTATAGTTATTAGATTTTAGTTTAGTGTAGGGACAAAATGAAAATGTTTATTCCATACTACGTAATATAAAATTTATTTTGTAATTGATAATTTTTTAAATGATTCATCTATAGTAACATATATTCACCCAAGAGAAGTTTAATAATTTTTTAAATAAGATATTCAAAAGCATATCTTAACACCAGAGGAGAAATTGTTAACAAAAACAAATGAGTTTAGACTACATCCTGTTATATTCATAAATTGGAACATTATATTCTAATTTATATGTTATGAAAACAATAATTTTAATATCATCAAAATTATTTTTCTCAAGAACTCGAGGTGATGGAATTTACCGTTTTAGGATAGAACGATTTACTTCTTCAGATTAGTGGGACCTCATATTCAAAAAAACGTTTAACTCATTAAACATAATAAATTGCACGAAATTTATTAAAATGCAAGAAGAAGAGTAGTAGATTAAAAAAATTGTGGTTAAAAATGTCAGGAAGCCCTCTATTTATAGTCGACAATAAGTAGTATGAAAAGGTGTTTTTTGTGTCTTATTTTATAAGTTATGACCTTATTGAGAAGTCACCACTATATTGAAAGGACATAAAATATTGAAAAATTCAACTCTTTGGAAAAGTCACAATTCACCGAAAAATCACAACCCTTTGAACAAAAATCACAACTTTTTTGAAAAGTCACAACTAATAATGTATGTAACCTTTCCTAGAAATCATAAAACTTTGGAAATGTCACCACTTACTGAAAAAGTCACAGCTCTTTAGAAAAGTCACAACTTATTGAAAAATCACTAACGCTTTAAAAAAGTTACTACCTATTTTAATTAATCGATGGGAAAACATTAAAAAGGATCTGCTTTTGTCTTTTACCCCTATGAAAACCCTAACGATTTTTTTGACTAATTAAAGACTCAAAACAATAATATTTTTATCCATTAATTCACCATCCCCTTCTTTCTCAAACTGTAAGGAAAAACCCTTAGAAAAAATCAAAGAAAAAGACTTCATTAAAAATGTTTTCTATCTTTTTCATGATTCTTCTTAAAGGTAATTCATTCTCAAAAATTTCAATCTTTAGAAATCAAATTATATGAATCACTAATGAATAAAATATTTCTTGACCATAGAAATTTCAAGAAACTAATTCAGGATCTCTCAAAAAAGGTTTCTTGATTTATCTCCTTCATTCTTGCATTTCGAGGCTTCTAATAAAGTTTTTCATCAAGGAAATCAACTAGTGTCTGAGGCTTTATAATGATGTTTTCAAACCTAGGATAATGTAATAAAATTGATTTAGATTTATTAGAGCCAAAACATCAAGGGCGACCATGACGTCTAGAATCTAGAGATTTTGAACTAGTAGACATCCTTATGTCTTGTGAAGGTTTCTCAGTACCGTATGAAGTTCAAAACATGTAAAAATACTTTAAATAGGTGAAATAATGTTTATAGGGTCAAAATGTCTAGTACCAACCCCCCAAGAACCACTAAGGCCTCTTGAGGTCCGAAATGTTGGCAAGAAGGTTGCCAAAGCAGCCTGCATTACCACCTATATATGAGGGTGCTTTCCGGTTGCACAGCCCACACTCAAATTGGAAATTTTGCCCTGCGACGGGGGGGCATTCAAAAACGTCTCTTCCTCAAATTGTATTGCAGAAAAAGGATTCGGAGGTTCCCCCTGCGGACGTACAACCATGCCCCGAATTTGATCGCTTGTTTTTAAGTAAAGTTGACTTCAAAAAAAGAGCCAAGTAAGTGAGAGGTATTTTGGATAATTTAGGGTATGGCTATGTTTTTATTTTAGTCCAGTCTTATGTCAGCATTACCTACCCAAATCCAACTCAAAACTGAAACCAAAATTTCTCTCACTTCTCTCTAGTTTCTCTCACTACTCCATAGATCCTAAAAAAGGGTAGATTTATTTTTACCGAACACCACCCTGGGCAGTCCTGCAAACGTCTGCAACACTCATCCGATCTTACTCACAAAGATTAGAATAAGTATAGAAATACTTAAGCAGCAAAGTTAAAAAGCAAAAAGAATGTACAGGATCTCGTCCCAAAAATTATTAATTTTATAATTAATACAAAGGGAAGGCTTCACGAATTTATCTAAGTCCAGAATCAACCTCTATATCCTTAAAAGAAATTTCCACCTTAATATAATTGTTGCACATGGTAGTTACAAGCTGCAGTTACAAATCACACCTGTCCGACACTTGTCATCTCGGGATTCAAACTAAAGTTTCCAAATGCTATATTTCTAACATGTAGAATCTAATTCAACTTACATCCCTATCCACACGAAATATTAATATTCTAACACTCAGAATATTGCAGGCTACATTCCGAATCATAGAATATTTTAGCATGCTTCAAACACTTAGAATATATTTAACTGCTCTCCAACACTTATTTTTATTTCAGCAATTCACGTGAAATTCCTCGGTGTTTTCCATCGTCAATTCATCATAGCGCCTTGTCAATCCAACATGTTGTCTTGCTGATGACTCCAACCCGCACGTAAGCCTCACACGTTCAAGTTGCTTTGCCAACATCGAAGCGCCTTGAACCCGTGTTGCACTGTTTTGCCCCCATTCATGTCATGACCAATGCCCAAGTCCTTTACATGTCTGCACGGACTTAGATCAAGTAATTTACGGGTCTAATAGACCACCCGCACCACTTGAACTCAATGTCCTCATTGATACTGTTTTATGATAGTCATCAATTTGAGCATCAACCCGCCATAAGTCATTTTCCTTCTCCCAAATCTCATCAACTGTACTCTTGCTTTTCCAATGAACCAAGAACTCTGTCTTAATATTCTTCTTACTTCTACCCAAAACCCTGTGATCAAAGATCTTCTCAATTTCTACATCATACTGTGTATGTACTGATAGAGGAGCCCTTTTTTACCTGTTTCTATCCGGATCATTTGCATCTGCAAAGAAACATTTCAAGAAACTCACATGGAAAGTGGGATGAATTTTTAATCATTCTAGCAGCTTTAATGTATAAGCAACTTCGCTCACTCGTTTCACCACTTTGAATAGACCATAATATTAGGAATCAAACCCCAATGTCTTTTCTTACTTACAATCTGTTTCTAGATTTGTGGAGTAAGTTTCAGTAACACTTTGTAATCCACATTGAACTCAACTGAGCGATGATGTTGATCAGCGTACTTTTCATGCGCCGCTGAGCCTTGCACAAGCTATCCTGTAATTCAGATAACATTTCAAGTTTTTCCCTTGCAATCCAATATGTTGCTGGACACTTCCGTTATTTTTAGATGTGGCAACAACTAGTGGTGTGATTGGTTGTTTTCCTACAATAATTTCAAAAGGTCTCATTTCTGCTACAGGCAACTTGCGCAGATTATAGCAGAACGATGCAGTGTCTAACAATGCCACCCATTTTCGTTGACTTGTTGTCACATGGTGCCTCAAGTAGTCTTCCAACAAGTGATTAATGTTTTCCGTCTGCACATCTGTTATTGGATGATTCGCAGTAGAAAATTTCAACTCACGTTCCATCATATTGAACAAAGCTGTCCAAAACCTGCCAGTGAACCTTGTATCTCTATCACTCACGATTTAGCCGAAACACTAAAATACTTAACCACATATTTGTAGAACAAATCAGAAACAATTTCATATGAACATAGTTCATGTGCAGCAATAAAAACAGAATATTTCGAAAACCTATCAACTGCCACCACGATAGATATTTTGCCATGTACCTTAGGGAATCCAAAAATGAAATCCATTCTTACCGATAGCCATGTCCTTTCACGAACAGGCAAAGGTTGCATCAAACCAGTTTCCTTCTTACATACAGTCTTGTCAACTTGACAAACATGACAAGTCTTCACGTATGCCTCTATATCGTCTTCCATTTTGGCCAAAAAAAATACAAGACAATAAAGCTAGCATCCTTTCAACACTTGGATGTCCAGCCCAAGAAAAATCATGTGCCTCTTTTATTAAGTCTTTGCGCAATCCAACTTGATTTGGTACAGCGATCGCCCCCCCCCCCCCCCTTTAAAATAGAGCAGATCGTCCTCGATCCAATAGCGTCTCAATGTGCCTTCTTGCACTTGACCCATCCATTTAACATACAATGAATCATTTGCGGCATACATTCTGATTCTATCAAAGAAATCGGTTTTGAGTTTTGACATTGAATATACTACAACAAATACTTCTTTTCTACTCAGCGCATAAGCAAGCTGGTTGTGTTTTCCTAGCTTATGTTCCCACATGAAATCATATTCTGCTAGAAATTCTTGCCACCTTTATTGTTTAGGACTAAACTTTTTCGTTGTCTTGAAAAATGTATTTTCTACATTATCAGTTCTTACTACAAATCGAGTGCCTAGGCAATAAACTCTCCTAACCTTTAGACAGTATACCACGGAAACCATCTTTTTTTATGTGTTGATTATATCTATTCAACAATATTCAATTTCCTAATTTCAAAGCCCACAAGATGACCTTCCTGCACTAATACGCCACCAATTGCTTCGTCTGACACATCATTGTTTACTTCAAATGGTAACTCAAAAATCACGGAATTTGAGTATTGGTTCAGATGCAATAGCTTCCTTCAAATTCTAAAATACTTCATCACATCGTTCCAACCAAACCCATTTTGATTCTTTCTTCAACAAGTCTTTCAAAGCCGCTACCCTTTTTGACTAACCGACAATGAATTTTGTGTAATAGTTAGCCAACCCAAAAAATGACCTCAAATTTTTCACATGACGAGGTGCCTGCCAATCAATAATGGCTTGGACTTTCTTAGGATCCATTAGAACCTTGTTTTTACTAATAAGATGCCCCAAAAATTTCATGTCTTGTTGAGAAAACTCACACTTTCTATCTTAACATAAAGTGTGTATTTTCTCAACTGACACATAACCAAACTTAAGTGATTATTATGTTCTTCGAATGACAAACTATAAATTACAATATCATCCAGATAGACAACACCAAAATCATCAAGATAGTCAACCAATACATTATTCATTAAGTTGCAACATGTTGCAGGAGCATTAGTTAGCCTAAAAGGAATTACAAGGAATTCATATGAACCATATACAGTTACACATGTTATTTTTGGCTTATGATCTTCTGCTATCCTAACCTGCCAGTAGCCTTCCCTAAGATCATGTTTTTTGAACAAGCATTCTTTACCCAACCTTTCAATCAAATCCTGCACCAATTGAATCAGATATTTATTATGTATCGTTGCCTTTGCGCCATATAATCTACACATATTCACAACTTGCCATCCTGTTTCTTTTGAAAAAAAACAGGAGCATTATATGCAGCCTTAGATAGTTGATTAAATCCAACATCTAATAACTCGTTCAATTGTTTATGCAATTCAACAAATTCTTTATGATCCATACGATAAGGAGCCTGCGCAGGAGCAATCGTACCAGGCAGTTATTCAATTTTATGATCAATATCCTTCCTTGGTGGTAAAGTCTTTTATAATTTAGGCGGCATAACATCAGCATGCTGTTTTACAAATTCAGCAACACAATCAGGGCTTCAATCTTAACATCAAGTATTACTTCGACCAAGGCAGCAAATATAGTGTCATCATCCCTCTTCAGGCCTTTAAAGATTGACATAGAAAACAAGAATAATCTCATGTCTTTCTTCTTTGCAACTTGATTAACATTCCCAAATGGATGAACTCCTTTATGAAATCCAATATTCCATTAATTCATGACTATCACTCAATCTATGTGAGGAAACAAAACAAATTGGAATTTTCTAGAAAGTCAATCCCAAGTGTGATCTCAAATTCACCAAGAGGCATCACCAACATATTATGTTTTCCCACCCAATTTTCAGTCGACAAAGACACACCAAATCCATGCCCACAAAGGCATGTGCCTTAGCATTGATTGTTTTGACGTAGGAAGGGCTTTTAGACAACTTCAACGCTAATTTTGTACCAATTTTCACATCTACAACCGTATGAGTGGTTCCTGCATCAACCATTGCCATCACACGTTTTTCTTTAACTGTCATTTCTATATGAATTAGGGATGCATGAGGATTTGAAGTACCGGGCATTTCTCCAACATAAGTAACCAATGTAATATGGTTGAAGGATAATTCCAATGGATTTTCCATTATAGCCACAATTTCTTAATCTTCCTCGCTTAGATTCATATTTCCATCAAGCGAAGCGTTTACATTTTCCCAGTTTGTACAAGACTTGGCAAAATGAGGACCACCAAAAGTGCAACAGTCGTTCGAATTACCATATTTGTTCTTTGGTCTGTCTTTATCGTCCTTAATTTGTTCCTTTCCTTTGTTGTTTGTATAGTCCTTACGACTATCCTTTTTCCATTCCCCTTTCTTGTCACTCATTTTCTTAGTTTTTGAAGTAGAGGGAACATCCTTTAAAGGACGAGTCGTCCGGAAATCAACCAACGAATCTGCAGCAACAATTGCCCTAGGCAGATTTTTAAAATTCTGCCTCCGAACTTTATGTAACTTAACAATTGACCATCCTTGCATACCCAAAATGAAGTTATGTAACTTATCATCATAAGACATGTTTTGAATTTCTAACATCATAGAGGTAAAATTTTTGATGTTTTCCCTCAATGAACCTGTCTGCCTTAACCTTTTCAACTTGTCCCTTGCAAGCCAGGAGGCGTTCCTAGGAAGAAATTGATCGCACATTTCTTTCATTAACTTGTCCCACGTTTCAATTCTAGGAAGACCAGCACTTATATCATCTGCATTTCAAGTTCTCCACAAAATTTTAGCATCACCCGTCAAGTACATTGTGGTGCTGTTTAATTTGTCAGCGTCAGGCACCTTTGAAACAATAAAATACTGTTCTATGTCCCAAATGAAATTCTCCAGTTTTTAGCACTTCTTGCACCACTGAAGGATTTAGGTTCTTGAAGTTTAACCTTATATGATTCAACATGATTTGAACTCAACGTGTCCATAAACCGACACAGCACAACGATATTTGCACAAAAGTTTTCATTTTCCTTCTTAAGGCCTTCAAGTTGTTGTGTAGTTGTGTCAGGAAAATTCAAAATTTCAGTGATGTGTTCATCAACATTCTGTTAATATGCACCAATATAACCTTGAACTTTCTCAGTGTTAAATCTCAAATCAATGAATTGTGTCAACAGATCCACAAATGAAGGATCTCCAAGAGTATCATCTATAATCCAAACAAATGCTTCAATATTCGTTCAAGTTCCGACAGTGTTGCGTTTTTTACCATCGTTCAACCATGATTTGATACCAATGGGAAGAGGGTAGATTTATTTTTATCGAACACCACCCTAGGCAGTCTTGCAAACGTTTTCAACAGTCAGATTATCTTGCTCACACAGATTTGACTAAATATAGAAATACTTAAGCAGTAATGTTAATCAACGAACAGAATGTACCGGAACTAGTCCGAACATTTATTTATCTTATAATTAATATAAAAAGAAGTCTTGAAAAATTTATCTAAGGCCAGAATCACCCTCCATAGCCTCATATGAAATTTCAACCTTTCTAAAATTTCTGCACATGGTAGTTACATGCGGCAGTTACAAATGACACTTGTCCGACACTTGTCATCTCAGGATTCAAACTAAAGTTTCAAACTGCTATATTTCTAATAGATAGAATCTAATTCAACTTACATATTTATCCACACAAAATATTAATATTCTAACACTCAGAATATTTCAGGCTACATTCCGACACTTAAAATTTATCCAGCTTCCAACACTTAGAATATTTTAACTCCCCTCCCACGCTTAGTTTTATTTAGCAATTCACGTGAAATGCCTTTGTGTTTGACATTGTCAAGTCTTCATAGCCTTGACTTTTAAAGCAAACACGCTGCCTTGCTGATGACTCCAGCCCACACGTAAGCCTTGCATGTTAAAGTTGATTTGCCAACACCCAATCGTCTTGAACCTGTGTTGCACTGTTTTCCCCCATTCATGTCATGACCAATGCCCAAGTCCTTGACATGTCTGCACGTAGTTAGATCAAGTAGTTTACGGGTCTAACAGATTCCCATTAAAGAAAAAGATCAAGCTTTCTATAGGGATTAAAGATCAAGATTTCCTTCACCATTCTTCAAAGATTATCAATGTTAGGAGTCTATACACTCTTGGGACTCTTTTCCCCAAGAGGCTATTCAAAAATTTGATTTTAATGTTCTTCAAAAACCTTGTATTCATGAAATTTCGTCTGTCTACTTTCTAGATTGATTTGTTTAGTCATAATTCAATTATTATTGATGATTTATTTGTATTTATGTGTTTATTGATGTATACCCTAAGGATTTGATCTAAATCTCTACAAGGATCCATGAATCCAATTCTTCCACTAATCCTAACTTGTGATCTAGGTTGGTTGTAATTGACTAAGATATAATTGAATGTATTCTTGTTTATTTTACTCTATATAATCAATGGTGATGGAATTGTTGGGTAAGGATCATATAATTGAGTGTATGATCTTAGTTGAGATTCTTGGAAGTCATGGGTAAGACTCTCAAGATCATAAAATCTTTACTTCAATTGTGTTGGCTTTTTTTATTGATGTGGTTGTTTAATTAAAGAATAAATATGTGAGTATGATAGGAAGATGATGACATTATTATTATTATATCATGTTATGAATGTAATGAATTGTGAGATGATTATATGTATTTTATGAGAGATTGGATTTGATTCCTATATAGATATTATTACCATGATTATGATGTAATGTTCTCACTAAATGTTGGGTTGTAATGAAAGGAGTTTATCATTCTAGACCCTAAGATCTATGATAATGATATACAAGCGGTTAGTCTCCTATGACCTATGATATAAAAAATGTTAAGAAAAACTAAAAGATACTTCAAAAAGGAAATATATAGCTTAGCACCGAATGAACATGAAAATGAAAGGCGACCCTTAAAATGAGGAGGGTAGGTTCACCAAGTATCTCATGAAATGGAAACTACAGTGTGAATTAGCATAAACATGGTGTCTAGAAACAATCTCGTAGTTCCATAACTAGGTGCTCTATAAGAAAACCTTGCTAGTTGATCCACATACACATTATTACATTGCATTTATCCTACCTTGGGAAGTAGGATGTCCTCCTTTCAGTGTGAGGGGTTGACACTTAATTTCATGTTTAGCTTACATCATCTATTGTCGGTTATTGTTAAGTTTTGCGAGAGTAAAATGTATTAATGAAAGTAAATATATGCATAACAACTAGGATGCGGTCAAAGGTGAACTAGTGTAAGTAAGGGAATGGGACTTTACTTATTCATTGTACATATGGACCTTGAGGTGATTTAAAGGATAGTTTTCTTTATATACGTATGTTAGGAATGAAATGCATAATGTTGATTGTTGATCTCATAGTTTGTTTCATTCACTTGATATATATATTTTAATCAATGTTGTCTTAAATGAGATTATGAACACTTGTTTTGATGTTATATGATGTAAATACAATGTTTATTGTATCTTTGATAGTTTACTTAGATTATGTGGGGTTATAGGTCTTTACAAAGGCATTGCACTACTTGGCTTGAGTTGGGATTACGGTAATATCTTATAATGTCTTGATGAATATTGGTTATGTATTTACTATGATGTTGCTTATGAACTTATAATATTAAAATGTCTTAATATTGTTATGTTGTGAACTTGACTATATGATTGGAATGTGCATAAATAATTTTAATGTTGTTTAGCATGTTTTGAATAATGTCCTTTTAGCATGTTTCTTAATGGTTTACTTGCATATGTCTACATCCTTAGTATATGTGGTTTGTACGACCCTTATTCTCTGTATTTGTATGATAATGTAGGTTTGGGCTATTGAAGAGTTTGAAGGCTATTGTAAAGGAAGACTTGGATAGTTTCAAAGTTGTTTGTGAATCCTCATGTCCGAGGACAAAACCCAATATTCTAGTTCTAGCTATTTGACTATGTCTAATACAATGTTCATATCTTATCACTGAGACTTTTTTGTAAGTTTTATATGAGACATATTGTATTAGCGTTAGGTCTATATCCCAAGCATTGTATTTCTATATAGCTAGTTATTTTTTATATAATAGTAGACTACATTAATAAATAAGAAGTCTATCTAAACTCCATATGTAAAGTTTTAATTTTCTGTATTTTCTTATTGACCTATGAAATACGATGATTTATGCTAATGGTTAATCTGAGGTCTCAATGAGGAAGAAAATGCAAGTTACGACTAGGGTGTGCTCCCTGATCGTGGTAAAGTAAATATCACAACGTGAGCTTAAATAATCATAGGACTGATGTCTCACTAAACAACGCCTATGTAGAATATTTTTATAATTTTGAAGACTGTCATACTTATGAATGAGAGGCTATGTGGTGCTTAGGAAATTCTCACTTCTTTTGGTAATCTTAAGTCGTTCCTCAACAGTCTTAACTCTATGTGTCCTTTTCTTCTGACCTTTTTCTTGTGGTTATAGGCTATGACTACTAGAAGGGAAGCCGCAAGGAGAGTTGAAGAAGAGATTACTTATGTGGGAGTTCCTCCCTAAGACAACAAAGCTTCGGTCAATCCTCCAGCTATGACAGATGGAGAGATAAGGACAACTTTCATCAACTTCGCTCAAGCCATGACCACTCTAGCTCAACTCGTAGTAACCAAGATCAAGTTACGCGGCTCAACTAAATCGGGAAGTTTCACCCCATGTAAACCTAAACGCTAATACCATGGTTTCTCGCTTGAGGGACTTGTAAAGGATGAATCCTCCCATGTTATTTGGGTTTAAGGTGAACAAAGATCCTCAAGACATTCTTAGTGAGGTTATAAGATTTAGTATTTTGTGGGGGTGAGTTCAAATGAGAAGGTCGAACTAGTCGCCTATAAACTCAAGCATTTGGCCCAAACATTGTACACCTTATGGAGCGACAATAGGGCATTGAGACCAGGTCTAATAAGTTGGGAAGACTTTAGGAGGGCATTTATTGATGAATTTTTCAATAGAGAAAACAGAGAAAAAGTGGAAGAGTTCATCAACCTTCTTCAAGGATATGTCACTGTGCAAGAATACTCTTTGAAGTTCACTAAGTTGTCCAAATATGCCTCTTCTTTAGTGTCAAATCCAAGAGATGAAATGAGACGTTTTGTGATGGGTGTGTCTAATGAAATTGAAGAAAAGTGGCGTGCAATTATGATTAATTACAACATGGAAATTTCTCGTTTGGTGGTTCATGCTCATCAACTTGAGAACAGTAGGCTCAAGAGAAAGAATAGTAAGTTTAAGAAGGCAAGCCCCAGGATGGAGGTACTTCGAAGGGTAGGTTTGATATACAAGTCAACACAAACTTCAAGAAGATATTCTCCAACCAAGTTCCTTCTAATATTTCAAAGGTTCATAAGGATAGAGTATCTACCCTTAGGTCCCACGGAGGGAAAGGTGGTTGTTAACTAAGTGGGGTTGCAAAATTTACCAAATTTGGTAAGAAACATGTTTGTAAGTGATTAATAGGCATGGATAATCGTTTTGGTTATGGAAAGAATGTTCATATGGTTAGGGATTTTTCCATGGCCAAGAATAATGGAAAGGAGGGAAATCAATGATAAGAATGCTATTTAGTTCCGATTCTCCTAAGAAGAACCGCTTCTATGCTCTCAAGTCTATTGGTTATGAAGAGGGTTCTACCGATTTTTTTACCAGTATCTTGCAAGTATTTTAAATTATGTTTATGCATTGCTAGATCCTGGTACCAATTTATACTTTGTGACTCCTTTAGTGGCTATGAAGTTTTATGTATTCCTTGATGTCATAATTGAACCTTTAGTGGCTAAGGTCTAATAAATACACTGTCCATTTCATCATTTCTTTGATCATTCCATCATTTCATTGTTCAATTATACATTTCATTATTCATTTCAACATTTCATTGTTCATTTAATTATGTGCCAATGCACTTGGCAATCTAGTGTGTTTTACCTTCATACTTAACCATTCTTGGGTTACATCATTTCATTACATACATCTTAGGTTCACTTATTTTAAAACATATGCTAGACTTATGGGTCTATACATACAAGCCATAAGGATTTATTCATCTTTCGTTTAAGTGATTCAAATCTTCCTAAGATTATGAAGTACAAGACTTATGCATCTTGTATGTATGACAAGATCTCGATTTTTATCTAAGTAGGTAGAATTATTCTTGAATATTTAATTCACGTATGACTAATGTATGAATACTAAATTTTGTCAAGTGAACCCGGTTTAAAATCCCCTGGACAACACTTTACATTTTTCTTTTTATTTAATTCCAGTCCACGTGACATTGGTACCCCAGATCGAGCACCAACATCACTATTTCCTTTTTAGTTGTTTCCTTTGAAAATTCTCTCTCTTGGCTGAGGGTATGTGGGATCAATCCCCCATAGCCCCTTTTATTTTTTTTTTATCTATTTCTCATTGACTATATCGAGTTGACTATGAGGTTGTGAGATCAAACCCCCCCCCCACAAACTCTCTTTATTTTTATTTTTTTCTCCTCCGTAAATCTACCTAAGAGGTCTTGGTTATCGATTTCAGCGCCTCCCCCTTTATTTTTCTTTTATTCTCCTCCTTAATATATGTCTAAGAGCTCGTGGGTTCGATTCCCACAAGCCTCCCCTTTATTTTTCTTTTATTCACCTCCTTAATTTTCCTAAGAGGTCGTGGGTTCGATTACCACACGCCTCCCTCTTTAATTTTCTTTTATTCTCCTCCTTAATCTTCCTAAGAGGTTGTGGGTTCGATTCCCACAAGCCTCCTCGTAATTTTTCTTTTATTCACCTCCTTAATCTGCCTAAAACATCGTGGATTCGACTCCTACACGCCTCCCCCTTTAGTTTTCTTTTTTTCTCCTAGTTAATCTTCCTAAGAGATCGTGGGTTCGATTCCCACACGCCTCTCCCTTTATTTTTCTTTTATTCTCCTCCTTAAATCAGATTGAGAGGTGGTTGGTTCTAATCCCACTCTTCTCATTTCTTATTTTTTTTCTTTTAAGTTACATTTTCCAGCCAATACCATGGTTCGAATCCCCTTCACCACATTTCTTTTTACTTCTTTATTTTCCTGGTTTTTAACATGGTGAGGTCACAGGTTCAATCCTCCATGACCTCAGTTGTTTTAATTCATTTTTTTCAACATTTTGAACCCTCTTCGCTGACTGAAATTCATTCCTAGAAGATGGAAAATTTATTTTAATTTTTCATCAATCTTTCATCAAGTTATACCTTAGTTCTTAGGGAAATTTTGTAGTGCATTTAGAACATTTTAGGTTCGTTTTGATGGATTCATTTAGACAATAGATTATCCCACAAATCAGCCACATTCAACTCATATGAACATCATATTTACATGAACACATCTACATGAAATATAATGAACTATCATGCCAGTTCAAGTCCTAAACCATGAACAATACCCACAGCAACATACACATACACACGTAATTACATTTTCGGAAACGTAAACATAAGTCACATAATTCCAAACATACATATAAACAGATAATCATAACAAAAAAACTTTCATCCCTAGCATTCTACCAGCAAACATAAGAAACCTATAATTCAATGGGAGCTAGTGAGAGGGACATGCAACGGGGAACAATCGTAGTTTTTGGTATAGATTCTTCTGAAACTTAGGGTGTCTCTAGAGAAAGGGACCAAGAGGGAAGAAAAAACATACATTTTTTACCTTAAAATCATGACTTGCTACCAAAAAACATCACCCAATAACGCGTCTAAGACTCCTCATTAACAACTTCACTCGAATGACAACCTCCCTTAGCCTAGTGTGCGATTAACGTTTGATTTCTTGTGATTTCGTGTGAGTTATTCAAGGGTTATCAAATTGGTTTATTTTTTGCTTTTGTATATTATTTTTGTAGAGAAAAAACGTGAGAAAGCATAAGAGATATTCAGCATGAAAGTGGATAGATAAACGTGAGAGAGTGGGAGTTGTAGGAGGTTTAGGAGTCTAGTTTTAGGACTTAGTCACTAAGGTTTTGTTTATATGATAAAAATATTAATTTACTTTTTTTTTAAAAATAAGATAATGAATAATAATTATTAATTAATTATATTAAATCAATAGCTTAAATAAAAAATCACTTTAATTCATTACTTCCACCTAGGTTCGAACCCAGGTAGAGCAAGACTTCACTACAAGAGCCCAATTTCGGCCGTATCTCCCAAAAATACCGCTCCACCTTATTAATTAAATAATTTTTTTATTTAGGGTAATTACGATACAAACCTTAGCCTGTAAAAGTACCATTTCACCCCTAGCCCCTCCAAACCTAAGGATTTCCCTTTTTATGTCTGGTATAGATTCGTCTGAAACTTAGGCTGTCTCTTGAGAAAGGGACCAAGAGGGAAGAAAAAGGTGTCTCTTGAGAAAGGGACCAAGAGGGAAGAAAAAACATACATTTTTTACCTTAAAATCTTGACTTTCTATAAAAAAAACTTCACCCAATAACACGTCTAGGACTCCTCAGTATCAACTCCACTCGAATCACAACCTCTCTTAGCCTACTGTGCGATTAACGTTTGATTTCTTATGATTTCGTGTGAGTTATTCAAGGTTTATATACTTTCTTTATTTTTATGATTTTTTATATTATTTTTGTAGAGAAAAAACGTGTTAAAGAATAAGAGAGATTGAGCCTGAAAGTGAATAGATAAACGTGAGAGAGTGGGAGTTGTAGGAGGTTTAGGAATCTAGTTTTAGGACTTAGTCACTAAGGTTTTGTTTATATGATAAAAGTATTAATTTACTTTTTTTTGTATAAGATAATGAATAATAATTATTAATTAATTATATTAAATCAATAGCTCAAATAAAAAATCACTTTAATTCATTACTTCCACCTAGATTCGAACCCAGGTAGAGCAAGACTTCACTTCAAGAGCCCAATTTCGGCCGTATCTCCCAAAAATACCTCTCCACCTTATTAATTAAATAATTTTTTTTATATTTAGGGTAATTACGATACTAACCTTAGCCTATAAAAGTACCATTTTACCCCTAGCCCCTCCAAACCTAAGGATTTCCCTTTTTAAGTCTGGTATAGATTCGTCTGAAACATAGGGTGTCTCTAGAGAAAGGGACCAAGAGGGAAGAAAAAACATACATTTTTTACTTTAAAATCTTGACTTGCTATCCAAAAACTTCACCCAATAACGCGTCTAATACTCCTCATTATCAACTCCACTTGAATGACAACCTCCCTTAGCCTAGTGTGCGATTAACGTTTAATTTCTTGTGATTTCGTGTGAGTTTTTCAAGGGTTATCAAATTGGTTTATTTTTATGCTTTTGTATATTATTTTGGTAGAGAAAACACGTGAGAAACAATAAGACAGATTGAGCGTGAAAGTGGATAGACAAACGTGAGAGAGTGGGAGTTGTAGGAGGCTTAGGAGTCTAGTTCAAGGACTTAGTCACTAAGGTTTTGTTTATTTAATAAAAATATGAATTTTATTTTTTTTATATAAGATAATGACTAAAAATTATTAATTAATTATATTAAATCAATAGCTTAAATAAAAAAATCACTGTAATTCATTGCTTCCACCTAGGTTCGAACCTGGGTAAAGCAAGACTTCACTTCAAGACCCCAATTTCGGCCCTCTCTCCCAAAAATACCGCTCCACCTTATTAATTGAATAACTAATTTTATATTTAGGGTAATTAAGATACTAACCTTAGCCTGGAAAAATACCATTTTACCCCTAGCCCCTCGAAACCTAAGGATTTCCCTTTTTATGTCTGGTAAAGACTCCTTCAAGTAAATCTTTGTATTCAAGAGCCCTACATGGTTGGACCCAACCTTTCCAAGCTCGGCTAAAACCCTAAGTTAGTTGTCTTTGCTGTAGCGAGGTTGTGAGGTCTGGTTCTAAGCGCATCAACCCGTGTGAACCCTAGTCTAGTCATAGGCATTCTTGACACATTAAGCATTAATATCTTATCAATTTTTAGTGCTCTTACATTTTTTTTCTATTGAAGTATGAATATGTGAGTATGATCGCAATGTTATGAGATTATGATTATAATAGCATATTATGAATGTGATGAATTTTGAAATGATGATAGGTGTGTTTTATGAGGTATTAAATGGTATTCCTATATGCATCTTATTACGATGATTATGATGTAATGTTAGCACTAAATGTTGGGTTGAAAGGAAGTCCTGATTCTATACTCTTAGAGCGATGATCATGTATTACAAGGGGTTAGTCTCCTTAGACATATGATATAAACTAATGTTTAGAAAGACTATAAGATATTCTTAAAAAGGAATATGTAGCTTAGCACCGAGTGAACATGACAATAGGAGGTTTCCCTTCTTATAAGGAAGGTAGGTTCACCAAGTGTAAACAAAAATGAGAATAAGCATAAACAGGGTTTGTAGAAACAATCTCCTAGTTCGTTAACTATCTTCCCACATAGGAAAGCCTAGCTAGTCGATCCATGTAGACACTATTATGATGTATATGTCCTACTTTGTTAAGTTAGATGCCCTCCTTTTGTTGTAAGGGGTTGACACAGGATTTATGTTTAGCTCACATGGTCTATTGTCGGTTATGGAGAAGTTACCCAAAAATAAAGTGAATGAATGAATGTAAAGAGATGCATAAAAACTAGGATGACTTAAGAGGTTCACTAGTGTAGGTAAGGGTACGGTACTTTACCTATACATTGCATATGTGGACCTTGAGGGGATTCCTAGGATGGTATTATTTATATACATATGTTATGAATGAAATACATAATGTTGATTCTATAAAATGTTTGTCTCATATGATGTTGTTTCACTTGATATACATGTTGTGGTCTACATTGCCTTGAATGATATTAGGAACACTTGTTATTATGCATTATGATTTAAATGCAATTCTTATGTTCTCTTTGATAGTTGAGTTAGATTATGTGGGGTTATAGGGATGCATATAGGCACTGCAATTGTATGCTTGGATTGGGATTAAAGGTAAGGTGTTATAATGTCTTTATGAGAAGTTGCTTATGTCTTTACTATGATATTGCTCATGAACATATAATATGAAAATGTCTTATTGTTGTTATGTTGTGAACTTGACCATATTCTTGGAATGTGCATAAAGACTTTTAAATTGATTAAGCATGTTTTGAACAAAATGTCCTTTTTAGCATGATTTTTAATGATTTACTTGCATATGTCTTCATCCTTAGTACTTGTGGTTTGTATTAACCCTTATTCTCTCTATTTCTACAATAATGTAGGTTTGCTCCATTAAAGAATTTCAAGGCTATTTAAAGGAAGACTTGGATAGTTCCCAAGTTGTTGGTGAGTCCTCAAGTTCGAGGACGAAACCCACTATTCTAGTTCTACCTATTTATGAGGATGAAACCCACTATTATAGTTCTATCTATTTAACTATGTCTAAGAAATGGTTCATTTGTTGTCTTTGAGACTTTTATTCTATGTTCTATATGACACATATTGTAATAGTGTAAGGTCTATGTCCCAAACTTTGTATTTCTATAATAGATGGTTATGTGTGGGAAAATCGTTGACTATGTTGAAAAATAAGAAGTGTATGTAAACTTCATATGTAAAATTTTAATATTCCGTATTTTTTATTCACCTATGAAATGCGATGATGGATGGTAAGGGCTACTCTAAGGCCTTTAAAAGGACGAAGACGCTAGTTAAAACTAGGGGGTGCTCCCCGGTTGTGACAATTCTTCAAGAACCTTGTTCGTCCTGGTATGTAAGACTATTATTTTTTTGTACTAGTTTGTCCTCACTCCCTATATCTATTTTAAAATTAGGATAAAGAGTGATATAATGATTTTGATGTATTTGTTGTACTTAATTTAAAGTATTTAAAAAAAATGTGAAATCAATAAATATGATACATAAATTAGTAAGATACATTCATTATGATATATTCAAAACAAACCTTTATTAAATCACAAAAAAATCTTCAAATTAATAAATATTAATTTATCGATTAAATATTATTTATATAAAATAATAAAATTTCATGGTCCCACCTGTATTAATTTATTAAGGTTTTACTGTATCTAGGATTCTACCCCTACATTTGAGTATTCTTGAGATAAGTTTTATTCTATTTTTAAGTGACAGATCTTTTTGAAATTCTTTTGCTAGTTGTTGAATTAATAAATGTTATGCATGAAGATTCTCGAGTTGATCCGTTAATGTCTCTATTTCAGTATGAACCCTAGGAGTTGAGTATTTTTAGATAAGCAGGGTTGTTGAATTCGAAGTTTTGACTCCTGAGTACTGAGTTTCCAAATTGCTATTAAGATCCCTGAGTAGAGTCATTCATGTCCTTAATTCCAGATGAATCCTATGATTTGATTTATTAATATTGAGATATTTTTCCAAAGCTAACAATTGATTTTTAAACTGTGTTTTTAGAAAGTAAAGATGAGTTTCAAGAAAAGAATTTCTAAAAGTTATTATTATGACAATCGAGTATGCTATCACGGTATGAGACATATTCTATCTACATATACCATCAATATTTATGCAATATTACTTCCCAGCAATGATCATATTAAAATTTGATTTTGATATGTTTTTGAGAAAGAGTTTTCATGTATGAATTGAGCAAGAGTATATTGGGGATATGTATTCGTAGAGGTATCAAATTTTACAGTGTTAAAATAAAAATTGAGATTTATAATTGAGGTATGAATTTAAAAGATATTACAACAGCATTATCCTCCTTTAAGAGTGTAGTTTGAGCAATTATGTCAAACTAGACGAAGAGTATGTTTTTTTAAACATTGAGCATTATTATATATACTATTTTTTAGAATATCAACTCTGTTGCGGATATTCTTTACCCCAGTAAGATATAGGATAATTCTTGTTGTGTGGGCGAGATAATGTATCATCACGTAACTCATAGTGATGGTTGCCAGTTAAAGAATCTCCGAATATTGATAAAGTGTATTTTAATACATCACTGATTACATTGAGTTTAGAGATAAAAATATTTTGTAAAGCTTTAAAAGATTTGAATCATTTATTTCATCGCCTTCAACATGTACATGGTTATGTATTTTATTCCTTTGTTTCAAATATTTGTTTTTCAACTATAATACATACCCGTACTTTTGATGTACTTATGTCATTTGACCTAGATACATGATCTTAGAATCCTTACCAAGAGTCTTCTTAGATCACTTCATCCGCTTGTCTATTTTTGAGTAGGACATCCTTTCTAATAGAGTTCAACGAACTGGGAGCACCCCCTAGTCATCACACGGTGTATTCGACCTCTCAGAGGTCTCATGCAAGCCACATGGATCTTTCATTGCATACGACACATTAGAATAAGTAAGAATTGAAACAATTTTCACACACAAAGACTACAGTTAATAATAATCAAGCAGAAGACTTCTAAAACATTTAATTTCACAACACAAACCATCTAATACTTTAGAGTACAACACTCGGATTAAGACCATACCCAACATAATGAAATGCTAAAAGACATAAAAAGGAAGATGTTGGGTACTATCCTCGAATCTATGAGGACTCGTAAAGTATTCCTCTTCAACCACATAAAAACCTAATCCACCTCCATAGCATATAACATATACAATCCCTACACTTTAGACAAAAATGAAAAGAAAGGGGTTATCACAATTACGTAATAAGAATGGAGACCATTCCAAAACTATGCTAAAAGGGACATTTAGTATAGTAACATGATTTCATGACATTTTGTATAAAAAAAATTATAGTATTTTAAGAGACATAAGACAAGTCCACATTCACATATAAAGCCAGTATCATGTAACATCAACAAATAACACAAGACATAGCCATATTGATCAAATAACCATTTCATCATTTAGACCTTCAACCTAAGGTTACTATAAGACCTACCTAAATAGGACATGAAAGGGAAGCCTATACAATCTTTTCAAGCACACCTATGTGTTCCTCAAATCCACCCTACTTAAGAACCTTTCTACTTCGCCATGCTAACATTAAGGTGAACATTTTTACTTAAGTCATTTGCAAGTCAATCATTCACAGAGGGGACTTCACCTTATTGTCTTAGGAAACCTAGGGAACACACTATAACATCTTAAAGGCTTACTTGTTCCATGCCTATATAGCACCCTATATTGCACCTACGCGTCATAGAACCTATCCAACTACTAGAGTGCACATCCCACGAGATTAGAATACACATTAATCAACGTTGACCACACAATCTAGGTGTAGAATCCAGAGTCTACCCTAATATTTGGAGGGTGTTCTACTTGCAAAGGATAGAACTAGGACATATCCCATGTTGGCACGTGGTTTAGAAGATATCAACGTCTTATTTGTACTCTAGTAACATTCCCAAGTAAAGCTACTACCATAAGCATATCCACTTAGTTCTTTTCTTTTTTTCTCATAGATTTAGTTCATTCATACTAATGTGTTAGAGAGAGTGTCATTTCTAAGTCAATCCACTCACAATATCATTACCAAGAAGGGCAACACAAGGATCTGCAAATCAAGTCTAATTTAGGATACTTTTTTAAATTCCTTAGAGATGGTTCTTATGTATTTCCATCCCACCGACCTCTAAGTCCATCATTCCACTCAATAATAACGAACAATTAAGTTCTACCACTTCATGGTTTCATAATCAACCATCTTTTCTTACTCAAGGTTTCATATTAGTCTCTAATAGAAGGTTACCTACTATAAGTCTATCGATCCTAGACTTTCTTTAATTTATGAAAGCGCACCAACATAGGTTTACCAATCCTAGACATTCATTCATTCATATATACATGACAACGGTGTCTATGCCTAAAAAGTCAAGAGATCAAATTGAAATAACTTTCATACATCAAGGAGAGGTCACCTGGGTCTACTAAGTCCAATGAGTTCATAATCTAGAAGCATTTATGTATCATGTAGGGAAAACTAGGTCTACCTAAAATCCACCATATCAAAATATAAGGACCCTTGTAGTCCCTCATCATAACATGTAAACATTAGAGAAATACACTATTCGTCACTTTATGCCAACATTGTATAAGATCACACACATACCACAACATCCTTAACTTTATATATTCATATATTCCCTAGCACATTATACAGGAGCACATTAACTTTACACAACCGACTTCACAAATCTATAACCACCAACTCAAAATCAATATCCCCACTTTATGGTGAAATCTAAAGAATTTGAAAATACATGGGTTCATCGAAATTCATATCTTACAACCATCAATAATCATTAATAACAATATAAATAACAATGTAAACAAATTTCATCCATGAACTCATGCATAGATTCAAAATTAGGGTTTTTAGGATTTTTAAAGAACTTTTAAAACAATTTGAATTGCATCTTTGATTTAAGAAGGAATCAAAGATAAAGAGTCTTATACCTTATTACAAGAAACCCCACGAAAATTTGAAGAAGAAAGCTGTTGAAACAAAACCCTAGCTCTATTTCCATCTTCTTGTTCATCCTTGAGTTTTTCAGAGACTTTTTTGGGAGATGAGGGTTTTTGTTTTAAGTGTTTGTGTTTTTGGTTGGAGAATGGGTGTATAATGACTTAATATAAATATAAAATAAAGTCCCAAAATACCAAAAAAAAACTTCCATTAGTTGGACCTTTAAATGAAAGTCTAGCTTAACTTTTATTTTCAAAATTATCGTCGCGGAACAACTCCGCGTTGAGAAGAAGTTTCATGAAGTTTTATGTAATTCAAATTTTGGACAGAAGGGTCCGCGATGGTTGATGGAGCTAGTGCGTGATGTGGACACACTTCGTAGAGCTACTGGTCGCACTGCCCATGGCAGCTTCTTAGCCAAGTGTTTGGGTCCTCCTCAAGGACCCTTAGGTTGTCCTTAGGGAGTCGTACCCAAAACATTTGACCCTAAACAAGCCCATCTATGTGTCAGGGTCATCACCATTGACTGTAGACCTCAATAAATACACTAACACTCAACCAAAACATGTAAAACCAGACTAGCACACAAAAAACTAGTCTTTCAACGTCTTTGATGTTCCTTGACGTTTGACCTCAAACACAACCAAACTAACCTATAAACTCATTTACTCATTAAAAAACAAGTTATAAACTTTTAAAACACATGTGCGGCTCTTGTTCATCCCATTTCATTTTGAGAGTGTTTCAATACTCCCCCACGAGGAAAACATTCGTCTTTGAATGACACTAAAACATTATAAAGGACTCAATGACACACTAGCAGCCCACTACATAGAACATCATAGACCTTGCACCAAAATCACAAGGAAAAATCAACTTTACGTTAAAGTACCCTACATATTCATGCAATTCAAGCAAGTAGAAACACATCTACCAACTCTTTATGCATCATTCTTAACTATTTCTCAAGCTATCGGAGGAACTTTCTTCATAAAGTAAAAATCATTATCATATAAACATAACATAGAAAATCATGCAATTTCTCATCAAAGAAAAAACATGCAACACTTTCAGTAAGGCACAGTCGAGCAATGTTCTCAAAAAGGCTCAATATGCAACTTCTCAATAACACATTACAGATGTTCAACAAGTCAACTCATGCAACATTTTGAAAACTCATTATAGATGCATATCAACATCAGGAATATAACTTTCTTTTTGAAAACTCATTTTCATTAGCAAGAATTCAATTAAGACATGAATAACATAAGGAGAATATTTGGAACCTCATTTTTTCCAAACAAACGACTCCATATGATGAATCAAGTTACTAAGGACTCTTACTTTTAGGGTTGAATAGGTAGATAAAGAAAATATAAGGATATGTAACTCCCAAAAACCTTACTATTCACCATACTCCCTCACTTGGGAGAAACCCATCTAACATCAACATGAACATACCACAAGAATCTCAATCAAGAAACGATTAACCTAACTAATATCGTTCTCACCAAACTCTTCAATGGACTAAACCTCGTGCAATAACAACATAAACCAAGCACACTCATGAACATCAAAGACTCTCAAAAGCCTTATTTTCTGATCATCCTATCCCCCCCCCCCGTCCACATAGGAGAAACTTATATAGTCCCTTTCAAACATCACCTCCTTCAATTCTAAGGTCAGGCCAAAAACAACATCTAGTCGTCTTACTCATCACACCTATACATGTCAACCACCACATTTCACCTTCTCCTTCAACCAACCTCATAATACAACATGCCTAACTCAGATTCTACCAAAAAAATATAACATCGACCCATTTACATCATAAGTCATCATTACAACCTACCATTTCACACCTATTAATTCACAAGCCATAGTAGTTAGCAACACCAACCTTTTTCTCTCCCTCAACCTTTACACCCAAAATTTCCAAGGCCACACTCTAAGGAGCATCACATAAAGAACAAGCGAAAGACATCATTAGAAAAAATCTTAGGCACGATTAGAAGACTTAAAAAGTGAAAGTTTCATAAAACCCAATAGCCTCATATTCAAAATGTGGTACCCTTCACATTATCAACAAGACTCTACTAGATGTTGTTTTGAGACGACCTATGACCATACCAAAAACCTTATGCTCTGATACCGTGTTTGTAAAAACCCAGGAGCACCCCCTCCCATTCGTCACACGGTGAATTCAAACTCTCAAAAGTCTCATACATGCCACAGGGATCATTCATTCCATACGACACTTAAAAAATGAGTAATAATTTAATACTTTCTTTGTGCAGAAAGAATAATTTCATTAATAAGCTCACATAAGACTTTTTAAACATTTGACTATACAATACATATGTCTCGTAAAACATAAAATGCTTAGACTACAACATTGGGAAAGCCCACACAAAACTTAAAAAAATACTGGAAGACATAAAAAGAAACATGTAGGGTATTGTCCATGAATCAATGAGGACACCAAGTTTTAATATTCAACTAATTAGAAACCTAATAAACCTCCATAGCATGCAACATATCCAATCCATACACTCTAGTCAAAAAGGGGAAGAAAGGGGTTAGCATAATTAAATACTATTTGTTGAGACCATGGAAAAACCATGCTAAAAAGGGATATTTCGTGTAGAAACATGCTCTCAACATATTTTTGATAAAATCTTTATCAAAAGATTTTAAGATACTCAACACAAGTCCACATTCACATATAAAGTCTTTTTCAAGTAACATCAACATATAAGACCAGACATATCCATATTCATCAAATAACCAGTACATCATTCAGACAAGCTATCTAAGGTTACTTTAATACCCACCTACGTAGGAATTAAAAGGTCTTCAATGTAATCTTTTCAAGCACACCTAAGTTTTTCTCAAAGCTACCATAGATAAAAACCTTTGTACTTTGACATGCTAATAAAGTGAACATTCTTTAGTAATGTTATTTGGAAGTCAATCACTCAATTAGGAGACTTCACATAATGATCTTAAAATACCTAAAGAACTCACTTTAGAATCTTCATGGCCTACTCTTTCCATGTGTAGATAGCATCCCATACTTCTACTTACACGTCATAAAACCTATCCAACTACAAAAGTGAACGTCCCACATGATGAGAATAGACATTAATCGACATAGAAAACACTAGCTAGGTGTAGAATCTGGAGTCTATCCTACTAGGTGGAGGGACTTGTACTTTCCAAGGTAGATCTAAGAAACATACCATGTTGGCACATGGCTTAGGGGGTATCAAGGGCTTACTTATACCCTACTCTCATTCTCAAATTAAGCTTCTACCACAAAAAAATACTCTCGATGCTTTGCCTTGTCTCACATAGATTTAATTTATTCATCCTAGTGTATTAGAGAGAGTGCCATTTCAAGGCCTATTGTCTAACAATACCATTACCAAGAAGGATACACAAGGATCTACCAATCAAGGCTAATTTAGGATATCTCTTATGAGTTCCTTAAAGATAATTCTTATGTCGTTCCAGCACTACCTCTAAGTCGATCACTATATTAAAGAAGAGGCCACCATTAAGGTCTACCGCATCATGGCTTCATTAAAAACCTTCTTTTCGTTTTGAAGGTTTCTATTAGTCTTTCATAGAATGGTACCTACTTTAGGTCTACCGATCATATACTTTCTTTCATTTATAGTAGGGAACTAGCTAGGTCTACCAATCCTAGATAGTCATTCATTCATTCATTCATACATACATGACAAGGGTGCCGAAGCCTACAAAGTGAAGATAACACATTCACATAACTTTCATACATCAAACAGAAGACACGTAAGTCTACCAAGTATAAGATTTCATAATCTAAAATCATTTATGTATAAAGTAGGGACAAGTAGGTGTACCTAAACAAGACACCACATCAACATATAAGAGCACTCACTATCCATCATCATCAAATGTAAACATTAGAGAAATACACTATACGTAATATTATGCCCACAGAATACAATATCACACATATATGACACCATCCTTATCTTTATACATTCATATGTACCCTAGCACATTATACATGAAACTTCACACAACCGACATCACATCATACCTTCACATACACCCTAACAAGACACTATAATGTAAACATGGAGATAATCATAACCATAACATATGTAACAATTAAGAACCGCCACATTCAGTACACCATACAATACAAGAGATATTCAATTATTAAATAAACACTAGTAAGGGTATTAGGTCAACTTACAGTCTTCCAAAAGCCACAATCACCATCCCTTCATTCTCCATAATTTCGCAATAGAATAACATATTCGAATTAAACTATGCAATTAAGCTAAACATTATCCAATAATTAAGATAAATATCATATCATTCAATTCAATATCAATTATTTCAAAATCAACATAAATAACACCATATATTAATAGCCTACACCAATTCAAACACAAATATCTAACCATCAACTAAAAATTAATACACCACTTTGTGATGAAAATTAGAAAATTGTAGAAAACATAGGTTAAAGGATTTTGTTTCTTAATACTATCAATAATAATTAATACCAACATAAATCACCATTATCACCATTTCCAACCATTTCATGCAAGAACCCATGCATAGAATCTATTTTTGGGTTTTTATAGTTTTTGATAATACTTAGAATTTTCTCTTTGATTGAAATAGGAGCTAAAGATAAAGAGTCCTCATACCTGATTAAAAGTAAAGCCACGAAAGTTTCAAAAATAATTATCTTGAAATGAAACCCTAGCTCTATTCATCTTCATCTTCTTCCTTGAGTTTTTGATAGTGTTTTTGGGAGATGTGGGTTTTTTATTTGGCTTTTTGTGTTTTAGATTGGGAATGGATGTATAATGACTTCAAATAAATATATAATACACCCCTAAAATACCCAAAACACTACTACATTAGTTGTGTCTTCAAATGAAAGTCGAACTTAACTTTTATTTTCAAATTTATCGTCATGGAACAAGTACCCGTCGCGAAGGTTTACCTGATTTTTTACGAAATAAAATTTTGGGACAGAAGGTTCCTCAATAGTATTTGCGATGAGGAGACAAATTATGCTCATGGATGGATATGGATCGCGAGACAGGCACACTCCCTCGTGCTACTGGCCGTGCCACTCATGGCAGCCTCTTCGCCTAGTCATTAGGTCCTCCTCAGGGGCCCTTAGAGTGGTCCTTTGCGAATCGTGCCCAAAATTTTTTAGTCTAAGAATTCCCATCTTGGTATTACGTTATACCACTAACTTTATATCTCAAACAACACATTAACACAGAATCAAAACAAGTAACAAAAAACTAGCACACAAACAAGTAGTCTTCCAATATCTTGGTCGTTTCTTGATGTTTGACCTCAAACACAATCAAACTTACCTATAAAATCATTTACTCACTAATTAACAAGTTATAAGCTCTTAAAAAACATGTGAGGATGTAGTTCATCCTAATTCATTTTGAGGGTATTTCGTGCAGGACTTCATTTTTACGAGTTATTATTATTAGTAACATTTTATTTATTCTTGTGTCTTTTCATGATACACGTTTATGCATATTAGAGGCTTCAAACACACATAGTTTAGGATAGTCTTTAAATTTCAGATGCTTTCTTTAAAACTTATGTTCCATATGCAGTATATTACCTCATAGTTTTTTTAAATTTGATGCTAATATATGTTTTAGTTAGTCTTCCCCTTGTATTTAATTAATGTAAGGGTTCACTTGATAACCAGTAATGGTGTGTAATATAGAATGTTATTCTTTCTCGGAGGTGGGGCTTATGTTTAAGACCACAAAGTTGAAAGATATTTTTATATATTCTACAGATTATTTTAAAAAGAAAATATAATGTCTTGCAATTAGTTGAATATGAGAAAATATAGCATTGGATTAGTTGACCCACAAGCAAATCCTAACTTATTTCGGAGAATTTAAGTCTTTATATGTTTTTAATTGAATTCATGATGGATTTGTTGAAGTTCCTTTAAGTTATTGATTCATTGAAATCGTTCAGGAGTTTTTTCATCTTGATTCATGTGACTAGGTTTGATTTGGAGTTGAATTTTTGATACTTTTTAGCATATAATTGATTCAAAGTGATTGGGAAAGAAAAAAGTTAAATAAGCGGGTTTAGAGATGAAAAACAAAGATAAAAAGTCGGGGAGCAAATAGGGAAGGTTCTGGGGAGTTTCCCCTCTCTGAGGCCCAACACGGGGTCATGAATTTTGACCTCTGAGGCGCTGCACCATCCAAAGAAATTCAAGTAATTCCCTGAATTATAAGTGTTGGTGCCCCGCGTCTGGGACTCTGGTTCATCCCATTTCTTCCCCATCTTTTCTGACTAGTTCTATATATCAATGTACCTATTTTTTCTCGTTTATTTTAACATACTAAGGTACGTTTAATAATCATAAAATAATCCATAATTATCTTCAATCCATAATCCAATTAAAGAAAAGTTAAGATCAAAGTCTAGAGAAGTAAGGGTCAGGTCGAGAAGAGTTCTTAGAGTTTTCCAAATGTTCAAATTTTTTTAAAATATAATGTTTAAGATTAGTAAAGAGTACAGAGTAAATATTGATGTGAATTTCATAAAATAAGTATATGAGGACCAATTGTTCCCAAAATGGCTATTAATGTTTAACATTTGAGAAAGAGTGGGAAAATCAATTCCAAGAGAGATTTTAAACAATGTTTTAATTAATTATCTCAACCAAAATAAAGAAGTTTGTTTTAAACGCACATGAGCGAAGTATATTTTGGGAGTAGTATAAAGAACTTATAGGGTAAACAAGTTCATATTAACTCAAGCCTACACAAACCACGTAGCCACCATGGGTAGTAAAGGATCATATTTTTTAGACGAATTGATAAATATAATTATTATCATATACAAGATGATCAACATAGTTTAGACTTTCTATATGACGGAAAAGTACATGATTTTTCTGGTAGCGTGGGCAAGATGATGTATCACCACTTAGGCTTATTGTTGTGGTTGTCGGAAATGAAAACTCCAAAGAAACTATATTACTTTATTACATTAATAAAGTTAAGTTTGTTATTGTATTTTATTTAATGATTTAAATTGTTTTCCACTATTTTATAAGATTTACATATATTGCATGTGTTTTATTTCTCTATATTGAGTTAACTTATTCACTGATTGAGTCAAGGTAAGTGTTTCTTTCAGATTTTTTTCCAGCATATGCATCTTAAGCAATCCAACTCGCATAATTGTACATTTAATGCAATGATGCTAGTTTGTGTGTATCATTTTATGATGAAATTTTAGGTAACAACGATAATCACACAGTGCCTCGTTGATCAACTTGAGCACTCAGAGTTAGTTGGTGAGCCTCCTTGCATTTCTAAAGGACTTTTTTTTCTTGCTTTCAGTATTTTTTTTACTAACATGATTACGAGTCATTTCCTAAAATCCCTCTTTGTATTTGATGTTTAAAAGACACTTAGCAGCCTATGCCTTTCTTTTATCATTTAATATGTTAAGACTTGAGTTTTCATTGTGGCCAAGATGAATGTTTGACCTTGAAATAGATGCATTGTGTCACAACCGATGAGCACCCCCTAGAAGTAACATGGCGTACTTGTTCAATCGGAGGTCTTATACAACACCATAGTTATCATTTATCACATTGACATAGTAAATTTAACGAAAAATTTAAAACTTTTCATAGCACATCATAATCTAGAAACTTTACTTTATATATATATATATATACATATATATATCATAAGTCATAATACATATTTAGACCTTAAGACTCTTTTCCATCTTAGACTCCACACCGTTAGAATACATTAGGGACACGACCCTTTAAACATAAACATAAGTACAACCTTATACACTTTACACTAAAGACATAAGTAGGAGATCCTTGAACTTAAGGATTCCTTTCATTTAGCTTGGGGATCATCTATCAAGTTCTTCACCATTCAAGATATCCTTTAATAATCCATAAGCTACACTTTGTGGAAAAGTAGAGAAGAATGGGATTAGAACAAGAATGCACTAAGTATGGCTGTCATGCAAAAACATGCATTTAAAAGGGACATTTTCTTGAAATCATACTTTATGCTTTTTTTAGTAAATCTACATAAAATTTTTATACAATAGCATTTATATCTTTTACAAACTTCAAATAAACATATTCAAAGGCCAAATATTACATAAGATAACAGATATAATTTATTACATTTTTAAGGCAGATTACAGTAAGTTGTTCCAACTCTATAGTGAATGTTTCGTCCTTTTATTCATTACACTCCAAGTAACCCTCTAATGATACTTGGTACAATGAATCACCTTATATCCACAAGGAAACATAAATAAAACCTACATAAGCCAACACATATCATCATATAAGCATAATATGTCAAAGACACATTTAAGTCAAGACTACATTGGCTTTACAGTAAGCTACTTCAAGTTGTACATATTTTTACAAATTTTCACATATATATCTTTATGAGACCTTGTTCATGAACCCAATTTTATTCTACTAGTGCAATGCACAGGTGAAGCCCCATAACCCCACACATGCTTAGTTAACCCTTCATGAGACCACAACTTTAGCATTCAATTCATATATCAACAAGTAAGTGAAGTCAACTTCATTCATCTCAATACAAGACATTCATCAAATAGTCATTTAGACCAACATAGTGCATATAAGGATAACATAACATCTCATATATTCATACCATGCACATATTCATAATAAGTAGACAAATACTACCATACTATGTGTATGGGCATAAGCATAAACATACACATTAGGTCACCTTCCTAGGACTTCCTAAGGAGCTACTTGTGCAATGTCTAGATGAGTTAATTACTTAAACCTATCCTATGTAACCTCCCTTAGGTACTTCTATTTAGGATCCTATTCATTTTCTTACATTATCCATTTTACTTTAGAGAAACAATAACCTTAATCGACACGAAGACCATGGGTGCTAAACATGGCATTTGGTGTTGTATAGTCTTATACCAATGGAAGGTGTCCTACCTAGCTAAGGTAGAACATTAAAACATGCTATTATACTAGGTGGTATAAATTTGATTGATCCTATGTGGAAAACATAGTTATTGAACTCGGAGATACATGTGAACACCCTCTTTTTCACAAGATGGAGCATTATGGTTATTCACTTATGGAAACCATATTTATGCCTATTGAGGCATTGTGGTTATCCACCTCATGAGATTTATTGTAGACCTTCCTTTCCACATTGGAAAGAGAGACACACTCATGTTCAAGTTCGCTCGGTGCTTAGCTAAGTTCCGTTTATTAAAATCCTTCATTGACATTACTTTATAAAATATAGGCTTAGGACATTCATCTCCCCATATGCTTAGCTCATAGGTCATAGAAGAAAGTTCATCAACCTAAATCATGTGAGAAGATCCTTTCACAAGGACATAGCATATCTATTAGCACTATCTACTTTAAGTTACACCTGAGAATACCTTTCAAGGCTCCTCTATTGACTATATCATCATTCGTCTGTGTGTATACATATATGTGAGCAAATCATTCACAGAACACAAAATGTCGAACATGTACATATATCAATGCATAAATCTATATGTGTGCCTATATGAACAATCCGTTCATATCAACACTCCAAGACACTGTGCACATTCATGCTTCATCAAATCATATAATTAACATCATAGCATATAAGTCATTCATAACATGTTCATACAATCCTATGTATGACTTTAGAAGACCAAACTAGGAACTATCCCATCAAGGTGAACATGTGCAATACAAAGTCAAAGTCCCATACCCTTTCCTATTCTAGTACATCTATCAAGTCATCCTAGTGAATAATATATCACACCACATCATGGAATGGTTAGAATAACATAAGACTCATTTATTTAAGATATCCAACATTCTTACAATAAGCTTTAGTCTTTATGTACTAAGCGTAGCTTTACATCACATATAGCATTATAAGACCTCATTATAGGCATAAAGTACATATAACCTTAACATATCCATTTACATGATCATCACAATAGTAACATCACCAAGATTCACAGCTAGAGAATAAGACTAGGAACCAGTTACACATGAGGTGATCATCATAATAATTCCTTCATATAATCATAAATGTTCCTTTAAGGCTATGATAAACACATTTATAATGAGAATAAAGCAAGCACCGCCACCATAAGTGTGCCATACCATTCAATGCCATACAAGGCTCCATCAACTACATTAATATAGAAAGGTAGAGGAATGAACTAATCTTACCAATTCATCAATATTTGACCATCATTGATTAATACATATTTATCACCGTTAATACATTATAGAGTAGTATCTATATGTACTTAAATTATAAACGAAACCACGTACTAGTCGTTACAAGATCATGATACAACTAGTGTACTATATCTTATATATGGTAGAAAGTAGAGAGTTATAGATCATCAAGTAATTAACCTAGTTTTTCTCATTAATCATCATGTGTCAATAATATACATTTAGGGAAGTATCTAAATTAATAATGATCACGACTAAATTAAGTTTCATCTACACTAGAATGAAGATCACATAATATTCATTAATACATTCAAAGTGTAGGTTACAAAAAGCTAGATACATTCATGCCAAGAGTCATTTTCTTTGATAATGAAAAATTCATACCCACAATTCATTATTATTATCAACACAAGTCGGTAGTTACGGACAACATAATTTAGACGAAGTCCTACTACAATTTGACATAACGTCTAGATCACAGTTAATAGGCTATTTGAGACATCAATGAAAAATAGAAGAATCATTGGTGAGCAACATGAATCACTTATTTCCAATTCATCAATAATATCTAAGTAATACAGTAGATACAACCATCCCTAAACAATTGAATTTCACATTAAATAATTGAGAGGCCAATGTTACAGTGAGCTATGGAAAACTAATCTAAGCATGTCCAAATCTTCATACATTGATCCACATGGATTCTTAATCATCAATTCAACATCAATTAATGTCAATAACACTAGATATATCCACTTCAACGTAATAGAATCACAATTCAATCGATAACAAGTCAAGATCATAAAGACCATGCAAAGACAAAAACAATTTATGGAGGAAACATGGGTTCATTATGCAGTTGGATTGTAATCACGTTAAAACAAATTCATAAAAATCAATTCATCATGATTTAACCATTTAAAGTGTTCGGAGAAAGAACCCATGGATAGATTATACTAGAAGAGATTTGATCATATTTTTCTCTTTGAAAACATTGAGATTAACTCTCTAGATGGAAGGATAAATATACAAGAAGATCAACCATACCTTAATATACATGAATAGCTCTAAAACATGGTGAATAAAGTATAGGAATCCATGCTCCAAGCTGTTCTTAAGCTTCAACAACAATGGAGGTTTCTAGGGAGAATATTTATGGAGGGAAAGTTTAATTTCGTGTAGAGGGGACTAGGAATGGGTTGTTCACGTGTTTCTTCCTTTATATACACCCAAATATATGTAACTTAATAAATTAGAGTCATGTTAGGAAGTGGGGTAAATTTCCCATTCACCCCTTCAATAAAACAGCACACAGGCAACAACTTCAGGCCACCATCGACGGACTAACATCGACTAGCCGTTGGTCAATCCACTGGCCGTCCTTTGGCTTCCATCAATTGGAACTTGGCCTGTTTTTTGTTTGATACCTTCCCAGTTAAGGTTTCCATTGACGAAACCTCATCAACGGGTCATTGTTCAGCCAACTTGTCGTCATTTGGTTCGTCAATTGACATTACAAAGGTAGTGTTTTTTGCGCGGCCCTATAGAAGTCGTAGTTGGACGTTTAAAATATAGATAGAACCCTTAAAAATTTCTAGACCTTCCACATAAGTTTAACCCAAAACAAATACATGTAAAACATCCAAACATGCTAGGCCCCATCAACACACATATTGAGCATCTAAAGGGCTAACTTTTTAACGTCTTGGATGTTCTTGGACGTTTGACCTCCAAACTTCACGAAACTCCATATACTACCTTTAACCATAACTAAAACCCATTTTAATACTTCATAATCTCAGTAAATACAATATATAAACATGCATCGACACGTGACAAACATAGGTGACTAGTCGTCGAAAATCTTGGTCGTCCCTTGACGTTTGACTTACAAATCACCTCAAACTTTACACACTTCCTCCAAACCATATTATAATTCTTTTAGGACCTTATCACCTTAATATTAACATGTTATTATATAGGCACCCTAACTCATTTTTGGGGTCTTACACATTGAATACTCGTATTTATGCTTTTATGTCTTCCACTGAGTAAGTACCCAAGCTAAGGGTTCGCTTGAGGCCAACAATGTTTCTGGAGTGCCAGTTATGTCCGAGATGTAGGCTCGAGGCATTTCAATTTTTGTATTATAGGTTAGATTTCAAGCCTAGGGAGTCTATGAATTGGTGATTGTAGAGTCCTAATTATTGATGTGAAACACCACAAAAATATAATTAGGAGACTACAATATTTAAAAACATTCTCACTTCTTTTACATTATTTCTATGTGTTAGAGTTTTATCTTTGAATGATTTCTTCTAATTCGTGGTTGCACGTGTTTTAAAATAATCATCCCACCACGAAGGGATGTAAGAGGTCGTTCAACCAGGCATAGTATAATTTAGAGAAACAAGGGGTACCCTATTAAAGTGAAACCCGAAGGAGAAGTTAACATTGATAAGTTTTGTAATACTATCTTAATGTTGAAAAAAGTGGTGATCAACAAAGTTTGGCAACAAAGAAAATCTACATTGGAACTGACTCATACTTTTAGGATCGAAGAAGTATTGATCATGAATCCCCCATGTTTCATATGTCAAAGAACTACGAAGGATCATGAGAATTTTATTAAGGAATTGAAGAAGGTACTTGAGGTTATGCATATTGTTTATAATGAGTGAGTTGAACTTGTTTCATCTCAACTAAAGAATGTTTCTAAGACTTGGTTCGATCAATTGGAAAGAGGGTAGAGTTGATGATGCACCACCTCTGAGTTGGGCTTGCTTTATGGAGGCCTTCTTGGGGAGTTCATTCCTTGGAGATCTGAAATAGGCCAAGGTATGAGAATTTTCTTACCCTTAAAAGGGATTCACTTACTGTTCCTGAATATGAGTTGAAGTTCACCCAACTGTCCCATTATTTTCCGAAGATTGTTGCAGATATGAAGAGTAGAATGGTATTTTGATTAATGGATTATACCATCTATCAAGCAGAGGGAGTAGGGTTGCGATGCTAATTGGGGACATGGATATATCGAGCTTAATAATTTATGTGTAACAGGTTGAGAAAGAGTCGCTAAGGGATAGGGAGAAAATTGAGAAACAAAAAGGCTCAGACATGGAGTTAATTTGGAAAGTAGAAAAGTAATGTGAACTGTTTGACCTTTCAGTAAAAGAAAAAAGGGATCGGCTCCATCATGTGCTAGTGCATGAGCACCCAAAACATAGGTGAGCATAATAGAAAGAATTCCCAACATGTTAGGGGTAGACCTGTACAATTTAAGGGTAGTGTGGCGCAAGGAGGTAACTAAGCTCATATATGTGCTAAGTATGGTATAACCCATCCTGGTAAGTGTTGTGATGGACAATCTGGTCATTTGAAGTGCGGACAAGAGGGCCACCTCATGAAACAGTGTCCTAAGAACTTACAGGGTAGTGGAAATAAGGGCGACAGAGCCCAATCTTCGTTAGTTTATCTACATGATAGAGCTGCACCAAGAGAGGTTACTCCAGGTACTAGCGGAGGAACAAACTGGCTTTATGCCATCACAAGTCACCAAAAGCAAGAGGTTTTACCAAATGTTGTAGCTAATCTGATCGATGTATGTTACTGTAACAGATACTAGGATTTTCATAGATTTAGGTGGTACCACCGAAGGCTTATAAAGGGGTTCTCATCAATTTCTTATCATTTGACCAAGTTGACTTAGAAAATAGTGAAGATTTAATGGTTTAAAATTAGTGAGAAAAGATATCCTGATTGGAAAAAGAGGTTAACTATAGCCCCAATTTTTACCTTACCCCACGGTAATAAACCTTTTGTGGTATATTGTGATGTATATATAGTTTGTCTAGGGTGTGTTTTAATTTGCAATTTCAAAGTTATAGTTGATGCCTCCATATAGTAGAATATTCATGAGAAGAATTACCCAACATTATCATAGAGTTGGTTGTTGTAGTATTCGCTTTGAATATACATCATCATTACTTGTATGGTGTTAATGTTTATGTACACATTGATCACAAGAGTCGTTAATATGTATTTACTCAGAAATAGCTTAATGTCATGAATAACATGTGTTTATATTTACTCAAGGATTATGCCATGATTTTCTTTATCACCCAAGTAAGGCTAATGTTCTTGTTCATGCTTTAAGTAGGTTGTCGATGGGTAGTACCTCCAATGTTGAGAAAGAAACGAGAAAGTTAGCGAAAGGTATGCATAAACTTGAACACTTAGGTATCAAACTAATGGATTCCATAGAAGTAGGATTAGTGGTGATGAATGGGACTGAATCATCCTCATTGTCAAAAGTGAAAGAAAATCAAGTCCAAGGCCCAATTTTTATGAATTGAAGGAAAATTTAATAAGAGAAATGTAATATCCTTTGAGCATGTTGTAGATGGTGTATTGAGATATCAAGGTAGGTTCTGTGTACCAATGATGAATTGACTCAAAGAGAGGATCATGGAGGAAACTCATATCTCTAGATATTCTATTCATTTGGATTCCACATAGACGTATTGTGACTTGAGATATGTGTATTCCTTGAGTAGCATAATGAAGGGCATGGTAGAGTTTGCTGTTAAGTGTACGAATTACCATTATAATAAAGTAAAGAACTAAAGGGTCAGTGAATTGACTCAGAATATAGAACATTCAGAATTAAAATGGGAGATGAGTAATATTGATTTCATCACAGATATACCAAGGTCTCGCATATAGCATGATTATATTTGAGTGATTGTCAATAGACTGACAAAATCAGACCCTTTTTAGCCAGTAAAGACTACACATCAAAAGAAGATTATGCCATGTTTTATAGTCAAGAAGTAGTTAGACTTCATGGGGTTCTAGTCTCCATTATTTCAAATAGAGATGCACGTTTTACATCACTATTTTGCAAGTAATTTAAAAAATGCTTGGGTTTGCATGTTTAATTAAGTACTGCCTTTCATCCTTAGTAAGAATGGCAAGCAAAGTAAACTATTCAGACCATAGAGGATATGTTGAGGGAATTCCTAATTTATTTCAAAGGTAATTGGGACCTCTCATTAATTTTGCATAAAAAATAGTTACTACTCTAGCATCCAAGTTGCTACTTAGGAAGCTCTTTATTGGAGAAGATGTAGATCTCCTATTGGAGGTTTGATGTTTGTAAAAATGGGTTGATCTCACCATATTTAGTTCATCAAGCTATGGAGATGATAAAATTCATTGAAGAGAGGTTGAAAACAGTTATGAGTCTTTAAAAATCCTAAGATGATATTAGGATATGAGAGTTAGAATATGATTTAGATAACTGGTTGTACATAAAAAATTTCACCCTAGGTTTGTTGATATCATTGTACTAAAAAAATTCTTGTAGAGTCTTAAGGAATGGTATGGATATGTGTGTAGTTTTTTTAGAGGCTAGAAGACTTCAGGAAATATCTCTATCTTTTTCTCATTTTTGTACGATGACTTTATTCCATTTTGTATTTGGTGATCCAAATACATACCTAATATCCTTTACTATTTTAGTTGCATATGGTTAACATGTGATACAACAACGTCAGGCCTATATTTCTAATCAATGTGCTAGGAGAAAAGCCTTTAAGAAGAGGTCACGGTTAAGGCAAAAGCAGACGCAGAAGAAAGGGTAGAAGCCTCTATGGGTGGATCCTTATTTGAGAATATTCTGAGGGAAGAGACAACTTCTGAAACCCAAGAAGAGGTGGTAGAGAATGAAGAGATAGAAGATGAGGATAATGTGGGACCAAGGAAGGATGTTGAGGCTAAGAATACCAACATTCCTCCATTAAAGATAGTGTTAGCTCAGTAGATCATAAATTTTCCTAAAGGGTTGTCCATCCATGACGTCCTGCACATAGGGAAAGTTGTTCAACCTCTGACCAACCGCACCATTATTTCTACTAATCCCATGGTTGATGAAGAATTAGGCACGGATGATTTCTTTCGTCCATATTTTGTCCTATGATTATTGGTATGGAGCATGAGATGTTCACTATGTTTTTGAATCACATGAGATGTTCACTATGTTTTTGAATCTAAATTCATATGTGTTCAATGGTTTTGAGAGAGATGATTCTTATGAAATCATTCTTGATATCGATGAGAGGTTTCATAAGTTAGGCATTGTATACCAACATGGAGTAGAGTTCGTGACCTTTCAACTTCAATGCGAGGCTAAACAGGTGTAGATGGCCCATGTATTTGTGATGCGCACCTTTGCATCTACAACATTTTTTGTCTTTTTTACTTTCGGCGTGTGCATAAGTGTCCATGCTCCTATCAAATCCTCAAATAAATGAATCCTAGGAAAAAATTATCAGATATCTACATAAAATAAACAATCAAGAATACTATTTATATTAAATTACGACCGTAGGTGGAACCATTTTGTTGACTCAACCTGCTACGTAATAAAGCTGATTTTATACTATAACGTATTACATATTAGTTTCTATTTTTTAGTAGACCAATGATATGTAATTAGTACATGTTTCCCTATACTGACTGATACTTCTGTGTTTCTTCACTTTCTCTTGTGGGGTACAACAAGTAGTGAATTTGACTCACCCTCATCTCTATCTAGTCACCACTACATCATGTTTTCGGGTAGCCTATTCCTTCTAGATCATGTTGGATTCTCTCAGTTATTATATGATGTGATTAGTATTAAGACAAACTATATTTATATTCATTTTTGTTTCTTTGGTACTCTTACACCTGGTCTTTAAACATTAGATGTCCTTGTTGTGATAACTTTTAGGTTTTGGGAATAATATGTGATAGACTCTAGTGGATTTGAGTTTCGTACATTAATATATTTTGAGCTTCCACATTATTGTTGTATTCGGTAAGAAATAAAATTAATGTAAGGTGGATTTGAATACGTTGGTTCACCCACATGGGAGGTTATGTATGGTGCCATTCATGACTCATTTTTTATCATGAAAAACTCTGTATTAGAGTCAGGGTTTGGTGATCTCATCACAAAAGGAAATATCTAGTGGAGTCTTGTGAAATTATGCGAGGACATCTTTAATTATCTTCGAGAGGCTATAGGAATTTACCAAGACTCATTTCACTACAAGAAACTTAATCGTCAATGACTACATCTCAATGAAGGGACTTAAATTGTGTTGTTATAAGTGTATTTTTAGAGAAAATATATTTTTGGACAATAAAACTAATTTTAAACCAACATTAATGAGTGGATAATATTTAGTTGTTAAAAGTACAATAATAGGTCGCTAAGACTAATCTGGTTAGACAAAAATTTATAGTTTATTGCTTAAATCATCCCTGAAGTATAACTTAAACCTAAAGGGGAGTGCAATGTTTACGAAATAGGCACATATGAATGAGGTTTTCCAGGCAGGAAGATTTCTTAAACTTGATATATAAACCAAATACTATATTATCAAGTTATGGTTATTGTTATATGATGCGACCTTTTATTTATGATACTATGTTTGAGATTGACGATGAAACAACTCAGGCAATTACATGGATCTCATTTATGGACTTAAAAGTAACTTCCTTTGTTAAAGAATCCATTTTTTATTTGCATCAGCCATAGAAAAACCTTTAAAGCTAGACATGGTGTCAATCAGTAAGACTTGACCTAATTGTACTAACATCAAGATGCAAGTGGATGTACTAGCTAATTTCCCCAAGGTTGTTGATTTAGAGGTCGTGAATGATGAGACTAAGACTTCTAGGGTGGAGACAATTAAGATCAATATGACATCATTCCGACATATTGTAAGTTATGTAAACTATAAGGACATGTAGAAAAGAATGTAGGTTTCTATATCAATAACTTAAGGACCACAGGTAGGAAGAAGTGAATGAAGATAATGAAAGGATTGTTGGCAATGCTCAACAATAGGTAGCCCTAATAAGTGCGGGCATGCAGCTTAAGACATGGCATGCTACAAAAAAATATCTGGGCATTAAGAAAATATATAAAAGGTAGAAGATGAGGATGTTACAGATAATGCAATTATGGAGGATCAAATAAATGAAGATAATCAACACATCACCTCTACAAATGTTATATGTGAAGCGCAAGGAAATAAAAATACTAAATAGAAAGATATGGGAAATAATGTACTTACAAAATAGAACGAAACTCAAAAAAAATTGTACACACAAGAAAAGACAGGGCATAAGGACAAAGTAATAGTGTGCAGAAGTTTATACCCAAATAGCAAAAGATGGCAAACATTTTAGGGCTCAAGCGCAAATAGGAGATCTAGGTCTAGAGTATCTATAACATTCTCAATTGGGCAAGACTGCAGGATAAAATTGACAAGATAAACAAGAGGAAGAAGAAGAACCAAATTTCATAGATGATAAATCATAGACAAAAAGGATCCGTGAAACTAGTCTGATTATGGAGTTATAAATTGTAGCTATACAAGAAAGTGGAGAGGACATTATCTTGAGTTGGAAAATGTTTAATATCATGTACCTCTATAGCAGTGAACTGCACTAGATAGGTCTCAACATCCCCTAGAGTTGTTGAAGTTAGGTCACTCAATTCGTTAAACATTAGTTCATGTAATCACAGAAAGTCAGCGTCAATAGAAAGGTTGCATGAACTAGTTACACACAATAAATTTATTAAGTAACTCGTAAATATGAAAATTCATAGAAGAGAAAAGAAGTGGAATATACTAAAAAGAAGAAAATTGTCTCCAATATGCAAAACAATAGTAAAGAGGCGGGGCTATCACCACAGATGTCCTAGAGAGTAAGGAGGCCAAGGTTAAAGGATATAGTAATACATTAGTGCCTAAAAGAATACAAACTAGAAGGGGAAGGGGTAATGTTAATGTATGAATGAGTTTCAAAGCTTTATTTTGGAATTTTAGGTCTTGTTGAACACAACATGACTTTTGTAGGGTACAAACTCTTCGTAAACATCACAAATTTGTATGATTGCTCTGATGGAACCATTTTTAATGTACTAAACAGATTTGAAGAAGAAAAAGAAGATTTGGGATGCAATAAGATAATTATAATACCAATGGGAAGATTTGGGTGTTTATAAATCATTATATTCATGTGGGTGTGGTACCAATTTTTAAAGAGTAGTTGAATTTACAACTTACAATAGATGATGGAAATCTAACTACTACAGTTTATGGTAAATTCTCTAATAATGAATGATTAAGTCTATGGGAAGACATATCCTCAATTGATTATCCTTTCAATAGTATTTGGATTGTGGGTGGTGATTATAATGTGATCTCATGAGATGAGGATAATATTGGTGGGTTGCTTTTTTATCCACATGAATATGAGGATGTTTCCCTATGCCTTAACTCATGTGTGTTGTTTGATGTTTATTTCTCACGAAATCCATTTACTTGGTGGAATGGCAGGGTTGATGAATCATGCAAGAGACTATATATGGTTGCGTTCATTGAATCATTACTTGATATATATGGCAACACTAGATTACAACACCTAGATAGGACAGTGTTTGAGCATTCACCCGCTACACGTTACTTGTGAGTTGGGAAATATTCATACTTCTATGACTTTCATGTTTTTGAAATTCTTTACTAAACGAGAAGATTTCAGAAATGTTTTTCAACAAAATTGGTTGTCTGAAGGCTGAGATAATATTTTCATTCAGCTAAGCAGAAATAGAAAAAGAACCAAGAAGGCCTTTGCTTAGAGTAATGAGAAGTTTGGATATATTTTTAAGCAACTAACCATTAGAGAAGAGATTGCGTAGATTAAAAAAAGATTCTTCCAAGAAGACCGTTCACAAGTTCATGAAACAGTATTTAAAATAGCACATGCAGAGTTAAATCTCTATATTCATTTAAGAAGAGTTTTGGAGACAAAAGGCTAGTGTACAATGGTTTGAGGAAGGGTATAGAAATACTAATTTTTTTTATGGGCTTGTTAGCGTAAGAAGGAAAAGGCTTACATTGAAAAGATATCTCGAGGAAGATAAAACATAGAATGAATTTGATTATCAAATCATAATTGAATGAGTCTGCTTTTTTGAAATGAAATTAACTAGTGTAAATGTAGTTAAGAAAATGTCTAAGTTATAGGATATACAGTTACTAAATTTTAGGAAGATGATGAGTTTCTTAGATCTCTACGTGAGGCAGAAGAAATTAAAAAAGTGGCATTTGATTTAAATGCTTATAGTGCCTGTCATCATGGTGATTTTACGGGATAATTCTACTAGACATGTTGGGATATTTTACGTCCTTAATTTATTCAAATTGTGCATGACTTTTTCCAGGGTGTTCCTCGCCTAATGTCTATTACTCACACCTATCTGGTTATAATAACAAAAAAGGATATTACCCGTTCCTTCTTAAATCATATACCAAATAGCCTGCGTAACTTCTTTAAAAAGATCATGACCAGACTTGTTCATGATACGATTGAAGATTATCTGGACTTGATATCAAAAAATCAATTTGGTTTTTTAAAAAGAAGAAATATCACTGAAAATATGTTGCTGTTGAGGAGGTTATATTTTATATAAAGCCAAGGGATAAGTATTATAATGTTGTTATAAAGTTGGACGTAGAAAAATCATATTATAGGGTAGGTTGGAGTTGTTTAGTGAGAGTCTTGGAGCAATGTGTTTTGCTTCTTAGATTGTAGACATGATTTGGAGATACATTGCTAATAAGTTGTATTTTTTTATTATTAATGGGAAAGCTTGTGTCTTTTTCCTCTCTACAATAGGGTTAAGAAAGGAGATCCTTTATCACCTGCTCTTTTTATATTAATAGCATGCATGTTATTTAGATCTATGAATCCACTATTTGAGAGATATGATTACAAAGTAATGTATATTCCAATTGGAGCGATAAATTGAATCCTTTTCCTATGAAGATGATAATATTAGTTTTGCGGTTGAAGACAACAAATCTTCACAGCTTATAATGGGACTTTTGAAAAGTATGAGGGGTAATAAATACAATTGATTAATAAAGATAACAACTCATATTTTTCACATTATAAGGCAGCAGATGTTTCTCGATACTTCATAAAAGTGATAGGTGGTTTTTCAAGAGGTTTAATTCCATTAAAATACCTTGGATGCCCTATTATTCTTGTGCAATGACCAAGAATGACCTAATGTCATTAATTGAATCTAACTTACATCTTGATTATCCTATCCTAACATCTTTGGTATCATTCGTTTCATTATGTACATCATTTGAGGCTGGCCCTATTCATTCAGTGGGAACATTAACTTTAACCGACATGAGAATTGAACCCCGCCAGATCCCTATATTGGCAGTATAGGTTCGATTATTATGATATATAAAGAGATCCACACCCGGCATGATGGACAGTCTCATCTTATAACATGAACCTCCGCCCTTGCCGAATGAAGGCATCACCGCTCATAGCTAGTCTTTCGTTGCTCAGTATAAAGTTTCATTACATTCAACTCATACGTCATGGAAGCTGGTTTCGATTATGAGGACATCATAGCACAATATATGATTTCTCATCTCATCATTAGTATTAAGTGTGTTAGTGTCAATACTTTCATTAGAGTGTTCATAGAGACTGGTCTCTTCATTAACATTACACTCTCATAGGGGATTATGTTTTGGTAAGATTTACTTAGGCTCATTTGAGATTACTCTCGTCTTTAACGTTAGCTTCATATCAATTTCTCACCACATTTATTAACATTAACACATTTAATCTTCAAAATTAATCACCCCTGTATACGTGAATATTCATTTCATCATTTGTCAATGCTCTTGGTCATTTGTGTGTTTCACACTCTTATTTAACCCTTCTAGGGTACAATCATTTCATAGTTCATTTCAGTGTTCATACGTCATATGCCAATGCACTTGGCCATTTAGTGTATCTTACACTCGTACTTAATCCTTCTAGGGTTTCATCATTTCATTAAATACATCTTTGGTTCACTTGTTTTTGATCGTATGCTAGACTCATGGGTCTATACATACAAGCCATGAGGCTTTATTCATAGTTTGTTAAGTGACTCATATATTCCTAAGATTATGTAGTATAACACTTATGTATCTTGTATGTATGTCAAGATCTCGATTTTTATTTAAGTAGGTGGCATTATTCTTGAACATTTAATTCATGTATGATTTCTGTATCAATACGGAAATTTGAGAAAGGGAACCCAAGTTCGAACACCTTGAACAATGTTCCTTGTCATTATTTTTAGTGTTCATGACATTGGGACCCTAGATCGAGCCCCAACATTAAAATTCTATCTTTATTTTTCTCCTTTGATTCTCCTCTTATTTGTCCAAAAGCTTGTAGGATCGAACCACCAAAACCACTTTTTATTTTTCATTAAAAATTGTGTTGCCCAATTATCATAGACAAAGAGGTTGTGGGATAAAACCCCCACAGCCTCTCTTTATTCACTCTTTATTTCTCTAGTGACGGGGAGGTTGTGGGTTCGAACCCCCACAACTTCCTTATTTTATTTTTACTTAAAAATTTACTTACTATGAGTTTGGTAGTGAGGTTGTGGGATCGAGACCCCCCAGCCTCACTTTATTTTCTTTATTATTTCTTCCCTTTCCCCTTTCCAGCCTTGAGGTTGTGGGTTCCATTCCGACACCTCAAATTTCCTTTATTCTATTTTTTTTCCCTTTATTTGCTGCCTGGTGGTCGTTTGTTCCAATACTGGTGGCCTCACACCTTTATTCTCCAATAATTTTACAAATTTATTCCTCTACATTTATCCTAAACTAAGCTTGTAAGTTGGATAGAATTTTAGTCATTTTTTAGCTTATTGTCACCAACATTTTCACTTGAAATCTCAGGGTAATTCATATATCTTATAGATTATTTTTGGGGTGCATTTTCATAGATTCGTTTAGCAAAAATATTGATACTGAAATCAGCTACACAACCATTTTAATGAACATCCCGAATTACATAGGCTTACACACGTAAAATGACAACCAAACCAATATCAAACTTGAAACATTAACCCAAGACCTACTTTATATTATCATTTTTGCACATGCACACACTTGCTTAATGTTTCGAATACATTCTTGTCTTTCATTCGATTTCAAGTACACAAACATCATCATATTTATCACAAAGACATAATATAAACCTATTTCTACCAGCAATCATACCCAACATATGATTCATTGGGAGATTGAATTTGTGAATGGAGAGATAAACGTGACACAGAATTGGAGTAATAGGAGGCGTAAGAGTTTAGTTTAGGACTTAGTCAAATAAGGTTTACTTAATTATTAAAAATCTAGTTTTTACTTTATTTTAAATCAACTAATAACTAATAAATATAAATTAACTACATTAATTTACCAACTTAAATAAAAACAATTTAGTTCATAGCTTCCACCTAGGTTTGAACCTGGGTGGAGTAAGACTTCACTTCGAGAGCCCAATTTTGGCCCTCTCCGAAAAATGCCCCTCCACCTTATTAATTAAATAATTAATTATATATTTAGGGTAATTACGATACTACCCTTATCCTTGAAAAAGACCACCCTCTAAATCTATGATTTCCTCTTTTTAAGTCCACTAATGACTCCTTCGAGTAAATCTTCGTATTCGAGAGCCCTACATGGTTAGACCCAACCTTTTCAAGATCAACTAACTCCCGATGTTAATTGTCTTGGTTGTAGAAAGGGTTTAGTGGTCTGGTTATACACACATCAACCCGTGTGAACCTGGTCTAATCGTAGTCATTCTAGATACATTAAATATTACTTAGCTTATTCATTTTTAGGGTTGTTACATTATCCCCCGCCCCTTAGGAACATTAGTCTTAGAATGAACCTAATCTTTAATAACAATAAGTAAGTCATCTATAGAATGTATACCTACATATGTTATTCAATACTCCCCATTGGTAAATACCTGATTCACTTATTATCATGATGGTGCACATCCTTGAAACATACTAGTAGTTTCACATTAATTGACTAAGGAACTCTTTCCTAAACTAGTCTCATCAAAGCATACAACATAACATAACATGCTAGTCATCAATATCAACAACCAACCTGATGACTCAAACATGTTAACCTCATATTAGTTCATAAACAACATACACAATCAAATACATGAAAGAGGAATTAAGGCTATGCACCCAAGACATCACTACAGATGCCTTCCCCTGCATCCCTAGACATGTGTGCGAAACAATCTTTGCCTCCTTAGAGACTCTTCACTTGGACCATTAGGTTGAACTCTCTCTTTCCCTTGTTCTTGACTTCTCCTATTCGAAAAATCCTTCAGCATGTGATCCGGTTTGCCAAAACTATAACAAGCGTAGAGTCCATCGTACATTCTCCCCCATGCAAGTGTCGTCTCCTGGGCTGTAAAGTCTTACAAACCTCAGGGAGTAATCCCGGACTTATATCAATCCAAATTAACGTTGATGAATTCCTCAACCTTAGCCTCCATCATTTTCACGGGAAAGAACCGCTCTAGAAAAGCCATCTTTAAAACAACCTAAATAATAGGACCCCTTCCTAAGGCTCTGTTATCCTGCCACACCTTATACCAGGATGGTGCTACATCCTTTAGCTTGTACGATGCAACCTCAAACTTCTCCACATCAATCAGACCCAATAGCTTGAGCTTGTACGGTTCTAGCTTGCGCTATATATACCAATGTTTTCATTACCTCCCCATCTGTCAACCCAGTTTGGTTAACAGGCATCTCTATTCCAGTAGCTAGAGACTGGGAAGGAACCTAAATTACTCTAGCGGTTGTTCCTCCAATCCCTCCACCAGCTTTTTTCATTGTATTCATCATTTGGAAAATTCAATAGTTGATTTAGATATGCTCTTAACACCAAGAAAGTCGATATTAGAGAAGGCACAATAACATTAGAAGAAGATAAATTTTTGTACGTATCATGAAGTCTATAATTCAGGATAGTGGTGCACTTCACTACCATGGATTAGAAACTACTCGATATTGTTGATGTGAACTTATTATCCTCCAAAACTAACCTAGTGCTATGATACCAACTTTGCAAAGACCAAAAACTAGACCCTTGACGAGATCGACATCGTTGACCTCTCATCGGTCACAGACAAGCCTACATACTTCATTCTTACCTCATCTATGTTAATTTTAGCGGAAAATTTGGAACTTTTAATATCTTAACATGCTGACTAAACATTCAATTACATACATAATTGTTCACCATCAACCATCTAGCATTAAGATCATCAAATGAAAGATACAGTTTATTATAACGATAATAATGTGATTGCCAAAATGGCGTCAATACAATGTCTGAAGAAAAACGGCAAAGAAACGCTAGTGGAACATACTCCACTAGCTCAATCCTAAAACTAAGCTAGAATGTAAGTAAGCAAGCATCCTCGAAAGCATGAAGGATTACAAAGTCCGGATAAATAATTGATGTTCGAATAACTGCAGCGTTGATCCTGTAGCTCTAGCGTCCACCTATGCCTGCACCTAAATGTTTACAGTTGTATAGGGTTAGTACACACTTGTACTAAGTATGGGTATATGAAAACACACACCAATGACATGCATTAGTAAGATTAGATCTTTCCTAACACCATGATTATATAAGGTCAAGTAAGTTGACTTACCAAATTGAGGTTAGGAAAGTGAATGAGCTTACCAATTTTGTATTACGAAAGTTTATGAGATTTATAAATTTTAATTGGGAAATTTATGCCATGAGAGTAACATGAATCATCATACTTAACATTTTGCACAAAGCACACAATAGCGTACACAAAGAACATATCATAATTCCTATAATGTATAATGTTGTTTGTATGATTCATTCGTATTCCATGATACCTTGGAATATTAGACATGACATTAAGACTTCCCAAAAATGAGGGCTCAACATATTGGGCCTCAACTAGGAAGTCTGCTTTAGCAAACACAGAGTCCACTTCATTCATTCATATATACTTCATTTCATTTCGTTCATGCACCAATGTAAAACCAGTTATACCTAGGATGTTGTTTAAGACTTTCATAGGGTTCGTTGTGCAATGACCAAGAATGACCTAATGTCATTACTTGAATCAGACTCACCTCTTTATTATCCTATCCTAACAACTTTTGTATCCTTCGTTTAACTATGTGCATCATTTGAGGCTGGCCTCATTCATTCATTGGGAATATTAACTTTAACCGACATAGATCATGTGAGCATCATGAAATCCAGTGTCATGAAACCCCACACGGAAATGAAGTGGAGTCACCAGCGAAATTTATCAAAAACATGCCAGTATACATGGGAAGTTAACCCTGCCAGATCCCTATATTGGCAGTATAGATTCAAAGATTAGGAGATATTAGGTGATCCATACCCAGCATGACGGACACTCTCATCTCATGAGAGTTACATGAACCTCCGCCCATTCTGAAAGAAGGCATCACCTCTTATAGCTAGTCAAATAGTGCTCACTATAAAGTTCCATAACATTAAACTCATACGTCATGGAAGTTGGTTTCTAGTATGAGGACATCATAGCTCAATAGATGATTTCTCATCTCATCATTAGTATTAAGTGTGTTAATATTAATACTTTCATTTGAGTGTACATAAAGACTGGCCTCTTCATTAACTTTACACTCTCATAGGTGAGTACATTTTGGTAAGATTTACTTACGCTCATTTGATATTGCTCTCATCTTTTATATTATCCTCATATCCTATTGTCACCACATTCATTAACATTGTCACAATTTCTATTCATAATTAATCACCCCTTTATACTTGAATGTTAATTTCATCATTTGTCAATGCACTTGGCCATTTGTGTGTTTCACACTCTTACTTAACCCTTCTAGGGTTTCATTGTTTCATTGTTCATTTCATCATTTCATTGTTCATTTCATCATATGCCAATGCACTTAGCCATTTAGTGTATCTTACACTCGTACATAATCCTTCTAGGGTTATATCATTTCATAGAATACATCTTAGGTTCACTTGTTTTTAATCGTATGCAAGATTTATGGGTCTATACATATTAGCCATGAGGCTTCATTCATTGTTTGTTAAGTGACTCATATCTTCCAAAGATTATGGAGTACAAGACTTATGTATCTTGTATGTATGCCAAGATATCGATTTTGATCTAAGTAGGTGGCATTATTCTTGAACATTTAATTCACGTATGATTTATGTATCAATACAGAAATTTGGGCGAGGGAACCCAAGTTCGAACACCTTCGTCAATACTTACATTTTTCCTTGACTATATTTTAGTCTTCATGTCATTGGGACCCTAGATCGAGCCCCAACATTAACATTCTATCTTTATTTTCTCCTTGAATTCTCCTCTTATTTGGCCGAAGGGTTGTTGGATGGAACCCCCACCACCAATTTTTATTTTTCGTTAGAAATTGTGTTGCCCAATTCTCCTAGACAAAGAGGTTGTGGGATAAAACCCCCACAGCCTCACTTTATTCTCTTATTATTTCTCTAGTGACATGGAGGTTGTGGGTTCGAACCCCCACAGCTTCCTTATTTTATTTTTACTTAAAAATTGACTTACTATGTTTGGCAGTGAGGTTGTGGGATCGAACCTCCACAGCCTCACTTTATTTTCTTATTTATTTCTCCCTTTCCCCTTTCCAGCCTTGAGGTTGTGGGTTCGATTCCCACACCTTAAACTTCCTTTCTTTTATTTTTTCGTTCCCTTTATTTGTTTCCTAGAGGTCGTGGGTTCAATTCTGAGGCCTCCCATTTTATTTATACAATTTTTGCACTCTCCTTTTTCCAGCCAGTATACCCATTTCAATTCCCCTAGTCCCATATCTTTTCTTGCGGTTTCAAGGAAATAGACAGGTGAGGTCACTTGTTCCAATCCTGGTGTCCTCACCCATTTATGCTCTAATAATTTTTCAAATTTATTCCTCTACATTTATCCTAAACTAATCTTGTAATTGTCTGGAATGTTAGTCATTTTTTTAGCTTATTGTCACCAACATTTTCACTTGAAATCTTAGGGTAATTCATAGATCCTATAACACATTTTTGGGGTGCATTTTCATAGATTTGTTTAGCCAAAATATTGATACTGAAATCATCCACACTTCCATTTTAATGAGCATCACGATTTACATAGGTTTACACACGTAAAATGATAACCTAATCAATATCAAACTTGAAACATTAACCCAAGACCTACTTTACATTAACATTTTTACACATGCACACACTTGCACAAAGTTTCGAATACATGCTTATCTTTCATACGATTTTAAGTACATAAACATCATCATATTTATCACAAAAAATGATACATACCTAATTCTACCAGCGATCATACCCAACATACGATTCATTGGGAGATAGTTACAGGTCCATGCAAGAGGGGAGACAACCCTAGTTTTCGAATGAATATGATGAACCTTAAGAGGTCTCTTGGGAAAGGGACAAGAAGAGAAGAAAACACATACCTTATTTTGGCATTCAAACCTTCTCCTAAAACCCATTCCAAAACACACATCCACGCCAAGTTTTCAATACAAAACTTTCAACAGAAAAATCCTCTCTCTGCCTAACATGTTCACTTAGCTTGTTTTCTTATATTTTCTTGGGAGATCTTGACGTGTGAAGAACTTGGTTTATTTTTATGCTTTTGTATCTTATTTCAGCGAGAATTATTTTTATGAAAGAGAAAGAAAGATTGAACTTGTTAATTGAGAGATAAACGTGGGAGAGAGTTGGATTTATAGGAGGCTTAGCAGTCTAGTTTAGGACTTAGTCAAATAAGGTTAATCACCAGGAGCATCTCTAAACACCATAACAGTACTTAATTATTAAAAATCTGATTTTTTTATTATATATTAGATAATAAATAATAAATATTAATTAATTACATTAATTTACCAACTTAAATTAAAACAATTTAATTCATTGCTTCCACTTTTGTTCAAACCACGGTGGAGCAAGACTTCACTTCGAGAGCCCAATTTCGGCCCTCTCTCCCTAGAATGCCCCTCCACCTTAGTAATTAAATAATTAATTATATAATTAAGGTAATTATTATGCTACCCTTAGCCTTGAAAAAGACCATTTTACCCCTAGACCTTAATAATAATCTTTCCTCTTTTTAAGTCCGCTAAAGATTCCGTCGAGTAAATCTTCGTATTCGAGATCCCTACATAGTTGGACCCAATATTTTCTAGCTTAAATAACTCCCCAAGTTAGGTGGATTTTCTGTAGCAAGGGTTTAGAGGTTTGTTTCTACGCGCATCAATCCGTGTGAACCCAGTCTAGTCGTAGGCATTCTTCATAGAAAGCAGAATGGGAGTGGGACTCTCAAGGATGGAAGAATAGGTTACTAGAAAGATATTTCTTGACTATTAAATAAGGAGGGAACCAAAGGAAGGACATGCTAGTGTATGGTTTAATAATGGGACTAAAGTTATAACTTATACTATTATATGAACCTGAATCACGATTACAGTCAGGTGGAATCTGTTATTCAGTTGTTTAATGAGGATTGATGGGATCAATACTACAACATAATCTAGATGAGGATACTTGTATTCAGGTCGCCAGAATCTAGGGAAGCCTTATACCTTCATAAGGAAGAGAAAAAACTTGATGGATGCCTAATAGGTCTGGAAAATTTAAGGTTAAATAAGCTTGGGAGTTGTCTAGAAATAGAAAGGAGCCTATTAATAAGTTATTTAACATATGGGTAAATTGATTAGATTTTTTAATGTGTTATTAATTTTATGGAGGTTGTCATTTAGAAGAATTCCTATCAAGGAAGTTCTTTTCATTAGAGGCAATTTTTAATGCTCATATATGTTGTTGTTATAATAACAAGATACAAGAGACCTTTGTACATTTGTTCATTGAAGGTGCTGAATCATATCATATTTCGAGGTTATTCACAGAGGCAGCATGTCTTTAGTTTCAGGTGGTATAGATAAACGAGACATTGTAGGAATGGTAGAAGAATTGTTTTGCTACTAAACTAAAGCAAATATACAAAGCAGTTCATGCTATTATAATCTTAAAATTTTGAATATGAAGGAATGTGATCAAGCATAAGAGAAGCATGAAAAGACAAAACATGATAATAGAGATTCACATAAATGTATACATATACCCATCGTAAAAAGACAATCCAAGGAATTGGCCATTGATTGTCAAGTTCATGGAAGATTATACTCCACTATTAAAAAACGAACATTGTTTTATTATTAAACCCTAATTTCAAGTGCAATACATATGGAGCTGTAAAGGATGAAAAATGGTCGATTACTTTCTGTATAAGATATGAACAAGGGAAGATGATATATTCTTACTCAGTGGACTGATGAATGTGTATGTTGTTACTACAGAAATGAAGATCATTAGAATGGGTATAGCATATTGTATGAACACAACCTAATGCCCTTAATGGCTCAGAAAATTTTATGTGGAAGTTGGGAGGTCGCATGAATAGATTGATGAATGATATTAATGTGGAAGTGACACATACATATGAAGAAGGGAATTCAGTAGCATTTTTTTTTTGCTAATATTGGTTTTGATTTTGCAGGTAAACACATGAAATATATTTTTAACATAAATGAAACAGCTGAACAAGTACAAATAACTATTTAACTTGAAATGGAAAGGAATGGTAGACCACAACACAAAGAAAAGGAATGGCCAGAATTTTGCGTGTATTTTGGTTGAACTTTATATGGGAAAAGAGCTGCTAGAGGTGGTGAAGTTGATGAAAGAAAATAGTAGACTGATTGAGCAGAATGTGTTGTAAAATAAATATAGGCATGAACAAGATTGGGTAGACTTTAATAGAAAGGTCCTAAGCCTGTTTATGTACCTCCTAAAAAGGAGATGAACAGAGGGAAGAAAAAAATCAAAATTGTCAAGCAAAAGCAGGCGTCAAGTCGCATAACAACAGAAAACTCATCAGGGGGAAGCTGGAAAGGAGTAACAAAGACGGGTAGTAAACACCCGCAAGGATAAGGAAGACACTTCCAAAGAGTTCTCCAGGGAAGACTTCTCAATTGGAAATTACTAACTCTTTTCAGGCACTGCCAAAAAAAAGTTGAATGGAAGGAAACAAATAAAATGATTATTATAATTAGTTAAATAGTAAGGGGGATTAATACTCCAAATAAGAAAATGGAAGACAAAATCCACCAGTGAAGCATTTGTGCTAGTGAGTGGACAGTCTTGAAATTTCTTACCTTTAGGTATCTTTAAAGGTTCAGGGTCTCTGATAGAAAGGATCTTCTTAAATACTGTAGTGGTTCCTATTTTAGCAAACTTCTCTTATATTTCTCCTGGATCCTTCACAATTATATTAGTTAGAAAGGTTGATTAACCAGCCATCAATAGACAAATCGAGTATTCAATTTAGCTATATACAAAAGAAGAAGATATAAACTTTGAATCTCGACGTAGTATTCATCTCCATAAGTAGAACGCTGATCTACAATAGGCCTTATATGGGGGTTTCTTGGGAAGATTGGAACACTCATATTCATAAAGGGTTTGATCTTATCTGGTCTATACGAACACATAGCCCAAACAATCATAGATCCCTAATCATCGCCAACTAACAACACCTGTTGATCAAGGGAAATGACGTTCAGGAGTTCTAGATGGTCACCAACCATAGTCTAAATAATTAGCAATGAATAAAAAGGTAAATTTGATTGTCTTACTTGAAACAATAATAAAAAGTGGGAAAATTGAAAAGTTGGTTGAAAGTATGTGTGTTGGATGGAACTATGTTACTAATTTGGAGAGGCATAAAAATGGTAGAGTATGGATAACATGGAGTCTACACTATAATTTTGTAAACATCATTATTGTGGAGGTAAAATTCATCCCACATCAAGTTTCCTTTCAAATTTCATATGCATATAGGGGTTGTGGGATAGTTTATTGATCCAAAGTAATAGGTGCATTGAACCATAATTGGTGTTAGGTGAGTTTAACTATATCTTGAATGCTAATTATAGAATAGGGGGGAATCCAATAACATGGGCAAAAATGATGGATTTCAATAAATCTGTGATGGAAAGCGGATTGGTGGAATTTCCCACTTAAGGAAACAAAAACATTTGGAGTGACAAACATGAAGAAAAAAAAATACATCTCCAAAATAGATTGGATATTCATCAACAGAGAACTATGGACACAATGCCTAGTTGCAAAAAATTATTCTTTCCACAGGGAATTAGTGACCATTATCCAGCAAAAGTAGTTCTTAATGAGGAGTATAAAACAAGAAAAGCTTTTACAATTGTAAATGTATGGACAAAGCACTAAAATTTTCTTCCAGTTGTGCAAAAAGGATGTAAGGAACATAAAAGGACTTAATGATGCACCAAGTATTCAGAAAATTAAGGCTACTAAAGGAAAAGTTAAAGGTGTTGCATGCATAAGAGTTCCAAAATATAGTGAGTAAGGCGTATGTAGACATAGGAAAGTTGAACCAAACACAAATTCAACAATAGAAATATCCTTATAATATAGACTGTCAACAATGAGAAAGTCAATTGTATGAGAAATCTAGGACATCATCTTATATGGCTGAATTATTTCTACAAAAAAGAATTAAGGCGACTTGGATAAGATTTGGAGGTCGATGAGTAAGAAATCAGGACTCATTTAGGTCTTGGCTTTCATAATTTATTGTCCTAAATGAGTAACATATGCTATGAACTTATATTGAAGTGTAAATTTGCAGCAATGAAGACAAGGAAGGAGAAGGACATTAACGTGCAAAAAGGAGCGGAAAATATGAAAAAGGTTGAAGATAAAAAAAGCAGAAAATCTCTAAAGAAAAAATTGCAATGGATTATGACCGTGGGCGACACAAACTTTGATAGAAAATGTAACAGAACCGTAAGGTTAAGGAGCCACGACAAACCAGCGACGGAACGGAGACATTGGCACATCTCATATTGGATCGGCGATGCTCGACTTTACCTTGCCTAGTGATCCTGAACACCAAAATTTAAGGAAGTATAAATTGAATTTAAAAGAGCAGAAAAAGGGTACCGTCTCAAATCTATTCATTTAGTAAGTAATTTATCCATTGTAGAACATGGAATTTTCATTTGTTACTTAGTTTTAGGGATTTTTTTATGTATATTTTAAGTTGGGTACTGGATATTGAGCATTTTGGATCAGTATTAAGATGTGGATTGCAATACCCACATTATGGAGAACATAATTAGTATTGCTTTCTTTCTTTTTATAACGTGTGTAGCTAAATCCCAATTCTTAGGTTTTGATCATGTGATTATTTATTGTAATTATATTATGGTTATTTTTTTACTAATTTAAATGTTGTTTTAAATTTGGGCTTATTGATAAATGTGTAATAAATCATAAATTGTAGTTGAAAATGCAATTTTAGCCTAGTGTTTTGTTTTCTCGAGTGAGAGGTTCTCGAACTAAGGTTATCGAAATGGGTTGTTGTGGCTTCTGCTCAAGAGATATAATCTTTGTTAAATCCTACCTATATAGATCGAGAGAGTCGATAAGTCCATGATTTGGGTTGTTTATATAGATAACTTGTCGAGGTTCGAGAGAAATCGCTTGAATCGCAATAGTTATTCTTGAGAAAGTTATTGCATCTATAGGCTAGTCTACCCGCTCAGATTCAGCCGTTGTAAGTAATTTCAATTACCCTTGTATTTAAATTAGCATACAATCGATAAGATCCATGATAATTCAACAATATTTGATAACTCCCCCACTTTTGTTATTATTGTAGTTGTTAATTGACACTCTTAAACCCCCAATCAAACATTTAATGTCAAACCATTAATTAACATTCCTTGGTTTCTATAATGTCTACCTCTAGAACCGATTAGAATAAAACCTTTACTTCTTAATTGAATTCTATATGGTATCACTCCATGTGGGTTTGACACCAACTCTTTGTTGAGATTTATACTAAAATACAATCGCCTATCCCTTGTATTGGATACGGTGTAGATGAATATCTATTTTTAAATGTTGCCGCTGCCGAGGAGTGTGGTTCTTTAATTCTCATATTGAAGTTTGTTTATGATGTGGTTGTGTTGTATTTTAAACTATTTACCATTTGTGTTTTGTTTGCTGCTTTTGAGCAAGCGAGTTAAGGAGTGTTAATGGAAGAAACACCAGCCAGTTGTGCCAAAATGCCGACATTGGTAACTTGAACGATCTTCATGAAATACTTATGAATGAGGTACATTTTGGTGGTACAGGTTCTAGCTTGTTATGTTTTTTCGAGGTAAATGTGGTGTTTTACGTGACAAGTACGATGCTGCAACAATTGCAAATGAAAGGGTTATTTGGAGCCTTGCCATATGAGGATCCCTATAACCATATTCAAAATTATGTGTACGTTAGTTGTTCCTTCTCATTCAAGAACATATCCCGAGAGTGAGTCTAACACGATTGTTCTGTTTTTCTTTCACGGGTGAGGCTACCAAAGTGGTTACCTAACCTACCTAGGGACTCCATTATTACATGGGGTGAACTGACTGGCATGTTCTGCATAAGGTTCTTTCTTCCTTCGAGGATGATGTCATTGAGAGATAATTTCCAAGGTTTCAAACGCTTATATTGTAAGCCTATTAACGAGACTAGGCTATAGTTTCAAAAATTTCTACTCTGATTCTGACTTCAAACGCTTATATTGTAAGCCTATTAACGAGACTAGGCTATAGTTTCAAAAATTTCTACTCTGATTCTGACTCACAAACTCCCAAACAATGTCTTCCTACAACATTTATATTGGATTCTACATTCGGCGAACAAAAAGGTGTGCCTGACAGCCTAGTCCATGTTGGTACATTAAAACAACCATTTGAAATTTCTTCAAAGTCACCTCATGACATGATATAAATTAATTGTGCTTTTTACACGGGAGAGGATCAAGTGTATCCTTTGAATTTTAGGAGGACCAAGGAATAAATTTAAAAGAACTAAGACCAGTATCAAAAGATGGACAAGATGATGACCTAATTAAATTGAATTGTTGTCCAAATATTTCATGAGTAGTGGTCTAATCGCAGTACATGATGTTTATATTAGTCAGTTGAACCCCGATGAGGCAAATTTTATGGCTTTATATCATGAGGAGGTGATCTTCCTTGCAAATAAAGGTGGTGGGTTCCGTCCAAACTATCTAATGTTGGGTGTGAATAAGGTTAAAATAGAGAGCGTGATAATAGTTGGAGATACATTGATAGGGAATGATGTGAGTGTGGTACTAGTTTGAAAGGGAGAGATGGGTAGAAGGAGATATTTTTCCAACCCATGAGTGTCAAAAGCCTAAAGAGCAAAGGTATGCCCTAAATGCTTCCGGACTGAAGATATGCTCTCTTGCATTATCAACAAAGTTGAAGGGTCACAAAAGGTATTTAAAGACATGAAGGAAGATGTCTCTACTCTAAGTCAGGAATAATTCTCATTCGGTGTCCATTATGGAATTAGATACACTAATGGTCAAATCTTGAATAATTTGAATCCAAGGCTAAAAGGGGGACTACCGAGTGGCACCATGGAAAATTCAAGGAATGAAACTTTAGTGGGTATCGTCATCGTTCCGCGACGTGGATTAAGGCTCTTCTTGGAAGGCAACCCGTATTCTTATGTTATCAATATTCCATTTGCTTAAGGAGTGCTAAATGTGCACGTTGGAAATGTGAAATTTGGGAAAAGTTGAAAGTAGGCGAGCCAAAGGTCCAGTCGACGACTCGAATAACCCAAAACAATCGGTTGAACCATATAACTTACTAAAGGTTCTGTAAAACTCGGCCAACTAAATTACTTCTCAGCGCATCATCGTATAGGTCGCTAACGTGACACGTATCGCCAACTGGTGGGTGAGTTGAATAGTCTTTAAGAACTAGCAGTTTTAAATTAAAAGGTATCCCTCATTTCATACTTTTCGACTTCCAAAGATCCAAAGTTGCATATCTTATTACTCTTGTATTATTTTGCTTTTTTAATAAGATAAATCCAAGAAAATTATAAAGTCCAAAAGGAAATGTGGTCTAGGTTAACTCTTCAGCGCAACTATCTTCGTAGAATATACTTGAACAACCTTACTTGAAAAATATTACCAAGAAAAGCCATGTACCTTAGTAAAAAATCACATTTACTAAACGTTGCAAAGAGTTATTGGTTCTTGAGAATTTCCAATACTATCTTCAAATTATTGATCTGATCATCCTCACGTCTCTAATTAATCAATATGTCATCAATGAATAATTACAAACATATGAGGTATTGTGAAAACACCCTATTAAAAAAATCCATAAACCACGTTGGAGCATTAGTCAATCAAAACAATATTACCCAAACTCATAATAATATCGAGTTTGTAAATCCGTTTTCGGAATGCTAACTCTGTTCACCCTCAATTCGTGATAACCCAACGTAAGGTCAATCATTGAAAAGTACCTTGCTCCTTTATTTTTGTCAAACAAATCATCTATACTTGGAAGAAGATACTTATTCTTAATGTTCACCTTTTTTTAACTGATAGTGAATACACATACTAAGAGAATCATCTTTCTTCTTAACAAAAAAAACTCAAGCACCCAATGGGGATATTCTTTGATAGATGAAACCATTAGACCATTTCCAACTCACCTCTATTCTACACTCCATTCTCTATATTTGAATAGTATAATAGAGAATGGACACTCCATGCCACCTCCATATCACTTTCTATTCTTCAAATTGAAAGAGTTGAATACAAATTCACCAAATTTGAAGAACTGCTATTCACACTCTCTTTCACTTTTCAATATTTTATTATTGTTTCAATTAATTTCTCATAACATTATATGTGAAATATAATGTCAATAAATAAATATTTAATATTCATAATTCTTTTGAAATTTAATGTACTATTTTTAAAAATATATTATTTAACATGTACTACTTTCATACCGAATTAATAGTATCTTAATTTATTTTTTTTTAATTTTTGTCAATGATATAATATTATTTAATTATGAATTTCACTATAAAGAATTAAAAAAATTAAAATGATATTGTTAAAAATGTTGATTAAACGTACAATACATAATATCATAATAACAATACAAGAAAACAATTCAACACATAAAATAATAATTTAAATACAACATAAAATACAATTATAACAATTAATGCGCAATGAAACAAAAATCATGCTCAAATTATGGTGAACATGCATTCAGTTTTATCCAATCCCGTTTCGCAATTACCACAGGATTGTTACATTTTTGGAGAAAATAACTATATGATATATTTAGTGAATGTACTATATTGCACAATATGATTATAATTTACCAATTTAAGAATGTTGTAGATTCTCTATCTCCAACGATAGAAATGGTGGTAGATGAAAATCTCATATTTGAATGATTTTATGTCTGACATACAAAAATTAAGGACAAAAATTCTCATTGTGAATTTAGTAATGCATTAATAGAGTTTTTATGGGGAAAACATTATAATTTTTTAAAAATAAAGAACTCTGTCTTTGGAGGGTAATAGAGTGTGGGGTCGGGATGTCCACCTTTTCTTCAATTTTCTCCAAGCTATTATTGCAATGGAAAAAGGTAACTAGTATTGGCTATAGTTTCTTTATCATGTTTATTATAAATCTGAGAAGCATTTTACTAATAAAGAGATTAACAATAATATACAATTGTACAACAACTCCAATAAGGAAATAGGTGATAAAAACCAATATACAGAGAACTTTTATCTAATCAATCTCTTTTTTCCTTACTAGTTAATGCAATAAAGAAAGAAGATTGGGTCTCTATCTTAATCCAAGAAAGCAGATAACTTTAATAGAATAAATAAATAATTGTATATGTGACAACCAAGTATGAATTAGACATGAGGATTTACCAAAAGAAAAGTAGCTTATATGCACTCGTGTATAACAAAAGAGATTAGCCTTTTCATGTACTATCAAATGCAAATAGTATAAATTCAGCATCTGTTGATGCTGTAATCAAGTTTACCCTGAGTTGAATCCTATAAATATGTACTCTATTGTTTGTTTAAAACTATCCAAGAAAATCTAGTACAACAAAGTCACAATATTACCAAATGCAAGGATATTGAGATATCTCATGTATTAAGAATTTTACCTATGTATAATGTATTTATAAGAAAGAGGTCACTCAACCAGTACTTAATAAGAATTTTCAAGCACAAAAAATAACAATCAATATGTTTTGGTCAATAAGTATTTTCTCAATAGAGAATCAGTACCACATGGTGATATTTCACGCAAATCAGCTTAACTTAGATACTGTATTGTCTAATTATAAAATACTTGAGATATAAACAATGAATATTAATAAAGGCTTAGCACGATTGCAGTGTCAAAACCCTCCACGATAATGGGTTTATACTTTTGAATATTTGTGTATTTTATGATATGGATTGCTCCGTTCCCAATTTAGAGCGAACGAGTGATAAACAATCTAAATGTAAAGATATTTTTAGGGTATTGTAATCTCCATCTAAGACAACAACATGTCATAAGAATGATAAATGCATTATAAAATACATCACTCTGATCTTATATACTGTTTTAGGTGTTGCATGTCGAACATAAGCAAAACATGTTTTCTTAGTGCGGTGATGCACTCTTTCTAGTACATGGTGGTGCCTCTTTAGCTCTTTGTGCTGAACGATTTATGCCTTACTATGTTATAATAATGATCAACTTGGGATTTGCTATTATTTTGATCCATATTGAGTTAAAACATCTCCTTTCAAGTGGAGTGAGTTTTACCTTAGCGGTTGGGCCTACTCTAGGCTTACAAAAATAAGTCCTTTGCCTTAGGCCCCCAAATTTTGGGACCCCAAATTTTTGTTAGGAATAAAATTTGTTTTAAATTTTGTATAGAAAAATAAAGTATTTATGATTAAAAAAAAAGTATACTTTTTTAAAAATTAATTATTTTATTTAATTTAACATCTTTTTTACTTTGTTAAATATAAGAAAAAACTGTAAAAAGTGTTGAACAATGTGAATTACAAATTCATTTTTTTTAAAAAAGAAAAAAAAAAATCAACCATTACTCTAAGAATATTAATATGAGGTATAACAACTCAAACTTTTTGAGTCAAATTCTATTGTTCTAACTCTTATCTTTATTGAAACATTATCAACTTATTACTTTTATTACTTATATTATTATGTTTTGAAACATTATCAACTTATTACTTTTATTACTTATATTATTATGTTACAATACATATAACAATTGTGTAACTTAAATGATGTTTTTCAATGTTGAGTTGATAAAATCATACCTAAAACTAGTAACTCAAAAAAAATTATCAACTAATAATAATTTTCGTCTAAATAGAGTAATTATTGTTTTATTTTTTAATAAATATGTATATCAAGTGAATTTATATTTTAGGCCGCGAATTGAAATTTTTTTTTAGGCTCCCAATTATGTTGAGCTAACGGATTCTGTGTAGTTTGCATTAATTGAGATCTTATTAACTTTTAAATGAGTTGTTGCTTTTACTATGTCTTTCTGGAGAATCTCTCTGCCAATTAACACATATCCTTTCTCGTGTCTTGTTTGTTTACTCAACTTAATATCCTCACTCATGTTTGAGGATATCCAGTTAAATAAACAAACAATACATGACAGAGGATACCTTTCAATTGACAAAAAAGTTTCCCCTGGAATACATGATAAAAGCAACAAGACATGAAAGGTTATTAAGCTCCCGGTTAATGCAAAATACACAAACATAACAATTCATGATCAAAAAAAGTTTACATAACCGATAGAAAGACACAACAATTAACTTAAATAAAAGACATTCAACTTGGAACTATAGTTTTCCTAACTCAAAATAGATCAAAATAAAGGCAAATTAAAAGTTGATTTGAACTATTACATAAAAATTCATGATCGTTCAATGCAAGGAGCTGAAGCAACACCAGTGTATGCAAGGAAAATTTCACATCTACTATCAGAAAAAATGTATTTCTTATGTTACGTTATAAGATAATTCCCTAAAAGTAGCCCATAACATAAGCACCAACGAGATACGTTGTCTAATTTATTTTCTCTTTAATCTACGCTACGTTATAAGATAATCCCCAAAACTATTCAATATTATAAGAACCAGCGAGATGCGTTTTCTAATTTATTTTCTCTTTAATCTACTCAAAGAGAAATATTTTCTTATTTAATGTACCCAACGAGAAATATAAGAATAAGAGATGTTATTTTAAAGTAGATATCAACTAAATTGTACTACTTACTTGTTTCTTTAACCATTCATGAAAATTTTCAAAATTCAAGTGGTATAGCTGTAGGGCAAGGCGGCGTTTGCAATGCAATAGCTTCATTTTACTTACATGCTCATTGTAAAGGTAACTTAGAGTTAACTGAAACTTGAAAATACTATATATAAGAAAAAAGCATATTGTACATTCCATAATATATCTAAATAATATCTTATAATCAAAGTAATTAAATCCTTCCCTCGAAGGAAATAGGCCAAGATTCATTTGCGACAATTTTTAGATCATAAAGACTTCATTCTTGAACTCTTCAATTTGTTGTCCAGAGAAACTTTATAATTGTTTAAATAATAAATTATTAATTTAAAAAAATACCAAAAACACCATTAGAATAAATTCTTAAATGTATATTGAGAAAAAATATCGAGAAATACAATTGATACATAAAAATCATTGTATTGATTATGTTGAAATTAATAGTTGAAACTACCCACTTGGAAGTTGTCTTCTTTTTTTTTTTTAATTCCATCTCATGAATGCACCTAAAAGAAAGTGCATTCACGCTTGTCAAATCAACATCGAGGGAGGTCGAGACTATCAATTTACCAACCCAGGGCCTTACCGCCCGAACCAGCAAGACTTCAAGGAGGTAATTTGACAAACATAATATTTAGGTGTGTATTAAATAATGATTGATGAGTTTATGGAGTTTCAAATCTAATTAGCTCTTATTAATTTTTCTTATCTGAAATTGCAACAAAAAAAAAATCAGAATTGAGAATCTTTTCATCTCTTCTATGAAATTTATGGAAATAAAACGAATTTATCTAAACTATTTTCAAGAGGTATTTTCCAAATATTGAATTTTATTAGGGTGTAACTGAATACTTTTGTTAGAGAAGTGGTGCTCTGTTTGTTGCAATTGTGATAAATTTTATTTGTTGGTGTCGTGATGGCTCCGACAAAACGTATACTAAAGAAGGTCAACAACAATGCTCACATGGTGACGCTATTAAAAAAAATTCATGGTGTTAAAGGAGGAAAAGGTGATGGACCAAAAAAATATTATTTCTGAGGAGAGGGCATTTACTAGGTAAAGGATGTATAAGAAGGAAGAGCGGCGTGACTCCGAGGGGTATTCCTAGCAATTAGTGTTAAGGTATTGTTTAAATAGTGATATAATTTGACGTATGATTTATAATGTTTGTCTGTCTTGACTGCATTTACAAATCGATCAATTTCACTAGCATTGGTGTTTGAGGTGTATTTACAGATGATTAATTCAAAACATAATGTTTATAGAGTAGAGTAACAAACACTCTCTCTCTCTCTCTTTCTTGATGACCAAAAGTACCGCACGCTATACTGAGCAACCACCCCTAACCCCCTTTCCCTCCTCCCCGATCCACTGGAACCACCAATTTCGTCTGCTCCCATGGTGGAAGATTATCAAAGATTCCAAAACATCAAAGAGGTTCTAGATGAAAAGGGACTAAATCAGATCTATGGAAACTCCAAAGAATAAAAAGCCATGGAAAAAACTATTGAAAGAAAAAAAAAATATGCAATAATCCTAACTCAATATGATAAAAGCACATTGTAACAACAACGGTGCATATTTCTCATTTTTCCAAGACTTTGGGAAATGGTTAACACATACCTACCTAAAGAAAAAAGTAAAAAGACTCAGATACAATATATACAAAAAATTTATTCATGAATAACCTTGGTTCATCGCGGAGAACTTCATATCTCTCAATTGATTAGAAAGAAACTTCATCCCCCCAAAGTCCACACTAGAAAATACAAACATATGGTCTAGATTACCCCACTTAACAATACATTTCTATTATCCACACTCAAAAAGTGGTGTGCAAGAATATTTATCAATGTCCCAATTGAGGTTCTAGTCAAAATAAAAGTGGTGATTGGAAAGCATAAGCAAAGAGTGATTTATGACGGGAGGGAATAAGGTATAATGGTTGCAATATAATAGCCAATTCTATAGAAAATGCATTGAAAAAGCCAACCATTTAGAAAATCCTCACTATCCGCCAACACCACCTAAATAAAAGAATCAGTTGGACACTTGGGAAATCATATAATTTCCTAATAAGAAGAACATTGCAACACAGAGAGAAGGCACAGGAGCACCAAGGACTCAACAAGAAAACAACCAAGACAGGAAATGGCTTATGACCCTTACTCAAGTAAGTTACTAAACACCGGCGCCCCTATCAAATTTACATGGGGAAGTTTTAAATAGCAATTGAAAAACAAAAAAAAACAAAAAAAAATTATAATTTGGAGAGGGGGCCGCAACTCTTAATTCTAGGGCCAATGTAAAAGCATAAAAAATCAAGAACACTCACAACCAAAAGCTTTTCATAACTATTAATGAAGAGAGAAAAAATCCAGAAAAGAAAATCCCAACATGGCCAATAATTACACAACCTCAAATCCCAAGGGAAACACTTGGCCCCATGACTTAATGACTAAAATTCCCCTTCCCTCCCCCAATGCTCTGACGATCTAAATCACCGACGCAGGCCAAGCTGAGGGTAATCATCAGCGTCCTAACAATGAGAAGACCATGGAAGTCGCATCAAACATCACTCACATTAATACCAACACGATGGATATACACCTCCATGTGCCACCAAGCAAAAAGCACTTAGACACCAACAATAGTTATTATGGCATCCCACCAAATACCAAAATCAAATATACGAGAAAATCCGCTAATCTTAACGACAGTGCCAATGCCACGCACCACACTATTACCTCTTGGCTGGAGCTAACATTGCAAGACGAATATCTGACCTTCCAAGTTAAGATAACAGGACACCATGTGACATTAAAACTCTAAGATATTGCATACTTTGAAAAAATCATCAAAGAAGGATTAACCAGGGGATAACATAGCTCGACCACCAGATATGGATTTAGCCACAGAGATAAACCCAGAGTGTGGGAATATGAAAATAACCAGAATGGAGGAACTAAGTGTATTCATGAAGAACACATTCCAGAGACTCCCGTTCATTCACACTCTCCCATACCTAAATAGTGCTCAGAGCCTTTCTTTCGTACCCTAAATACCTCAGGAGGTCCAGAACACATAGTACTAAAAAATACCACAAGTAGAAGGAGGGAACAACAACACAGAAGGAAAGAAAAGCTCAATCGTAGAGCTTATAAGAAAAACTAATTTGGAACGGGAGGAAAGTTTTACAAAACATGAAGAACAAAGTATGGAGACGTAAACAATGCAGTAATAGTCTATTGCCCGTAGAATATTAAGACATGCACCTTTAACCTGAGGAACGAGAAGGAACTATCCCTAAAGCAGTGCTACTGAACCCCATTGGAATACCCAGTAAGAGATTCTGAACGGAGAATGTGAAGGGCAAGGTCTTGTAGAATCAAGCAACACAGTAAGAGTTCATAGTCTGTGAACTTATTGACGGGTACGCAGGACGGAGGTGAAAAGTGATCGTGGATGGACACACGATGCATCGATCGTGGTGTCGTCTTGGAGGACTTATTTTACTACACGTTTTCATCTAAGTCATTTAATTAGTTGGCCAAGTTATGAGGTTAATTAGGGGTTAATGGATGTCTAAATAAGTTATTTAACAACTTATGGAAAGCGTCTAACCTAATTATACTAACCTAAGCTCTTATAATTTCCAAACCGAAAACTCTCTTCCTTCTCTCTTCTCTCTCTCTCTAGTTGAAGAACTACATAGAAGAACAAGCTAGGGTTGGGTTAAAAGGATGCAAAGGGTAAAATTACTTCATAAATATCTATCAATTAGTAAGGTATGTTATTCCTTTAACCTTTGATACCTCTTTCCTCAAAGGGTTCCATCAAATTGATTTCAAAAGTTATGTTTTCATGTGGGTCTTTTACAATATCGAAATTGATCATGTCAATTACTTTATTTATGATTTCTTTTGGATATTATGAATACATTAACATGTTTTATAACTTAATTATGATATATCTTGATGGATTTGTCTAGTTTGTAAAAGATGACTATTTCCCTTAACCCTAGGTTGTGATCTTTATATGAATTGTGTAATGTTTGCTCAATTGAATAAGTTATTGGTTGATTACTATCATATGATGTTTTTGTATCAATCATGAATATATTAGGATGAATTATATTCCTATCATGATAGTTCTTGGCAAGTTGATCTAGAATATGAAGTATGTTATGAATTTGATGTAAGTATGTTATGGATTGTGATGTAGCGATTTAATTGGCTTTGTTGACACATTTGTTATTGATTTATGATGATATTACACCCATATGCAGATGGTTTAAGGGTTGATGGTAAGACCTTGATGAAGGATTATGAAGGAGACTTTGTAAGTCTTATTATCCCTAGTATTTACTTCAATTTTAGTAGATTGTGATTAAGTGATGATATTTCATTGAAGTATATCTTGTATTAAGATTAATAGGTTTGGTATGATATTAAATTTAAATGTCTTGACTATGGTTTGTGAGACTTGGCTAATATATAAATGTTATAAGGATGGTGATGATTTACTAATGTGCATAATTATGAAGTTATATGTAAATGTGCTCAACTCAGTTATATGAATTGTAATGAAAGGAATATACTCATGAAATTCTTATTGATCTATCATGATGATGATTATAAAAGGTTTAGACCCTATGACCTACAATAAGCTATAATGATTAATAACGACATTTCAAAAGGGACTTCGCACTGCACCGAGTGAACTTGAAAATGGGAGGTGTTGATTTTCCATATAGGAAGATTCACCCTATAGTTCCACATGTGGTGTTTACTTCCCAATGAGGGATACTCATCTATTGGATTCCAATGATATGAGGTCTTAATTTCCAAGTGTCATGTAGAGGCATTATACCTATCTCTTAGTTCTTGAATTAGGTTGCCTGTATAGGAGGACTAGCTGGTGGATCCACGTAGAATGATACATTTATGTTTGGTTTTACTTCAGCCGATAAACCACCTTCCATCGGTGTAAGGTTTTACAACACTGGATTGCATACTTAGCTCTTGTTGTCTATGTTGGTTAAGGCAAGTGTTCCCTACATTAAACTGAAGTAAGGAAGTACAAACTAACTCAAGTTACTTAAGGGGTTTGACTTAGCCTTGGTAAGGGTATGGGACTCTACCTATGCCTTGCACTAATTTGACTTGAAGGAAGATTTAGAAAGTTGTCCTTATATATGAATATGCTTATAATGGTTCATGATATGTATATGACAATCTTGCACATTGATGGTATATTATGATTATTAAATTTACTTATGGTTATGTTTTGGGTCTCTATGTCTGATGTATGATGATGATATGTACTCTTAAATGATGTTCTATGTGAAGTTGGATGTTAGTTATGGTTATTGTTGGGTTTAGTTAATTGAGTAAGGTTATGGGGCTTTGCTTGGTTATTGCACTTTTTGAATTAACGAGGTTCATGGGTAATTGTCTTGCTTTTGTTATGTTATAATTAAGTCTTATTCATGCTTCTTGTTATTATGACTTTATGATAAAGTTTGTTTGACTATGTGTTCAAGTATGTGCTATGCATGTTGATTGACTAGGCTTAGCATTGTTGATCTTGTGATGTACATGCTTTAAAACTTAATGAATATGTCTTATTGATTGGTATAGTCTTCTTGAATGTGCATAAGGTTTTTTCAAGGTAAAATAACATGTTTTCATGAAATGTCCCGTTTTAGCATAATTTGATAATATGTGTGTCACACCTAGTTTTTGCAATCCGAATGCAACCAGCGTCGTTAAACTCTTAGAGGTCAGAACAAGCCTCTTCTTAACTTTCATCAGAACCATGTAGTTAAATTTGCGGAAATTTAAAATTTTTCAACATAATGCAGTATATATAAATTTTATATAATTACTATATAGATTGATATCTAATCAGCTTAAACTAAACAACCATCTACAATCGATTAAACAATTCAAATGTAGAATCAATATATCGTAATAGTTTGCCAAACGACCTTAATACAAAGCTTTGAATAAAATGACTGAAGTTAAACTCTAGGGACAACATCCAGTAGCTATGTCTAATGTAATAAACTAGAATAGTGATGTAGCATCCTCGAACTCAAGAGGACCTACCAAAGTGTGGAGATTGCTAATCCGGACCGCTTCAATAAGTCTTCAATCTTCTCTCGAACTTGCGCCTATAAAAATAGTAATAGTGTAGGGTTAGTACACAGTTGTACTCAGTATGGGTATATGCACACATACATGTAAGGACTATGCATGGTGAAGGAAAGCTCTTCCTATAACAACATTCCATGTCTTGAATGTAAAGTCACTAGACTTTCTTAATTCGTTATTTGTGAATCATAGTATGAATATGACATATTTTGATGCCTTTAAAGCACACAAATAATTTTATATATGAACATAAGACCTTAGAATCATGAATATAATTTTAGAACAACTCGAACGAAAAATTATAAATTTGCTCCCTCTAGGCCGAGAGTTATGTCTTCAAGAATTAGTTTATTTTTCATTGTTTTCTTCTTTTTGTTATCTAGTTCAAAGACCTCCTTTGATCCTATATTTTACTTTAAATTTCATTGACTCATTATAGTCCCATACCTAAAATGAATCAAGTAAGTAATCCAAGAGATTAAGGAAACTACTTAACTACAATTGGGCATGAAATCTTTATAAGCCAATCTTTATTGGATAAGCCCATTAATTGGTCGTTTGCATTATATAAAGATTACGGGGCATATATTCACACTCGAAATTATTGATTCATTGTGTTTTTCTCCCTTTATTGGAATATATTCATTGGCTATGCCCAATATTTTATCATTTGCATGATATAAAAAGATTATTGGCTATGCCCATTATTTGATCATTTGCATGATGTAACGATTACGGGGCATTGATTGACCATTATGTTTGGATCCTTTTATAGGAATAATATAAGAACTCAGTATAATCCAATATTTATTTGTTATGCCCATAACTTGTTAAAAACTTCATTCTTATAAAAACTGAATATTGATATTCTTAAGCTCATGCTTTCTTATTTCATTTTGAACTTACATTTATTGTTTTTTCTTTGTTACTTTCTTAAATAAATATTTAGAATTAAGATCATGAAAGCTAACATGTAATCTAGTGTCTGCCCCACACCAAAAAGGGGAGGTTCACCGATCAAAGTGAACCTAGATCACGTGAGTTAACATGAAATCCAGTGTGTACCGCACACTAAAAGTGGGTGGTTCACTTGCTAAAGTGAAACCAAGCCCAGTGCCTTCCTTACAGCGATAAGAGGTGGTTCAAGGCTAAAGTTAGAATGAATGCTTTCTTTGAGCATTAACCGATATAGATCATGTGAGCTAAACATGATATCCAGCGTCTGCCCCACACTTAAAAGGGGTGGTTCATCAGCAAAAGCAAAACCGAATGCTACCTAGCTCTCTTAGTTGGAATCCACTAGCTAGTTCCTATGCTAACAACATAGTTCATAGACTAGGAGATTTCGGAGACTACTTATCCACCTTTGTGGTAGCCTCATCTCATGAGACTTATATGTGCTTGCACAAGCTCATTGCTAGTCTATCGGTGCTTTACTTATTTTCTTATACTTTTTATGTTTAAGAGTTGACTCATACATTATGGAAGCTTGCTTCTAATATGAGGTCAGCTTAACTCAATGGATGACTTTCATCCCTTTATTTACTTGATGAATGTGAACTTAAACCTTACATTATCATCATGGTATTAATAATACTTTTCTCACGATTTCCAACACCCTCTTATTTAAGTATGTTTAACATTATCATTTAGGTAAAAGTGAGACTTGTCTCACTTCCTTTAACACCTCATTCTGGTTAATTTCATAAGTCATACACTTTTAGTTATGTCATTACTCACCTTATCTTGCTCAATATCATTTGGTATCCTTATGCCATTCTTTATGAAAGTTATAAACTTATTCAATATACTATTATGTTCATAGTTCATTGGCATACCCTTGGTTATGAATCCATTGAGTTACATTGGTCATGCTTAATTTGGTATAACTTATCAATAGCCAATTTTATATCATATTCTTGAAATGACATTGTAAGACAATTTATTGTCATACACCAAACTTTCACATATTATGGTAATCTATAATATTGTTAGCCAATTTATTGGCATAAGCCAAACTTTCACATATTATGGTAATCTAAACTTTTATTTTGAGCAAGCTAACTTTTAACATTTGTTTTGATTAGATCTTAAGAACAATTCATTGCTTAGTTTTGCTAAGCTAAAAAGTAATTTGGAATTGAAGATTCATTATCTAGTTTTGATTCTCATTCTTATTCTTCTTGGAAACATTGCATTCCATACACTTACAAACATATATACCGTAAAAACACAATTAGTAATCGAAGTATTCATCCCTTTAAACAGTAAATTGAATTTCATATATAACTTATAACAATTTCATCTTCTCGAACACTATTGGACATTTATTATATGTATCTAAACCATAGGTCTCATTCGACATTATTAAATCATAGAAACCTACACATAAGGATCAATTAGCAACACATGCCAACAACATGCTCAGGATTTTGCATTATACATACTACTAGAAGTCGAAAATAGGGAGATGAACATTCAAAACTTTCATTGAAAAACCCTAATTTCAGATATCTTGAATTCAAAACGTTTGAAAATCCTCTTGGGGAAATAATACCAAGATAAAAAACCAATACCTTATAGAGAATTGAATCTACTATGATCACCTTGCACTTCGCATGAAAACTCTGAAGAATAGCATTAAAATCTCCTAAGGAGAATTTTATATTTTTCCTTACGTTTACTTACTGAATTGAGTCCTACATGTTCTAGTTATTGAACGTGAGTCTAAGTCTTAGGAACAGATATTGACAAGTTCAAATATTTCTAATTAATTTAATTAAATAATTAAGTAGCTAATTACCACAACACCCCTCCTAAATTGACTAAAAATAGGAGAACATTTGACTTAACCAAAATTGGAAATTTTCTAAGGATTTCGGCTAAGACCATGATTTTTAATTCATTAATGAAGTTGCTAATTTAATTAATTAAGTTACTTAGGGTAATTATTAAAGTACCGCTAAGTCATTAGGAAAAATACAATTCTTTTGGACCATGCTAGGTTAGGTACTAGGATGTTTGTTTAGTTAGTTACTAGGTTAGTGTCACCCAGTTAGGTCTTAGATTGTCGGGTGCACTAGTGAGCTTACTTTTGTTTTTCCTAGGTTATTTATCTAGTTAGTTAAGTTAGTTAGATCCTAGGACTAGTTAGGAATCTAGGCCCCACGTGGTCTGACCCAAACGTGTTCTACCCCAAAAACCCTAACCGAATCGGTTTGCCTTTTTTGTGGTCCCTTGGCCGGTTAGCACTTGTGCTTGCACATATAATGCACATGTGTTGCTTCTTATTTCCTGTAGATCCAATGATCCTCACTATATCCTTGGGCACTGCTTACTCTACATGATCATATTGAATGATCATGTGTAATGTTACCTAGTCTTGACACTTGGATGCCTCGTACCTAATTTTTTAAGTTGAAAATATATAATTTTATCTTAGGGTCTTCATTGCAGGTATAATTCTTAAAGAAGATTGACTTATATTTTAAATACTTGTGTATACATAGAAATTGCCTAACACCCTTAAGCCAATATTCTATAATATGCCCAATACTTCTCAATATTGTGAATTGGGATTCCTATGTACCTCAATACACATTCTAAAAAAATTACTAGGCTCTTCACTTTTCATGTACATTTTCTTCAATGTTACAATGTGTACATGTAGTCTCATACATAGTACAAGTGGCGTAATAACCCCATTTCTCCTTTTTCCCAAAAATTTTAGGTTCAAATCATTGATGGGCTTTTCGATACAACTTTGAAAAAGACATAGAATTCTTAATCATGCAAGTCCGCTAGGTCCTCAATTTCCGAGGTCAATGCCACTATCAAGATATGGAGTTGTTTTTATTTTTAGACTCTTATGTACTTTCCTTTTCTTTTGGATATTAAACATTGTATAGCCTATATGAGGCCATATTGTATTGATGTCTGGGCTAGGCACAATTTGATATACTATTGTTAGATGGTTATGAGATGAGGCATCCATTTAATACTATGTAATATTTTATATATCTATGTGCAATAAAAGTACAAGACTGTACAAGACTACGTAATCTTCCTATAGGAAGGGTCTATGTATACTCTATAGGTATATTATGTGTATGTAGAGGTGTATTTAAACCTCAATGTAGAAGTAATGAAGTTTTTTTATATTTTTCCAAATTTTTTACCCATTAATGTAATGATGTAAGCTAAGAGTCAAGTCTTACTCCTCAAAGAGGACGACAACGCATGTTACGCTTAGGGGGTGCTCCCCAGGTATGACAAACTCAGTACAAGAGCATGAGGTTAAAAATAATTGAGTCAATATCACTCTCAACCACATTGATGTACATTCGTATTCAAAATTGTGAAGCGTGCCATACATATGGATATGAACCTACAAGATTCTTAGGAAACTCTCACTTTCATGGAAGTCCAATATTGTGCATCTAGAGTTTTGACTCTACGTGCTTTTAGCATCTAATCCTATAATTGTGTTTATAAGTAATGAATACTAGTAGGAATGCGACACAAAGACTTGAAAAAGAGATCTACCAATGCGGGAGTTCCTCTCGGTGGTGATGAAGTTCCTCCTCTTAAAGAAGAAGCTAATAAAGACCAAGCTCGATTTATTCTCCTTTGACGGATGGTACCTCCAGGCTGCTCTTTTCCAAATGCCCCATTCCATTACTACCCAAGCACAATCTGCTACTTCCCAAGCTCAAGCCATGACGTACTAAGCTTATTGGGAGGTTGTACCCCAAGCAAACCAACTAGCTGCTACCATGGCCTCCCATCTAAGGAATTTTACAAGAATGAATCCCCCTACTTTCTATGAGTCCAAGGTTTAAAAAGAACTCCATGATTTCATTGATGAAATTTACAAGATCCTATAAAATTCTATGAGGTTGACTACTAGTAAGAAGGTCGAGTTAGCCACTTACCGATTCAATGGTGTGGCCTAAACTTGGTATGTCCAATGGAGGGATAATATGCTGTTAAGATGTGGACAGTGAATTGGGAGGTTCTCAAAAAGGCTTTTCTTCTTAATAGATTCTTTCCTAGGGAGAAACAGGAAGCTAATGTGGTGGAGTTCATCAAACTTCGTCAATGAGGTATGAGTGTGCTTGAATAATCCTTGAAATTCACTGAATTGTCAAAATATGTTCCTTTTTTGGTTTCCGAATCTAGATATGAAATGAAACACTTTGTGACGGGAATGTTTGATAACTTGCAAGAGGAATTTTATTCAGCTATGCTGCATGAAAATATGAATATTTCTCGTGTCAAGGTTCATGCTCAAAAAATGTAAGAGGGGAAGGGATAAGCGAAAGTGTAGAGATGCTAAAAGGGAAAGATCTTTTAATGGTGGTTCGTCAAAGGGTAGGCTTGATATACAAGACAAGCCTAGGTTCAAAAAGAGGTTTTCTAATCAAGTTCCTTCAAATTTACCTAAGTCTCATGATGATAGGTTGTCGAACCCTAATCCTATGAAGGGAAGGAATCTAGTTCACCAAATAAGAAGCCTACTTGTTCCAAGTTTGGAAAGGGTCATTTTGGCGAATGCTTAATTGGAACAAGTATTTTTTTTGTGGCAAGAGTGGCCACAAGGTTAGGGATTGCCTTATGTGAGGGGTATAGACAAGGTTAGTGTTCAAGCTCAAGCAAGTGGTTCAAATTATGCTCTGATAAAGAATCACGTTCACGCTCTCCGCTCTTTGGGTAAGCAAGAGACTTCTTCTAATGGGGTGAATGGTATGTTGAAAGTCTTAATTATTTATATATATGCTGGACTTGATGCGGGTTCTCTTGTAGCTAAAAAGTGTGACATTTTGCATGATATCTTGCATGAACCTTTTATAGTGTCTAATCCTGTGAATGAGTCGGTCATTACAAAAAGAGTTATAATGTTGCCTATTAGAGTTACTAATGTTTAACTAGTAGAAATTGATATGCTTTATTTTGATGCCATTTTGGGTATGGATTGGTTTCATGCTTGCTTTGCCTCTATAGATTGTAAAACAAGGGTGGTGAAGTTTAACTTTCCAAATAAGCCCATTTTAGAGTGGAAGAGGGAAATTCTATTCCTAGAGGTTGTATCATATCTTGTTTAAAAGCATGGAAAATGATCTCTCTAGGGTGTTTATACCATATAGTAAGAGTCTAAGATTAGACTTCGAAATTCCTCTCTTGAGTCGGTCCCCGTAGTGAGGGAATTTACGTAGGTCTTTCGAAATGATCTTCCCGGTTCCTCTCGAGTGGAAAATTGATTTTTTGTATCGACTTATTACTAGATACAAATCCCATTTCAACTCCTCCTTGTCGGATGGCTCTGGACAAATTGAAAGAGTTAAAAGCTCAACTCAAAGATTTACTATACAAATGCTTCATTAGACCTAGTATTTGTCCATCGGATTTTTCGGTATTGTTTGTGAATAAGAAGGATGGGCCCCTTAGAATGTGCATTGATTATCGCCAACTCAATAATTCCACTATTAAGAAAAAGTATCCTCCAACGGATTAACAACTTGTTTGATAAAATCCAAAGGGAAAGCTACTTTTCTAAAATTGACTTGAGATCGCAGTATCACAAACATAGGGTGAGAGGTAATCATATAATCATATACCAAAAAGGGCATTTCGGACTAGATATGGTCACTATGAGTTCTTAGTAATGTACTTTGGTCTCACTAAGGCCCCGGCAACATTTATGGATATCATGAGTGGAGTGCTTCCAAGATAGATAGATTCACTTGTCAGTGTCTTCATTGACGATATCTTGTTATATTCAAAAAATTACGGTGTACACGAGGACCATTTGAGGGTGGTGTTATAAGTACTTAAGGAGAAAAAATTATTTGCCAAGTATAGATAATGTGAGTTTTAGTTGAGGTAAGTGATAGTTGTTGGTCGTATCATCTCTATTGAGGGAGTTGAGGTTGATCCAAGCAAAATTGAGGTGGTAAAAAATTGACCTAGACATTGACCCCAACTGACATTAGGAGTTTCTTGGGTCTAAAGGGTTACTATCGGAGATTTGTGGATGGTTTTGTGTGCATTGAATATCCCTTGACTACTTTGTCCCAAAAGAGTAAGAAATTTGAGTGGTGGGAGGCATGTAAGAGAAGCTTCTAAATCATGAAAGATAGGTTGTAACAACACTAAAAATGAATAGGATTAATGCTTAATGTGCCAAGAATGCTTGCGATTAGACCAAGGTTAACACGGATTGATACGTGTAGCACCAGACCTCAGAACCCTTACTACGGCCAAGACAATTGACTTGGGGAGTTACTTGATCTAGAAAAGGTTGGAACCAACCATATCGGGCCCTCGTAAAGGAAGATTTAATCTAAGGAGTCTTTACCGGAATTAAAAAGAAGAAATGTTAAGTTTTGAGGGTCTAGGGGTAAAATGATATTTTCCAGGCCAAGGGTAATATTGTAATTAACCTAAGGGATTGATTAATTAATTAGTTAATTTAATTAAACAACCAATTCGACTCAGGTTGACCCAAAATGGTCCATTTCAGAAGGGCCACTCTACCCGAGTTCGAGCCCCATTGGAAGCAACAACTTCGTGATTTAATTAGTGTTTATAATCTGATTTTTGTAAGGGAATAATGGTTCTTTCACTAAGCTAATTAAATCAGCATTTTATTTAAATTAATAAAGAGTCCTAGTTTGACGAATTCCCAAACTAAAACTCCTATTATTAGACTACTCTCTCACGATCTCTCTCTCACTTTCATTATCTTTCTCACGTTGGTTTCTTCCAAAAACAACAAAAAATATAAATAATATGAAGAACTCACATGAAATTTTAAGAAAAACAAAGCAACCAAAAACGTTAAGGCAAAGATAAGTTGTTCGTTGGGTGGTGTGGATGTTGAGGTAGCTTGGAATGATTTTGAGAGGATTTTGGACAGTAAATTCATTGCTTGAACATCAATTAAGGTATCGGTTTCTTTCCTCTTTGTCCCTTCTCGACGATACCCCTTAAGATTCATTCTGAAAACTAGGATTGTCCCCCCTTTGCATGTCCCTGTTACTAGCTCCCATTGAACCTTAGGTTATGTATTTTTGCTGCTACAAAGTAGTCATGAAATGTATTTTCGTGATGTTTATGCTTAAGTATGAATGTTTGAAATTTTTTGAATAATGATTATGTTTTTTGAAATTATGTTAAAAAGTGATGTGTGTGTGCAATGTGTGGCAGTGAAGTTGGTCATTGTTTGGAGATGTGTAAAGGTATATATAATCCTTGAATTTTATGTGCAAAAGTTGTATACAATGTGATGTTCATATGAGGCGTGAGGTTTCTAATTTTGAGTGAAAACACTTGAATAATGTAACTTCTAAACTAGACCTAACAATGCACTAAATGCTTGGTGAAATGACCTAAGAAATTAACCTGAAAAGGTTGATAAAAGGAAGCTAAAAATTATGCATAAATTTCCAGCTTAGTGTATATTAATTTCGTTCAATAAGGAGGTTGGAATCTAGAAATTTAATGCATTTTAAAGAGGTGAGGCCACAAGGATTCGAACCTGTGACCTCACCATCTAGCTACTTGGAATTCACGGGAAAGGAAAAACAAAAGGAGGCAGGGGGAATCGAAATCAGGTCTGATGGATTAGTAAGAAAAGAACAAGAATTAACATAAATAAATGGGAGGCGTATGAATCGAACTCATGACCTCCTTGTAGTGAGTGAAGGAAGAGAAAATAAAGAAAAGTAAATGTGAGGCGTGGGAATCGAACCCACGACCTCAAGGTTGGAACGAAGAATGACAAAATTAAATAAAAAAACAAAGAGAGGTTGTGGGGGCTCAATCCCAAAACCTCACTACCAAAACACCCAGCCTAATGAACTTAATTAAAAAAAATAGGAGGTTGTGGGTGTTCGAACCCACCAGCTCACAACCTCTAGCGAAATTAAAAACAAAAATAAGGAGGTTGTGGGGGTTCGAACCCACAACCTCCCAATGCCCTAGAAAGAAAATTAAAGAATAAAATGAATGAGATTGTGGGGGTTCAAACCCACAACCCTTCGGCCAATTTAAGAGGAAACCAAGCAGGAAATTTAAGGTACAATATTAATTATGGGGATCAATCTAGAGTCCCAATGTTATGGAGATAAAAATAAAATCAATGAAAAATGTAAATGTTATCCAAGAGATTAAAATTTGGGTTTCCTTGCCCAAACATCCGTACTGATACATAAGTCATACGTGGACAAAATATCCAAGAATAATGCCACCTACTTAGATCAAAATCAAGATCTTGTCATAAATAAAAGATACATATCTTGTACTACATAATCTTAGGATTGTACGAATTACATAACGAACTATGAATGAGTCCCCATGGCTTCTTTGTATAGACTCATAAGTCTAGCATACGTTCAAAAGATAGTGAACCTAAGATATATGTAATAAAATAATCTAACCCTAGAAGGGTTATGTACGAGTGTAAATCGCCATGAATATCCAAGTGCATTGTCATACGATGAAATGATTATTATGTAATGAAATGATGAAACCCTAGAAGGTTTAAGTAAGAGTGTTAAACACATAAATTGCCAAGTGCATTGGCATGTGATGAAATGAATATTCATGTAAAAAAAGGGGTGAGTACTTATGAAGAGCAAATGTGATAATGTTAATCAATGTGGTGACAACATGATATGAGGCTAATGTGAAAGATTAGAACAATCTAAAATGAGCTTAAGTAAATGTTACCAACACATACTCACTTATGAGAGTGTAAGCTAATGAAGAGACCAGTCTCTATGAACACTCTAATGAAGGTATTGATCTTAACACACTCAATACAAATGATGATATGAGAAATCATTTGATGATCTATGATGTCCTCATAATAGAAGTCATCTTCCATGACATATGCGATGAATGAAATAGAACTTTATACTGAGGACCGACAGAATAGTTATGATTGATGATGTCTCTTTTCGGGAAGGGCGGAGGTTCAAGTAACTCTCATGAGATGAGACAGTCCGGCATGCTGGGTATGGGTCAGCTTATATCTCCTAGTCTTTGAACCTATACTTCCAATATAGGGATCTTGTGGGGTTTGATTCCCATGTATGCTAGTATGTTATTCAGTCACTTTGGCCGGTGATTCCGCCTACTTTTGGTGTAGGGTAGACACTGGATTTCATGATGCTCACATGATCTATGTCGGTTAAAGTTAAAGTTCCCAATGAATGAATTAGGCCAACCTCAAATGATGTACATAATGAAATTAATGATACTAAAGGTGTTAGGATAGGATAATCAAAAGGTGAGTTAGATTCAAGTAATGACATTAGGTCAATGTTTGTCATTGCACAACGAACCTAATGAATGTCTTAAAGTACATCCTAGGTATAGCTGGTTTTTACACTGCCCTATGAATTAAATGAAATGGAGTACATAGGAATGAACAAAGCAGACTCTGTGTTAGCTAATGAAGACTCCCTACTTGAGGTCCCATCTTTTGAGCCCTAATTTCTGGGATGTCTTAATATTAAGTCCATGATTCCAAGGTGTCATGGCATATGAATGAATCATATTAAAGAAGTTACGTGCTTCATGCAAATTGTGATGTATGTTATATGATATGTGTTATGTGTAAATGTTATGTGCTGTGTGCAAATATGAAAAGTATAATGATGTATGATAATCTAATGGCATAACTATTCTATTCAAAATCAGTAAAGCTCACTGACTTTCCTAATCCAAATTTGGAAAGCTCATTGACTTTCCTAATAAAAATTTGGAAACTTTTCTAATCTCAATTTGGAAAGTCTACTGACTTGACTTCCAAAAATCATGTTGTTGGGGAAGAGCTATTCTTTGTCATGCATGTCAATGGTATGTGCTTGCATATACCCAAAATTAATACAAGTGGTTACTAACCCTATAAAAACTCTGCTATTTTAGATGCAGACACAGTTGGAGGATAGAGCTACACGATCATCTTGCAGTCATCCGGACGTCCAACATTTTTTCGGAGTTTGTAGGTCCTCATGCTTTTGAGGATTCTACTATTTTATATCCTAGCTTAGTATTAGAGTTGAGATAGTGGACGATGTTCCATTAGCGTTTATTTCGTGTTTTTATTCAGACTATGTATTGATGCCATTTGGACAATTATACACTTAATAAGAATTGGACTATTTCTTTTAGTTGCTATCCCTTAATGTTAGATGGTTGATGGTGAACAATTATGTATTAATGAGAATCTTCTTATAAGTTTGTTGGAATTTTTTTTTCTAATTTTACTCTAAAAATAGCCTATGTAAAATAAGAATGTCGTAAGTAGGCTTGTCTGCGACCTCTGAGTGGTCAACCATGTTTGTTTGATCTGGAGTCTAGATTCCAGTCATGACAAAGTATTACTTCTGCTCCGGTGTTGACTTTTTTGAAGGGTACAACGGGATGTGTAGTACATTTTGATGCATCCCGAGTACTTATGCAACATGGAAAAGTAATAGCCTATGCTTCTAGGAAACTTAAGGTTCATGACAGAAACTATGCAAGTCATGATCTTTAGTTAGCGACCGTTGTATTTTTCTTTGAAAATGTAAGGGCATTACTTATATGGTGTTCATGATTATGTTTATACCAACCACAAGAGCCTTCAATATGTGTTTAGTCAAAAGTAGTTGAATCTCAGACAAAGAAGGTGGTTGGAATGATTAAAAGATTAACATGAGTGTTCTCTATCACCCCGGCAAGGAAAATATGGTTGCGGATAGTCTAAGTTGTGTGACCATGGGTAGTGTGTCTCATGTAGTGGAAGCCAAGAAATAACTAGAGAAAAATGTTCATAGGTTGGCTATATTGGGTGTTATATTGGAAGATTCTCATAATGGTGGTTTTATAGTCCATCATAACTTCGATTTATGATTAGGTTGAGATAGAGTCCAAACAACACCTTGATCAACCATTGATGGATTTGAAGGAATAGGTTATTTGTAAGCTTAATGAGTCATTCTTCTTGGGAAGGGATGGTGCCTTGAGGTATGAAAGAAGGTTATCTGTTCCCAATGTAGATGGTTTGAGAAACCGGAACCTTGAGGAAGCCCATTGGTCCTGTTACTCCATTTATCTGGGTTCGTCAATTATGTACCATAACCTTAGGGAAGTGTTCTGGTGGTAAGGTTTGAAAAAAGATATAGCGGAATTTGTTGCAAAGTGTCTAAATTGCTTATAAGTGTAAGCCGAACACCAAAAGTCGGGTTGTTTACAACAAGAAATCCAAGTTCCTACTTGGAAGGTGGATAACATTAATATGGATTTATGGTAGGTTTGCCTCGGACACAAAAGCAACATGACTCTATATGGGTAGTGGTAGATAGGTTAACCTTATCCGCTCGTTTCATTCCCTTTAAGTTAACTTATTCGACATAAGATTACGCAAGGATCTTCATTGATGATATTGTATGTCTCCATGGTATTCCATTATCCATCATATCAGATAGGGGTGCACAATTAACATCTAGGATTTTGGAGGTCATTCCTAGAAGGGTTTGGTACAATGGTGAAGTTAAGCACCACTTTTCATTCCCAAACGGATGGTCAAGCGGAGCGTACTATTCAACACTTGAGGATATGCTTAGAGATTGTATTATTGATTTCAAAGGAAAATGGTATAAGCATTTTCCTTGGTGTAGTGTTCTTACAACAATAGCTACCATTCATCGATATCGATGGCTCCTTACAATGCCTTGTAGGGTAGGAGATGTAGATCTCCAATTTGACGATTTGAAGTGGGTGAGCCTTGATTTATTTTTCTCGATGTAATTTATATGACTTAGGAGAATGTTCATAGAGTAAGTAATCACTTACAAAAATCCTGTAGTCGGGAAAAGTCTTATGTCGTTCATAGGAGCACAAAATTAGAGTTCGAAGATGGTGATAAAGTGTATTTGAAAATTTTGCCTATGAAAAGGGTGGTTATATTTGGCAATAAAGGTAAGTTAAGTCCTTGTTATTTGGATCCCTATGAAATCTTGCAAAGGGTTAGTAAGGTTGCCTATGAGTTGAAACTCCCAAGTGAATTGGCTTCGGTTTATCATGTTTTCCATGTTTCTATGCTTAACAAGTGTATCATTGATCTCGAGTCCATTCTTCCTGTTGAGGGTCTTGGTGCTAAGTATAACCTCTATTATGGAGAGGTTCCGGTTTAAATCCTTTATAGGCAAGTAAAAATGTTGAGAAATAAGGAGGTGGCTTCCATAAAAGGTGTTATAGAAGAATAACCTAGTTCAGGGTACAACTTGGGAGACCGAGGCCAACATGAAGTCCCATTACCCTCATATATTTAATGACTAAGGTTAATCATTCCTCTAGATAATAAAAATAATAATTAAAATGAATTTTCTTTAATATTTCGAGAAGTTTTGCAAAATGTGCATTATTGGGTGTCATTACATTAGGTTATAGTGAAATGTACTTTTGACTTGAAAATGTTTCTCTTTTGCTTGTTTTGAATTATGTTGTGAATTTTTATATGGTGAGTCCATATAAAATGATATGTAACATGCTGGTAAGTTGAACTTTGGAATAATTGACTCATGTAAGGTATGTTGAGCTCATGTTGTAGTTGTGAGAAGGAAATTTCTCATAATGTGATGTTGAGACTTATGTGTGGTAATTGAAGTTTTGAATTACCTTGTTTAACTTATATGATTGAAATTGTTATGGATTGTTGTTGGTTGGGTTGCTAGTCTCGAACCTATTCCTTCCTTCCAATGATTGTAGTGTCATTCGGGGACGAATTTTCCTAAGAGGGGGATAATGTAACACTTCAAAAATCTATAACGTGTTCTAGAGCCTTTATTAAGTGTCAAGAGGCTTTGACACTGTTGTAAGGTCTATTTTAATGAATATATGTCGTTTAGGAAGTCTAGAAACAAAAAAGTCGAAGAACGTCCATGACGTCGGGAAAATAGTTCAAACAGGTACTAGCGTGCCTCAGCCAATTTGACTAGCTTTAAAGAGACAAAAAATGATGAAAATGGGTGGAATGGTGTCCTACATTTATTAGAGTTAGTTCTAAGTTGAAACGTCTGGGCAAGATACCCTAAAGTCCAACTAAAGGACCTTAAGGAGGACCTTTACAAAAGGTGGGAAAATGATGTCAAGAGATAGTGTCCACAGATGCTGGCCTCTAACGAGGTGTGGTCCAATCACAGGGCATCCATAGAAACTTAGTCAATTTTGTCAAAGGTTCATTTTGTATAGTCTCTGAACTCATCGTTTGATGTGCAGCACGGAGGTGCACAATGATCATTCGATGTACACATGATCTGTCGACGTGGTGTTGTCTGTGAGGACTGGTTTTGCGGCACGTTTTTATTAATGTCATTTTATTAGTTTTCCAAGTTACGAGGTTAATTAGGGGTTAAGGGAGGACTAATTAAGTTAGTTAACAACCTATAGAAAACCTCTAACCTAATTAGACTAACCTATGCCCTCATAATAAACACATTAAAGACATTTCAAAAGGGACTTAGCTTAGCATCTAGTGAACTTTAAAATTGGAGGTGTTGACTTTCCATAGAGGAAGATTCAACCTATTGTTCCGCATGTGGTGTTGACTCCCCAATGAGGGATGCTAGTCCATTGGATTCCCATGAGATGAGGCTTCAGTTTCCAAGTGGCATGTAAAGGGATTATACCTATCTCTTAGTTGTTGAAGTACGTTGCCCCCACAGGAAGACTAGCTACTTGATCAACCTAGAAAGCAAAGGTTATGTTTTCTTTTACTTTGGCTGGTAGACCACCTTCCACCGGTGTAAGATTTTACAACACCAGATTCCACACTTAGCTCTTGTGGTCTATGTCAATTAAAGCAAGTGTTCCCTAAACTAAAATTAAGGAAATAGAAGACAACTAAAGTGACTTAAGGGGCTTGACTTATCCTAGGTAGGGTTATGGGACCTTACCTACGCCTTGTAATAGTTAGCTTTGAAGGAATTTTTAGAAGGTTTTTCTTATATATGAATATGCTTATAATGGTACATGATATGTATATGATGATCTTGTAGATTGATGGTGTCTTATGATAATGTAAATCACTTGTGGTTATATATGGGATCTTTATGACTAAAGTATGATGATGATATTTACTCTTAAATGATGTGCTAATGTGAAGTTGGATTTTAGTCATGGTTCTTATTGAGTTTACTTATTTGAGTAAGCTTATGGGAATTTGCTTGGTTATTGCACTTGTTGACTTAATTAGGATTCATGGGTAATTGTCATACTTTGTTATGTTATGATGAACTTTTATTCATGCTTATTGTTATTATGACTTGATGATAGAGTTTCTTTGACTATGTTTTCAAGTATGTGCTATACATGTTGATTGACTAGGATTAATATTGTTGGTCTTGTTATATACTTGCTTTAAGACTTAATTTGAAAAATGAAGTTGACCATATGGACCATTTGAGGGTGATATTACAAATCCATACGAAACACCAACTATTTGCAAAGTATAGTAAGTTTGATTTTTTGTTTAGATCGGTGGCGTTTCTTGGTCATATTTTCTCAAGAGAGATTATAGCGGTTGATCCAACAAAAATTAAGGCAGTTAAGAATTGGCCTAGACCATTGACTCCAACTGACATTAGAAGTTTCTTGCGTTTAGTCGGGTACCATAGGAGGTCTCTAGATAGATTTGTGCCCATTGCTTCTTCTTTGACTACCTTGACCCAAAAGAGTGTTAAATTTGAGTGGTAGGAGGGATGTGAAAAAAGCTTGATGATTTTGAAAGATAGGCTTACCTCTGCTCCGGTGTTGACTTTACCAGAGGATACCAAAGGTTTTGTGGTATATTGCAACGCTCCCAAAGTAGTTTTTGGGTTGTGGCCTTATGAAAAATGGGAGAGTTCTAGCCTATGCCTCTAGAGAACTCAAGGTGCATGAAAAGAATTGTTAAACTCGTGATCTTACATAAGCGTTCATAGAATTTGGTTTAGAAATATGGAGGCATTACTTATATGGAATTCATGTGGATGTGTATACCCACCAGAAAGTCTTCAATATGTGTTTACTCAAAAGCAGTTGAATCTCCGACAAAGAAAATGGTTGGAATTATTTAAGGATTACCACATGAGTGTTCTTTACCACCCCAGCAAGGCCAATGGGATTCTCGAATGCTCTAAGTCATATGACAATGGTAGTGTGTCTCATGTCGAAGAATGTAAGAAAGACCTACTGAAAGATGTTCATAGGTTGGCTCTATTGGGTGTTGGGTTTGAGGATTTCCCAAATTATAGTTTTATGGTTCATAATAACCCTAATTCATCATTAGTGTGGAGGTAAAGTCAAAGAAAAATTTTGACCCACTATTGATGGATTTGAAGAAATCGGTACATAGCAAAATCAATGAGTCATTCTCCTAAGGGAGGGATGGTGTGCTAAGGTACAAAGGTAGATTGGTGTAGAAGATGTTGATGATTTGAGGGGAAATGTTTTGAAAGAATCTCATGGTTCCCGATATTCTATTCATTCGGGTGCCACAAAAATGTATCTTGATATTATAGAGTTATATTGATGCGATGTCTGAAAAAGGGACCTACAAGAGTTTGTAGCTAATGTTCCTAATTGCCAACAAGTAAAATCTGAGCATTTAAAGCCGAGTTGTTTGACTAAAAAAAATAAAATTCCTACTTGTAAGTGGGAAGAAACTAATATGGACTTTGTTTTAGGGTTTCCAAGAACCCGAAGGCATCATTACTCAATTTGGGTTATAGCGGATAGATTGAAAAAATCTAATCACTTTATCCCCGTCAATTCTACTTATTTTTGTGAAGGATTATGCAAGAATAAACATTGTTGAGACAGTAAGATTACATGGGATCCCTTTTTCCATCATATCGAATATAGGTGCTCAATTCACTTCTAGTTTCTGGAGGTCTTTTGAAAAAGGGGTTGGGTACTCAAGTGAAGAATAGCACAACTTTTATTCCCCAAATGGATGGTCAAACGGAGCATACTATTCAATTCCTAGAAGATATTAACAGCTTGTGTGATAGATTTCAAAGGGAATTGGTACAATCACCTAACATTGATTGAGTCTTCTATATAATAGCTACCATTCGAGTAATTCCATGGCACCTTTTGAAGCACTCTATGGTAGGAGATGTAGGTTTAGAGTTTGGTAGTTTGAGGTAGGTTATTCTTCACTCCCTGGTGCCGAAATAATCTATGACGCTTTGAAGATTATTCGGGTGATATTAAGATTTCACCTATGAAAGGGATGATGAGTTTTGGCGAAAAGAGGAAGAAAAGTCCCCGGTATGTGGGTCCCTATGATGTACTGCAAAGGGTCAAAACAATTTGCATCTGAGTTGCGTCTACCTAGTGCACTAGCTCCGGTTCATTCGGTATTTAATGTCTCCATACTTAAGAAATGTATTGACGATCCTATGTCAATTCTCCCTATTGAAGGGATCATAGTCTTTCCAATGAACAGGTTCCACTAGAAATTCTAGATTTACAAGACAAGAAGTTGAGGAACAAAGAGGTGGCCTCCGTAAAAGTCCTATGTTGAAACCACCTAGTTAAGGTAGAAACATAGGAGGCTGAGGCCGACATGAAGTCGCATTGTCCGCATCTTTTTCCTCAATATTTTAGCAAAATTTGAGGTTTGTAATTCATTTCTTAAAAATAATGAATAACTTTGAATTTGTCATGTTTTGCAAAAATATGCATAATTGTGGTTAAAGATTTATGCTAAAATGAGTTTACATACGAGAATGCTCTTTTGCTTAATTTGCACTTATTTTGTGTTTTGTATATTATTGCATTCATGAATGAGTATTTAGAAGGTTAATGTTTTATGACATAAGGTTGACATAAGTTACTTCATGATCATGCTGAGCCAATCATTATATATAGAAGCTAGTTTCTCATGTTATAAGGTTGAGCTCTTACATGTAATAATTTATGATTTGAGTTGCAATGTCTAAATGCCACGGTAGAGTGTTGAATGGAGTTTTGCATTACTCTTTTGAGTTGTAACTCGTGTTGTTTATGTTGTTTTTTGTTTGGCTGCTACAATTGAGTCTCCTAATTTACCCTACACAAAATGTTTGGTGTCATTCGAGGACGAATGTTCCCAAGGGGTTATAATGTAACACTATGGAAGTCCATGACTTAATATAGGGCCTCACATGATTAAATTATATTTGTAACACTGTTTATAGGCCTAAAATAATTTATTTAACACATTTTTGATGTGTTTGAGTCTAAACGTAAAGTAACGTCCATGACGTCCGACGAATTGTCAAATGTGCACTAGTGTACCTTGGCATGTTTCATGGGGTTTTAAGCATCAGAATTAAATGAAAATATTAAAAAGGTGTTAAACGTATAAGGAAGTGTGTAAGAACACAACCTAAACCAACCCTAGATTCATCACAATTAAAAGTGTAATTCTCACCACACTTAGGCAAAATAAGCACTGGGGCTGAAGTGAGTCTGTCCTTGAGCTCCTTAAAACTCTTCTCACAAGTCTCCGTACATTCAAACTTGGCTTTCTTCTTCCTCAAAGCTGTAAGTGGGGCAGCAATGGAAGAAAATCCATCCACAAAAGGTGTGGTAGAAACCATCCAATCCCAGAAAGATATAGATATCATTGGAAATAAGAGGATTTGGCCATTTCTTAACAGCCTCAGTATTCATGGGGTCCACGTCTACACCCTGGTCGGACACAACATGACCCAGGAAGGTCACTGATCTCAGCAAAAAATTAGACTTGCTAAATTTTGCATATAACTGATGTTGTCAAAGAACATGCAAGGTTAGTCTCAAAAGCTGTCCATTCTCTTCATTAGTCTTAGAGTAGATGAGAATGTCATCAATGAATATTATGAAGAAAGAGTATAGGTATTCACAGAAGACCCTGTTCATGATATCAAAATGCAGCAGGTGCTTTGATGAGACCAAATGACATGACTAGGAACTCACAGTGACCATAGCGGGTACGAAAGGCTGTCTTTGGGATATCTCCATCCCTAATTATAAGCTTATGGTACCCTGAACGAAGATCAATCTTCGAAAAGAAACTAGACCCATGGAGTTGGTCAAACATGTCATCTATTCTGGGAAGTGGATACTTGTTTTTGATAGTGATTTTGTTGAGTTGTCGATAATCGATACACATCCTAAGGCTTACATATTTCTTCTTTACAAAAAACATTGGAGCCCCCCAAGGAGATATGCTCGGCTGAATGAAACCCTTATCTGTGAGATCTTTTAACTGCAGCTTCAACTCTTTGAGTTCTGCGGGAGCCATTCTATTAGGAGTAATTGAGATTGGTTTAGTATCGGGCTCTATATAGATACAAAAGTCAACCCTCGAAGGGGAGGGACTCAAGGCAAATCATCAGGAAACACATCTTGGGACTCATTAATGGCAGGCATTGATTCTAATGAAGGAATGTCATAACCAAATCATTAACACTCACAAGATGACATAATAACCCCTTGGACATCATTTTATTGGCCTTAAGATTGGAAATGAAGGGATGAAGATGACTCTAGTTGTACACCTCCTAGACTAACTCCTTTTCATTAGGGAAGCAAAATGTCACAACCTTACTATGAAAATCCATGAAGGCAAATCACTTATGAAGCCATTCCATGCCAAGAATAATGTCAAAATCATGCATGGGTAATTCAACCAAGTCTGCACATATAATTATTGGGAAATCCTTAATTACTCTATTTGTTCTTACATTTTATCATAAAGGCATACTAACCACTATAGAATCATGCAGAACTTCAGGTAATATTTCAAAAGTGAGCGAAAGTAGAGGAGTTAAAGAGGAAAGTGTAGACTCTGGATCAAGTAAAGTATAAGCAGAAGTTGAGATTACTTGCAGCATACCTGTGACAACATCAACAGACTTCTGCTGCTCCTCCCTCCCCTTCAGGGCATAAAACCTATTCCGCTTAGGAGGCTCGGCTGCTGCTGCACCCTGTGGGTTAGGCCTAGGCTGAGGATTACCTCCTTCCTGACCTCTGTTTTGTGGACAATATCTGACCATGTGCACACTCTTAAAACAAATGAAGCAGGAATTAGTGCCTTGTATGCACTCTCCATTGTGAGCACGACCACACTTATCATAATTCTTCTTGGGACATCGCATCTCACCTCCATTGCCCTTCTTGGGCTCAGGTTTGCCTCTTCTAGGTGTAGTGCTCCTTAGAGGATTAGAGTTCCCAGAACTCTGTTGTCCCTTCTTGAACTTTTGATGCTCGCGGATGCTAAAGTTTTTTCTGTGACCTCCATGGCTCGAACCTGCCTGGTCTTTGGGCCTAGGCCTCTTAGCATCATGAATAACCCTATTTCTATGGTTTTCCTCTACCTGCTGGACATGAAACATCAACCTAGATAGTTCAATATTATCATAGAGCATCGCAGACTAACACTCTTCCTTCAGGTCTCTATTGATTCCTGTGAGGAACCTGCTCATTTCATCCCTGCTGTTCGAAACCAGGGAAGTAGCTTACCTGAATAATTCAACAAACATCAGTACTCTCCTCATTCTTGTTATTAAATAATAAGGAAAGTACGATACTTGGATAACTTAACTAACCTCAGGTAATACTCCCTCACTATCATGGTTCCTTGTTTAAGGGGTATGGACTCTTCAACCTTGGCTTCCCTCATCTCTCTGGGAAAGAACCTGTCAAAAAATGTTGTCTTGAACAACTCACAAGTGACTGACACTCTACCCAAAACACGGCCATCATGCTACATCTTGAACTTAGTATGTGCAACATCCTTGAGCTGATAGGAATCCATCTTAGCTTTCTCAATATCTGTGGCCCCTATAGCCACCAGAATCTTATGAACCTCGTCCAAAAATCCCTAAGGATCTTTTGATGTCTTAAACCCTATGAAAAAATAAATGGTTCATCCTCGTAAAGTCTCGCAGCTTGTCAGCCATGCTGCGAACCGGTGAGTTTTCCCTCTAAACATTCTTCCAGTTGACCTGGGCAGTCATTGCCTGGGCCTGCATAGTAATGGCCTGTGCCATTTGGGCCAGATATGCACTCACCTCACCATCAGTCAACCCAGCTGAGTTAACCAACATCGCCACTCCTTCAGCAGGAGCCTGGGGTGGATCCTGATAGCCCCCAACATCTTCTCCTCTAACCCATAGATCTCCTAGTGTTGATTCTCTGAAAAAGAACAAGGATTGACGTTAGACATGCTCATAACACCAAGAACTCAGACATTAGGAAAATCACGATAGGATCAAAAGAAGGGAAATTTTCCTACGCATCATGCAATCTCAGATTCAGGATAGTGGTACACTACACTACCATGATTTAGAAACTTCTCAATGTAGTTGATGTGAACCTATTATTCTTGAAATTTAATCTAGTGATCTTATATCAACATTGTCACGACCAGAGTGTAGACCCAAGAAAAAACCAGCGTCATTGACCTCTCACAGGTCGCAGACAAGCCTACATACGTCATTCTTACTTCACTTTGGTTAATTTTAGCGGAACATTTGAAAATTTTTGTATCTAAAGATGATTATTAAATATTCCACTACATTCACAATTGGTCACAATCAACCATCTTAACATTAAGAGATTATCAAATGAAAGAAATAGTTCATTACTCTATTAACTGTACAAATTGCAAAAATGGCAACAATACAAAGTCTAAACAAAACAGGAAAGAAACGCTAGTGGAACATGCTCCACTTGCGCAACTCTAAAACTAAGCTAGAATATAGAACAACAGCATCCTCGAAAGCATGAGGACCTACCATGTACGGATGAATGCTGGATGTCCGGATATCTTTTGCGTTGATTCTGTAGCACTAGCATCCACTTGTGCCGGCACCTAAAGTAGTAGGATTGTATAGGGTTAGTATACACTTGTACTAAGTATGGGTATATGCAAGCACACATGAAGGACATGCATGAGAAATAATAACTCTTTCCTAAAAACATGATTATGGAAAGTCAAGTCAGTGTACTTGCCAAATCAGGATTTGAAAAGTTAGTGAACTTTCGAAGTTTAGATTAGGAAAGTCAGTGAGCTTTCCAAATATAGATTAGGAAAGTTAGTGAGCTTTACAGACTTGGATTAGGAAAGTAATGCCATGAGAATAACCTACATCATCATACTTTTTATATTGCATACACAACGTATGACATCATACACATACCACATAACATATTGCATATAATGTTTCATATAATTTATTGATATGCCATGAGACCTTGAAATCATGGACTATGTTTAAGACATCCTAAAAATGATGGCTCAACAGATGGGACCTCAACTAGAGTGTCTTTATTAGCAAACACAGTGTCTTCTTTGTTCATTCATACGTGTTCAATTTAATTTCATTCGTGAGCCAGTGTGACCACCATTTATACCTTGGATGTATTTTAAGACTTTCATCGGGTTCGTTGTGCAATGACCAAGAATGACCTATTGTCATTACTTGAGTCTAACTCACCTTTTTACTAACCTATCCTAACACCTTCGGTATCATTAATTTCAATGTGCATCATTTGAGGTTGGCCTCATTCATTAATTTTTTTCGGAACTTTAACTTTAACCAACATAGATCATGTGAGCATCAGGATATGCAGTGTCTCCCCTTCACCGAAAAGAGGTGGAATCACCAGCCAAAGTGACCCATAACATGCTAGTGTGCATGGGAATTTAACCCTACCAGATCCCTATATTGGCTGTATAGGTTCGAAGACTAGGAGATATAAGGATACCCATACCCGGCAAGTTGGACAGTCTCATCTAATGAGAGTTACGTGAACCTCCGCCCTTCCCAAAAAAAAGGCATAACCGATAATCACTAGTCTATCGATGCTCAGTATAAAGTTCTATTATATTCAAGTCACACGTCATGGAAGTTGGCGTCTAGTATGAGGGCAAAATAGCTCATTAGATTATTCTCATCTCATCATTAGTATTAAGTGTGTTAATGTCAATACTTTCATTAGAGTGTTCATAGTTATTGGTCTCTTCATTAACTTACACTCACATAGGTGAGTACGTCTTGGTAACATTTACTTAGGCTCATTTGAGATGATTGTCATCTTTTACCTTAGCCTCATATCATGTTGTCACCACATTCATTAACATTAGCACATTTGCTCTTCATAATTACTCATCCTTTTTTTTACGTGAATGTTCATTTCATCATATGCTAGTGCACTTGGCCATTTGTATGTTTCACACTATTACATAACCCATCTAGGGTTATATCATTTCATTACATACATCTTAGATTCAATTCTTTTAAGGGTATGCTAGAGTTATGAGTATATACACACAAGACATGAGGCTTCATTCATATTTTGTTAAGTGACTCTTATCTTCCTAAGATTATGTAGTACAAGATTTATGTATCTTGTATATATACAAAGAGCTTGATTTATATCTAAGTAGGTGGCATTATTCTTGTATATTTAGTACATGTATGACTTATGTATCAATATCGAAATTTGGGCAAGGAAACCCAAGCTCGAATCACTTGGATAACATTTGCCTTTTTCATTGATTTTATTTTTAATTTCCATGACATTGGGACTCTAGATCGAACCCCAACATTAACATTGTATCTTTAGTTTTCCACTTGGTTTTCCTTTTAATTTTGCCGAAGGGTTGCGTGTTCGAAACCCCACAAATTCTTATTATTTTTCATTAAAATACTATAGTCCTATTTCGCAAAAATCAAGAGGTTGTGGGATCAAACCCCCACAATCTCTTTTATTTTATTCATTATATTCGCTGGGAATTGGGAGATAATGGGTTAGAACCCCCACAACCTCTTTGAGGTTGTAGGTTCTAACCCCCAAACCCTCCTTACTTTAATTTTTAATTAATGTTTGCTCAACTAGGCATTTTGGCAATGAGGTTTTGGGATCGAGTCCCCACAACCTCACTTTATTTTCTTAATTATTTCGCTCCTCTCCTTTCTAGCATTGAGGTCCTGGGTTCTATTCACACGCCTCACATCTTCTTTTTTTAATTTTCTCTTCTCTTTTCGCAGCTTGAAGGTTGTGGTCTCACCCCTTTAAAATTTATTAAATCTCCTGATTCCTTTATTAAACTTTAGTTTTAATTAACATTGCATTATTGCTGGAAAGTTTCGTCATATTTCAATTAATTTTTATCAACGTTCTTACTTGAACTCCTAAGGAAATTTGAAGACCATTCAAACACATTTTTAGGCGCATCTTTCATAGGTTTGTTTGGATAAAAAATTGTTATTCAATCTGCCACGATTCATGAGAATGAACATCATGTTGTGTATAACTTTTCCAAATATAATTCATGGATTAAACATTCCATTTCACACCTCCAACAGTGACTAAGTTCACTGCCACATGTTGCACACACAGATCACTTTTTCACAAGATTCAGACAACATATTCAATATTCACATAATTTTGAGCATGCATACTTAAACATAAACATCACGAAAACACATTTCATCCCTACTTTGTACCAGTAAACATACCGAACCAATAAGTCAATGGTTGCTAGGGACATGGACATGCAACGGGCAACAACCCTAGTTTTTGGAATGAATATCTTGAACATTAAGGGGTATCTTTGGAAAGGGACCAAGAGAGAAGAAACCCATACCTTAATTGATGTTCAAAAGGTAAAGTCTCTGCCCAAACCTTTCTCCAAAACCACGTCCAAATCACCTATAGTTTCTCCACCAACTCGACGGAAATCCCCCTTGCGTTAATGCTTTTTTTTAGCTTGCTTTCTTAGATTTTTTTGTGAGTTCTTCAAGTGTGGAGAAAATTTGTTCTATTTTCTGTTCTTCATTTTAATTGGTAGAGAGAAAACAGTAGAGTTTGAACACGAGTATGTGACAGGCGTGAGAGAGTAAAACGTGTGAAGTTGTTTAGTCATAGATAATGACTTAGTAAATTTAGGACTCTCTGTAATATTTAAAATCTTATTTAATTAATTATACCTGAAACAACCATTTTCCCTTAAAAATCAGATTTTAATAATAAATAAATCACCAATTTGTTGCTTTCATTGGGGCTCAAACTCCTGTGACACTGTTTTGCGAAAATGGGTCATTTCGGGTCGACAAAACTTGAACTGGTTCTTTAATTAAATTAATTAATTAATTCCTTATTGTAATTATGATATTACCCTTGTCATGAAAAAGACCATTTTACCCCTGCACTCTCAAAACATAAAATTTCCTCTTTTTAATTGTTGTAAAGACTCCTTCGATTAAATCTTTATTTTCGAGATCCCTATATGGTTGGTTCCACCTTTCCAAGCTCAACTAACTCCACAAGTTAGGTGGCTTGTCCGTAGTAAGGGTCTGGGGTCTGGCTCTATGCGTATCAATCTGTGTGAACCTTTGTCTAATGGCAAGCATTCTTGAAACAATAAGCATTTCTTAACATATTAATTTTCAGGGTTGTTACATTCACAATGATTCTTATGAGATGAGGACTCCAATTATAATGGGTATATAGAAGGTTCAATACATATCTCCTACATATATACCATGGTTTCACCATATTTTTAATGATTCTTTGTTAAGTTTAGTGTGTGTCCATAAGCCTTTTTGTATTGATTTTTATGTAAGTTTCTCCTTATTTGTAAGAGATCTGTCCTTAGATAAACGCAGAAGAGACCACCTATGGAGCTTATGATGGTCCGTCGAGCTTGTGACAATTCGTATGTGGCATCATAGTGAAGCTGCTGAAGGAAGATGGGGATGTCTGACCTAGTGTGGGAATGGATGTCCATGAAGGATCGTCATAGCTATGACAGTCCGTCCTGCTGGTTCATCGTGATGATCAGAGAGTAGTAGTCCCAGTACCCAAATTTAAAATATTTTAAGTATTATTGCACAGAAACCCTCGACGGACCTTCGTTCTTGGAACGGTCCGTTATACCTACCGTTGAGGGTAATGAATAAATCAACATAAGAATTTGTGAAGAATGGGACGACGGAGGCCATGACGGACCGTCATGACTACGACGTTCTGTCACGAGGTCCGTCGACCCAGACACATTTTTAAAGATTTTCATTAATTAGAATCCTTCTTTTACAAGGTTTTTGTTTTTATTATAAATAGTTCGAAAAACCTCATTTTTAGGCTTACACTTTTTGATAGTATACTTTTTGATAGGAGACTTTTTGATAGTTAAACTTTTGGATAATTTTTAGTTCTCTTGTTCAAGTATTGAAATATTAATTTCAGTAATTGTTAGACTTTTTCTAGAATTGATTGTTGGCGCTTTCGTTGAATAATCAAGTGAACTTCTGGATTTTTTTCTTTGTCATCAAAGTAAGTTCATGAATTCTTATATTAAATATATGAATAGTGTGATTATGAGCATGGGTAACTTAACTCCATAAGTAGGGTTGTGGGAACCATGGGTGAATAATGAGTTAAAACCTAACTAAAATAGCAATGCTAGAATAGTGTCTTGCATGTATTGATAATTCTATCATTTAGAAGTCTTTTTAACGCATGGCCAACGTTAGAATTCGCCTTAATTCTACTTGCCGGACGAAGGACGTAGATAATAGGAAAAGATTTATCAACATAGATTTAGTGTATACTATCTAATAGGGTACTAGAGTTATAGTGCATACTGACCATTCATCATTGAGATATTTGATGGCAAAGAAGGATTTGAAACCGAGGTTGATTCGTTGGGTATTACTTCTACAAGAATTTGACTTTGAAGTGAGGGATAGAATAGGGATTGAAAATAAAGTTGCCGATCACTTGTCCCGTCCAGAAGATGAATCTATGAGAGAGTTAGGGGATAACACTGATATTGATAATACTTTCCCCGATGAGCATGTATTGGCTGCCTCACAAGACATGATTCCATGGTTCGCAGATTTTGCGAGCTATCTGGCTAGTGATGTTATTCCATCGGACTTATCCTTTCATTAAAGAAAAAATTTCATGTATGATGTGAAGAAGTTCTTTTGGGATGAACCATACTTATATAGGAGTGGCGTCGACGAGCTTATTGGGAATTGTGTGTCAGAATGTAAGATGTTGAGTGTTTTAGAGGAATGTCATTCCTCACCCGTTGGTGGACATCATAGTGGTATCGAAACCGCTCATAAGATATTACAATGTGGTTAGCATTGTCCAACTCTTCATCAAGATGCTCATGAGTTTGCTAAAGCATGTGATAGATTCCAAAAAGATGGCGGCATTTCAAGAAAGCAAGAGCTCCCTCTAAACCCCATTCTTGGGATTGAGTTATTTGATGTTTGGGGTATTGACTTTGTGGGTCCTTATGTGAGTTCTCATGGAATGAAGTATATTTTAGTAGTGCTTGATTATGTATCTAAATGGGTGGAAGTTATCGCCCTCGCAAAGAATGAAGGGAAGAGTGCCACAGCGCGTTCTTTAAAAAGAATATATTCTTTCGATTTGATACTCCTAGGGCAATTACTAGTGATGGAAGATCCTACTTTTGCAACAAATTATTCAAGATATACTGGAGAAATATAGGGATCTCCATAATGTGGCCACTCCTTACCGTCCTCAAACTAGCGGGCTAGTTGAAGTGTCAAATAGGGAGATCAAACAGATATTGTCAAAAACAGTGAACGCTAGTAGAAAGGATGGATCAAGGAGGCTTGATGATGCTCCTTGGTCCTACCTGACAGCGTATAAGACTCCCACAGGTATGTCCCCATACCAACTTGTATATGGGAAAGCTTGTCATCTTCTAGTTGAATTAGAGCATAAAGCCATGTGGGCTATCAAGAAGTTGAATTTGGATTGGAACGAAGTTGCAGAACAAAGATTAACATGGTTGAATAAACTCGATAAATTTTGCCTGAAATCTTATGAAAGCTCACCCGTCTACAAAGAAAAGATGAAGAAGTACCATGACCTAAAAATTGAAAAATGAGAGTTTATGGTTGGGGATTTGGCTTTTATTAAATTATAAATTGCGCTTGTTTCCGGGCAAGCTGAAGTCCGAATGGACTGCCCCTTACATTGTCACCCAACAATACCCTCACGGAGAAGTTGAGTTTGAAACCAAGTAGGGTGTGCGGGTAAGGTGAATGAACACCGAATAAAAATATATTCCAGGCATGCTGAATAGGCGAATGAAGTGATCGAGGCATACCATCTTTATAAAGTCTGAGTAATCATGTGTCTTTAGTCGTGCCGCGACATTAAATCAGGCGATGGTTGGGAGGCAACCCAATACTTATAGTTTTAATTCTAGTAATGGTAGCATTTTCTACTAATGGGTTTTAATTTTAATGTAGGAAATCACCAAGAAATTCTTCAGAAAATCACTCCACAACAGTCAGTGACGAATTCATCGACGGACCATCTCGCTTGCAATGGGCCGTCGTCTGAATCCGTCGTGCTAGGTACATTTTCTAGTTATTTCTAAAATTAGAGCACACGCGACGGAACCCATGATGGACCATCGCATTTATGACGGACTATCGTCGGGGACTCATTGCGTCATTAACAAGCATAATCGACCCGACCTTGATGGGGGATTTTAAAATTGTAAACCTTTAAAACCCCAACCCCTTCATTTCAACAATTTATTTCCCTCTTTCTCCATTCCCTCCCTTTCAAACTTCCAACTTCCTACCTCTCCTCTCTATCAACTAATCACTTCCCCAAATCCCCAATTCTGAAAATCTTATTTCTACTTGTCGGAGTCTGCTGCTGTAGTTCTGCTTTTGATAACCAAGTGCCTCACTTGTTTGTTTTTCTCCTTTCTAAGGTATGTCTCTGATCTCTACCCATTCACATAGCGTTTTTGTTTTTTATCTACTATTATCCTATTTTTGTTGGTGGGTCTTCCTTCTGTGATCCAATTTTGTCTGCCCTAGTTTAAGAATCCTGGAATTGCCTTGTTAAAACTCGAGAAATTGGTGCTTTAGAATTGCTAGTTTGCTAGGTATTTGGGTTAGAAACATGTAGGTTAACACTAAGTATTTAGTTCAAATCATAGGGGATTATTGTAGCATCCTCAGTTCTTTCAGTTAATGACAGAATGAGACCCAGATGACGGACCGTCATAGGATCTGTTCCAACAACCCACTACTCGTCTTCTCTAAGTGTCCACCATCGGACACATGCGATGGATTATCGTTCCCACATTGGTCCGTCCTCCACAACCATCATGGTTGTTAGAGACCTTTGTCCTAAGGGTCTTCAACTTTTTCTAAGATTCCTCTAACAAACATCTAATACAGACCGTCATTAATACGACGGTCAGTCCTGCACAACCATCATGGTTGTTAGAGACCCTTGTCCTGAGAGTCTCCATTTTTTTCAATTGTCCTCTGACAGACATCTATGACGGACCGTCATACCCTGGACGGTCTGTCCTACACAACCGTTCTGGTTGTCAGAGACCCTATTCCTAAGGGTCTCCAACTTTTTCTAAGTGTCCTCTGACAGACATCAAAGACGGACCGTCCTGGACAACCGTCATGGTTGTCAGAGACCCTTGTCCTAAGGGTCTCTATTTTTTTCCAAGTGTCCTATGACAGACATCTACAACGGACCGTTATACCCTCGACGGTCCATCCTAATGGCACTGAAACAAGATCGAGTTTACGCACATGGGCATTCAAAGTTTTTCGCCCTGTCTGCCCGTCTGGTTATAGGCTCTGTTGAAGAGCATGATCCAGAGTACGTGTCCTCAGGAACTGCCACTCAAGCATGAGCTGCAAGTGAAACCATAGCTACGCCCAAAAAGGTGGCGTCCCGCATAGTCACTGCCTCCCAGTCTGATGAGGAGCACACAATGAGCGGCACACCTTCTAGGTCAGATATACATGAAGAAGAAGCGTCTGGTTCTTTAGGAGTTTCATGGTCGCAGGACGCCTGCGGGTCCTAATATACAGTGATTTCACGGTATTATTAATACTTTTTCCTTAAGTTTAGTGTTTCCAAAAGCCTTTTTCTGCTAATTCTTATATAAGTTTCTATTTGTTTTGCAGGATATCTGTCCAAAGCTGAATGCGGAGATTTTAAGCGAAGAATTGCAGAAGAGGCCACCTACGGAGCTTATGACGGTCCGTCGTGCTTGTGATGGTCCGTAGGTGGCAGCGTAGTGCAGCTGCTGAAGGAAGATGGGGAAGTCTGACCAAGTGTGGGATTACGAAGATTGTGACGGTCCGTTGTGGCTATGACAGTCCGTCCTGCAGGTTCGTCGTCAAGTTCAGAGAAGTGATCCCAGTACCCAGATTCCAAGAGTTGAAGTGTTTTTGAATGAGACCCTCGACGGACCGTTGTTCCTATGACAGTCCGTCATACTTGCCGTCGAGGGGAATGAAGATAGCAACAGAAGAAATTGAACAAGTATGGGATGATTAAGTCTATGACGGTCCGTCGTGACCACGCCGGTCTGTCGTGAGGTCCGTCGACCCAGCCGCGTTTTGGCAGATTTCCAGCAATTAGAATCCTTGTTTAATTAGGTTTTTGTTTTTTTATAAATAGTTCAAAAAACCTCGTTTTTGAGGTTAGACTCAGTATTGTTAGACTCCGTATTGTTAGACTTTACGAGGTTAGACTATATGAGATTAGACATTAGATTTTTACACTTTGTGTAATAGTGTTGGTTTTTGAGATTCTTGCAAGTGATTTTTGGATATTAATCAAGCAAACTTTGAATTTTATTCTTTCACATTGAAGTACGTACATGAATTCGTATTTAATATATTTTAATATTGTGTTTTTGGCTATGAGTAACTAAACTCCATAACTAGGGTTGTGGGAACCATAGGCAAATAATGAGATAAACCCTAACTAAAATAACTATTCTAGATTAGTTTCTTGCATGTATTAATAATTCTTTCGCTTAAAAGTCTTTTTAACGGAAGGCCAACGTTAGAGCTCGCCTTAATGATACTTGTCGGACCAAGGAGGTAGATAATAGGAATAGAATTATTAACATAGATTTAGTGCATACTATTTAATAGGCTAGTATTTATTGCTACGAGGTAATAACTTCCTCAAATATCGAATATGATGCTTAATATGAGGTAAGGATAAGGGTTAGAATAGCAACACACGTAGCCGGACAAAGGTGCGGAGTGAGATTTTCAAGATGTCGGACCAAGGATTTAGAAATACATAACTTATCACTTTGCATGCAGGATACTATGAAAGAATTGTTATAGTTAGAATTATCAAGTTATGAACCTGTGGGGAACACGTAAACCCTAGTTACCTTGATTAATTTATTAAAATCCAACTGTTAGAGCTGTTAAGTGTCTCTTTCAAGTTTGTTATTTATTTCCACTCATTTAGAAATAGAAACCTCCCTTTTTATGTTTTTTACTTTCCAAGGAAGTAATTGACCAAGCAATAGTAATAACAAGTTGAAGTTAAGTCTAGACTATTTACCTCGTGGGAACGATCCCAACCTCACTAGTTGGGTTATTTGCTTGACACGACCTCTTTACTTCTTATTTGAGAAGTAAGTTTGAGTGTATCAAATTTTGGCGCCACTGCCGGGGATTTTAGCTTTTAGATTAACTTGAACCTATTACTTTAGTTTAGTTGATATTTTCTTGATTTTACTATGTTTTATTGTTTTTGATTTCTTTTTCAGAACTATCCTCCTTGTATGCCAAATACACGGAGAGGAAAAGAACCCTTGTTTCCCTACGATCACGAGCTAGAGCGTACACTGTGCAATATGAATCGAAACTTGGTAATAAATGATGAGGATCCGAACCAGAACATCCTAGCTCCGGTTGATTTCATGGTCAGATGTTACCCGATGCTCCCGGAGAAAATCAACAAAGGGGACAAAATCCCGTTCCATGGCCTCAAGCATACTACAGAGGGTATGATAACATAGCAGGCTCAGATGGGCCACTTGTCTTGCCCCCTCTACCCCCACAGGCCACACTTTTGTGCTAACTAGTAGCCTGCTGCAAATACTCACTGCCAAAGGTTTGTTTTCAGGGCTACCTTCTGAGGATCCACATGCCCACATAGCTAAGGTAAGGGCAGTGTGTAAAAGTTGTGTGGGGAGGCCTGATTTGGATCTAGATGTAATAGGTCTCAGAGTGTTTCCTCTCTCACTGACGGGAGAGGCTGCTATATGGTTCACTGAGCTCCCATACAACTCAATCTTCACTTGGAACCAATTAAGAGATGTTTTCTTAGAACGCTACTATCCGGTATCCAAGAAACTAAACCACAAAGATAGAGTGAACAACTTTGTGGCACTACTAGGAGAGTCAGTTAGTAGTTTGTGGGATAGATTCACTCATTCTTGAGAAGTGTTCCAAATCACCGTATAGATGATGAGTCACTGAAGGAATACTTCTATCGGGGACAGGATGACAACAACAATGTGTTGTTGGACACTATAGCAGGTGGATCTTATGGAGAATGCCCTTATGCTGAGATCGCCGAAAAATTAGAGAAAATCTCCCGGAATAACTAAGCTTGGAGTACTAGGAAGTCTGATACAGAGAACACACCTTCGCAGTCCAGTCCACTCACAACCCAGCCACAGATGAGATTCGGGAAGAAATGGCTCAGATGAGAACTGAGCTTGGTTGGTACTAAAACATGTCACAGGGGGTGCAGAAAAGATAAATGCAGTCAACTACTTGTCTAAGCCAACACCTCCTAATAATGCGTGATATTATGCGGAGGAAACTTATGCAGTAAATGAGCAGATGAGGGGTGTCCGACCAAGCGCCCATGGCTCAAATCAGGATAATTGGCGCCAAGGTCATGGGAACCAAGGTCGGAACTAAGGTAACTACAACCGTGAGGGTCATTATGTATGATATGGAAACTACAACCGCGACAACAACTTTAACAAGGGTAACTATGCTAATAGAAATGACAGGAATGGGCCCTATGTCCCTCCTCAAAATCGTGAAGTTACTCATAGGGATGGCGGAGATAGTATGGCGCGAGTTGAGGATATGTTGCTCAAAATGATGAGGAGGTTCGACACTAGTGATGAATACATTAAAGAGTTGAGGTGTGATTTAGCTTGTATTGGGCAAAAAGTTAATACACATGCAATTTCGATTAAATAGATCAAATTGCAAGTGGCCCAATTATCTGCGACAGTGAACACACGGCAATCGGGCACTCTTCCTAGCAACACTGTCCAAAATCAAAAGAATGATGCGCACTGTATGGCCATCACTACTCGGGGTGGTAGGCAAACCATTGACCCACCTATGCCATCTATTGAGGAAAATGTGAGAAAGGATAATGATAATGTGGTACAGGGTAGTGGTGAAGAAGAGGGAAGTAATGGAAAAGATGAAGAAGTACCTATCAAGGTAATTTCCATGCCTAGGCCACCACCACCTTTCCCGTAGAGATTAGTGAAAAAGACTGAGGATGGTAAATACCGACGCTTCATAACAATGTTGAAGCAGCTCTCTATCAATGTCCCTTTGGTAGAATCTCTAGAACAAATGCCTGGTTATGCCAAATTTATGAAAGATCTGGTCACCAAGAAAAGATCGGTCACTTTCAAGGATGATGATAGATTGCAGCATTGTAGTGCTATTGCTACAAGATCCCTCATTCAAAAGAAAGAATATCCTGGTGCGTTCACTATTCCTTGTACTGTTGGGTCATTACATTTTGCGAAAGCATTATGTGATGTGGGGGAAAGCATAAATCTCATGCCCCTCTCAATTTACAAGAAGTTGGGTTTGGGGGATCAATTACCCATTGTGATGCGGCTACTGAGGGCTGATCGGTCAGTGTAACGGCCTGTTGGGATACTCCATGATGTGCTAGTAAAAGTGGAGTCATTCATCTTTCCGGCTGATTTTGTTATTCTTGATTGTGAGGTCGACTTTGAAATGCCTATTATTCTTTGGAGGCCATTCCTTGATACAGGTAGAGCATTAGTTGATATGGAAAAGGGACAGATGACATTTCGGTTGAATAATGAAGAAGCGACATTCAAAATTTGTAGGACCATGAGGCAGAGTGGTGAGCTCCAAATGGTATCTGCCGTATCCCACAAAGAAAAGACGAAGGAGGAGACTTAACAAAAAAATGCAAAACAAGAGTTTATGGTTGGGGATTTGGTGCTTGTAGACAGTTCTGGGGTGCCTTGTCTTCTGGGCAAGCTCAAGTCTAAATTTACTGGCCCCTACTTGATTACCCAAGTATTCCCTCATGGAGCAGTTGAGTTAAAAGCCAGGGAGGGAGTGCTATTTAAGAGGAATAGAGATAGAATAAAATTTTGTTTTGGGCATAAAGCATCGGGGAATAAAGTGATCTCCCATCTTGATGAAGTTTGAGTAATCAAGGGTCCCCAGTCGTGCCGCGACAATAAATCAGGCGCTTTTTGGGAGGCAACCCTATACTTATCATCTTTTTAGTAATGGTAGTATTTTTCTACTAATGGATTTTAAATTTGCTGGCACATCACCAGGAAAATCTGCAGAAAATTACTCTGCAGCAGTCACTGACGGAGACATCGACGGACCATCGTGCAAGCGATGAACCGTCGTATGCATCCGTCGTACCAGGTAAATTTTTCTGTTATTTTGAAACTAGGGCACACACGACGGAACCAATGACGGGTCGTCACAACTGGGACGATCCATTGTCGTGGAACCGTCGCGTGATTAATGAGGTATACCTGACCCTACCCGGCGGAACACTTTTTCAAAATCAAAACGTTTAAACCCCCCAACCCCTCATTTCACCCTATTACATCCTTATTCCTCTATTCTCCCCTCTCTTTTGAACTTCCACACCCTCTCAACCACCGATCATTGCCCTCTCACAATTCTCCAAAGCTCTAACGCGTTATCTACTAGTGGAAACTGCTGCTGTGAGTGTCTACCTTGCCACCAAGTACGTGTGCATTTCTTTTTCTCCATTTCTAAGGTATGTGTCTCTAAATTTATACTCATTTATCTTGCCTTGTTGTTTACTAGTTATTATTATGCTTAGTTCCTCATTGTATGTTGTTTACTTTAGACTATTCTCTCTAACCTAGGTCACAAATGTTTGAAATTGCCATGTTTACCACCCTCGACATAGGTGCTTTTGCTTTGCTAGTTTCCTAGGTAGTTGGGTTAGTCACATGTAAGTCCAAAACACTACAAGGTTGATGTGGGTTCATCGGGGATGCTTAGTGTAGCCTTAGTTCTGTCACTGTTATTCAGAACGAGCCCCCGATGACGGACCGTCGTACCTACGATGGACCATCATAGGGGCCGTTGCCAAAGCCCTAGCACCCCAGTCCCAACTGACACATGTGACGGATCGTCGTACGTGCGACGGTCCATCCTGCACAACCGTCATGCTAGAGAGAGACCCTATTTCTAAGGGTCTCTTATTTTTTCCCCAAGTGTTCCCCAACGGACACATGTGACGGACCGTCGTCTTCACAACGGTCCGTCCTGCACAACCGTTCTGGTTGTCAGAGACCCTGTGTCTATGGGTCTCTCATTTTTTCCCAAGTGTCCTTCAACAGACACATGTGACGGACTGTCGTACCCACTATGGTCCGTCCTGCATGACCGTCATAACGGTCAGAGACCCCTCTCATAAGGGTCTCCATTTTTTTCTCAAGTGTCCTACGACAGACATATATGCACATACCGTCATGCTAGTCAGAGACTCTCCTTCAGGGTTTTCTATATATACATAGTCTAAGTGAAACACGACGTACCTCACAATGGTCCGTCATAGTCACGATGAGCCGTCACCTGGCCCGTTGTGTGTCACTGCTTCTACAGCAATGACATACTATTTTTAATGTTTTATTTCGTATGGTTTCGCTTGTCTTGTTTGCCACTACTCCTACTAATATTGATCCTTTGAAGGTACTATCTACTATGGCACCCAAGCAAGGCCGAAGCTACGCACGCGGGCGATCAAAGTATGTCTCCCCGTCTGCACGCATGATCATCGGCTCTGATGATAAGTGGGACCCTGAGTATGTGCCCCCAGGCACTTTCACGCTGCAGCGTTGGCCTCGTCTGATGAGGCTGACAGTTCAGACTCTACATCCGGCACACCAACTCAGGTCCCCACTCCTGCCACTGACCAGCCCAACCAGTGGTGTGTCCACGCGCAGTTTCAGGTCTACTCCGACGCCAAGTTCAAGACTGATAAAATAGTGAGGCCTCTAACACTCACCTTGGAGAGGCGGGTACTTACAGGGAGTCACCCAACGATGCCGGAGATCCACAACCTCTTCACCAAGCATCGCTTTGAGTGGATAGCACGTTCGTTGGGATGATACAGCGAGAAAATGGTCCGAGAGTTCTACGCATCCTACGTAGCAACTCTCTGATCCAAGATCGATAGGCGGGCTGCCTCCGCTAAACAGGCCCCACCAGAGCAGGTTTGAGTCCGTGGTGTGCAGGTTGACATTTCCCTGCCAGCCATCGGCCGGTTTCTATACGGCGAGAGTGCAGATGCTACTCGGACCCCCATCACTGTCGAGTTTGACTACCGCTGGCAGATAGTAAAGGATGGACAGTTCTTACGCGAGCTAGCATTGATAGAGACCACCAAGAGGTGGATGGCCCTGCACCTGTCAGTAGATGGAGAGGGTGCCAACTGGGTTACTGAGCCGAAGGGGGCCATCAAGAAGGCCAACCTCACATTCACAGCAAAGTTCCTGTGGTTGCTTGTCCATCACTGCCTTTCCTCCACAGCTGCTGATAACATAGTTACCTGGGATCGAGCAGTGTTGATGGCGGCGATGATAGCCTAATTCGAGGTGGACTTCGCATGGCTTCTCCAGGCAGTCATGCACGAGAGGGCATTCAAGGTCAATAGTACCTACCCTTTCCCGTGAATGATCTTTGCCCTTTGAAGGTCCGCAGGTGTGCCTATATGGCACGTAGATCATCTTAACACCCCACAGGACATTGTAGACGTCGGCCTCATCAGAGACGAGGCAAATGAGTTGGCTCCACGCAGAGGGCCCCGTCCAGAGCTTCCCCCACTTGCTGATGATCTTGCTGATACGGTAGCCCAGGCCTGCACAGCTACACAGGCGTCCACTGACACTACCCCGATCGAGTCTATCCTGGGTAGTAGCACAGCCCCGAGCTCCTCCCGCACAGCACCTCTACCGACACTGTTCCTGCTTGTAAGGGTCCAAAAACTAGAGGCACAAATGTCCACTCTTCTGTATCATATCCAACCGTGGATGACGAGGTCGATCACTGAGTCTGAAGAATGTCTAGAGAGGAAGATGATGCAGTTTACAGAGCGGAAGATCGCTGAGGTTAAACAGCGTCTGGATGCCTTTGAGTTGACAGTGCTAGCCCAACCAGCCCCTCCGGTGGATGTGTCAACTCTTCAGGATGCAGTCGACAGTCTTCGTGAAGACATCGACACGATTTTAGAGGCTAGGGTGCCGGAGCCTGAGGCCCCTTCTGTCGAGCCTACTGAGGACACCGTGTTGGCAGCCCTTTTTGATACTTAAGAAGTTCCATCACCTCCCCCTCGAAAGAGTGCCAGGAGGCGTAGGGGTCGATCAGAGGACGAGGTGAGAGCAAGGAAGGAGGAGCGCCGAGAGATGGAGGCTGCGCGGAGAGCCTCCCTTGCTAAGGAGGAGGCGAACCGCATGAGAGCATCTGAGTTAGCGGCTGGGGCGTCTAGCTCTTGCACTGTGGAGATAGCAGGAGGCACTACTGATGGTGCAGTCCTTGCTGAAGACACCACTGAGGGTGTCCAGCTTGCAGAGGATGTGGGTTCCGGGGAACCGGACCCACCATCTTGCTGATCGACGGCGCTTTGCGCCACAGGTTTGCTTCACCTACTACTCTTGTATCTAGATTTTTATGCATTGGGGAAAATTGCATGCCTTTTTGTTGGGGGTGGGGTAAATGGATAATGAGTGTTAGGGTGAAGTCTGAGTAGCCCAATTCGCTATCCTCTTTTGGGGTTTTCTTGCCTGTGTTCTTTTTACCCAAAAGACTGATTACTTTTTATGTTGAACCGGCATATTTATATCTTTCGGACATAGTTTAAGTCTGAAGCATGATGGCTAAAATGATATCCTGATAAACTGGAAAATAATGCATGACTAGGCATAGTAACTGATAATTGTGAGGCTCTAAGCATGAAACAGAGTTACACAATTACATTACGCTAAGTCTTAAATTCTAACTAGGTGTCTAATAATCTTGTATAGTGATGAGATTTCAAGTGAGTGTGAGGAAATTTGAATAGTCCACTATTGGTATTGAGCTAGAACTTGCCTGGTTAGTCCTGCTAAAAGTAAGTTGTAATAGACAATTAGGAAAGGATCATAGGCCCTTATTCAATATAGCCCCTTCTAGCCTAAAGAAAAGAAACCAAATGAAATTTATCCTTCTTTGATCCAAATAATCTGAGCTTAAAATTTGACCTTTCTTTTCCACCCCAACTGATCTTTTCTAGGAACAATGTGTTGGCCCTGGTCCCTCCTTGGACATGTGCACCTCAGCTTATGCCAAAAGCATAAGTTGAGGGTGGATAATGCATAAACAACATTCGTTATGGCCCTGACCCGAGTTTGAGTATTGTGTACCTTGACTCATGGCAAAGCCATGAGTTGAGGGTGGCTACTATGAGGAATGCTCTGGAAAGTGGGGTTAAAAGAATGAAGAGAGAGAAATAACAAAAGTAAAGTGACTCAAGAATTAGATGAAAAGAAAAGTCAAGAAAAATAAAAATACACAAGAAATACAAGAAAGAAAAGAAGAGAGTCACTTACACAAATGATGAAAGAAGAAAAAATAGCAAGGTGAAAGAATATGAGAAACTGCGCAAGATAAAACGAGAGATAGTGGATGGTTTAGCCGATATGTAAAGGAGGGCAAAAAGTCACTAAAGTATACTAAAATATACCTAACCTGACCCCGAGCCTTTGTTTCTAGCAAAAAAAATTTCTATAGTGATCCTAAGGGTTGTATATTGAACTTAAGGCAGTGAAAATAAGGGCAAGCTTATAGCGAAAGGTATGAATGAGTGTGACTTTGTTCTGAAAGTGATTGTTGAAAAGTAACCCTTATACTCAAACTGAAATCATTGTGTGAAAAAGGAGGATTTTGTTTTAAAGTGAGGACACTAGTTGCAATACCAGAATTGTTAGCACCCCGGTGATAAATTGAAGAGGATTGGTGTTAGTGCGTGGTGAGTCTGTGTCATGTTCTGATCCCACAAGATTCAAGCCTAATAGTGATAGCATGCATACGTGTGATGAGATTAATCGGGATTGATAGCCAAATGATTGCAAAGGATAAAACATGGATAATATTGTACAAAGATTGTGTAGTGAGTCATTGTGCGTCGCTTGAGGACAAACAACGAATTTAAGTTGAGGGTGTTGATATATCGTGGTTTCACGGTATTATTAATACTTTTTCCTTAAGTTTAGTGTGTCCAAAATCCTTTTTGTGCTAATTCTTATATAAGTTTTTCTTTGTTTTGCAAGAAATCTGTCGAAAGCTGAATGCAGAGATTTTGAGCGAAGAATAGCAGAACAGACCACCTACGGAGCTTATGACGGTCCGTTGTGCTTGTGACGGTCCGTAGGTGGCAGCGTAGTGCAGCTGCTGAAGGAAGATGGGAAAGTCTGACCAAGTGTGGGATTACGAAGCTTGTGACGGTCCGTCGTGTCTATGACGGTCAGTCGTGGCTATGACGGTCCGTCCTGCAGGTTTGTCGTGAAGTTCAGAGAAGTGATCCTAGTACCCAGATTCCAAGAGTTGAAGTATTTTGGAACGAGATCCTCGATGGACCGTTGTTCCTATAACGGTCCATCATACTTGTCGTCGAGGGGAATGAAGATAGCAGAAGAATAAATTGCACAAGTACGGGACGACAGAGTCCATGACGGTCCGTCGTGAGGTCCGTCGACCCAACCGCGTTTTGGCAGATTTCCAGCAATTAGAACCCTTGTTTAATTAGGTTTTTGTTTTTTTATAAATAGTTCGAAAAACCTCGTTTTTGAGGTTAGACTCCGTATTGTTAGACTTTATGAGGTTAGACTCTATGAGCTTAGACATCAGATTTTTAGACTTCGTGTATTTGTGTTGGATTTTGAGATTCTTGCAAGTGATTTTTGGATATTAATCAAGCAAACTTTGGATTTTATTCTTTCTCATTGAAGTAAGTACATGAATTCGTATTTAATATATTTGAATATTGTGTTTATGGCTATGAGTAACTAAACTCCATAACTAGGGTTGTGCGAAACCATAGGCAAATAATGAGATAAACCCTAACTAAAATAAAAATTCTAGATTAGTGTCTTGCATGTATTAATAATTCTTTCGGTTAAAAGTCTTTTTAACGGAAGGCCAACGTTAGAACTCGCCTTAATACTACTTGCCGGACCAAGGAGGTAGATAATAGGAAAAGAATTATTAACATAGATTTAGTATATACTATCTAATAGGCTAGTATTGATTGGTACGAGGTAATAACTAAGTCAAATATCTAATACGATGCTTAATATGAGGAAGGATAAGGGTTAGAATAACAACACACGTAGCCGGACCAAGGTGCGGAGTGAGATTTTCTAGATGCCGGACCAAGGATTTAGAAATACACAACTTATCCCTTTGCATACAAGATACTAGGAAAGAATTGTTATAGTTAGAATTATCAAGTTATGAACCTGTGGGGAACACGTAAACCCTAGTAACCTTGATTAATTGATTAAAATCAAACTGTCAAAGCTGTTAAGTCTCTCTTTCAAGATTGTTATTTATTTCCACTCATTTATAAATAGAAACCCCCCTTTTTATGTTTTTTACTTTCCAAGGAAGTCATTGACCAAGCAATAGTAATAACAAGTTGAAGTTAAGTCTAGACTATTTTCCTCGTGGGAACGATCCCAACCTCACTAGTTGGGTTATTTACTTGACACGACAACTTTACTTCTTATTTGAGAAGTAAGTTTGAGCGTATCAGGTCTGAAGAAATCCCTGCACTTGCCACAGCTGCACAATCTACCTCGTCTGATGAGGCTGTCAATACTGATTCCAATCAAGGCTCACCAATTGGTTCTCTCACCCCGGTTGCCGACCAGCCCAACCAGTGGTGTGTCGACAGAAAATACCAAGTGCATTCAAATTCCAAGTTTCTAAATGATAAAGGCGTCATGACACGGACCCTCACACTGGAGAAACGGGTCCTTACGGGAAGTCTCCCCACCATGCCAGATATCCACAATGTCTTAACCATACATCGGCTAGAGTGGACTACTCGTTCTTTGGGCTGATACAGGGAGGAGTTGGTTCGAGAGTTTTACGCCTCTTATGTGGCTACTCTCTAATAACAGATTGATAGGCGGGCTTCCCTCGTAAAACAGGACCCACTTGAGCACGTTATAGTACGCGACATCCAGGTTGGAATCTCCCTACCAGCCATCTGCCAGTATCTATAGGGCGAGGATGTTGATGCCATCAAGATCTCTCTCACCCCCGAGTTCGACTACCGATGGAAAATTGTTAAAGATGGCCAATTCTTGTGTGAACCATTGCTGAGAGAGACCACCAAGAGGTGGATGTCCATGAACTTATCTATTTACGGAGAGGTTGACTACTGGGTAACGGATCCGAAGAGCGCCATCAGGAAGGCTAACTTGACCTTCATAGATATGTTTTTATGGTTGATTGTCCGCCAGTGCCTTTCCCCCACGGCTACCGAAAATATAGTTACATGGGATTTTGCAATTCTGATTGCAGCGATGATAGTCGTGTTTGAGGTGGACTTCGCTTGGCTTCTACAGGCGGTCATGCACGAGAGGGCTTTAAAGGTAACCACTACTTACCCTTTTCTGTGCATGATATTTTCCTTATTCAGGTCCGCAGGTGTGCCCATCTGGAACATTGATCAACTAAAGACTCCGGTGGGCTCTTTGATATCGGCCTCATCGGGGATGAGGCCAATGAGTTGGCTCCATGCAAAGGGACCCGTCAAGAGTTGCCTCAACTTGGTGAAAATCTAGCTAATACGGTAGCACATTCTAGGGTCCAGACACTAGAGGCTCTGCTGGCCACACTTCTGTATCACATCAAGCCTTTGATGCAGAGGTCTATTGCTGAGGCGGAGGAGCGCTTGGAGCGTAAGGTGGCCCAGCACACAGAGCGGAAGATTGTTTAGGTTCATCACCGCTTAGACACTTTTGAGTTGTGGTCGCTAGACCGGCCATCCCCTTAGGTGGACGTGTCAAACCTTCAGGCTGGAGTTGAGAGTCTGCAAGCAGATATTGATATGATTCTAAAGGATAGGGTGCCTAAGTCTGAGGCCCCTTCTGCAGAGCCTGCTGAGGATGCAGTGCTGTCTACTTTATTCGCCAATTATGAGATTCCACCACCTCCCCCTCGAGAGCATGCCAAGAGGCGTAGGAATCGTGAGGACTATAAGGCTTGAGTACGGAAGAAGGAGCGTCGTGAGATTAAGGCTGTGAGGGGAGACTCAATTGCTAATGAGGAGGCACATCAAATCAGGGCTGTAGATGTTGATACAACAGGAGGCACTACTGATAGTGTTGTTGCTGATGAGGAAACTACTAAGGGTGTCTAGACTACATAGGTAGTGGGTTCCAAGGAACTGGACCCACCAGCTTGCTGATCGTTGACTCTTTGCGTCCCAGGTTTTCTTTACCTACCACTCTCGTATTTCAATTTTTTTTATGAATTGGGGACAATTTCATATATTTTTGTTAGGGGTAGGGTAAATGGAAAGTGAGTGCTAGGGTGAAGTCTGAGTAGCCCAATTCACGATCGTGTTTTGGGGTTTTCTTGCCTGTGTTCTTTTTCCCTAAGAAACTGATTATTTTTATTGTTGAACCGGCATGTCAATATGTTGTGTACATAGTATAACTCTGAAGCATGATGACTAAACCAAAAATGACATCCTGATGTAATGAAAATGATGCATGGCTAAGCACAATAATTGATAAATGTGTGGCCCTAAGCATGACATAGAGATACGCTGCTGCATGACCCAAAGTCTAAGACTCGAACTAGGTGTCTAATAATATGGTAGAGTAATGAGATGTCAAGTGAGTGTGAGGAAAATTTCAATAGTCCATTATTTGTACTGAGATAGAACTTGCCTGGTTTGTCCTGCTAAAAGTAAGTTGTAATAGACAATCACGAAAGGATCATAGTCCCTTGTTTAATATAACTAATTTTTAGCCTAAATAAATAAAAAAATGAAATTGATCCCTCTTTGATACAAAATAATTTGACCTTAAAATAGACCTTTCTTTTTCAGCCCAATTGATCTTTTCTGGGAAAATGTTTTGGCCCTGGTCCCTCCTTGGACATGTGAATCTCAGCTTATGCGAAAAGCATAAGTTGAGGGTTGCTAATGCAGTAAACATCCTTTTCATGGCCCTGACCCAACTTTGGGTATTGAGTACTTTGACTCATGGCAAATCAATGAGTTGAGAGTGGCTATTATGAGGAATGCTCTGGAAAATGGGGTTGAAATAACAAAGGGAGAGAAAGAACAAAAGTAATGTGACTCAAGAACCAGTTGAAAGAAAGTGAAATAAAAAAAATATACTAAATACAAGCAAGAAAAGAAAAGAGTCACTTACACAAATGAAGAAAGAAGGGAAAATAGCAAGGTGAAAAAAATATGAGAAACTGGGCAAAATAAAATGATAAAAAGTAGTACGCTTAGACGATATATCAAGGATGGAAAAAAATCACTAATGTATACATAAATATACACTACCTGACCCTAAGCCTATGATACAAGCTAAGAATGTCCTGTCGTGATCCTAAGAGTTGTATGGCGAACATAAAGTAGTGTAAATAACGGCAAGCTTGTGGCAATATGTATGAATGAGTTGTGAATTTGTTATGAGAGTGAGTGTTGAATAGTAATACTGATACTCAAACTGAAATCATTGTGTGAAAAATGAGGATATTTTTTTGAAGTGAAGATACTAGTTGCAACACCGGAAATATTAGCACCTCGGTGATGAATTGAAGAGGATAGGTGTCAGTTCGTGGTGAATCTGTGTCAAGGTCTGGTTCTACATAATTCAACCCTAATAGTAATAACATGCATAAACATGATGAGATTGATCGGGATTATAGCCAAATGATTGCGAAATCTAAAATATGGATACTATTGTATAAAGATTTTGTAGTGAGTCGTAGTGCGCCGCTTGAGGACGAATTTATGTTGAGGGTGTTGATATACCGTGGTTTCACAGTATATTTAATGCTTTTCCCTTAAGTTTAGTGTTGGTCCAAAAGACATTTTGTATTGATTTTTATGTATGTTTCTCCTTATTTATAGGAAATTTGTCCTTAGATAAACGCGGAAGTTTTTGGGCGAGAAATGCAGAAGAGACCACCAACAGAGCTTGTGACGATTCGTAGGTGGCATCGTAGTGAAGTTGCAGAAGGAAGATGGGGATGTATTACCTAGTGTGGGATTATGGAAGTCCATGACGGACTTTCATAGCCACAATGGTCCGTCCTGCTAGTTTGTCGTCATGATTAGAGAGTAGTCCCAGCACCCCAATTCTAAGAAGTTTAAGTATTATGGAACGGCGATCCTTGATGGACCATCCCTCTTGGAACGGTCAATCATACCTGCTGTTGAGGGTAATGAAGAAAGCGGAAGAGAAATTTGTGAAGTATGGGATGACGGAGGCTAGGACGGCCCATCGTGACTACGACGGTCCGTTGACCCAGATGTTTTTTGATAGATTTTCAGTAATTAGAATTCTTCTTTTATTAGGTTTTTGTTTTTAATATAAATAGTTCAAAAAACCTTGTTTTTAGGGTTAGACTTTTCGATAGTAGAATTTATGATATGAGACTTTTTGATAGTTAAACTTTTGGATAATCTTTAGTTCTCTTGTTCAAGTATTGAAGAATTAATTTCCGTAATTGTTAGACTTTTTCTGGAATTGAATGGTTGTGCTTTTGTTGATTAATCAAGTGAACTTCTGGATTTTATTCTTTCTCATCAAAGTAAGTGCAGCAATTCTTATATTAAATATATGAATAGTGTGATTATAACCATGGGTATCTAAACTCCATAACTAGTGTAGTGGGAACCATGTGTGAAATGAGGTAAAACCTAACTAAAAAAGCAATTATAGAATAGTGTCTTGCATGTATTGATAATTGTTATGTTTAGAAGTCTTTTTAACAGATGGCCAACGTTAGAATTTGCCTTAATGCTACTTGTCGGACCAAGGAGGTTGATAATAGGAAAAAAATTATCAATATATATTTAGTTTATACTATCTGATAGACTAGTGTTGATTGCAACGAGGTAATAACTTAGTCAAATATGTAATACAATGCTTAATATGAGGTAAAGGTAAGGGTTAGTATAGCAACACATGTAGCCAGACCAAGGTGCGGAGTCGAATTTTCTAGATGCTTGACCAAGAATTAAGAGATACATAACTTATCACTTTACATGCATGATACCAGGAAAGAATTGTTACAGTAAGAATTATCAAGTTAGGAACTTGTGGGGAACACCTAAGCTCTAGTTACTTTTATTAATTAATTAAGCTCCAAAATTTGAATCTGTTATTTGTTTAGTTTAATTTAGTTAATTATTTTCATTGATTTATAAATAACCCCCCCCCCCCTTTTATTGTTTATTTTTTCTAAGGAAATAGTTGGCTAAATAATAGTAATAATAGAATAAAGTTAAGTATGAACTATTTTTCTCGTGGGATCGACCCCAACCTCATTAGTTGGGTTCTTTACATGATACGGCCATTTTACTTCTTATTTAAGAAGTAAGTTTGAGCGTATCAAATTTTGCTACTTCCTTAATTATGTTTCCTCCATAGGAATACTAGCTAGTTGATCCACCTAGAATGATATGTTTATGTTTTGCTTCTACCTTGGCAAGTAGAGCACCTTATTTCGGTGTGGGATTTCATGACACCGAATTCCATGTTTATGTCACTTGGTTAATATCACTTTAGGTGATTCTTCCCGAAAGTTAAATAAATTAACGAATTAATGATGATGGACACTAACTTGGGTGACTTAAGGGGTTCTACTAAGTGTAGGTAGGGTTATGGGACTCTACTTATACATTGCACAAGTGTACATTGAAGGGAGTCCTGGGAGGTTGTTTTTATGCACTTAAAATATGAATGAAATTCATATCTTGACTTTACATGGTGATGATCCTATATGATTTACTTTCATTGATGAACATGCTACTGGTCAATTATATATATATATATACATATATATATAATCATTACTACACATGATGTTATGTTATATGAAGAAAGGCAATACATATGGTCACTTTTCTTGTTTACATTATTGTGTGGGGTTATATAGATTCACATGATCATTGCACTTGTATTCTTGGCAAGGCATTGTTTGTAAGAGTCTTTTATGTGTCATTTTATGAACTCTATTACACTAATTGTTGTTATGAGTTTATGTTGAAGTTATTCATGTTGGTATGACCTTATGTTGATGATACCCATGTTTCCATGACTTTATGATGATGTTGGTCTTGTGTCATAGACTTGTCTTAAGTGATAATATCGTCATTGGCTTGTCTATGTTCTTAATTGTGCATAAAGGCTTTTAAAAGTGACTTAGCATGATTTTGACCAAAAATATCCTTTTAAGCATGATATCAATGATTTTATAATCATATGTTTCAATACTTAGTATATGTCATTTGTACTAACCCATATTCTTTACTTTTTTCCAAACAATGTAGCTTCGGGGATGTTACCATTTCTCTATTCTATATATGATATTGTTATGTCAAAAGACACTTATTTCTTCCTTTATTATTTGAGTCAATTGTTGTAAGCATGTACGTGGCGTATTGTATTTAAGTAAGGGCTATTCCCAATATTGTTATTCTCGTTAAATTGTTTTAATGTGAGATAATGTTTTAGACTATTTCTTATGTATTGGTTATATTGCCTAAACGAGAAATCTATGTAAACTTCAATAAGCGAGGAGTCTATGTAAACTCCATATATGATACGAGAGGTCTATGTATAGTTCACTATGTAAAAGTTTTAATTTTTTTTAATTCTCTATCTATGATATGCTATGAAAAATTCTAAGGGCTTTTCCAAGTTCTCTTCTAGGACGAAGACACCGATTATGTCGAGGGGGTGCTCCCAGGTCGTGACAGAAGGTCCATATGGAGCTAGGGTTGTGAATTTAAATTGAGTTCTTCTTTAATTGCCTTGGTATTTCATGTAATAAGGTATGAGAGTTCCTTATCTAAGGTTATCTATCACATTAGAGCAAATTTTAAGTGATTTAAATGTTTATGAAAAAGTTCAATTTTCACTCTAACTCGTGGGTTTTTGCATGAAATGATTTCAAGTGATCAAATATGTTATTATTGATACTTAATGATTAATTGTGAAGAGTCTTTATAAGGTGATGAATGTCTTGAATATGTAGACATAGGTTCCTTCTCCTTGATGCATGAAATTTATGTTAAATGTGATCTGTTGACTTGGTAGGCGTATTCATCCTTTCTAGTGAACTAATGAATGAATGAAAGTCTAGGATCGGTAGAAATATAATCCACTATGTTAGAGATTTTCGCAGGAACCTAATGCATTTTGCTAGGGATGTTTATGTGTTTAAAAAAGCTAGGTAGGGCATATAAATGCATTCTTCATGCCGAGATTCACAATATAGAGGTCGAATTGACTGGAGTGGGCTTGACCATAGCTTTAGAGAGTACCTTGGGTGAGAGTTGATTTTCTTTGGATATAAGACATCTAATACACTTCAGGATAGCATGTTTGGACTTGGATGTACTTTTAGAGAGAATGGTCATCATTCTAAATCTTTTCCCCTACTTGAGTCCATGACCAGAGGTAATCAGTTATATCAGTCTCGTTGGCTGCCATTACCTTTAGACAGATATGGTTGATTTAGTTCTAGTGCTACATAAAGTGTTTAGATTTATGTTTGACATGATCTGTTCTATTTTTCATCAAGTAGTCTAGAGGTTGAAGCTCCAACTATTTCATCTTTGGATGCAATTTGTAGCTTTATCCTTTTAGTTTTCATTTTGTCTAAACTGGGTTTTCAGGCCTATTGGGTTATTGGCCTATCATGGCCGCTTAATTTGAGGTTTGTTTATGTGTTTTGCATTTTTTAATATATTTCGTTTAGAAGTGAATTGATTAGAATATGTTGCTTCGATTGCTAGTACTTGTTAACTAACTTCCAATGTCTTTTCCTTGATAGTCTATTTGTGGCTATGGCATAGTGATTCTTGGTAATACTTTTTGCCACCTGTTGTGTTCTTTTGTGGTAATGACCATACATGTTTGGTTTGTGGCTAGATCCTCTTCCCTAGTGTAAGTTTAGTTTGTCGTTCGCCCTAGTTTCTTAGCAGGTTAGCTTATTATTAGTGTTAGGTGTTGGATAGTTTCACTTCTTTATGTCTGGTAGTACTTTTTTGTTTCTTTCTCCTTTTTCCTTAGTTTCTTTTAGGTTGTAGGGTTGTATTTTTTATTGTTCCGACTTTTTTGGATTCATCATTTTTGTGGTCTTCGTGTTTGGTTATGGCTAGCAAAAATTTGGAGGATGGATTTTTTTAATACCATGATTGTTATGTTACGAATTTCGTTAATGGGAGATTGTTCCCTGTCATTTACTAACTAGTTGACTATGTCTATTCGCAACCTATCGGATTGGTATTCCTAAGGACATGTTGTTTGGGTGTGCTTTAAGTGTTGCGCAAGTCCATTTGGTTAGAGTAGGTCCTTGGAGTAAAACTTAATGTAGATTTATCATTCGCAGACTGGTCTTCCTCAGGAGCGGCATAGCTTTCTTCAAAAGGTTTTATTCTTGTTGAATTTGTTGGGTTTTTAGAGTTAGGACTGGATTTTTTTCATAGTACGAAAAGAATAGAAAAATTACACTTCTAAAAATGAATGAGATGCCTTAAATAGAGAAACTTAACTGAAATGAGCATAAACTTATACTCAGAGCTTAAAATTAAGCAAACATGGCAGCACTAAAAAGAGAACTCAGAGACCTTTAATTTGGTAGGTCATGGGATATCTTAAAACTATTTATGTGCTTAAAGATATTGCCGGTAGAGTTGACCCAAAACTAAAAAAGCATGGGTGGTCGGTACTAATTTTTCTTTATTTCTTTTCAAAACCTGAGGTGTTACAATATCTCCACCTTGTAAACATTCTTTGTCGAATTAGGTAAAACTAAGGGTGTGAAGTTTATAACAACCCAATTCAAGAACACAAGATGCAATTAACACAAACTCTTCAGTACTTTACACAGAGTTAGTACCTTGGTCTAGATTTATATCGAAGGAAAGATATGAGAGTATCTTTTCTTCATTCCCTCCTCAGCATCCCAAGTAGCTTCCTCAACAAATTTATTCCTCTATAAGACTTTGACCGATGCAACTTCATTGGATCTCAACTTAAGAACCATCCAACGAAGAATCTCAACGGGTATCTCTTGATAAGACAGGTAGTCCTTGATACCAATTTTATTTTTAGGTACAATTAGTGAAGGATCACCGAAATACTTCATTACCATAGAGATATGTAATACGATATGGATTGCTACTAATTGTGCCGGTAACTTAAAATCATAAGCTACGTTGAAAACTCTTTTGTATATCATTTAAGGACCAACGTATTGGGGAACGAGTTTACCTTTCTTCAAAAATTTCATTGCACCCTTCATAGGTGAAACATTCATATGTACAATCATTAACACTCACATTCTAAGTCTCTTTTTCTAACATAAGGACAAGATACATAATCATTATTCTTTTTTTCAGCCTTTCGTGAATAATTTTAACTTTTTAACAACTTGATTGACCAAGTTTGGTCCTATAAACATATATTCATCAAACTCAAATAAGCAAATAAAAGATCTAAATCATCACCCATATAGAGCCTGATAAGGATCCATATTGATACTAGAGTGTTAACTATTATTATATTGAAACTATATGATATCAAATGGTAATCCTAATTACCTTTGAAATAAATGATAGCCCTGAATATATCCTCTAAAGTATGAATTGTGTGCTTTGATTATCCATCCATTTGAGGATGACAAGAAGCATTAAGGTTACTTTCTATCCCCAACTTTTTAAGATGACATCCTAAACATAGTAGTGATTTGTGCACCCCTGTCTGAAGTGATAGACGCATAACTCCACGAAGTTAGACTATCTCTTGGATGTAGAATGTAGAAACTCTTCTACTGAATTTGTAGTAAGAAATGGAGTTATTTAGTCATCAATATACAGTTAGACAGATCAAATAATTTTGTCTGTGAGACCGCTGCAAGAAATTAAGTCCATATTTGCAATTTCCTATTTCCATTCAACAAGGTCTATGATCTATGACACAACTATTTGTCCTTTGGTGTTTTACGTTGACTTATTGGAATTTTGGGTGCTTAGCAATGAAATCTTAAATAGTTCACTTTTTCATGTTAATCCACGAATATACTTCTTTCAAGTCATGGTAGATCTTTTGGAAGAAGGATAGATCAAATATCTAGAACTATGGTCTTCTTTCAGGATCCTTTTTTGGAGCTGTTCTACCTTTGGTACACACAAACTACCTTGATATTTCAACACACCATCTTCTGCTTGTTCGAAAACAATTACCTTTTGCTTATGAACCTTGTTCCTTTACCTTTCTTAAGAGAGGGAATTTATCTTCTTTCTCCTTTATTTGAGACCCTAATGATTATTCTAGTCCATTCATCACCACAACCTTGTCTTCACTCAAAATTAATAAATAGACTACCACACATGAAAGTTTTTTAACTTCTTTACCAAATTTTTTTTCTTGCCTTCCTCCACATGAGAAATAGTTTCCATAGACAACCTTGTCAAAGTATAAAGGACAACATTAACCATGCTTAGGTTATATAGGATATTCATGTCGTAATCTTCTAGAAAGTCTAACCGTTTCCATTGTATGAGATTCACCTCATTCTAATTCAAAACATATTATATATTCTTGTGATCGGTGAATAAATCATTATAAACACCTTAAAGATAGTGATGCCATATTTTGAGAGCAAAAACTAATGCATCTAACTCACGATCATGAGTGAAGTAGCTTCTCTCATGAATCTTAAGTTATCTGGAGGCATAGGCTATAACCTTACCACGTTGCATCAAGACACAACCTAGTCCATTCCTGAATGCTCTTCTCACAAGTATAAGACAATTGAAAAATAGTTTATTTCTAAGTCAACTTAGCGAATCGAGATAAAGTAAAATGAAAATACCTCGATGAACATCTTATAGGAACAATCCAACCCAGGAAACTCCTTTTATTGGTTGAAGATGAGGGAATGAGCCAATTCTCCTCTACATTAATCCTTTGAGTGTCAACTCGAATAATTTTGCCTCATACAATATTTCTTGATAAATCTACGTACTAAAGTCAAAACTCATAGTTATAAAAGTTTTCATATAACTCTCAATCTTTGATTGTCTTGAATACGATTTTGAAATGATTAGAAGGATTCTCCTCATTCCTCTAATAAGTTCGTATGTCATCAATGACTATGATAACAAACATATCAAGGTAAGATTAAATTCTTTGTTTGTAATGTCAATGAACATAAACAATGCTCAAGATAACGAACATAAAAAAGAACACATAATTAACATGTCAAGTCTTCAATAATATCTTTGGGATGTCCACTTAAACTTACTTTCAACTCATGATAGCCAGATTTGAGGTCTATGATAGAGAATCAAGTTGCACCTTGAAGTTGGTCGAAAAGTTCATCAACTTTCGGAAGGGGATACTTATTATTTATGGTGACCTTTGTTAATTTGAGGTAATTGATACACATCCCAATGGAACCATGTTTATTCCTACAAATAAGTCTGGAGCTCCCCTAGCGTGAGATACTTGGTCGGATAAATCCATTATCTTGAATATCACTCAACTGTTTTTTTTAAAGTTTTATCCTCAGTTAAAGCCATTCTATATGGCGTAATAGAGGTAGGTTGAGTATCACGAAGAATATCTAAACCAAATTTTATATCTATATTAGAAGACTCCGAGAATATCATGTGGAAAGCTCTATGGTGTATCAACATTGTAGTAATTTAGTCGAACTAAGTGAAAGATTCACCCCTAAGACAAAAAATTTCTACGCTTAAGGTATGAAATTAAATAACACTTTGTCACTACTCAACTACTCATCCATTCTAAAACTGGCTCATTAGGAAACTTAAACTTGACTACTCAAGTTATAAAATAATTGAGACATAACTAGCATTAAGCCAGTCCATACCTAGATTAATCTCAAAGTCCTCAATAACTAGATCAACTAAGTCAGCCATGATTTTTTTAGAATTGAAGAAGATGGTACAATCACAATAGGCTTTTTCTGCTAGAATAAAATCACCAACATGGGTGGAAACATGAAAAGCTCAAGAAGTTGTTCAGATGAATTTTTTAACTTATTGGCTTCATAGGAGTCACAAATGACAAACTCGCACTGGGATGAACAAGGCATAAACATCAAAAGCAATGAATTTAAGCATACCAATGACAACATCGGGTGAGTTATTCTGATCCTCTCTATTTACTTCTATTTGCTAGAGCTCCTGAAGAAGGTTGGGCCTTATTTTCAGATTACCCAACCCTTTCTTAAGGAATTCCATTGAAAAATGACCCATCTATCAAAAATTGTAGCAACCACCAGTCACAACACAACATTGTGTAGGATGAAACTTACCATTGTAACGACCTGTTTAGTCGTTTTGAGCAGCATATTTTATTTCTGGAAAACTGGCTGAGACGACGGACCCCACGACGGACCGTCATGGGCACGACAGACCGTCGCAGGATCTCGTTTCAAAACACTTAGAAAATCTTAAATTGGGTACTGAAAATTGACACTCTGAACTTCGTAACGAAATGGCAGGACGGACCGTCACATGTGTTACGGACCGTCACAGACTCTTTGGTGGAAATTGAGTCTCTGAACCTTGCGACGACCTGCAGGACGGACCGTCGCAGGCACGACGGGCCGTCGCAGGTTGCGTAATCCCAGTGTGGGTCGGATTTCGTTATACGTTTTAAGGGACGTTTTTGACTATTCCTGCTTTAATTATAAAGTTAGTGGGTTAATGTTAATAAGTCTAATTACTTGGGGGTTAAAAGAGGTAAGCTTAAGTTAATTAGTGGGTTATTATTGCCACCTTTTATACTAAATTATATGCTAATTAGGGTAAAAGAAAGAGGGTTTGAATAAGAAAAAGAAAAGAAAAGAAAGAGAGGGAGAAACGAACGAGAAAGAGGAGGAATGAGATGAAGAACAAAGCTTTGAGAATTTGCTTGCTTGATCACTAATCTTCGGTGGAGGTAGGTTATGGTTTTATGCTATTCGTAGTAAACTCTTAATAGCGAATGATATGTATTGGTAGTATTGTATACCCTTCTATATGCTTAATTGTATGCTTGCATGAATGTGATTATGTAAATGTGATATAATAAGCATGATGAAGCTATTGAATCCTAAATCTTGAAAAGAAAACCCAATCTCTTGTTAATGATGATGCCTTGGTATAAATGAAGGCTTGATGAACTAAAGTAATGAGATTGATGATGCCTTGGTATAAGAGAAGGCTTGATGAGTTGATAGAATCAGATTAGGGGATCGGGTGTCACGAACCGACACGTAGATTTAAGGGATCGGGTGTCACGAACCGACACGTAGATTTAGGGGATCGGGTGTGACGAACCGACACGTAGATTTAGGGGATCGGGTGTCATGAACTGACACATAGATTTAGGGGATCGGGTGTCACGAACCGACATGTAGATTTAGGGGATCGGAGTGTCACGTTCCGACACATAGTAGTAAGGGAGCGGAGTGTCACGTACCGACACAAGAGGAATAAAGATAATGAATCCTGAAAGATGTTAATATACTCAATTTAATGAATCTAATTCCCAAATGAGTATGGTATTGAGGCTTGAGTCCTCATGTGTGAACTTGACGGTAATGGTTGATGATATAGTACTTTTTGTTGCTACATGTTGAGTATTATAGTTGATTTTATGATATTACTTGGTATATACTGTTTTCAATTTTGAGTTGGCCGATGATGTCTACTCAGTACCCGTGTTTTGTACTGACCCCTACTTTTATGTTTTCTTCTTGTTATTTGTGGAGTGTAGCAAACGTGCCGTCGTCTTCAACTCAACCGCAATTCTAGCAAGTCTTCGTCACATCGGATTTCAAGGGTGAGATAACGCTTCTAGCTTGGACTGGACTTTCTTCCTCCTGTCTTGATGCCTTGAACTTCCGGCATGGGCTAGCTTTCACTTATTTTAGCTTTTTAGAATACTCTTAGTTTAGTAATTTGATCATAGATGTTCTTGTGGTGATGACTTCCAGATTTTGGGGAATAATAGATGTTGGATTTTAGAAGTTATTGAATTGGTTTTTATTAATGAGTTAAGTCTTCCGCATTACTTTCTGTTGATATTGTATTTAAATGTTAAGGTTTAGATTGGTTGGTTCGCTCACATAGGAGGGTAAGTGTGGGTGCTAGTCGCAGCCCGATTTGGGTCGTGACAAACTTGGTATCAAAGCATTAGGTTCGTTGGTCTCATCACACAAGAACGAGTCTAGTAGAGTCTTAAGGAACAGTAGGGGGACGCCTTTACTTTTCTTTGAGAAGCTATAAGACTTTATGAAAATTCCATTCTTTCATTCTTTCTTTCGTGCTATTACTTGGATCCAATTGGTATCTAGGTGATACAAATTGGTATCTGACCATCTTCACTCTATTTCGCAGATGGTTAGAACTAGAGCAACGACTGCGCCAACATCAACATCGGCAAGACATGAAGCGTCTGAGCCAGCCACTGGGGCCGTAGCTCGAGGAAGAGTAACGGCAAGAGGCCGTGGTAGAGGTCGTGGGAGGACGTCCTCTAGAGAAAGAGGACGAGCACCTAGCCCATCTTATACTAGGGCAGTGACTCCTCCACCGACTGAAGAAGTAGTAAGAGAGGGTGGGGAAGGGGAAACTGAACAAGTACAGAATGAGGGATTGCCACCCCAACCTACCCCAGACATGATCAATCAGGTTCTTGCTTATCTTAGTGGGTTATCTGATCAAGGTCAAACACCTCCAGTGTTTTCTGCACCAGCACCTCAGGGTCCGGAGGTACAACATGCAGCTACTGGGGCTCCCCGCATGGATGCTCCATTGGAAATAGGCACGTTTCGTCGTCTGACTACAGGGCCTATAATGACAAATGATCAACATGAACTTTTCAGTAAGTTCTTGAAATTGAAACCTCCAGTCTTCAAGGGTGCTGAATCTGAGGATGCCTATGATTTTCTGGTTGACTGTCATGAGCTACTACACAATATGGGTATAGTAGAACGGTTTGGTGTTGAGTTTGTGACTTATCAGTTTCAAGGGAACGCCAATATGTGGTGGCGGTCACATGTTGAGTGTCAACCAACAGAGGCACCACCTATGACTTGGGCATCATTCTCTAGCTTGTTTATGGAGAAGTATATTCCCCGGACATTGAGGGATAGGTAAAGAGATGAATTCTTGAGCCTAGAGCAAGGTAGGATGTCGGTTACTGCATATGAGGCTAAGTTTTGTGCACTTTCCAGATATGCCACTCAGCTTTGTTTCAGTCCACAAGAGCGGATTCGCCATTTTGTGAAGGGGTTGAGGTCAGAATTGCGGATTTCAGCCTTACAGGTAGCGGCTACAGCGAAATTTTTTCAAGATGTGGTAGACTTCGTGATAGAGGTAGAGGGAGTGAAGCCAAATGACTTCACCATGGCATCAACATCAAAAAGGTTTCAAAAGGGAGGTGAGTTTAATGGTTCTTACTCTAGAGGACAGGGTTCATGAGGTTACTCAGTTCGACCAATTCAGTCTTCACTACAGACTGTAGTTGGGGGTCCACCTCACACTGGTCAATACTTCTCTGAGAGACCTATGCTTGACTCCAGAGAGTGTTATGATTGTGGGGAGACTTGACATATTAGGAGGAATTTTCCAAAACAGAGTTATGGACCCCCAATAGCTAGAGGTAGAGGTGGTCATGGTAGAGGCCGTTATTCTGGAGGACGTGGTGGCCGAGGTAATTGTGGTCACAAAAATGGCCGGGGTGATGCGCAAACTGGAGCCATTACAACACAACATGGTAGGGGCAACGGACAGACAAGTAATGGGGCCCATTTTTATGCTTTCCCTGGGCGATCTAAGGCAGAGACATCTGATGTTGTCATCACAGGTAATCTTTCGGTTTTTGATTGCTTGGTTTCTGTATTGTTTGATCCTGGATCCACATTTTCTTATGTATCTTACTCATTTGCTAATGGTCTTAATTTACCTTGTGAATTGCTTAACATGACTATTCGTGTTTCTACCCCGATGGGTGAGTCTGTGATAGTTGAAAAAGTATATATGTCTTGTTTGGTGACTTTTGTGGGGAGTAATACTTATGTAGACTTGGTTATCATAGAAATGGTTGATTTTGATGTAGTTCTGGGTATGACTTGGCTCTCTCCGAATTTTGCAATCTTGGATTGTAACGCTAAAACTGTGACGTTAGCCAAGCCCGGGACAGATCCATTAGTGTGGGAGGGTGACTACACTTCCAACCCGATTCGTATCATCTCCTTCCTTCGTGCTAAGAAAATGGTTAGTAAGGGTTGTTTGGCGTTCTTGGCACATTTCAGGAATGATACTACCCAAGTACCTCCAATTGATTCGGTTTCGATAGTCCGCAAGTTTTTGGATGTGTTCCCTGCAGATCTTCCTGGTATGCCACCAGATAGGGATATTGACTTCTACATTGATCTTGAACCGGGCACTCGCCCCATTTCTATACCCCCTTATAGAATGGCTCCTGCGGAGTTAAGAGAGTTAAAGGCCCAACTTCAAGAGTTGTTAAGCAAAGGCATCATTAGACCAAGTGCATCTCAATGGGGTGCTCCGGTGTTATTTGTGAAGAAGAAGGATGGGATTTTCCGGAAGTGCATAGACTACCGGCAGTTGAACAAGGTAACTATTAAGAACAAATATCCCATTCCTCGCATTGATGACTTATTCGATCAGTTACAAGGTGCTTGTGTCTTCTCTAAGATTGACTTGAGATCTGGTTATCATCAATTGAAAATACGGGCAACGGATGTGCCAAAGACTGCTTTTCGGACAAGGTATGTGCATTACGAATTCGTAGTGATGTCTTTTGGTCTTACGAATGCCCCTGCTGCTTTCATGAGCTTGATGAATGGGATTTTTAAGCCATATCTGTATCTCTTTGTGATCGTATTTATTGATGATATATTGGTATACTCAAAGAGCAAGAAAGAACATGAGGAGCATTTGAGAATGGTATTTGAAATGTTGAGGGAGAAAAAGCTTTATGCCAAATTCTCCAAGTGTGAGTTTTGGCTAGATTCAATGTCCTTCTTGGGTCACGTGGTGTCTAAGGAGGGCGTGATGGTGGATCCTTCTAAGATTGAGACAGTGAAGAATTGGGTAAGACCTACTAATGTGTCAGAAATAAGGAGTTTTGTTGGTTTAGCTAGCTATTACCGTCGATTTGTCAACGGATTCTCTTCCATTGCTTCCCAATTGACGAACTTGACTAAGCAGAATATTCCATTTGTATGGTCGGACGAGTGTGAAAAAAGCTTTCAGAAACTCAAGACTTTGTTGACTACTGCACCAATTCTCACCTTGCCCGTGGAAGGTAAGAATTTCATTGTCTATTGTGATGCATCCTATTCGGGTTTGGGTGCAGTGCTAATGCAAGAGAAGAATGTAATTGCTTACGCTTCGAGGCAATTAAAGGTGCATGAATGTAACTATCCGACCCATGATTTGGAATTGGCTGCGGTAGTGTTTGCCTTAAAGCAATGGAGTCACTATCTATCTGGGGTTAAGTTCGAAGTATACACGGATCATCGTAGCCTACAATATGTTTTTACTCAAAAAGATTTGAATTTAACGCAGAGGAGATGGATGGAACTACTGAAGGACTACGACATCACTATCTTGTATCATCCGGGAAAGGCTAATGTTGTGGCAGACGCCTTAAGTAGAAAGGCAGGGAGCATGGGAAGTCTAGCTCACTTGCAAGTTTGTAGACGTCCATTGGCTAGAGAGGTTCAGACTCTGGCTAACGACTTGATGAGATTAGAAGTAAATGAGAAGGGAGGATTGTTGGCCTGTGTGGAGGAAAGATCTTCTTTTCTTGACAAGATTAAGGGAAAACAGTTTGATGATGAGAAACTAAGCAGAATCCAAGATAAAGTATTGCGAGGAGAGGCTAAGGAAGCACAAATCGATGAGGAAGGTGTTTTGAGAATCAAGGGAAGGGTATGTGTACCCCGAGTTGACGATTTGATCAACACTATTCTGACAGAGGCTCATAGTTCAAGTTATTCTATACATCCTGGCGCAACCAAGATGTACCGTGACCTAAAGCAACACTTTTGGTGGAGTAGAATGAAGCGTGATATTGTTGATTTTATTGCTAAATGTCCAAACTGTCAACAAGTAAAGTATGAACACCAGAGGCCCGGAGGAACACTTCAGAGAATGCCCATTCCTGAATGGAAGTGGGAGAGAATTGCAATGGATTTTGTGGTTGGTCTTCCAAAGACATTGGAAAAGTTTGATTCTATTTGGGTAATTGTGGACCGATTAACTAAGTCTGCTCACTTCATTCCGGTCAAGGTGACTTATAATGAAGAGAAGTTAGCCAAAATTTACATCTCAGAAATTGTTCGGTTGCATGGGGTTCCATTCTCCATCATATCAGATAGAGGTACGCAGTTTACTTCTACGTTTTGGAAAACATTGCATACGGAATTGGGTACTAGGTTGGACCTTAGTACTGCGTTCCATCCTCAGACCGATGGTCAGTCTGAGCAAACGATTCAAGTGTTGGAGGATATGCTTCGTGCATGTATGATAGAATTTGGTGGTCATTGGGATAGCTTCTTACCCTTAGCAAAGTTCTCCTACAATAATAGCTATCACTCAAGCATTGATATGGCCCCATTTGAGGCACTATATGCGAGAAGATGTAGGTCTCCCATTGGGTGGTTTGATGCATTTGAGGTTAGACCCTGGGGTACTGACCTTTTGAGGGATTCATTAGAGAAAGTGAAATCTATTCAAAAAAAGCTGTTAGCGGCGCAAAGTAGGCAAAAGGAATATGCAGATCGAAAGGTTAGAGACTTGGAGTTCATGGAGGGTGAACAAGTCTTGCTGAAGGTTTCGCCCATGAAAGGGGTGATGCATTTTGGAAAAAGGGGTTAATTGAGCCCAAGGTATATTGGTCTCTTTGAAGTACTTAAGCGAGTAGGGGAGGTGGCTTATGAGTTAGCCTTGCCTCCAGGGCTGTCCGGAGTGCATCCGGTATTCCATGTGTCTATGTTGAAAAGATACCATGGGGATGGAAACTACATCATTCGTTGGGATTCAGTTTTGCTTGATGAGAATTTGTCTTTTGAAGAGTAACCTGTTGCTATTCTAGATAGAGAAATTCGCAAGTTGAGATCAAGGGAGATTGCATCCATCAAAGTTCAATGGAAGAATTGACCAGTCGAAGAAGCCACTTGGGAGAAGGAGGCCGATATGCGAGAAAGATACCCACACCTGTTTACAGATTCAGGTACTACTTTTCGCCCTTGTTTTCCTTCTTCTTGATCGTTCGAGGACGAACGATGGGTAAATTAGTATCTATTGTAACGACCTGTTTAGTCGTTTTGAGCAGCAGATTTTATGTCTTGAAAACTGGCTGAGACGACGGACCCCACGACGGACCGTCAAGGGTACGACGGACCGTCGCAGGGTCTCGTTTCAAAACACTTAGAAAATCTGAAATTGGGTACTGAAAATCGACTCTCTAAACTTCGTAACGAAATGGCAGGACGGACCGTCACAGACTCTTTGGTGGAAATTGAGTCTCTGAACCTTGCGACGACCTGCAGGACGGACCGTCACAGGTTGCGTAATCCCAGTCTGGGTCGGATTTTGTTATACGTTTTAAGGGACATTTTTGACTATTCCTGGTTTAATTATAAAGTTAGTGGGTTAATGTTAATAAGTCTAATTACTTGAGGGTTAAAAGAGGTAACCTTATGTTAATTAGTGGGTTATTATTGCCACATTTTATACTTAATTATATGCTAATTAGGGTAAAAGAAAGAGGGTTTGAATAAGAAAAAGAAAAGAACAGAAAGAGAGGGAGAAACAAACGAGAAAGAGGAGGAACGGGAAGAAGAACAAAGCTTTGAGAATTTGCTTGCTTGATCACTAATCTTCGGTGGAGGTAGGTTATGGTTTTATGCAATTCGTAGTAAACTCTTAATAGCGAATGATATGTTTTGGTAGTATTGTAAACCCTTCTATATGCTTAATTGTATGCTTGCATGAATGTGATTATGTAATTGTGATATAATAAGCATGATGAAGCTATTGAATCCTAAATCTTGAAAAGAAAACCCAATCTCTTGTTAATGATGATGCCTTTGTATAAAAGAAGGCTTGATGAACTAAAGTAATGAGATTGATGATGCCTTGGTATAAGAGAAAGCTTGACGAATTGATAGAATGAGATTAGGGGATCGGGTGTCACCAACCGACACGTAGATTTAGGGGATCGGGTGTCACCAACCGACACGTAGATTTAGGGGATCGGGTGTCACGAACCGACACGTAGATTTAGGGGATCGGGTGTCACGAACGGACACGTAGATTTAGGGGATCGGGTGTCACGAGCCGACTCGTAGATTTAGGGGATCGGGTGTCACGAACTGACACGTAGATTTAGGGGATCGGAGTGTCACGTTCCGACACATAGTAGTAAGGGAGCGGAGTGTCACGTACCGACACAAGAGGAATAAAGATAATGAATCCTGAAAGATGTTAATATACTCAATTTAATGAATCTAATTCCCAAATGAGTATGGTATTGAGGCTTGAGTCCTCATGTGTGAACTTGACGGTAATGGTTGATGATATAGTACTTGTTGTTGCTACATGTTGAGTATTATAGTTGATTTTATGATATTACTTGGTATATACTGTTTTCTATTTTGAGTTGGCCGATGATATCTACTCAATACCCGTGTTTTGTACTGACCCCTACTTTTATGTTTTCTTCTTGTTATTTGTGGAGTGCAGCAAACGTGCCGTCGTCTACAACTTAACCGCAATTCTAGCCAGTCTTCGTCACATCGGATATTCACGGTGAGCTAACGCTTCTAGCTTGGACTGGACTTTCTTCCTCCTGTCTTGATGCCTTGAACTTACGGCGTGGACTAGCTTTTACTTATTTTAGCTTTTTAGAATACTCTTAGTTTAGTAATTTGATCATAGATGTTCTTGTGGTGATGACTTCTAGATTTTGGGGAATAATAGATGTTGGATTTTAGAAGTTATTGAATTGGTTTTTATTAATGAGTTAAGTCTTCCGCATTACATTCTGTTGATATTATATTGAAATGTTAAGGATTAGATTGGTTGGTTCGCTCACATAGGAGGGTAAGTGTGGGTGCCAGTCGCGGCCCGATTTGGGTCGTGACAATCATATACTTACCAAAGAATGGATTGTGAGTAAACCTTTGTGCTACACTGCCCTACGACTAAGAACGTTGAGCTCTAATATTCTATGACTTTAGGTTTCTGTAATAACTGTTTCTCCTTATTGCAGGTGGACTAGCAGGTGATGGAGCAGTTCTAGACCCTCTAACCTTTTATTCTGCCACATTACTATATCTTTGCAATACCCTTTAGCTGGTATGAAGTCATCACTATGTGATCAACATCAACAACATACATGGCCTCAACCACCTTGTGAAGCTAATCCACTATGTTTTCTATACCCTCATAGAGCTTCAACCTATTGAACTTTAGGGACTAATGATTAAAAACTCTCAAACTCTGGAGGGATCATTCAAATTTTGATGGTCGGATCCTTAGATACCAACTTGTGCTTTCACAACTTAAGTCAACATCTGAACTACATTCTTAAATTTAGCATTAGTTACTTGTACATGGGGGAGTATCACTTATGGTGAATTGGGAGCTTCTTGACCTTGAAAGTTCAAATTCCTTATATCAAGATATCCTTGAAGAACTGCTCTACATGGAGAAATGACCTGAAAGATACTCACAAGCACGATTAGAACGAATTTTTATAGAGATGAACTCTATCACAAAATAAAGTATAAATAAAATAAAAATTTTATTGGAAGCGGTAGCGTCCTAATTATAGATGTTGCGCCCTTTATACCGATCAGAAAGGCTCTACATACAAAGCATCATAGACACCCTACGACTCTTGAATACAGTGCTTTTATTCTATGTTTCACACCACCCAAGTCTACACCCTTGACGTAACCCGCACTCAAGAATCATTTCAAATCCCCGAGAAAACCCTTAGGTTATGTTACTATGACACACATACTCTACGTAATAGAAGGAAGCACAAATTGATTAGCATTTTTAAAAGTTTGAAATCTCTGTCTTGAAATAATGGACATAAGTTGGAAGGTGAATAAAAAATCTTGAAAAACACTGTAAAAACCTAATTATGATTGTCTGTGAGGACTACAGTAGTTGAAGATAATGCGAGGACAAGCTCCACGATACCAAATATATTACCATAATGGAATTTAGAAGGGAGTCTCCCGAGGCATTACAAAATATTATCTATGAGTGTAAGGTGATAACGATGAAACACATGTTTATGATCCTTAACAGATGTATCCACATCATAAAATATGTTGGTTGAATAATGTATATTATATATATGAGTATATGATAAGGAGGAGTAAAATAGAAACTAAACTCATTGATTGAAATCAACTCAACTAAATAAATACATGAACATAAAGTGTAACCCATTTGGACCTTACACTAAGATATGCCATAAAAGCATTATGAAAATAATATACTTTCCTTAAAGTCAATAAGGAGTTTCATGACGAATCAATGATATCCTATCCTACGTTAGCGACGTAGTATTATGGGAATATAAACTTATAAAATACTCTAACCCAATTCTGTTTTCGATACTACTTATAAAATAATAAACAATATCAATAATATTTATCACCCATTGTAAAGAAAATGATTGCTACTTTTCTGAAGTACTTTTAAAAAATATGTCACATTCACATTTGAACATATTCTTAGGAACTTATGTATTAAGTCCAATCTCGATATCCATAGAAAATTAATATTGTGCTATATTTTTCTAAAAATAGTGTCCTTAAGCTCATCATGTAAGCTCACTTTAATTTTGAATGCACACTTTGACACATAAATAGGATATGTAGGGACTTTTGAAGATTAATAGACCTTATATATAGGAGATACTACAAAAGACGAAACGAGAGCAACATTTTTAGGCAAATGTGCAAGCGGAAACAAAGAAAAAAATAAGCCCAACAAATGTTTGTATACTACTACCACATGGTGATAGGCCCTAGACTACTAATGTTAGGCCTTGGCGTATCACTATTCCATGATGCCCGGGCCTAAACTTAAGAAGTCAGACCTTGACATACTTCTGGCGCGTCACACCTAGGCCTAAACATTAGAAGTTAGGCCTTGGCATACTGCAAGAGCATCGCGTAGGGCCTAAACGGCAGAAGTTAGGCCTTATTGCTATACCGGGGGCGCAACCCCAGGCCACTCCCAAACAATTTAATAAACTTTTCCTAAAATTCAAACATCAAACTAGTTAAAAATTGAGATATTTCTTCTAGCATCTCTTTTATTCTCAAACCACTATGATTAAATGAGAACTTTCATACAATCTTTTTGTAACATAAGTTTTACCAAAGATTCAAAACACAAAAGAATCAAATCCTCCAATATTAAAAATTTGAACAACAAATCAAGAAGTACGATTGAATCCCTTAGATATACGGATTTCTTACAAAAATTGAGATGTAGGATCTGAGATACAACAAGTCCAACCATATGAGACACCTTAAAAACCTTAAAAGAACAACGTTCTTGTTTGAAATATCCAAATTCCTCAAGAACACTTGAAACCTAGATTTTCTCTTTTGGGAATCTCACTCTAATTTATTTAATTACTTGGGAACATGAAAAAAATGACATAAAACTAATTAGACCTTTATTATGGTGAAGAAAAATGTTGTAGGTCTAGTAGGAAAAGGATTGCACCAAAATATCCTTTTAAAACGAATGAGATTCCTTAAATATAGAAGCTTCACTCAAACAAGAATAACTTCTACTCCAAACTAAAAATTATGCAACTTTCGCGGTGTTGGAAAGAGGACTCAAAGACATTCAATTTGATAAGTCATGGTCTACCTAAATCTTTATGTGCAAAAAGATATTTTTGCTTAAAGTTGACCCAAAACTAAAACTAATGGATTACTGGTAGAAATTTCTTTTTAGCTCTTTTCCAAATTTGAGGCATTACATGTATGCAGTATCAAAAGGATTAGGCTACAATTACCAAATATATTGTAGAAACTTAAAGAAATAAAATAGTTTTAACCATAGCTGATGTTTTTCATCATCACAGACACACTAGTTTTTTGACACGTGTGTTGCACCTGATTACCAACTCAGAAAATGTATTTTATAGTAAGTAATATTGCCTTTTTTAGTGAAGATTTGAATAATAAACTTTGAACAAAAAAAATTGTAAATTCTTTTGTGAATGTTCAATCTTATAAGTCATATATATCGCTTATCGATGCAAATTTATGAAGATGGTCGATGAAATAATTTGTTATTTAGATGCAGTAATTCATGTATTTATTTCAATTTGATGATTTTAAGTCATGTAATTAGTCGTATCTTAGTTATATACCCTTATAGATGATATTTGTTGTAAATTTTTCTTGTCATCTTACCAATGTTCTTTACACGTGTATTCCACGTTAAACTGCTTAGATTTCATATGAACATCTTAAGAGAACTAAACCTTAAACATATATTCTATTTATGAAATCAAATATATAATCACATGTATATCTTACAGATAACAAATATGTAATTCATGTTACTGTAAATGATTTTGGATTTATTCAATCAATCATGATTCATCTTAGGAAACATAACCACACCATGTTAGCACATATCTTGGGGCGGTGTAATAATATGAAAATTATTGGTCAAAAGTCAATACAAGAAGAGATCAAAGATAGAAATAATTAATGTAATAAATGTGAGACTTCTCAATATTATAACTAAAGAATGTTAAATAGTGTTAATAACATTTACATTAATTTGTAATAATTAAGATAAGTTATAATTTTATACATAAATAATTGATGTCAAATAGATGTACTTTTAATAAATTTTATATGTACATATATAAATAGGACTTATAATTAGTGTTACTAATTTTTCTTATATTTTTAGATTTTTGTTTAGTGTAGGGACAAAATGAAAATGTTTATTTCATAATACGTAATATAAAATTTATTTTGTATTTGATAATTTTTTAAATGATTCATCTATAGTAACATATATTCACTCTATAGAATTTTAATAATTTTTGAAAAAGATATTCAAAAGCGTATCTTAACACTAGAGGAGAAATTGTTAACAAAAAACAAATGAGTTTAGACTACATCAAGTTAAATTAACATATTGGAAAATTATATGCTAATTTATATTGTATGAAAACAATATATTTTATATTATTAAAATTATTTTTCTCAAGTACTCGAGGTTATGGAATTTACCTTCTTAGGATAGAACGATTTAGTTCAACAGATTGGAGGGACCTCATATTCAAAAAAACTTTGAACTCATTAAACAAAATAAATTAAACGAAATTTTTTAAAATGCAACAAGAAGAGTAGGAGATTAAAAAAATTGTTGTTAAAAATGTCAGGAAGCCCTCTAATTATAGTCAACAAAGAGTAGTATGAAAAGTTGTTTTTTTTGCGTCTTATTTTAAAAGTGATGACCATATTGAGAAATCACCACCGTTTTAAAATGTCATAAAATATTTAAAAATTTAACTCTTTTGAAAAGTCACAATTCATCGAAAAATCACAACCCTTTGAATAAAAATCACAACTTTTTGTAAAAGTCAAGCTAATAATGAAAGTCACATTTCCTAGAAATCATAACACTTTGGAAATGTCACCACTTACTGAAAAAGTCACAGCTCTTTAGAAAAATCACAATTTATTGAAAAATCACTAACGCTTTAAAAAAGTTACTACCTATTGGAATTAGTCAATGGTAAAACAATAAAAAGGATTGCTTTTGTCTTTTACCTATATGAAAACCCGAATGACTTTTTTTGACTAATTAAAGACTGAAAACTATAATATTTCTATCGATTATTTCACCATTCTCTTCTTTCTCAAACTTTAAGGAAATACCCTAAGAAAAAATCAAAGTAAAAGACTTCATTCAAAAAATGTTTTCTATCAATTTCATGATTCTTCTTAAAGGTAAGTCTTTCTCCAAAATTTCATTCTTTACAAATCAAATTATATGAATCACTAATGAATAAAATATTTGTTGACCATGGAAATTTCAAGAAACTAATTCAGGATCTCTCAAAAAAGGGTTTCTTGATTTTTCTCTTTCATTATTGCGCTTCGAGGCTTCTAATCAAGTATTTCATCAAGAGTATCACCTAGTATCTATGGCTTTTAAATGATGTTTTCAAACGTAAGCTAATGTAATAAAATTGATTTAGGTTTATTAGTGCCAAAACATCAAGGGACGACCATGACGTCAAGACTCTAGAGATTTTGAACTAGTAGACGTCCTTATGTCTTGTGAAAGTTTGTCAGTACCGTATGAAGTCTAAATATGTAAAAATACTTTAAATATGTGAAATAATTTATATAGGGTCAAAACGTCTAGTACCAACCACCAAGAACCACTAAGGGTTCTTGAGGGCCCAAACGTTGGCAAGAAGGTTGCCAAAGCAGCCTGCAATACCACCTATATAAGAGGGTGCTTGCAGGTTGCACAACCCACACTCACATGGGAAATTTTTCCCTACGATGGGGGGCTTTTACAAACCTCTCTTCCTCAAATTGGATTGCATAAAAAAGATTTGGAGGTTCCCCCTGCGACGTACAACCATGCCCCATATTTGATCGCTTGTTTTTAAGTAAAGTTGACTGCACAAAGAGATCAAAGTAAGTGAGAGGTACTTTAGATAATTTAGGGGAAGACTATATATTTATTTTAGGCCAGTCTTATGTCAGTATTACCTACCCAAATCAAATTCAAAATTGAAACCAAAACTTCTCTCACTTCTCTCTAGTTTCTGTCACTACTCCATAGATCTTGAAAGAGGGTAGATTAATTTTTACTGAACACCACCCAATGAAGTCTTGCAAACATCTGCAACACCCATTCTATCTTACTCACACAGATTTGACTAAGTATAGAAATACTTAAGCAGCAAAGTTAAAAAGCAAACAGAATGTACAGAAGCTCGTCCCAATCTTTATTAATCTTATAATTAATACAAAGGGAAGGCTTCACGAATTTATGTAAGTCCAGAATCACGCTCTATAGCCTTAAACAAAATTTCCACCTTTATAAAATTTTTGCACATGGTAGTTTACATGCGGCAGTTACAAATTACACATGTCCGACACTTGACATCTCAAGATTAAAACTAAGGTATTCAACAACTATATTTCTAACAGATAGAATCTAATTCAAATTACATCATTTTCAACACGAAATATTAATATTCTAACACTCAAAATATTTCAAGCTACATTCCGACACTTAGACTATTTTAGCCAGCTTCCAACACTTAGAATATTTTAACTGCCCTCCAATACTTATTATTTCAGCAATTCACGTGAAATGCCTTTGTGTTTGCCATTGTCAATTCTTCATAAACTTTCCTAGTCAAGACAACACACTGCCTTGCTGATGACTCCAGCCCGCACGTAAGCCTAGAACGTTTAAGTGGCTTTGCAAACACCTAAGAGCCTTGAACCTGTGTTGCACTGTTTCGCCCCCATTCATGTCAAGATCAATGCCCAAGTCCGTTACATGTATGCACATAGTTCGATCAAGTAATTTACGGTTCTAACAGACAGCCCACACCACTTGAACTCGTTGTCCTCATCGAGCCTGTTTTAAGATAGTCATCAATTTGAGCATCAAACTTCCATAAGTCTTTTGCCTTCTCCCAAATCGCATCAACTGCACGCTTTCCTTTCAAATGAACTAAGAATTTTGTCTTAGTATTTTTCTTACTTGTGCCCAAAACCTTGTGATCAAGGATCTTCTCAATTTCAGCATCATACTGTGTATGTACTAATGGAGGATCCCTTTCTGACCTGTTTCTGTCCGGATCATTTGCATCTGCAAAGTAAGGTTTCAAGAAGCTCACATGGAAAGTGGGATGAATTTTTAACCTTTCTGGCAGCTTTAATCTATAAGAAACTTCGCCCACTCGTTTTACCACTTTGAATGGACCATCATATTTAGGAATCAAACCCCATTGTCTTTTCTTACTTAGAATCTGTTTCAAGATTTGTGGAGTAAGTTTTAGTAACACTTTTTCATCCACATTGAACTCAACTGAGCGTCGATATTGATTAGCGTACTTCTTCATGCGCCGTTGAGCCTTGCATAAGCTATCCTGTGCTTCAGATAACATTTCTTGTCTGTCCCTTGCAACACTATATGCTGCTAGGCACTTCCGTTATTTTTAGATTTGGCAACATCTAGTGGTGTCATTGGCTGTTTGCCTAAAACAATTTTAAAACATCTCATTTCTGTTGCAGAGGACTTGTGCATATTATAGCAGTACTGTGCAGTGTCTAACAATGCCACCCTTTTCCGTTGACTTGTTGTCACATAGTGCCTCAATTAGTCTTCCAAAAAGTAATTAATTGATTGCGTCTGCACATCTGTTTGTGGATGATTCATAGTAGAAATCTTCAACTCAGGTCCCATGATATTGATCAAAGCTGTCCAAAACCTACTAGTGAACCTTGTATCTGTAGCACTCACGATGTAAGCCGGAACACTAAAATACTTAACCACATATTTTTAGAACAAATCAGCGCCAACTTCAAATGGACATATTTCACGTGCAACAGTAAAAAAAATATATTTTGAAAAAATAACAACTAGCACCACGATAGATGTTTTACCATCTACCTTAGGGAATCTAGAAATGAAATCAATGCTTACCGATAGCCACAATATTTCAGGAACATTCAAAGGTTGCAGCAAACCTATTTTTATCTAACATTCATTCTTGTCAACTTGACAAACATGACAAGTCTTTACGTATGCCTCTATTTCGTCTTCCATTTTGGAGAAAAATAAACACGAAATAATAAAGCTAACATCCTTTCAACACCTAGATGTCCAGCCCGAGAAAAATCATGCGCCTCTTTATGAAGTGTTTCCTCAATCCACCTTGATTTGGTACAACGATCATCCCCTTTAAAATATAGCAGATCGTCCTCGATCCAATACCGTCTCATTGTGCCATCTTGACTTGAACCATCCTTTTAACATTAAATGAATCATTTGCGGCACACATCCTTATTCTATCAATGAAATTGGTTTCGAGTTTTGAAGTTGAATATACTGCAACAAATACTTCTTTTCTACTCAGCGCATAAGCAATCTGGTTGTGTTTTCCTGGCTTATGTTCCCACATGAAATCATATTCTGTCGGAAATTCTTGCCACCGTTCTTGCTTAGGACTCAACTTTTTCTTTGTCTTGAAAAATTTATTTGCTACATTATCTGTTCTTACTACAAATCGAGTGCCTAGGCGATAAAATCTCCTAACCTGCAGACAGCGTACAACATAAAACCATCTAATTTTCATGTGTTAAGTATCTCTATTCAACATTATTCAATCTCCTACTTTCAAAGGCCACAAGATGACCTTCCTACACTAATATGCCACCAATTGCTTTGTCTGACGCATCAGTGTGCATTTCAAATGGTAACTCAAAATAAGGGAATTTGAGTATTGGTTCATATGAAATAGCTTCCTTCAAATTTTGAAATGCTTCATCAAATCATAAAACCAAACCCATTTCGATTCTTTTAAAGCTGCTACCCTTTTTGAGTAACCAATAACGAATTTTCTGTAATATTTAGCAAACCCAAGAAACGACCTCAAATCCTTCACATAACGCGGTGCCTGCCAATCAATAATGGATTAGACATTATTAGGACCCATTAGAACCTTATTTTTACTTACAAGATGCCCTAAAAATTTTATGTCCTGTTGAGAAAAATCACATTTTTCCATCTTAACATAAAGTGTGTATGTTCTCAACTGACACAGAACCAAAATTAAGTTATTAATATGTTCTTTCAATGTTCGACAATAAATGACAATATCATCCAGATAGACAACAACAAAATCATATAGATAGTCAAACAATACATTATTCGTTAAGTTGCAAAATGTTACAGGAGAATTAGTTAGCCAAAAGGCGTTACAAGGAATTCATATGAACCATATACAGTTACTCATGTTTTTGGTTTATCACCTCCTGCTATCCTAACCTACCGGTAGCCTGCACTAAGACAAGTTTTGTGAACCAGCATGCTTTACCCAACCTTTCCATCAACTCCAGCACTAATGGAATCGGATATTTATTCTTTATTGTTGCCTCTTTCAACACCCTATAATCTACACATATTCACAACTTCCTATCCTGTTTCTTTTGAAATAAAACAGGAGCACCATATGGAGCCTTACATGGTTGAATCAATCCACCATATAATAACTCGTTCAATTGTTTACGCAATTCAACCAATTCTTTAGGAGCCATACGATAAGGATCCTGTGTAGGAGCAACTGTAATAGGAAGCTATTCAATTTTATTATCAATATCCCTCCTTGGAAGTAAATTCTATGGTAATTCAGGTGGCATAACATCAGCATGTTGTTTTAGCAATTCAGCAACACAATCAGGAACTTCTATCTTAATATCATGTATTACTTCGACCAAGGCAGCAAGTATTGTGTCATCTCCCCTCTTTAGCCCTTTTTCGATTGACATAGCAAACAAGAACATTTCCTTGTCTTTCTTAATAACAACTTTATTAAAATTCCCAAATGGATGAACTCCATTAAAATATCCAACATTGCTTTCATTCATGACTATCACCCAATCTAAGTGAGGAAACGGAACAAATTCGAATTTTATTAGAAAATCAATCCCAAGTATGATCTCAAATTCACCAAGCAGCATCACCATAAAATTATGTTTTCCCACCCAATATTCAGTCGACATAGACTCACCATAATCCATGCCCACAATGGCATGTGCCTTAGCATTTACTTTTTTGACGTAGGAAAGAATTTTAGACAACATCAATGCTAATTTTATAGAAATTTTCACATCTACAATCATATGAGTGGTCCCTTCATCAACCATTGCCACCGCACGTTTTTCTTTAACTGTTATTTATATATTAATTAGAGAAGCATGAGGATTTGAAGTACCGAACATTTCTCCAACATTATTAACCAACCTAATATGGTTGAAGGACAATCCCAATGGATTTTCCATTATAGCCACAATTTCTTCATCTTCCTTCCTTAGATTCATATTTCCAGCAAGCAAAGCATTTATATTTTCACGGTTTGTACAACATTTTGCAATATGAGGACCACCACAAGTCCAACAGCTGTTAGAATTACAATCTTTGTTCTTTGGTCTGTCTTAACCATCCTTAATTTGTTCATTTTCTTTGTCGTTTGTCTTGTCCTTACGACTATCCTTTTTCCATTCCTCTTTCTTGCCGCACTTTTTCTTAGTATTTGAGGTAGAGGGAACATTTGTCAAAGGACATGTCGTCTGGAAATCAACAAATTAATCTGTAGCAGCAATTGCCCCAGGAAGATCTTTAACATTCTGCCTCCGAACTTCATTTTGATTAAGCCTTGCATACCCAAAATGAAGTTATGTAACTTATCCTCACAAGACATGTTTTGAATGTCTAACATCACAGAGGTAACCTGTCTGCCTTAGCCTTTTCAACTTGTCCCTTGCAAGCCAGGAGGCGTTGCTAGGATGAAATTGATCGCGCATTTCTTTCATTAACATGTCTGACGTATCAATTCTAGGATGCCCAACACTTATATCATGTGCATTCGAGTTCTCCACAAAAGTTTAGCATCACCCATCAAGTACATTGTGGTTATGTTTAATTTGTCAGGGTCAAGCACCCTTGCAGCAGTAAAATATTGTTCCATGTCCCAAATGTGATTCTCCAGTTCTTTAGCACTTCTTGAACCACTAAAGGATTTAGGTTATGGAAGTTTAACCTTAGATGATTCAACACGATTTGAACTCAACGAGTCCACTGCCCGACACAATACAACAATCTCTGTACGAAGGTTTATTTTCCTTCTATAGTCCTTCAAGTTGTTGCATAGGTGTGTCAGGAAAATTCAAGATTTCAGTGATGTGTTCATCAACATTCTATCGATATGCACTAATATAACCTTGAACTTTCTCAGTTTTCAATCTCAAATCAATGAATTGTGTCAACAGATCAACAAACGAAGGAACTCCAAGAGTATCATCTATAAACCTAACGAATGCTTCAACTTTTTGTTCAAGTTCCCACAGTTCTGCGTTTTTCACCATCGTTCAACAGTGCTCTGATACCAATGGATAGAGGGTAGATTTATTTTTACCGAACACCACCCTAGGCAGTCTTGCAAACATTTGCAATACTTAGCCTATATTGCTCACTCAGATTTGACTTTGTATAGAAATACTTAAGCACCAAAGTTAAACAGCGAACAGAATGTATGGGATCGCATCCCAACAATTATTAATCTTATAATTAATATAAACGGAAGTCTTGACAAATTTATCTAAGGCCAGAATCACCCTCCATAAACTTAAATGAAATATCCACCTTTATAAAATTTCTGCACATGGTAGTTACATGCGACAGTTACAAATGACACATGTCCAAAACTTGTCATCTCAGGATTCAAACTAAAGTTTCCAACAGGTATATTTCTAACAGATAAACTCTAATTCAACTTACATTCTTATCCACAGGAAATATTAATATTCTAACACTCAGAATATTTAAGGCTACATTCCGACACTTAGAATATTTTAGCCAGCTTCTAACAGTTTAGAATATTTTAACTCCCATCCAACACTTAATTTTATTTCAGCAATTCACGTGAAATGCCTTTATGTTTTCCATCATCAAGTCTTCATATACTTGTCTTGTCAAGCCAACACGCTGCCTTGATGATGACTCCAGCCCGAATGTAAGCCTTGCACGTTCAAGTTGCTTTACCAACACCCAAGCGACTGAACCTATGTTGCACAGTTTTGCTCCCATTCATGTCAAGACCAATGCCCATATCCTTGACATGCCTGCACGTAGTTAGATCAAGTATTTTATGGGACTAACAGATCCCCATTAAAAAAGAAGATCAAGCTTTATATAGGAATTCAAGATCAAGGATTTACTTCACCATTCTTCAAGGATTATCAATGTTATGAGGCTATTCACTCTTGGGACTCTTTTCCCCAAGAGGCTCTTCTAAAATTTGATTTCAATGTTGTTCAAAAACCTAGTTTTCATCAAATTTCCTGTGTCTACATTCTAGATTGATTTGTTTAGTCATAATTCAATTGTTATTGATGATTTATGTGTATTTATATGTGTATTGATGTATACCCTAAGGATTTGATCTAAATCTCTACAAAGTTCCATGAATCCTCTTCTTCCACTAACCTTAACTTGTGATCTTGGTTTGTTGTAATTGAGAAACATATAATTGAATGTATTCTTGTTTATTTTACTCTATATAGTCAATGATGATTGAATTGTTGGGTAAGGATCATTTAATTGAGGGCATTATCTTGGATGAGATTCTTGGACGTCATAGGTAAGACTTTCAAGATCATTAAATCTTTACTTCAATTGTGTTTTTTTATTGATGTTGTTGTTCAATTGAAGAATAAATATGTGAGTATGATAGGAAGATGATGAGATTATTATTATTATTATATTATGTTATGAATATGATGAATTGTGAGATAATTATAACTGTTTTATGAGGGATTGAATTTATTCCTATATAGATCTTATTACCATGATTATGATGTAAGGTTCTCACCAAATGTTGGGTTGTAATGCAAAGCAATTTCTCATTCTAGACCCTAATACCTATGATATAAATTAATGTTAAGCAAGACTAAAAAATACTTCATTAAGGAAATATAAAGCGTAGCACCAAATGAACATGAAAATAAGAGGTGTCCCTTAAAATGAGGAAGGTAGGTTCTACAAGTATCTCATGAGTTGGAACCTACAGTGTGAATTAGCATAAAGATGGTTTCTAGAAACAATCTCCTAGTTCCATAACTGTGTGCCCTATAGGAAAACCCAACTAGTGGATTGATACGCTCAAACTTACTCCTCAAATGAGAAGTAAAGCAGTCGCGTCAAGTAAATAACCCAACTAGTTAGGTTGGGATCGTTCACACGAGGAAAATAGTCTAGACTTAAGTTCAACTTGTTATTACTATTGTTCGGTTGATGACTTGCTTAGAAAGTAAAAACATAAAAAGAAGGGTTCTATCTCTAAATAAGTGAAAATGAACAACGAACTTGAAAGAGACACTTCACAGTTTTTAATTTTGGGTTTTAATCAATTAATCAAAGTAACTAGGGTTTACGTGTTCCCCACAGGTTCATAACTTGATAATTCTAACTATAACAATTCTTTCCTAGTATCTTGCATGCAAAGTGATAAGTTATATATTTCTAAATCCTTGGTCCGGCATCTAGAAAATCTCACTCCGCACCTTGGTCTGGCTACGTGTGTAGCTTTCCTAACCCTTATCTTTACCTCATATTAAGCATCGTATTCGATATTTGACTAAGTTATTACCTCGTACCAATCAATACTAGCCTATTAGATAGTATACACTAAATCTATGTTAATAATTCTTTTCCTATTATCTACCTCCTTGGTCCGGCAAGTAGCATTAAGGTGAGTTCTAACATTGATCATCCGTTAAAAAGACTTCTAAGCGAAAGAATTATTAATACTTGCAAGACACTATTCTAGAATTGTTATTTTCGCTAGGGTTTATCTCATTACTTGCCTATGGTTCCCACAACCCTTGTTATGGAGTTTAGTTACTCATAGCCATAAACACAATATTTAAATATATTAAATAAGAATTCATGTACTTACTTCAATGAGAAAGAATAATGTCCGAAAATTTGCTTGATTAATAACCAAAAATCACTTGTAAGAATCTCCAAAAATCAAACACTAATACACAAAGTCTAATAATATGATGTCAAATCTCCCAGAGTCTAACCTCAAAAACGAGGTTTTTCGAACTATTTATAAAAAATAAAAACCTAATTAAGAAAGATTCTAATTACTTTAAATCTGCCAAAACGCGGCTGGGTCGACGGACCACGCGACGGACCGTCGTGGTCACAACGGACCGTCGTGGACTCCGTCGTCCCATACTTGTTGCAATTTTTTCTGCTGCTTTCTTCATTTCCCTCGGCGGCAAGTGTGTCGGACCTTCATAGGCACAACGGTCCGTCGAGGTTCTTCGTTTCAAAATACTTCAACTCTTGGAATCTGGGTACTGGGATCACTTCTCTGATCTTCACGACGAACCTGCAGGACGGACCGTCATAGCCATGACGGACCGTCACAAGCTTCGTAATCCCACACTTGGTCAGAATTCCCCATCTTCCTTCAGCAGTTGCACTACGCTACCACCTATGGACCGTCACAGGCACGACGGACCGTCATAAGCTCCGTAGGTGGTCTCTTCTGCATTTTTTCGCTCAAAATTGCCGCTTTCAGCTTTGGACAGATTTCTTGCAAAACAAAGAGAAACTTATATCAAAATTAGCACAAAAAGGCTTTCGGACACACTAAACTTAAGGAAAAAGTATTAATTATACCGTGAAACCACTGTATATCAACACCTTCAACTTAAATTCGTTGTTTGTCCTCAAGCGATGCACTATGACTCACTACACAATGTTTATACAATAGTATTCATGTTTTATCCTTTGCAATCATTTGGTTATCAATCCTGATTAATCTCATCAAATCTATGCATGCTATCACTATTAGGCTTGAATTTTGTGGGATTCGAACATGACACAGACTCACCATGCACTAACACCTATCCTCTTCAATTTCTCACCGAGGTGCTAACAATTCCGGTACTGCAACTACTGTCCTTACTTCAAAACAAAATCCTCATTTTTCACACAATGATTTCAGTTTGACTGTAAGGATTACTTTTCAACACTCGCTCTCAGAACAATGTCACACTCATTCATACCTATTGCCATACGCTTGCCCTTATTTTCATTGCCTTAAGTTCGCTATACAACCCTTAGGATCACGATAGGACTTTCTTAGCTAGTAACATAAGCTCAGAGTCAGGTAGGGTATATTTAGGTATACTCTAGTGAATTTTTTGCCCTCCTTGACATATCGGCTAAACCTTCCACTTTCTATCACTTTATCTCGCCCAGTTTCTCCCATTCTTTCACCTTACTATTTTCCCTTCTTTCTTCATTTGTGTAAGTGACTCTTTTCCCTTTTTTTTTCTTTTTTTTTCTTTCAACGAGTTCTTGAGTCACTTTACTTTTATTCTTTCACTCTTTTTGTTCTTTCAACCCCACTTTCCAGAGCAATCCTCAAATTAGCCACCCTCAACTCATGGCTTTGCCATGAGTCAAGGTACACAATACCCAAAGTCAGGTCACGGCCATAATAAAGGTTATTAATGCATTAGCCACCCTCAACTTATGTTTTTGGCATAAGCTGAGGTGCACATGTCCAAGGAGGGACCAGGGCCAACATATTGTTTCCAGAAAAGATCAGTAGGGGTGAAAAAGAAAGGTCTAATTTTAAGCTCAAATAATATGGATCAAAGAAAGATAACTTTCATTTGGTTTCTTTTATTTAGGCTAGAAATGGGCTATCTTGAAGAAGGGCCTATGATCCTTTCCTAATTGTCTGTTACAACTTAATTTTAGCAGGACTAACCAGGCAAGTTCTAGCTCAGTACCAGTAGTGGACTATTCAATTTTCCTCACACTCACTTGACATCTCATCATTATACAAGATTATCAGACACCTAGTTCAATTTGAAGATATAGGGTAATGCAATGGTGTAACTCTATTTCATGTTTAGAGCCACACAATTATCAGTTACTATGCCTAGTCATGAAACATTTTCCAGTTTTATCAGGATATCATTTTAGCCATCATGCTTCAGAGTTAAACTATGTACAAAACATATAACGTGCCTGTTCAACATAAAAAGTAATCAGTCTTTTGGAGAAAAAGGACACAGGCAAGAAAACCCCAAAAGAGGATAGTGAGTTGGGCTACTCAGACTTCACCCTAACACTCACTTTCCATTTACCCCACCCCCAACAACAAAGCATGCAATTGTCCCCAATGCATAAAAAAATATAAATATTAGAGTGGTAGGTGAAGCAAACCTGTGGCGCAAAGCGCCGTCAATTCAACAAGCCGGTGGTTCCGATTCCCTGGAACCCACATCCTTCTGGACACCCTCAGAGGTGTCCGCAGCAGCAACCACACAATCAGTAGTGCCTCCTGCTGTCTCTACAGTGCGGGAGCTAGAAGCCCCAGCCGCTATCTGCGATGCTCTGATTTGGTGTGCCTCCGCCTCAGCAAGTGAGGCTCTCCTCGCAGCCTCCATCTCTCAGCTCTCCTTCTTCCTTGCTCGCACCTTATCCTCTGCTCGACCCCGATGCCTCTTGGAACTCTCTCGAGGGAGAGGTGGTGGAATTTCAGAAGTAGTAAACAAGGCCGCCAATACTGTGTCCTCAGCAGGCTCGACAAAAGGGACCTCAGAATCCGGCACCCTCGACTCTAGTATCGTGTCGATGTCTGCACGAAGACTGTCGACTGCAGCCTGAAGAGTCGACACATCTACCGGAGGGGCTGGTCGAGCTAACACTCTCAACTCAAAGGAATCTAGGCGCTGGTTAAACTCAGCAATCTTCCGCTCGGTAAACTGCTACATCTTTCTCTCTAGACGCGCTTCAGACTCAGTAATCGACTTCTGCATCCATGACTGGATATGATGCATAAGAGTGGGCATTTGTGCCTCCTGTTTTTTGACCCTAGCAAGTGGAAACATTAATGGTAGAGGGGCTGTGCGAGAAGAGCTCGGGGCTGGGCTACTACCCGGGATAGACTCGACCGCGGTACTGTCAGTGGATGTTTGTGTAGCTGCGCGGTCCTGGGATACCGTATCCGCAAGATCATTAGCATGTGGTGGCAGCTCTGGACGGGGCCCTCTACGTGGGGCCAACTCATTGGCCTCATCTCTGATGAGGCCGACGTCAACGGTGCCCTGCGGGGTCTTCAACTGATCTATGTGACACATGGGCACACCTGCGGACCTGCAAAGGAAAAAGATCATACACGAGAAGGGGTAGGTAGTAGTGACCTTCAATGCCCTCTCGTGCATGACTTCCTGGAGAAGCCATGCGAAGTCAACCTCGAATCCGTCTATCATCGCCGCCATCAACACTGCTCGATCCCAGGTGACGATGTTATCAGCAGCTGTGGGGGAAAGGCAGTGACGGACGAGCAGCCACAAGAACTTTGAGATGAACGTGAGGTTCTCCTTCTTGATGGCCCCCTTCGGCTCGGTGACCCAATCGGCACCCTCTCCATCTACTGACAGGTGTAGGGCCATCCACCTCTTGGTGGTCTCTCTTAGTTCTGGCTCGCGCAAGAACTGTCCATCCTTTACTATCTGCCAGCAGTAGTCAAACTCGACAGTGACGGGGGTCCGAGTAGCATCTGCACTCTCGCCGTATAGAAACCGGCGGATGGCTGGCAGGGAAATGTCAACCTGCACGCCCTGGACTCGAACCTGCTCTAGTGGAGCCTGTTTAGCGGGAGCAGCCCGCCTATCGATCTGTGATCGGAGAGTCGCTACGTAGGATGCGTAGAACTCTCGGACCATTTCCTCGCTGTAGCGTCCCATCTGACGGGCTGTCCACTCTAGGCGGTGCCTGGTGAAGAGGTTGTGGATCTCCGGCATCGATTGGAGACTCCCTGTAAGTACCCGCCGCTCCAAGGTGAGTGTCCGAGTCATTAATCCTTTATCAGTCAGGAACTTGGCGTCGGAGTAAACTTGAAACTGGTCGTCGACACACCACCGGTTTGGCTGGTCAGAGGCTGGTGTGGGGACCTGAGGTGGTGCGCCGGATGTAGAGTCTGAACTTTCAGCCTCATCAGACGAGGCCGACGCTTCAGCAGTGGCGGGTGCGGGAACCTCAGCTGATCCTGAAGCCTCCTCGGACCATGATACTCCTAAGGAGCCAGACGCTCCTTCCTCATTTGTGGCTGACCCAGAGGGTGTACCGGTCAGTGTGCGCTCCTCATCAGACTGGGAGGCAGTGACTACGCCGGATGCCACCGTCTTGGGTGTGGCTCTTGGCGCACGTGCAGCACGGGAAGGTGCGGAAGTGCCTGGGGGCACATATTCAGGGTCCCGCTCATCATCAGAGCCGATGATCAAGCGTGCAGACGGGGCAACAGACTTTGATCGCCCGCATGCGTAGGTTCGGTCTTGCTTGGGTGCCATAGTAGATTGTACCTGCAAAGGATCACTATTAGTACGAGCAGTGGCAAACAAGACAAGCGAAACCATACGATATAAAATAGTGAAAATAATATGTAAATGATGTATAAACAGTGACACACGACGGGCCTGGTGACGGCTCATCGTGACTATGATGGACCATCGTGAGGTCCATCGTGGTGTACTTGGACTCTGTATAAATAGAGAACCTTGAAAGAGGGTCTCTGACTAGCATGACGGTGTGTGTAGGACGGACCGTCACAGTTACGACGGTCCGTTATAGATGTCCATCGTAGGACACTTGGGAGGAAATGGAGACCCTTAGGAGAGGGGTCTCAGACCGGTATGACGGTCATGCAGGACGGACCGTCGTACCCACGACGGTCCGTCACAAGTGTCCGTTGAAGGACACTTGGGAATAAAAATAGAGACCCTTAGGAGAGGGGTCTCTGACCGGTATGACGATCATGTAGGACGTACCGTCGTGCGTACGACGATCCGTCACATGTGTCCATTGAAAGACACTTGGGATAAACATGGAGACCCTTAGGAGAGGGGTCTCTGACCGGTATGACAGTCATGCAGGACGGACCGTCATGGGTACGACGGTCTGTCACATGTGTCTGTTGGGCAGGGAAGCTAGGGCTTGTGCAACGGACACTACGAGGGTCCATCGTGGCTACGACGGTCCATCGTTGGGGTCTCGTTCTGAATGATAGAGACAAAACTATAGATACCCTATGCACCCCCGATGAACCCACATGGTCTTGTAGTGTTGTGGACCTATATGTTTCTATCCCAACTACCTAGGAAACTATTAATGCAAAATCACCTATGTCTAGGGTTGTCAACATGGTAAATTCGAACATTTTGAGCCTAGGTTTAGACATAATCATATAAAGGAAACAATATACGTCTAAGAACTAAGCTAATACTAACTAATAAACAAAAATATAAGATAAATGAGTATAAATTTAGAGACACATACCTTAGAAATGGAGAAAACGCAAATGGAAAATGACTCAGTTTGCAGGGTAGACACCTACAGCAGCAGCTCCGACTAGTTGATTATAGTTTTTAGGCTTTGGAGAATTGTGGGGGTAATGATCAGTGAGGGGGGAAATGTGGAAGTGGAAAAGAGAGGGGAGATGAGAGGAATAAGGAATTAATGGGGTGAAAATCAGGGGTTGGGGTTTAAACGGTCAGATTTTGAAAAAGGGTCCAGCCGGGACGGGTCGGGTATAAATAATTATTCACGCGACAGTTCCCCGATGACGGACCATTGCAGTTGTGACGACCCGTCCTTGGTTCCGTCGTGTGTGCCCTAATTTCATCGTTGCAAAAAAATGTACATGCATGACGGATGCATACGAAGGTCCGTCACATGCGCAACGGTCCGTCGATGTATCCGTTAGTGGTTGCTGCGGAGTAGTTTTCTGCAGAATTTCCTGGTGATGTGCCTGCAAATTTAAAAACCCATTAGTAGAAAAATGCTATCCTTACTAAAAAAAATGAGAAGGATTGGGTTGCCTCCCAACAAGCGCCTTATTTAATGTCGCGGCACGACTGGGGCCACTTGATTACTCAGACTTCATTAAGATGGTATGCCTCGATCACTTCATTCACTGATTCAGCATGCCCGAGATAGATTTTTGTGCGCTGTCCATTCACCTTGAACCGCACACCCTCCTTAGTTTCCAACTCAACTGCTCCATGAGGGAATAGTTGGGTAACCGTGTAAGGACCAGTCCATTTGGACTTGAGTTTGCCTGGAAACAAGCGCAATCTGGAATTGAATAAAAGAACCAAATCCCCGACCATAAACTCTCGTTTTTCAATTTTGTTGTCATGATACTTCCTCATCTTTTCTTTGTATAGGGCTGAGCTTTCATAGGCTTTCATGCGAAATTCAGCAAGTTCATTCAACCCATTTAACCGTTGCACTGCAGCTTCGCTCCAATCCATTTTTAACTTCTTCATAGCCCACATGGCTTTATGCTCTAACTCAACCGGAAGATGACAAGCTTTCCCATATACAAGTTGGTATGGAGACATACCTATGGGAGTCTTATATGTTGTCCGGTAAGCCCAAAGAGCATCATCAAGCCTCCCTGACCAATCTGTTCTACTAGCATTCACTTTTTTGGACAATATCTGATTGATCTCCCGATTTGATACTTCAACTTGCCCACTAGTTTGAGGCTGGTAAGGATTGGCCACATTATGGCGAACCCCGTATTTCTCCAATAACCCCTTGAACAATCTGTTACAGAAGTGGGAGCCCCCATCACTAATAATGGCCCTTGGGGTGGCAAAACGGGAGAATATATTATTTTTCAAGAATGCAGTGACACTTTCCCCTTCATTGTTTGCGAGGGCTATGTCTTCGACCCATTTAGATACATAATCAACTGCTACTAGAATGTACTTCATCCCATGAGAACTCACGAAAGGGCCCATAAAGTCAATACCCCGAACATAAAATAACTCAATCACATGAATGGGGTTTAGAGGGAGCTCTTGCTTTATTGAAATACCACCATCTCATTGACATTTGTCACATGCTTTAGCAAACTCATGAGCATCTTGATGAAGAGTCTGCCAATAGTAACCACATTGCAATATCTTGTGAGCGGTTCGGATACCACTGTGATGTCCGCCAACAGGTGAAGAATGGCATGCCTCCAACACACTCAACATTTCACATTCTGGCACACAACGCCGAATAAGCCCATCGGCACAACTCCTATACAAGTATGGTTCATCCGAAAAGAACTTCTTCACATCGTACATGAACTTTTTACTTTAATGAAAGGACAAGTCTAATGGAACAATATCACTAGCCAGATAGTTCGCAAAATCTGCGAACCATGGAATCAAGTCTTGTGAAGCAGCCAAGACATGTTCATCGGGGAAAGTATAATCAATGTCAGTCTTATCCCCTAACTCTCTCATATCTTCATCCTCTAGACGAGACAAATAATCAGCAACTTGATTTTCAGTCCCTTTTCTATCCAGCACTTCAAAGTCAAATTCTTGCAGCAATAATACCCAATGAATCAGCCTTGGTTTCGCATCCTTCTTCGCCATCAAATATCTCAATGATAAATGGTCAGTATGTACTATAACACTAGTACCTAGCAAATAGGAGCGAAATTTCTCAAAAGCAAAGACTACTGCAAGGAGTTCTTGCTCAGTCACTGTGTAGTTCTTCTGAGCTTCATTTAGGGCTTTACTAGCATAGTAAATTGGGTGACGGATTTTGTTTCTTCTCTATCCCAAAACTACACCAAGAGCCACCCCACTAGCATCGCACATTACCTCAAATGGACTGTTCCAATCCGGAGAAATAATGATAGGCGCAGACACTAACTTTTCTTTTAGCTCACCGAATACTTTAAGACAGGCTTCATCAAAACAACATTTACATTCCTTCTCCAGCAATTTACACAATGGGTGTGCAATCTTTGAAAAGTCTTTGATGAATCTCCGGTAATAACCTGCATGCCCAAGAAAGCTTCTCACACCTTTCACAGAGATCGGCGGGGAAAGTCTCTCTATTACCTCAACTTTAGCTCGATCAACCTCTATGCCCTTTTCTGAAATGCGATGACCCAACACAATACCCTCTTTCACCATGAAATGACACTTTTCCCAGTTTAGTACCAAATTGCAGTCTTCACATCTCTTAAGAACCTCAGATAAATATGTCAAACACAGCCCGAATGAATCACAAACCACAGAAAAATCATCCTTAAAAACTTCTATAGTATCCTCCACAATGTCAGAAAATATTGACATCCTACATCTCTGAAAGGTTGCGGGTGCATTGCTCAACCCAAACGGCATTTTTCTGAACGCAAATGTCCCATATGGACAAGTGAATGTGGTTTTCTCTTGATCTTCTGGTGCAATAGAAATCTTATTATACCCCGAATACCCATCAAGAAAATAATACCACCCTTTTCCGGCAAGTCTATCCAACATCTGATCCATGAAGGGCATAAGAAAATGGTCTTTTTCAGTCCATGAGTTCAGTTTACGGTAATCCATACACACCCTCCATCCAGTAACCGGTCTCATTGGAACAAGTTAATTATTTTCGTTGGGGACCACAGTCATTCCCCCTTTCTTAGGTACACACTGAACCGGGCATACCCAACTACTATCGGCGATTGGATAGATTACTCCGGCATCCAACCACTTGATGATTTCCTTCTTAACAACCTCTTGCATAGGAGGATTCAGGCGTCTCTGGTGCTCAATACTCGGCTTATGATCAGGCATGAGTTGGATTTTATGAGTGCAAATACCAGGAGGGATCCCAATAATGTTCACAATGGTCCACCCAATAGCTCTTTTGAACCTTTTTAGTACCTTTACCAAACTCTGAACCTATTGTTCATCCAGGTCTGATGCAATGATTACCGGCAAAGTGTCACCCTTTCCTAAGAATTCATACCTGAGATGAGGTGGGAGAGCTTTTAGTTCTAATTTTGGAGCTTCCTCTATAGATGGTTTAGCAGGTGGGGACTCGCGATTCTTCATATCAAGCTCAAATTTCTTCGGTTTAAACAGAACATCACCTCGATCAAGAGCCGCGACTAATGACTCATACTCTTCAATGCAATCGCTATCAAAGTTCATTATCATTGCCGCTAATGCTTCAACACGTAGACGTTCTTCTATTTGTGTCTCAAATGTATCACCCATGTTGTAGGATATAGCAGATGCCGATTGGAGCTCACCACTCTTCCTCATGGACGTACAAATATTAAAGGTCACTTCCTCATTGTTCAACTGAAATTTCATCTACCTTTTTTCCATGTCTACTAAGGCTCTTCCCGTATCTAGGAATGGCCTCCCAAGGATAATAGGCACTTCAAAATCAACCTCACAATCAAGAATAACAAAATCATCCGGAAAAATGAATGACTCCACTTTTACTAGCACATCATGAAGTATCCCTATGGGCCGTTTTACTGTTCGATCAGCCATCAGTAGTCGCATCGCAGTGGGCTTTGGGTCACCCAAACCCAACTTCTTGTAAATCGAGAGGGGAATGAGATTTATGCTTGCCCCCAGATCACATAATGCTTTTGCAAAATGTAATAGCCCAATTGTACAAGGAATAGTGAACGCACCCGGATCTTCTTTCTTTTGGACCAGAGATCTTGTAGCAATGGCACTACAATGCTGCATTCTATCATCATCCTCAAAAGTAACCGATCTTTTCGTTGTGACCAAATCTTTCATAAACTTGGCGTAACCGGGCATTTGTTCTAAAGATTCTACCAAAGGTACATTGATAGAAAGTTTCTTCAACATGTTATAAAATGCCGATATTTGCCATCCTCGGTCTTCTTCACTAATCTTTGAGGAAATGGGGGTGGTGGCCTAGGCATAGGAGTTACCTTTTTAGGCACTTCAGCATCTTTTGCAATGTTATCCTCTAAATCAGCATCAACATTTACCACTTTATTAGTATCTTTTGTCACCTTATTCTCATTAGATGGCATAGGTGGGTCAATGGTTTGCTTGCCACCGCGAGTAGTAATTTCCATACAATGTCCATCATTTTTCAGATTTTGGACAGTGTTGCTAGGACGAGTGTCAGGTTGCCATCTGATCACAGTTGCAGATAATTGGGCCAATTGTAACTCAAGTTGCTTAATCGATATTGCATGTGTATCAAGTTTTTGCCCAATACCCTCTAAATCATTCCGCAACTCTTTATTGTGCTCATCACTAGCATCGAACCTCCTCATCATTTTATGCAACATATCCTCAACTCGCGACATACTACCTCCACCATCCATAGGAGTAACTTCACGATTTTGAGGAGGAACATAGGATCCATTCCTGTCGTTTCTATTATCATAGTTACCCCTGTTGAAGTTGTTGTCGCGATTGTAGTTTCCATCTCAGACATAATGACCCTCACGATTATAGTTACCATAGTTCCGACCTTGGTTCCCTTGACCTTGGCGCCAATTCTCTTGATTAGAGCCTTGGGCACTTGGTCGGAAACCCCCCATCTGTTCATTTACTGCATAGGAATCCTCCTCATAATAACACTCATCGTTTGGAGGTGGTGGTTTAGCCAAGTAGTTGAGTGCATTAATCTTTTCTGCACCCCTAGTGACATGTTTTAGTACCAACTCAAGCTCAGTTCTCATCTGAGCCATTTCTTCACGAATATCATCTGTGGCTGGGTTGTGAGGGGACTGCACTGCGAAGGTGTTTCTCCCTGTATCGGACTTCCTAGTACTCCAACCTTTTTTGTTACGGGAGATTTTCTCTAATTTCTCAGCAATCTCAGCATAAGGTCATTCTCCATAAGATCCACCTGCTATAGTGTCCAACGCCGCTTTATTGTTATCATTCTGTCCCCGATAGAAGTATTCCTCAAGTTACTCATCATCAATACGGTGATTTGGGACACTTCTCATGAATGAGGTGAATCTATCCCAAGAACTACTAACTGACTCTCCTGGTAGTGCCACAAAGTTATTCACCCTGTCTTTGTGGTTTAATTTCTTGGAGACCGGATAGTAGCGTGCTAAGAAGACATCCCGTAGTTGGTTCCAAGTGAAAATGGAGTTGTATGGGAGCTCAGTAAACCACATAGCAGCCTCTCCCATCAGTGAGAGAGGTAACACTCTGAGACCTATTACATCTAGATCCAAATCAGGCCTCCCCACACCTCTTTTACACACTACCCTTACCTTAGCTATATGGGCATGTGGATCCTCAGAAGGTAGCCCTGAAAACAAACCTCTGGCAGTGAGCATTTGCATCAGGCTACTACTTACCAAAAAAGTGTGGCCTTTGTGTATAGGGGGCAAGACAAGTGTCCCATCCGAGTCTGCTATGTTATCATACCCTCTGTAGTATGCTTGGGGCCGTGGAACGGGATTTTGTCCCCTCTGCTGATGTTCACCCGGAGCGTCGGGTAACATCTGACCATGAACATCCAATGGATCTGGGATGTTCTGGTTTGGATCCTCATCATTTATTCCCAAGTTTCGATTCATATTGCGCAGTGTACGCTCTAGCTCGTGATCGTAGGGAAACAAGGGTTCTCTTCCTCTCTGTGTATTTGGCATACAAGGAGGATAGTTCTGAAAGGAAATCAAAAACAATAAAACAAAGTAAAATCAAGAAAATATCAACTAAACTTTAGAAATAAGTTCAAGTTAATCTAAAAGCTAAATTCCCCGGCAGCGGCGCAAAAATTTGATACACTCAAACTTATTCCTCAAATGAGAAGTAAAGCGGTCGCGTCAAGTAAATAACCCAACTAGTGAGGTTGGGATCGTTCCCACGAGGAAAATAGTGTAGACTTAACTTCAACTTGTTATTACTATTGTTCGATTGATAACATCCTTAGAAAGTAAAAACATAAAAAGGGGGGGGGGGGTTTCTATCTCTAAATAAGTAAAAATGAACAACAAACTTGAAAGAGACACTTAACAGCTTTTAATTTTGGGTTTTGATCAATTAATAAAAGTAACTAGGGTTTACGTGTTCCCCACAGGTTCATAACTTGATAATTCTAACTATAACAATTCTTTCCTAGTATCTTGCATGCAAAGTGATAAGTTATGTATTTCAAAATCCATGGTCCGGCATCTAGAAAATCTCACTCCGCACCTTGGTCCGGCTACGTGTGTTGCTTTCCTAACCCTTATCTTTACCTCATATTAAGCATCGTATTCGATATTTGACTAAGTTATTACCTAGTACCAATTAATACTAGCCTATTAGATAGTATACACTAAGTTTATGTTAATAATTCTTTTCCTATTCTCTACCTCCTTGGTCCGGCAAGTAGAATTAAGGCGAGTTCTAACGTTGATCATCCGTTAAAAAGACTTCTAAGCGAAAGAATTATTAATACATGCAAGACACTATTCAAGAATTATTATTTTAGCTAGGGTTTATCTCATTATTTGCCTATGGTTCCCACAACCCTAGTTATGGAGTTTAGTTACTCATAGCCATAAACACAATATTCAAATATATTAAATAAGAATTCATGTACTTACTTCAATGAGAAAGAATAAAGTCTGAAAATTTTCTTGATTAATCACCAAAAATCACTTGTAAGAATCTCCAAAAATCAAACACTAATACACAAAGTCTAATAATATGATGTCTAATCTCCCAGAGTCTAACCTCAAAAATGAGGTTTTTCAAACTATTTATAAAAAATAAAAACCTAATTAAACAAGGATTCTATTTACTGGAAATCTGCCAAAACGCGGCTGGGTCGACGGACCACGCGACGGACCGTCGTGGTCACAACGGACCGTCGTGGACTCCGTCGTCCCATACTTGGTGCAATTTCTTCTACTTCTTTCTTCATTCCCCTCGACGGCAAGTGTGACGGACCGTCATAGGCAGAACGGTCCGTCGAGGGTCCTCGTTTAAAAATACATCAACGCTTGGAATCTGGGTACTGGGATCATTTCTCTAATCTTCACGACGAACCTGCAGGACGGACCGTCATAGCCATGACGGACCGTCACAAGCTTCGTAATCCCACACTTGGTCAGACATCCCCATCTTCCATCAGCAGCTGCACTACGCTGCCACCTATGGACCGTCACAGGCACGACGAACCGTCATAAGCTCCGTAGGTGGTCTCTTCTGCATTTTTTTGCTCAAAATCTCCGCTTTTAGCTTTGGACAGATTTCCTAAAAAACAAAGAGAAACTTATATCAAAATTAGCACAAAAAGGCTTTCAGACACACTAAACTTAAGGAAAAAGTATTAATTATACTGTGAAACCACGGTATATCGTGGATCAACATAGACATTATTACGTTGCATATATCCTACCTTGACAGGTAGGATGTCCTCCTTTAAGTGTGAGGGGTTGACACTGAATTTCATGTTTTGCTCACATAATCTATTGTCAATTATGGTGAAGTTTTGCTAATGTAAAATGTATTAATGAAAGTAAAAACATACATAATAACTAGGATGTGTTCAGAGGTGAACTTATGTAGGTAAGGGAATGGGACTTTACATATTCATTGTACATGTGGACCTTGAGGTGATTCAAAGGATGGTTTTCTTAAGATACGTATGTAATGAATGATAAGCATAATGTTGATTCTATATAATGTTAATCTCATATTCTGTTACATTCACTTGATATACATGTTGTGATCTATGTTGTCTTGAATGAGATTATGAACACTTGTTGTGATGCTATATGATGTAAATATAATGCTTATTGTCTCTTTGATAGTTGATTTAGATTATGTGGGTTTATAGATCTTCACATAGGCATTGCACTAGTTGGCTTGAATTGGAATTATAGGTAATATCTTATAATGTCTTGATGAAATATTTGTTATGCATTTACTATCATGTTGCTTATGAACATATAATATTAATATGTCTTATTATTGTTATGTTGTTAACTTGACTATATGATTGGAATGTGCATAAAGAATTTTAAAGTTATTTAGCATGTTTTGAAAAATGTCCTTTTAGCATGTTTCTTAATGGTTTACTTGCATATGTCTACATCCTTAGTATATGTGGTTTGTACGAACCTTATTCTCTCTATTTCCACAATAATGTTGGTTCGGGCTATTGAAGAGTTTCAAGGCTATTTTAAAGGAAGACTTGGATAGTTTCAAAGTTGTTGGTGAGTCCTCAATTCCGAGGGCAAAACGAAATATTCTAGTTCTAGATATTTGAATCTGTCTAATACAATGTTCATATATTATCTTTGAGACTTTATTATAAGTTTTATATGAGACATATTGTAATAGCGTAATGTCTATATCCCAAGCATTGTATTTCCATATAGCTAGTTATGTGTGAGATAATAGTAGACTACATTAATAATTGAGAAGTCTACCATATGTAAAGTTTTAATTTTACGTATTTTCTTATTGACCTATGAAATACGATGATTTATGCTTAGGGCTAATCTTAGGTCTCAAAGAAAAAGAAAATGCAAGTTACGACTAGGGTGTTCTCCCCGATCGTGGTAAACATGATATCAGAGCATAACTTCAATAATCATAGGATTGATGTCTCACTAAACCATGTCTATGTAGAATGTTTTTATAATTTTGAAGACTGTCATACTTATGAATGAGAGGCTATGTGATGCTTAGGAAATTCTCTCTTCTTTTTGTAATCTTAAGTCTTGCCACAAGAGTCTCAACTCTATGTGTCCTTTCTTCTTACCCTTTTCTTGTGGTTATAGGCTATTACTACTAGAAGGGAAGCCGCAAGGAGAGTTGAAGAAGAGATTACTAATGTGGGAGTTCCTCCCCAAGACGACTAAGCTTCGGTCAATCCTCCGGCTATGACAGATGGAGATATAAGGACAACTTTCATCAACTTGGCTCAAGTCGTGACCACTTAATCTCAAGTTGTTGTTTCCGAGCTCAAGTTATGCCGGCTCAACCAAACCGAGAAGTTTCACCCCATGTAAACCTAAGTGCTAGTACCATGGTTTCTCGCTTGAGGGACTTGTCTAGGATAAATCCTCCCATGTTATTTGGGTCTAAGGTGAACAAAGACCCTCAAGACATTCTTAGTAAGGTTTATGAGATTTTGTATTTTTTGGGGGTGAGTTCAAATGAGAAGGTCGAACTAGTCGCCTATCAACTCAAGCATGTGGCCCAAACTTGGTACACTTGATGGAGAGACAATAGGGCTATGAGACCGGGTCACATAAGTTGGGAAGTCTTTAGGAGGGCATTTCTTGATAGGTTTTTTCAATAGAGAAAATAGAGGAAAAAGTGGAAGAGTTCATCAACCTTCTTCAATGATATGTGAGTGTGCAAGAATACTCTTTGAAGTTCACTAAGTTGTCCAAATATGGCTCTTCTTTTGTGTCAAATCCTGGAGATGAAATGAGTCGTTTTGTGATGGGTGTGTTGAAGAAAAGTGTCATGCGATAATGATTCATCACAACATGGACATTTTTCGTTTGATGGTTCATGCTCAACAACTTGAGACTAGTAGGCTCAAGAGCAAGAATAGTAAGTTTAAGAAGGCAAGGCCCCAGGATGAAGGTACTTCTAAGGGTAGGTTTGATATACAAGACAAGAAAAACTTCAAGAAGATATTCTCCAACCAAGTTCCTTATAATATTTCAAAGGTTCATAAGGATAGGGTATCTACCCTAGGTCCCACGGAGGGAAAGGTGGTGATTCACCAAGTGAGTTGCACAATTTACCAAATATTGTAAGAAACATGTGGGTAAGTCTTTAATGAGTATGGATAATTGTTTTTGTTGTGGAAAGAATTTTCATATGGTTAGGGATTTTTCCATGGCCAAGAATAATGGAAAGGAGGGAAATCAATCACAAGCAAGCTGTTTAGTTCCGATTCTCCTAAGAAGAACCGCTTCTATTCTCTCAAGACTATGGGTGATCAAGAGGGTTCTACCGATGTTGTTATCGGTATATTGCAAGTATTTTAAATAAATGTTTATGCATTGCTAGATCCTGGTGCCACTTTCTCTTTTGTGACTCCTTTAGTGGCTATGAAGTTTTGTGTACTCCTTGATGTCATAATTGAACTTTTTTGGTTTCTACTCGATTTGTGACTATATTGTTGCTAAAAGAGTCTATTGAAGTTGTCTCATAGTATTGTCCAATTAATTTACATTAGTTGATTTGGTAGAACTTGATATGTTAGACATTGATGTCATATTGGAGATGGAATGACTACCTGCTTGTTTTCCTTAAATTGATTGTAAAACAAGGGTAGTTAGATTCCAATTTACTAATGAATCCATTTCAAAACGGAATGTGAGAAACTCAATCCCTAGTTGTCAAATCATTTCATGTGTAAAAGCTTGTAAGATGATTTATAAGAGATGTGTCTATCATATTGTGATAGTCAAGGACCTTGGATCTGAGACTCGTCCTTCAGAGTCAGTCCTCGTAGTGTAGGATTTTTTGGAAATAGATTTCGGCATAGACTTAATGTCAGATACTTAACCAATATTGATTCCTCCTTACGGGATGACTTAGGCCTAGTTGAACGAATTGAAGATTCAACTCAATGATTTTCTAGATAAGGGTTTTATAAACCCAAACATTTTTCCATGGGGCGCTCCGATGTTATTTGTGACAAAGAAAGATGGGTCTCTTTGGATGTGTATTGACTACCGACAATTGAACAACGTCAACATATAGAATAAGTACACCCTCCCTAGGATTAACGATTGGTTTGATCAACTCTAAGGAGCAAGTTTCTTTTTCAAAATTTATTAGAGGTTGGGTTATCACAAATTTAGGGTGAAAGGTGGTGACATTCCTAAGATGGTTTTCCGAACTAGGTATAATTATTATGAGTTACTAGTCATGTCTTTTGGTCTAACTAATGCCCTGATAACTTTAATGGACCTTAAGAATAGATTGTTCCTGAATTATTTTGATTCATTTTTAATTATTTTAATTGATGATATGTATATTATAAGAGTGGGGATGAGCATATGGGCCATTTGGGGGTAGTATTGCAACTCCTCAAAGACCATCAACTCATTGTTAAATATAGTAAATGTTAATTTTGGTTGAGATCGGTTGTTTTTCTTGTTCAAATTATTTCAAGTAAGGATATATAGGTTGATCCGAAAAACGCAGGCAGCTAAGAATCAACCTAGACTTTTGACTACAATTAATATGCGATGTTTCTTTGGTTTAGCCAGGTACTATAGGAGATTTGTTGATGGATTTGTATCTATTCCTTCTCCTTTTGAAAACCTTAATCGAAAAGAAAGTTAAGTTTTAATGGTTGGAAGTTTGTGAAAGAGGCTTCCAAGATTTGAAAGAGAAGCTTACCTCTACTCCCATTTTCACTTTACCGAAGGGTTCCAAAGGGTTCATGGTGTGTTGTGATGATTCTCGTGTAGGTGTGGGTTGTGTTGTCATGTAACATGGTAAGATGATGGCATATATCAGTAGGCAACTCAAGGTGCATGAGAAGAACTATAAAACTCAAGATCTTTAATTAGTGCATGGACTATTTTCTTTGATTATATGGAGACACTATCTATATGGGGTGCATGTGGATGTGTTCACCGACCATAATAGACTCCAATATGTGTTCACTTAGAAGGAGTTGAATCTCCAATAAAGAAGATGTTTAGAACTCTTAAAGGACTATGATATGAGTGTCCTTTACCACTTCGGAAAAGCCAATATGGTTGTGGATGCATTGAGTCGACTTACTATGGGTAGTGTATATCATGTTGAAGATGGTAAGAAGGAACTAGTGGAAGATGTGCATAGAATGTCCCGATTGGGTGTTTGACTTGAAGATTCTCCAAAACAAGGTTTCATGGTCCATCATAACTCCGACTCATCTTTAGTGGTTGAGGAGAAGTCTAAGCAACATCTTGATCCTTAATAGATTGAGTTGAAGGAATTGGTTCTTAGTAAGTACAGCGAGTCATTTTGCCAAAGGGGGATGGTGTACTTAGGTACCAAGGAAGGTTATGTGTACCATATGAGAATGACATAAGGATACAAATTATGGAAAAGGCTCATGGTTCTCGATATTTCATTCATCTAGGTAGCACAAAAATGAATTATGATCTTCAATAGGTCTATTGGTGAAATGGTTTGAAGAAAGATATAGCGGAGTTTGTGGCCAAATGTTCTAATTGTAAACAAGTCAATACCAAACATCAAACACCGGGAGGGTTAACAAAAGTTTCTTAGGTCGCTAATTTTAAATGGGAAAAAATTAAAATGGATTTTGTTGTGGGTTTGCCCCGTCCCCGAAAACAAAATGATTCAATATGGGTGATTGTTGATAGATTGAACAAATCTGCCAATTTTGTTCCCGTCAAAACAACTTATTCATCGGAGGACTATGCTATGTTGTACCTTAATGAGGATGTAAGTTTGCATGGAGTTCCCTTGTCAATCATCTCCGATAGGGGTCTCCAATTCACTTCATGGTTATGGAAGGCTTTCAAAAGAGGGCTAGGTATCAAGGTGAAACTTAGTACCTCATTTCATCCACAAATAGATTGTTTGTAAGAACGAAAAATCCAAACCTTGGAGGACATGTTTAAGGCATCAGTTATTGAATTCAAGGTTAATTGATATGACCATCTACCATTTGTTGAGTTTGCCTACAATAATAACTCTCATTCAAGTATAACCATCTCACTCTATGAGACCCTTTATTAGAGGAGATGTGGATCTCCAATTGGGTGGTTTAAGTTAGGTGACTTTATCGTGATAGGTCCCTAAGCAATCTATGGGCCCGTGGAGAAAGTCAGACATATAAAAGATCATTTGAAGATGGCCCAAAATCGACAAAAATGTTTACTCGACAATTGAAAAAGGGACCTTCAATTTTTTGGTTGGAGACATGGTCTAGTTTCAAGTATCACCTATGAAAGGGTTGAGGATATTTGGTAAAAAGGGAAAACTTAGTCGCTAGTATATGGGGCCATATGAGGTTGCAAAACGCATCGGAAAGGTCGCCTATAAGTTCAAACTACCAATGGAGTTGGCTCCGGTCCATCCAGTTTTTCATTGGTCACTACTAAAGAAGTTTATAGGTTATCTAGTGTCTAACCTTCCTCTAAATGGCTTAAAAGTGAATGCAAACCTTTCTTACAAAGAGGTTATGATTGAGAACTTAGATCGGTAAGTAAATAGGTCGAGGAGGTTCCGTGAAGGTTCTTTGGAAGAACCATGCTACTTGGAAGGCCGAGGCTGCATGAAATCCCGATATCCTAATCATTTTCCTCCTCTTCTAATCAAGGTTGAGGCTAGTCACTCATCTTGATTTTTTTGTGTTAAAGGGTTCTGAATATGTTTTGAAACATCAATGATTTTCCCTTCATTATGTATGATTTTGTGAAAAATCCATGTTTCGTATATGTCTTAAACTATGTGTCTTCATACTTGATTACATGTTTTGGTATATTGAGTTATGTGATATTTGTTGTGAAATTATCCAAGTGTCAACTGATGAAAATTATGTAGTTCTTCTTGTTGAACATATTATTTATTTGAAAGGAGAAGGTCATCCCTCCTTACAAAAATATGAAATAATGAAATATGTGTATTCTGATAGTTGACATACTTTCTATGTTACAAATGGTACATTATTGTGTTGAAAAAGGAGTGAATGTTTCCTCCCTGGTTATTGGATTATGTTTATATATCATAGGTTTGTTCTGCTGCTAGTGTTGATTCATAATTAAAAAATATATATTTAAAGTGTCATTCGAGGATGAATGTTCCTCGGGGTGGGTGGTGGGTGGGTGTAATGATACACCTCGGAAATCCAAGTATATAGGCTAGAGTTTCACCTAGTGTATAAGGATTTAAAATTATGTTTTCCAGAACTATAATGATGTAACAAAATTCATTTAAAAGTATTAGAGCCAAAACGTTAAGCGATGACCATGACATCTAGAAACTAGCAAAATTAAACTAGTAGACATCCTTATGTCTTGTGAAGTTTTGGGAGTGTCATATGAAGTCTTAAGGTTGTAAAACAACTTTAAATAGGTAAAATAATGTTTATAGAGTTAAAACATCCAGTAAGGATCCCCCAAGGACTACCCTAGGGGTCCTTCATGAGGGCTCAAACGTTGGCAAGAAGGCTGCCAAAGAAGCCTGCAAAACAGCCCATATATGAGGGTGTCTACGCGTCGTGCAGCCCACATTCACATGGGAAATTTTTTCTCGCGACTAAGGGCTGTCATGAACCTCTCTGCCTCAACTCGGATTGCAGAAAAATAGTTTGGAGCTTCTCCGTGATGCTCAGCCAAGTCCTAGGTTTTATTACGTCATTTTTAAGTCAAGTTGATTTCACGAAAAGACCCAGATAAGTGAGGTGTCTTTTGGGTAAATTAAGGGATATCCATATATTTACTATAGGTCAGTTTTAATTCATTATTAACCACCCAAATAAAATTCCCAATTGAAACCAAAATCACTCTCAATTCTCTCTAGTTTCTCTTACTACTCCATAAATCCCCATAGAATTTTTCTAGGGCTTCAAGATTAAGACTTACCTTCAAAATTATTCAAGGATTATCAAGGTATGGAGGTTATTCACACTCGGGACTCTCTTCCATAAGAGGCTCTTCAATGATTTTATTTCAATGTTCTTCAAAAACCTTGTTTTCATCCAATTTCGTGGGTTTACTTTTTAGATGGAAATATACAGTCTTAATTTAATTACTATTGATGATTTATGTGTATTTATGTGTGGATTTATGTATCCCCCTAAGTCTTTGATGTAAATCTCTACAAAGACCCACTAATCCCCTTCTTCCCCTAACCTTAACTTGTGATCTAGGTTGATTTTGATTGAGTAAGATATAATTGAATGTATTCTTGTCTAGATTAGTATCATATGATGATGGTGATTGAATTGTTGGTTAAGGATCATTGAATTAAGGGTAAGATCTTGCACAAGATTCTTGGAAGCCATGGGTAAGACTTTCAAAATCATTAATACTTTACATCAACTATGTTAGTCTATTATTGATGTTATTTGTCACGAACGGAATCTAGACCCCCGACGAGATTGGCGTCATCGACCTCTCACAGATTGCAGACAACCCTAAACACGTCATTCTTACTTCATATAGGTTAATTTTAGTGAAAAACTTGAAACCATTTGTTGGTGAAACGCTTACTAAACATTCTACTACATACTTATTTGTTCACCATCAACCATGTAACATTAAGATCATCAAATGAAAGAAACATTTTATCATAAGGATAAAGATGTACCAGCCAAATTTGCACCAATACAATGTCTGAACAAAAACGGGAAAGAAACGCTATTGGAACATACTCCACTCCCTCAATCCTACAACTAAGCAAGAATGTAAATGGGCAAGCATCCTCGAAAGCATGAGGGGCTACCAAGTTAGGATGAATGTAATTGCAACATTGATCCTGTTGCTCTAGCGTCTAGCTGTGCCTACACCTAAAAGTTTAGAGTTGTATATGGTTAGTAAACACTTGTACAAATTATGGGCATATGAAATCACACACCAAGGACATTCATGATTAAGAATAGCTGTAACCTAGCAACATGATTCTAGTAGGTCATGTCAGTGGACTTTAAAAATTGAGATTAGGAAAGTGAGTGAACTTTCCAAATTTGGATTAGGAATGTTTTTGAGCTTTCAAAATTTTGATTAGAAAAGTTATTCCATGAGAGTAACATGCATTATCATACTTAACATTTTGCACACAGCACAGAACAACGTACACATAGCACATATCATTATTCCTATAACACACAACGTTGTTCATATAATTTATTCGTATGCCATGAGAACTTGGAATCATGGACTTGACATTAAGACTTCCCAAAAATGAGGGATAAAAATATGGGAACTCAACTAGGAAGTATGCTCTAGCAATCACAGATTCTACTTCATTCATTCAGACGTACTTCATTTCATTTCATTCATGGGTCAGTGTAAACACCAGTTATACCTAGGATTTTGTTTAAGACATTCACCGGGTTCGTTATGCAATGACCAAGAATGACCTAATGTCATTACTTGAGTCTAACTCACCTCTTGATTATCCTATCCTAACACCTTTGGTATAATTCGTTTAATTATGGGCATCACTTGAGGCTGGCCTCATTCATTCATTGGGAACTTTAACTTTAACCGACATAGATCATTTGGGCATTATGAAATCCAATTTCATGAAATCCTACACGAAAAAAGAGGAGGAATCACCGGCCAAAGCTACAAAGAAAAGGAAATATAAGGATACCAAAACCCGGCATGCTGGACAGTCTCATCTCATGAGATTTACGTGAACCTCATCCCTTTAGAAATAAGGCATCAACGCTCATAACTAGTCTATCGGTGCTCAGTATAAAGTTCCATTACATTCAACTCATATGTCATACAACATGGCTTCTAGTATGAGGACATCATAGCTCAATAGATGATTTCTCATCTCATCATTAGTATTAAGTATGTTAATGTCAATACTTTCATTAGAGTGTTCATAGAGACTGGTCTCTTCATTAACTTTACACTCTCATAGGTGAGTACGTTTTGGTAACATTTACTGAGGTAGATTTGAGATTGCACTAATATTTTACATTATCCTCATATCATGTTGTCACAACATTCATTAACATTACAATTTTTCTCTAAATAATTACTCGCCCCATTTTACGTGAATGTTCATTTCATCAATGCAGTTGGCCATTTACTGTGTTTCACACTCTTACTTAAGGGCTAGGGTTTCATCATTTCATTGTTCATTTCGTCATTTATTTGTTCATTTTATCATTTCATTGTTCATTTCATCATTTCGTTATTCATTTTATTATGTGCCAATGCACTTGGTCATTTAGTGTGTTTTGCCCACTTACTTAACCCGTCGAGAATTAAATCATTTCATTACATACATCTTAGGTTCATTTATTTTTAAACGTATACTGCACTTATGGGTCTATAGATACAAGACATGGGGCTTCATTCATTGTTCGTTTAAGTGAATCATATCTTCCTAACATTATGTAGTACAAGACTTATGCATCTTGTATGTATGCCAAGATCTCGATTTCGATCTAAGTAGGCTGCATTATTCTTGATTATTTAATTCACGTATGACTTATGTATCAATACAGAATTTGGGCAAGGGAACACGGTTTAAAAACCCTTGGACAACACTTTATATTTTTCTTTTTATTTAATTCCTGTACACGTGACATTGGGACCCTAGATCGAGCCCCAACATCACCATTTCCTTTTAAGTTTTATTTTTTCAAAATTGTCTTTGTTGGTTAAGGGGTTGTGGGATCAAACCCCCACAACGCCTTTTATTTTATTAATCTATTTCTCCTTGTCTATTTCGCGTTAACTATGAGGTTGTGGGATCAAACCCCCACAGCCTCTCTCTATTTTTCTTTTATTCATCCCTTTATATCTACATAAGAGATCGTGGGTTTCATTTCCACATGCCTCCCCATTTATTTTTCTATTATTCTACTCCTTAAAATCTGCCAAAGAGGTGGTGCGTTCGATTCCCACAAGCCTCCCCCTTTATTTTTCTTTTATTCACCTCCTTAATCTGCCAAAGAGGTCGTGGGTTCGATTCCCACACGCCTCCCCCTTTAGTTTTCTTTTATTCTCCTCCTTAATATGCCTAAGAGATCGTGGTTTCGATTCCCACTAGACTCACCATTTATTTTTCTTTTATTCACCTACTTAATCTTCCTAAGAGGTCGTGGGTTCAATTCCCACACGCCTCCCTCTTTAGTTTTCTTTTTTTTTCTCCTTCTTAATCTGCCTAAGAGGCCGTGGGTTCGATTCCCACACGCCTCTCCCTTTTTTTTCTTCATTCTCCTCCTTAAATCTGATTTAGAGGTCGTGGGTTTGAATCCCACTTCTCTCATTTCATTTTTTTTAACGTTACATTTTCAAGACAATACCATGGATTAAATCCCCTTCACCACATTTCTTTTTACTTCTTTATTTTCGTGGTTTTTAACATGGGGAGGTCACGAGTTCAATCCTCCATTATCTCACTTATTTAAATTCATTTTCTTTTCAACATTTGGAACCCTCTTTGCTGACCGAAATTTATCACTAGAAGCTGGAAATTTTCTTTTAATTTTTTTAGCATCCTTTCATCTAGCTACACCTTAGTTCTTAGGGGAATTTTGTAGTGCATTTAGAATGTTTTAGGTACGTTTTGATGGATTCGTTTAAACAAGAGATTATCCCTCAAATCAGCCACATTCAACTCATATGAACATCACACTTACATGAACATGTGTACATGAAATAAAAAGAACTATCATACCATTTCAAGTCCTAAACAATGAACAATAGCCACAACAACATAAACATACACACGTAATTATATTTTCGGAAACACAATCATAGTCACATAATTCCAAACATACATATAAACATATAATCATAAAAAAAAAACAGATTTCATCCCTAGTTTTCTACCATCAAACATAACGAACATATGATTCAATGGGAGCGAGTGACATGTACATGCAATGAGGAATAATCGTAGTTTTTGTAATAGATTCGTCTAAACCTTAGGGGGTCTCTTGAGAAAGGGACCAAGAGGGAAGAAAAAAAATTCATTTTTTACCTTAAAATCTTGACTTGATATCAAAAAATTTCACCCAATAACATGTCTAAGAATCCTCAATATCAAATCCACTCGAATGACAACATCCCTTAGCCTAGTGTGCGATTAACGTTTGTTTTTCTTGTAATTTCGTGTGAGTTATTCAAGGGTGATTAAGTTGGTTTATTTTTATGCTTTTGTATATTATTTTGGCAGAGAAAAAACGTCAGAATGAATAAGAGAGATTGAGTGTGAGAGTGGAGAGATAAACGTGAGAGAGTGGGAGTTGTAGGAGGCTTAAGAGTCTAGTTTTAGGTCTTAGTCAATAAGATTTTGTTAATTTAATAAAAATCTGAATTTATTTTTTTAATCAGATAATTAATAATTAATATTAATTAATTATATTAAATCAATAGCTTAAATAAAAGCTCACTTTAATTCATTGCTTCCACCTCGGTTCGAACCCGGGTAGAGCAAGACTTTAATTCAAGAGCCAAATTTCGGCCCTCTCTCCCAAAAATACCGCTACACGTTATTAATTAAATAATTAATTTTATAGTTAGGGTTATTACTATACAAACATTAGCCTAGAAAAATACCATTTAACCCCTAGCCCCTCCAAACCAAAGGTTTTTCCTTTTTAAGACAAGCAAAGACTCCTTCAAGTAAATCTTTGTATTCGAGAGCCCTACATGGTTGGGCCCAACATTTCCAAGATCATCTAACTCCCTAAGTTAGTTGTCTTGGATGTAGAAAGGGTTCTGATGTTTTGTTCTATGCGCATCAATCCTTATGAACCCTGGTCTAATCATAGGCATTCTTGACACATTAAGCATTTCTTATCTTATCCATTTTTATTGCTCTTACATTGTTGTTCAATTGAAGTATGAATATGTGAGTATGATCGCAAGGTGATGAGATTATGATTATAATAGCATATTATGAATGTGATGAATTTTGAGATGATGATAGATGTGTAATAATGAGATATTGAATGGTATTCCTACATGCATCTTATTACCATGATTATGATGTAATGTTCTAACTAAATGTTGGGTTGAAAGGAAGTCCTGATTCTATACTCAAAGAGCGATGATCATGTTTTACAAGGGGTTAGTCTCCTAAGACATATGATATAAACTAATGTTTAGAAAGACTATAAGATACTTCAAAAAGGGACTATGTAGCGTAGCACTGAGTGAACTTGACAATAAGAGGTTTCCCTTCCAATGATGAAGGTAGGTTCACTAAGTGTCTCATAAGATGGAAACTAAAATGAGAATAAGCATAAAGAGGGTTTGTAGAAACAATCTCCCATTGCTTTAACTATGTTCCCCCATAGGAAATCCTAGCTAGTGGATCCACATAGACACCATTATGATGTATATGTCCTACTTTGTTAAGTTAGATGCCCTGCTTTTGTTGTGAGGGGTTCACACAAGATTTATGTTTAGCTCACATGGTCTATTGTCGGTTATGGCGATGTTACCCGAAAATAAAATGAATGAATGAATGTAACGAGATGCATAAAAACTAGGATGACTTTAGAGGTTCACTAGTGTAGGTAAGGGAATGGTATTCTACCTATACATTGCTTGTGTGGGCCTTGAGGGGATTCCTAGGATGTTATTATTTATATACATATGTTATGAATTAAATACATAATGTTGATTCTATGAAATTTTTGTCTCATATGATGTTGTATTCACTTGATATACATGTTGTGGTCTATGTTGCCTTGAATGAATATTAGGAACACTTGTTATTTTGCAATATGATTTAAATGCAATTCTTATGTTCTCTTTGATAGTTGAGTTAGTTTATGTGGGTTTATATGGCTGCATATAGGCATTGCAATTGTATGCTTGAATTGGGATTAAAGGTAAGGTGTTATAATGTCATGATGAAATGTTGCTTATATCCTTACTATGATGTTGCTCATGAACACATAATATGAAAATATCTTATTGTTGTTATGTTGTGAACTTCACTATATTCTTGGAATGTGCATAAAGACTTTTCAAGTGTTTAAGCATGTTTTGAACAAAATGTCTTTTTTAGCATGAATCTTAACGGTTTACTTGCATATGTCTTCATCCTTAGTACTTGTGGTTTGTACTAACCCTTATTCTCTCTAATTCTACAATAATGTAGGTTCGGGCCATTAAAGAGTTTCAAGGCTATTTCAAGGATAACCTGGATAGTTCCCAAGTTGTTGGTGAGTCCTCAAGTCCGTGGTCGAAACCCACTATTCGAGTTCTAGCTATTTATGAGGACGAAACCCACTATTATAGTTCTAGCTATTTAACTATGCCTAAGACAATGTTCATTAGTTATCTTTGAGTCTTTTATTCTATGTTCTATATGACACATATTGTAATAGTGTAAGGTCTATGTCCCAAACTTTGTATTTCTATAATAGATGGTTATGTGTGGGAAAATCGTTGACTATGTTGATAAATAAGAAGTGTATGTAAACTTCATATGTAAAATTTTAATATTCCGTATTTTTTATTGACCTATGAAATGCGATGTTGTATGATATGGGCTTGTCTAAAACCTCTAAAAGGATGAAGACGCTAGTTAAAACCAGGGGTGCTCCCCGGTTTTGACAATTCTTCAAGAACCTTGTTCTTCCTTGTATGTAATTCTATTATTGTTTTGTACTATTTTGTCCTCACTCTCTATATCTACTTTGAAATTAGGATAAAGAGTAATATCATGATTTTGATGTATTTGTTGTAAATAATGTAAACTTTTTCTTAAATGTGAAGTCAATAAATATGATACATAAATTAGTAAGATACATTCAGTATGATATATTCAAATCAAACCTTTATTAAATCTCAAAAAAATCTTCAAATTAATAAATATTAATTTATCGATTAAGTATTATTTCTACAAAATAGTAAAATTTCATTGTCCAGCCTATATTAATTTACTAAGGTTACTGTATCTAGGATTCTACCCCTACATTTGAGTATTCTTGACATAAGTTGTTTTTGAGTTTTTGAGTTACAGATTCTTTTTGAAATTATTTTCCTAATTGTTGAATTAATAAATGTTATGGATGAAGATTCTCGAGTTGATCCGTTAATGTCTCTATTTCAGTATGAACCCCAGGAGTTGAGTATTTTTAGATAAGTAGGGTTTTTGAGTTCGACGTTTTGACTCCTGAGTACTGAGTTTCCATATTGCTATTAATATCCCTATGTTGAGTCATTCATGTCCTTAATCCAGATGAATCCTATGATTTGATTAATTAATACTGAGATGCTTTTTTAAAGCCAACAATTGATTTTAGAACTATGTTTTTGAGAAAGTAAAGATGAGTTTCAAGAAGATAATTTCAAAAAATTATTATTATTACAATCGAGTATGCCATCACTGTATGAGACATATTCTATGTACATATACCATCAATATTTTTGCAGTATTACTTCCAATCTATGATCATATTAAAATACGATTTTTATATGTTTTTTAGAAAGAGTTTTCATGTATGAATTGAGCAAGAGTATATGGGCGGTATGTATTCCTAGAGGTATCAAATATTTACATTGTTAAAATTGAAATTGAGATTTATAATTAAGATATGAGTTTAAAAGATATTACAAGAGTAGTATCCTCCTTTAAGAGGGTAGTTTGAGCAATTATCTCAAACTAGACGAAGAGTATGTCGTTTTAAAGATTGAGCATTAGTATATATATTATTGTTTAGAAGATCAACTATTTTGAGGATATTCTATACCCCAGTAAAATATAGGACAATTCTTGCAGTGTGGGCGAGACAATGTATCATCACGTAACTCATAGTGATAGTTGTCAGTTAAAGAATCTCCTAATATTGTTAAAGTGTATTTTTATACATCATTTATTCTGTTAAGTATAGAGATGAGAAATCTTTTGTAAAGCTTTACATGATTTTAATCTTTTATTTCATTGCTTTCAACTTGATTACATGGTTATCTATTATGTTCCTTTCTTTTAGATATTTGTTATTCAACTATAATACATATATGTACATTCGATGTACTTATATCATTCGACCAAGATACATGATCTTATAATCCTTAACAAGAGTCTTCTTAGATCATTTCATCCGCTTGTCTATTTTTGAGTAAGATATCCTTTCTATTAGAGTGTAACGACACGGGAGCACCCCCTACTCATCACGCGGCGTATTCGCCCTCTTGGAGGTCTAATGGAAGCCACATGGATCTTTCATTGCATACGACACTTCAGAATAAGTAAGAATTGAAACAACTTTCACACACAAAGAGTACACTTAATAATAAGCAAGCCGAAGACTTCTAAAACATGTAAATACACAGTATGTTTGTCTCATAAATTATCTAATAATTTAGAGTACAACACTCAGATTAAGACCATACCAAACATAATTAAATACTAAAAGACATAAAACGGAAGATGTCTGGTAATATCCTCCAATCTATGAGGACTCGTAAAGTATTCCTCTTCAACCACTTAGAAACCTAATCCACCTCCATAGCATATAACATACACAATCCCTACACTTTAGACAAAAAGGAAAATAATGGGGTTATCACAATTAAGTAATAAGTATGGAGACCATTCAAAAACTATGCTAAAAGGGACATTTAGTATAGTAACATGATTTCATGACATTTTTTTTAAAAAAAAATTAGGATTTTAAGAGACATAACACAAGTCCACATTCACATATAATGCCAGTATCAAGTAACATCAACATATAACACAAGACATAGCCATACTGATCAAATAAGCATTTCATCATTTAGATCTTCAACCTAAGGTTACTCTAAGACCCACCTATGAAGGACATGAAAGGGAAGCCCATACAACCTTTTCAAGCACAACTATGTGTTCCTCAAAGTCAGCCTACATAAGAACCTTTTTACTTCGACATGCTAACATTAAGGTGAACATTTTTACTTAAGTCATTTGGAAGTGAATCATTCACACAGGGGACTTCACATAATTGTCGTAGGAAACCTAGGGAACTCACTTTAACATCTTAAAGGCTTACTTGTTCCATGTGTATATAGCACCCCATATTATACCTACGCGTCATAGAACTAATCCAACTACTAAAGTGCACATCCCACAAGATGAGAGTACCCTATTATGTGGAGGGTGTTCTACTTGCAAAGGGTATAACTAGGACACATCTCATGTTGGCACGTGGTTTAGAAGATATCAAGGGCTTATTTTTACTCTAGTCGCATTCTCAAGTAAAGCTATTACCATAAGCATATCCACTTAGTTCTTTTCTTTTTTTCTCATAGATTTAGTTCATTCATACTAGTTTGTTAGAGAGATGGTCATTTCTAAGCCTATCCAGTCACAATATCATTACTAATAAGGGCACCACAAGGATCGACCAATCAAGTCTAATTTAGGACAACTTTTCTGACTTCCTTTGAGATGGTTCTTATGCAATTCCATCACACCTACCTCTAAGTTCATCATTCAACTCAATAAGAAGGAACAATTAAGTTCTACCGCTTCAAGGTTTCATAATCAACCTTGTTTTCTTACTCAACGTTTCCTATTAGTCTCTTATAGAAGGTTACCTACTTTAGGTGTACTGATCCTAGAGTTTCTTTAATTTATGGAAGCGCACCAACATAGGTTTACAAATCCTAGACATTCATTCTTTCATTCATATATACATGAAAATGGTGTCTATGATTGCAAAGTCAAGAGATCACATTGACATAACTTTCATACATCAAGGAGAAGGCACCTATGACTACTAAGTCCAATGAGTTCATAATCTATAAGCATTTATGTTTCAAGTAGGGAAAACTATGTCTACCTAAAATCAACCATATCAAAATATAAGGACCCTCGTAGTCCCTCATCATAACATGTAAACGTTAGAGAAATACACTATTCCTCACATTATGCAAACATTGTATAAGATCAGACACATATCACATCATCCTTTACTTTATACATTAATATATTCCCTAGCACATTCTACATGAGCACTTTAGCTTCACACAACTAACTTCACAAATCTATAACCATCAACTCAAAATCAATATTCCCACTTTATGGTGAAATCTAGAGAATTTGACAATACATGGGTTCATCGAATTTCATTTTTTAAAACCATTAATAATCATTAATAACAATATAAATAACAATGTAAACCCATTTCATCCAAGAACCCATGCATAGATTCAAAATTAGGGTTTTTAGGATTTTAAAGAACATTTAAAATACTTTGAAGTGACTCTTTGGTTTAAGGAGGAATTTAAGATAAACAGTCCCATGTATTATTACAAGAAACCCCACAAAAATTTGAAGAAGAAAGCTCTTGAAACGAAACCCTAGCTCTACCTCCATCTTCTTGTTCATCATTGAGTTTTTCAAAGAGTGTTCTGGGAGATGAGGGTTTTTGTTTTAAGTGTTTGTGTTTTTTTATTGGCGAATGGGTGTATAATGAATTTCAATATAAAGTAACCCCCAAAATATTTATAAAAAAACTTACATTAGTTTGACCTTTAAATGAAAGTCTAACTTAACTTTGATTTTCGAAATTATCATCGCGGAACAAGTCTGCGTTGAGGAGGTGTTCCACGAAGTTTTACGAAATTCAAATTTTGGACAGAAGGGTCTGCGATGGGTGTTGGAGCTAGTCCACGGTGTGGACACACTCCCTAGAGCTAATGCTCGCACTGCCCCTGGCAGCTTTTTAGCCAAGTGTTGGGGTCCTCCTCAAGGATTCTTAAGCTTTCCTTAGGGAGTCGTACCCGAAAAATTTGACCCTAAACATGCCCATCCAGGTGTCAGGGTCATCACCTTTGACTGTAGACCTTAATAAATACACTAACACTCAACCAAAACATGTAAAAACACACTAGCATACAAATAACTAGTCTTACAACGTCTTTGTCGTTCCTTGACGTTTGACCTCAAACACAACAAAACTAACTTATATACTCATTTACTCATTTAATAAACAAGTTATCAACTCTTAAAACACATGTGAGGCTCTAGTTCATCCTCTTTCTTTTTGAGAGTGTTTCACTAAAACGTTATAAAGGACTGAATGACTCACTAGCAGCCCACTACATAGAACATCATAGTCATTGCACCAATCACAAGGAAACATCAACTTTACGTTAAAGTAACCTACATCTTCATGAAATTCAAGGAAGTAGAAACATATCTACCAACTCTTTATGCATCATTCTTAACTATTTCTCAAGCTATCGGAGGATCTTTCTTCTTAAAGTAAAATCATTATCATTTAAACATTCAGTAAGGCACATTCAAGCAAAGTTCTCGAAAAGGCTCAATATGAAACTTCTCAATAACACATCAATTATGTTCAAAAAGTCAACTCATGCAACATTTTGACAACTCATTATAGATGCATATCAAAATGAGGAATATGACTTCCTTCTTGAAAACTCATTTTCTTCATTTACAAGAATTCAACTAAGACATGAATAACATAAGGAGAATATTTGGAACCTCATTTTTTTCCCACAAAACACTCCATATGATGAATCAAGTTACTAAGGACTCTTAGCTTTAGAGTTGAATCAGTAGATAAAGAAAATATAAGGATATCTCACTCCCAACCACCTTACTATTCAAAATACTTCCTCACTTGGGAGAAACCCATCTAACAATCAACATGAACATACCATAAGAATCTCAATCAAGAAATGATTAACCTAACTAATATCGTTCTCACCAAACTCTTCTATTGACTAACCTCTTGAAATAACAACATAAACCAAGCCTAAATTATGAACATTAAAGACTCTCAAAAGCCTATTTTCTGATCATCCTATCCCCCCCGTCCACATAGGAGAAACTTATATTGTCCCTTTCAAACATCACCTCCTTCCATTCTAAGGTCAGACCAAAAACAACATCTAGCCGTCTTACTCATCACACCTATACATGTCTACCACCACATTTCACCTTCTCCTTCAACCAGCCTCATAATACAACATACCTAAGCCAGATTCTACCGACAAAACGCAACATCAACTCATTTACATCATAAGTCATCATTAGAACCTACGATTTCACACCTATTAATTCACAAGCCATATTAGTAAGCAACACCAACCTTTTTCTCTCCCTCAACCTTTACGCCCAAAATTTCTAAAGGCCTCACTCTAAGGAGCATCATATAAAGAATAAGGGAAAGACATCATAAACTAAAATATTAGGCACGATTAGAAGAATTAAGAAGTGAAGGTTTCTTAAAACCCAATAGCCTCATATTCATAATGTGGTGACCTTCACATTATCAACAAGACTCTACTAGATGTGGTTTTGAGATGACCTATGACCATACTAAAAACCTTATGCTCTGATACAAAATTTTTTAAATACCCAGGAGCACCCCCCACCCATTCGTCACACGGCGAATTCAAACTCTCGGAAGTCTCAGACATGCCACAAAGATCATTCATTGCATACGACACTTAAAAAATAAGTAATAATTTAATACTTTCTTCACGCACAAAGAATAATTTCATTAATAAGCACACATAAAACTTTTAAAATATTTGACTATACAATACGTATGTCTCGTAAAGCATAAAATACTTTTGACTAAAACATAGGGAATGCCCACACAAAACATAAAGAAATACTGGAAGACATAAAAAGGAACAAGTAGGGTATTGTCCTCGAATCTATGAGGACACCAAGTATTAATATTCAACTAATTAGAAACCTAACAAACCTCAGTGACGTGCTACATATCCAATCCATGCACTTTAGTCAAAAAGGGTAAGAAAGGGGTTAGCATAATTAAGTACTAAGTATTGAGACCATGGAAAATCCATGCTAAAAGGTATATTTCGTGTAGAAACATGCTCTCAACACATTTTTTATAAAATCTTTATCGTATGATTTTAAGATACTCAACACAAGTCCACATTCACATATAAAGTCATTTTCAAGTAACATCAACATATAAGACAAGATATATCCATATTCATCAAATAACCATTACATCATTCAGACCAGCTATCTAAGGTTTACTTTAATACCCACCTAGGTAAGAATTAAAGGGCCTTCAATGTAACATTTTCAAGCACACCTAAGTTTTCCTCAAAGCCACCTTAGATAAAAACCTTTGTACTTCGACATTTTAATAAAGTAAACATTCTTTAGTAAAGTTATTTTGAAGTCAATCATTCAATTAGGAGACTTCACACAATGATCTTAAAATACCTAAAGAACTCACTTTAGAATCTTCAAGGCCTACTCTTTCCATATGTAGATAGCATCCTATACTACTACTTACACGTCATAAAACCTATCCAAAACTACAAAAGTTAACATCCCACATGATGAGAATAGACATTAATCGACATAGAAAACACTAGCTAGGTGTAGAATCTAGAGTATACCCTACTCGGTGGAGGAAATTGTACTATCCAAGGTACAACTAGGAAACATACCATGTTGGCACATGGTTTAGGGGGTATCAAGGGCTTACTTATACTCTACTCTAATTCTCAAATAAATCTTCTACCACAAGAAAATCCTCTCGGTGCTTTGACTTGTTTCTCATAGATTTAATTTATTCATCCTAATGTAGTAGAGAGAGTGCCATTTCTAACCCTATTGTCTCAAAATAACATTACCAAGAAGAATACACAAGGATCTACCAATCAAGTCTAATTTAGGATATCTGTTATGAGTTCCTTAGAGATATTTCTTATGTCGTTCCAGCCCACCTACCTCTAAGTCGATCCCTAGATTCAATAAAAGGCCACCATTAAGGTCTACCGCATCAAGGCTTCATTAATAACCTTCTTTTAGTATTAAAGGTTTCATATTTGTCTTTAATAGAATGGTACCTACTTTAGGTCTACCGATCATATACATTCATTCATTTATAGTAGGGAACTAACTAGGTCTAGCAATCCTAGATAGTCATTCATTCATTCATACATACATACATGACCAGGGTACCTAAGCCTACAAAGTCAAGAGATCATATTCACATAACTTTCATACATCAAGGAGATGACACCTAAGTCTACCAAGTCTAAGAGTTCATAATCTAGAAGCATTTATGTATCAAGTAAGGACAACTAGGTCTACCTAAACAAGAAACCACATCAACATATAAGGACCTTCACTGTCCATCATCATCACATGTACACATTAGAGAAATATATTATTCATAACATTATGCCCACAATATACAAGATCACACATATATGCGACATACTTCACTTTATACATTCATATTTGTCGTAGCACATTATACATGAAAACATTAACTTCACAGAACCTACATCACATCATACCTTCACACACACCCTAACAAGACACTATAATGTCAATAAAGACATGATCATAACATATGTAACAATTAAGCACCACCACCATCAATGCATTATACGACACAAGAGATATTCAATTATAAAATAAGTATTAGTAAGGGTATTGGGTCAACTTACCTTCTTCAAAAAGACACCATCACCATCCCTTTATTCTCCATAATTTCGCAATAGAATAACGTAGATTATAGTCGAATTAAACTATGCAATTAAGCTAAACATTATCCAATAATTAACATAAATATCATATCATTCAATTCAAAATCGATTGTTCAAAAATACATTAATAACACCATATATTAATAGCCCACACCAATTCAAACACAAATATATAACCATCAATTGAAAATCAATACACCTACTTTGTGATGAAAATTAGAAAATTGTAGAAAACATAGGTTCAAGGATTTTGTTTCATAAAACTGTCAATAATCATTAATACCAACATAAATCACCGTTTCCAACCATTTCATGCAAGAACCCATGCATTGAATCAAAATTTGGGTTTTTATAGTTTTTGATAATACTTAGAATTTTCTTTTTGATTGAAATAGGAGCCAAATATAAAGAGTCCTCATACCTGATTAAAAGAAATCCCACGAAAATTTGAAGAGTAAAGTTCTTGAAATGAAACCCTAGCTCCATTCATCTTCATCTTCTTCCTTGAGTTTTTATAGAATTTTTGGGAGATGAGGGTCTTTTATTCGGGTTTTTGTGTTTTCGATTGGGAAGGGATGTATAATGACTTAAAATAAATATATAATATACCCCTAAAATACACAAAATAACCCTAAATTATTTTTATCTTCAAATTTAAGTCTAACTTAACTTTTATTTTCAAATTTATCGTCGTGGAACAAGTTCCTGTCGCAGAGGTTTCCCTGTTTTTTACGAAATTAAATTTTGGGACAGAAGGATCCTCAATATTCTCTGAGATGCGGAGACATATTATGCTCATGGATGGATATGGATCGCGAGACGGACACACTCCCTCGAGCTACTGGCTGTGCTACTCATGGGTGCTTCTTCGCCTAGTCTTTAGGTCCTCCTTAGGGACCCTTAAAGTTGTCCTTGGAGAATCGTGCCCAAAATTTTTTGAGTCTTAGCATTCCCATCTTGGTCTTACGTTATACCACTAACTTTAAACCTCAAACACCACATTAACACTGAATCAAAACACGTAACAAAAAACCAGAACACAAACAAATAGTCTCCAAATATTTTAGTCGTTTCTTGACGTTTGACCTCAAACACAACAAAACTGAACTATAAAATCATTTACACAGTAATTAACAAGTTATAAACTCTTAAAACACATGTGAGGATCTAGTTCATCCTATTTCATTTTGAGGGTATTTCAAGCAGGACTCCAGTTTTATGAGTTGTTATTATTAGTAACATTTTATGTAGACTTATGTCTTGTCATGACACATGTTTATGCATATTATAGCCTTCAAAGACACACAATTTAGGATAGTGTTTCAATTTCAGATGCTTTCTTTAAAACTTATGTTCAATATGCAGTATATTACCTAAGTTATGAGATTTCGTAAATTATTTTTAAACTTTTCTTTTAAGTTGATGCTAATATATGTTTTAGTTAGTATTCCTCTTGTATTTAATTAATATGAGGGTTCACTTGATAACCTGTAATGGTGTTTAATATAGAAGGTTATTCTTTCTCGGAGGTGGGGCTTATCTTTAAGACCACAAAGTGGAAAGATATTTTTATATATTCTACATATGATTTTTAAAAGAAAATATAACATCTTGCAATTAGAGGAATGTGAGAACATATAGCATTGGATTTGTTCACCCACAAGCAAATCCTAACTTTTTTCAGAGAATTTTAGTCTTTAAATGTTCTTAATTGAATTCTGGATGGATTTGTTGAAGTTCCTTTATGTTATTGATTATTTTAAATGGTTCAAGAGTTTTTTCATCTGGATTCATGTAATTAGGTTTGATTTGGAGTTGAATTTTTTATACTTTTTAGCATATAATTGATTCAATGTTATTGGGAAAGAAAAAAAATTAAATAAGAGGGTTTACAGATGAAAAAAAAAAGCTGAAAAGTCGGGGAGCACTTAGGAATGGTCTGGGGAGTTTCCCCTCTCAGAGGCGTACTTGTTTTCTCGGAGCACCCCCTAGAAGTAACATGGCGTACTAGTTTTCTCGGAGGTCTTATACAAGACCATAGTTATAATTTATCACATTGACATAGTAAATTTAATGAAAAATTTAAAACTTTTCATAGCACATCATAATCTAGAAACTTTACTTCATATATATATATATATATATCATAAGTCATAATACATATTTATGCCTTAAGACTCTTTTCCATCTTACAATCAACAACATTAGAGTATATTAGGGACAAGACCCTTTAAACATAAACATAAGTACAACCTTATACACTTTACAGTAAAGACATAAGTAGAGATCCTTGAACTTAAGGATTCCTTTCATTTAGCTTGGGGATCATCTATCAAGCTATTCACTATTCAAGATATTCATTATTTATCCATAATATAAACTTTATATAAAATTAGAGAAGAATGGGATTAGTACAAGAATAGGATTAGTACAAGAATGCACTAAGTATGGCAGCCATGCAAAAACATGCATTTAAAAGGTACATTTTCTTGAAATCATACTTCATGCCTTTTTTAGTAAATCTTCATAAAAATTTTATACAATAGCATTTATATTATTAACATACTTCATACAAACATATTCAAAGGACAAATATTACATAATATCACATATATAATTTATTACATTTGTAAGGCACATTACAGTAAGTTATTCCTACTTTACAGTGTATGTTTCGTCCTTTTATTCATTACACTCCCAACTAACCCTCTAATGATACTTGTTGCAATGAATCGTATTAAATCCACAAGGAAACATAAATACAGCCTACATAAGCTAACATGTATCATCATATAAGCATAATATATCAAAGACGCATTTAAGTCAAGACTACATTGGCTTTACAGTATGCTACTTCAAGTTGTACATATTTTTACTTCTTTTCACATATACATCTTTATGAGACCTTGTTTATAACCCCAATTTTAGTCTACTAGTGCAATGTACAGGTGAAAATCCATAACCCCACACATGCTTAGTGAACCCCTCATGAGACCACAACTTTAGCATTCAATTCATATATCAACAAGTAAGTGAAGGCAACTTCATTCATCTAAATACAAGACCATCATATCGACATTTAGACCAACATACTGCATATAAGGATAACATAAAGGATAACATAACATCTCATAGATTCATGCCATGCACATCTTCATAATAAGTAAACAAATGCTATCGTACTATGCATATGGGCATAAGCATAAACATACACATTAGGTCACCTTCCTTGGACATCCTAAGGAGCTACTTGTCCAATGTCTAGATGGGTTAATTTATTAAACCTATCCTATGTAACCTCCCTTAAGTACTATCATTTAGGATCCTATTCATTTACTTCCATTGTCCATTTTACTTTAGAGAAACTATAGCCTTAACTGACACTTAGACCATGGGTTCTAAACATGGAATTTGCTATTGTAGAGTCTTACACCAATGGAAGGTGTTCCTATATAGCCAAGATAGAACATTAAAACAAGCTATTATACTAACTGGTATCACATTGCTAGATCCTATGTGGAAATCATAGTTATGGAACTCAGAGATACATGTGAACACCATCTTTTTGACAAGATGGAGCATTATGGTTATTCACTTATTGAAACCCTATTATGCCTATTGAGGCATTGTGGTTATCCACCTCATGATGTTTATTTTAGACCTTCCTTTCAACATTGGAAAGAGACACATACTCATAATCAAGTTCGCTCGGTGCTAAGCTAAGTTCCCTTTATTAAAAGCCTTCATTGACATTACTTATAAAATATAGGCTTAGGAGATTCATCCCCCCCCCCCCATATGCTTAGCTCATAGGTCATAGAAGAAAGTTCATCAACCTAAATCATGTGAGAAGATCCTTTCACATGGACATAGCATTTGTATTAGCACTATCTAGTTTAGGATGCACCTGAGCACACCTTTCAAGGTTCCTCTATTGACTAGATCATCATTCATGTGTGTGTGTATACATATATGTAAGAAAATATTTCACATAGCACAAAATGTCACACATGTACATATATCAATGCATAAGTCTATATGTGTGCCTATATGAGCAATCCTTTCATATCAACACTCCAAGACACTGTTCACATTCATGCTTCATCAAATCATATACTTAACATTATAGCATATAATTCATATAAATGACATGTTCATACAATCCTATGTATGACTTTATAAGACCAACCTAGGAACTATCCCATCAAGGTGAACATGTGCAATACATAGTCAAAGTCCTATACCCTTTCCTATGCTAGTACATCTATCAAGTCATCCTAGTAAATAATACATCACACCACATCATAGAATGGTTAGCATAACCTAAGACTCATTTATTTAAGATATCCAACATTCTTACAGTAAGCTTTAGTATTTAGGTACTAATCTTAGCTTTACATCACATATAGCATTATAAGACCTCAGTATAGGCAGAAATTACATATAACCTTAACATAGCCATTTACATGATCATCACAATAGTAACATCACCTAGATTCACAACTAGAGAATAAGACTAGGCACAAGTTACACATGAGGTGATCATCATAATAATTCCTTCATATATTCATCAATGTTCCTTCAAGGCTATGGTAAACACATATATAATGAGAATAAAGTAAGCACCGATACCATAAGTGGGCCATATCATACAATGCCATACAAGGCTCCATCAACTACATTAATATAGAAAAGTAGAGGAATCAATCATTCTTACCAATTCATCAATATTTGACCATCATTGATCAATGTATATTTCTCATCGTTAATACATTAGAGAGTAGTATCAATATGTACTTAAATCATAAATGAAACCATGTACTAGTCGTTACAAGATCATGATACAACTAGTGCACTATATCATATATGTGGTAGAAAGTAGAGAGTTATAGATCATCAACTAACTACCCTAGTTTTTCTCATCAATCATCATGTGTCAATAATATACATTCAGGGTAGTAGCTAAATTCATAATGATCAACACTAAATTATGCTTCATCTACACTAAAAATAAGATCACATAATGTTCATTAATACATTCAAATTGTAGGCTAGAAGAAGCTAGATCAATTCATGCTAAGAGTCATTTTCTTTGATCATAAAAAATTCATACCCACAATTCATTATTATTATCGACATAACGCGGTAGTTACGGACAACATAATCTACATGAAATCCTACTACAATTTGACATAACCACTAGTTCACAGTGAACATGCTATTTGAGACATCAATGAAAAATAGAAGAATCATTAGTGATCAACGTGAATAACTTATTTCCAATTCATCAATAATATCCAAGTAATACAGTAGATAAAACCATCCCTAAACAATTGAATTCCACATTAAATAATTAAGAGGCCAATGTTACAGTGAACTATGGAAAACTAATCTAAGCATGTTCAAATCTTCATACATTGATCCACATGGATTATTCATCATCAATTCAACATCAATTCACGTAAATAACACTAGATATAACCACTTCAACGTAATAGAATCACAATTAAATCGATAACAAGTCAATATCACAAAGCCCATGCAAAGACTAAATTAATTTAGGGAGGGAATATGGATTCATTATGCAATTGGATTGTAATCACGTTAAAACCAATTCATAAAAATCAATTCAACATGATTTAACCATTTAATGTTTTTGGAGAAAGAGCCCATGGATACATTAAAGAAGAAGAGATTTGATCATATTTTTCTCTTTGAAAACTTTGAGAGTAACTTTCTAGATGGAAGGATAACTATAAAAAAAGGACAACCATACGTTTATATACATGAATACCTCTAAAACGTGGTGAATAAATCACAGGAATCCATGCTCCAAGCTGTTCTTGAGCTTCAACAACAATGGAGGTTTCTAGGGAGATTAATTTTGGGGGGAAAGTTTAATTTCGTGTAGAGGGGATTCGGAATGGGTTGTTCACGTGTTTCATCCTTTTATACACCCAAATATATGTAACTTAATAAATTAGAGTCAGGTTTGGATGTGGGGTGAATTTCCCATTCACCCCTTTAATAAAACAGCACGAAGGCAACAACTGCAGGCCACCATCGACGGACCACAATCTGCTGGCTGTTCGTCAATTGACTAGTTGTCCTTTGGCATCCATCGATTGGAACTTGGCCTGTTTTTTGTTTGATACCTTCCCAGTTAAGGTTTCCCTTGACGAAACCCCATCAACAAGCCATTGGTCAACCAACTTGTCGTTGTTTGGTTCGTCAATTGACATTACAAAGGTAGTGTTTTTTGCGGGGCCCTTTAGAAGTCGTACGTGGAAGTTTACAATATATATATATAGAACACTTAAAAATTTCTAGACCTTCCACATAAGTTTAACCCAAAAAAATACATGTAACAGATCCAAAAAGGCTAGGCCATATTAATACACATATTGAGCGTCTTAAGGGCTAACTTTTTAACGTCTTGGACTTCTTGAACGTTTGACCACCAAACTTCACAAAACTCCATATACTACCTTTAAACATCATTATAACTCATTTTAAGACTTCATGATCTCAGTACATACAACATATAAACATGCATGGACACGTGACAAACATAGGTAACTAGTCGTCAAAAATCTTGGTCGTCCCTTGACGTTTCACTTTCAAATCACCTCAATATTCATTTAGGACCTTATAACCTTAATATATACATGTTAGGATCTAGGCACCCTAACTAATTTTGGGGATCTTACACATTGAATACTCGTATTTATGCTTTTAAGTCTTCCACTAAGTAAGTACCCAAGCTAAGGGTTCGCTTGAGGCCAACAATGGTTATGAAGTGCCAGTTATGTCCGAGGTGTAGGCTCAAGGCATTTCAATTTTTGTATCGTAGGTTAGAGTTCAAGCCTAGGGAGTTTATGAATTCGTGATTGTAGAGTCCTAATTATTGATGTAAAGCACCACAAAAATATAATTAGGAGACTGCAACATTTAGAAAAAAAACTATCTTCTTTTACATTCATTTTGTGTTTTAGAGTTTGATCTCTCAAAGATTTCTTCTAATTTGTGCTTGCACGTGTTTTATATTAATCATCCCTCCACGAAGGGATGTCAGAGGTCGTTCAGGCAGGCATAGTATAATTTTAAAAAACAAGGGGTACCCAATGCACCTAAAGTGAAACCCCAAGGAGAAGTTAACATTGATAATTTTTTTTAATACTATCTGAATGTTAAACAAAGTGGTGATCAACAAAGTTGGGCAACAAAGAGGAGCTACATTGGAACTGACTCATACTTCTAGGATCAAAGAAGTCTTGATGAGGAATCCCCCATGTTTCACAGGTTCAAGAACTACTAAGGATCATGACAATTTTATTGAGGAACTGAAGAAGGTACTTGAGGTTATGTATATCGTTCATAATGAGTGAGTTGAACTTGTTTCATATCAACTGAAGAACGTTTCTAAGACTTTGTTCGATCAATTGGAAAGAGGGTAGAGTTGATGATGCACCACCTCCGAGTTGGGCTTATGTTATGGAGTCCTTCTTGGGGCGTTCGTTCCTAGGAGAACTGAAATAGTCCAAGGTATGAGAATTTTCTTACCCTTAAAAAGGAGTCGCTAAGTGTTCATGAATATGAGTTGAAGTTCATCCAACTATCCCATTATTCTCCGAAGATTGGTGCATATATGAGGAGTAGAATGGTATTTTTATTGATGGGTTATACCATCTATGAAGCTGAGAGAGTAGGGCTGCGATGCTAATTGGGGACATGGATATATCGATCTTTATAATTTATGCGTACCAGGTTGAGGAAGAGCCGCTAAGGAATAGGGAGAAATTGAGAAACAAAAAGACTCAGACATGGAGTTAATTCAGAAGGTTGAAAAGTAATGTAAATCGTTCGACCTTTCAGTAAACGGAAAAATGGACCTTCTCCATCATGTGCTCGTGCACGAGCACCCAAAACGTAGGTGGGCATAATAAAAAGAATTCCCAACATGTTAGGGGTAGACCTGCACAATCTAAGGGTATTGTGGCGCAACGAGGTAACTGAGCTCATATGTGTGCTAACTGTGGTAGAACCTACCCTGGTAAGTGTTGTGATGGCCAATCAGGTCGTTTGAAGTGCGGACAAGAGGGTCACCTCATGAAAGAGTGTCCTAAGAACCGGCAAGGTAGTGGAAATAAGGCCGATAGAGCCTAGTCTTCCTCAGTTTCTCTACATGATAGAGCTGCACCAAGAGAGGTTACCAAATGTTTTGATGCCATCACTTGTCACCAAAAGCAAGAGGTTTTACCAAATGTTGTAACTAGTATGATCCAAGTCCTTTACTGTAACAGATACTAGGAGATACTTAGGTTTGGGTGGCTACCATCGAAGGCTTATAAAGGGGTTCTAATAAATTTCTTATCCTTTGACCAAGTTGACTTAGAAAATAGTGAAGATTCAATGGTTTGAATCTAGTGCGAAAGATATCTTAATTTTAAAAGAGGTTAAGTATTGCCACAGTTATGACCTTACACCCACGGTACTCAACCTTTTGTGGTATATTGTGATGTATATATTGTTGGTCTAGGGTGTTTTTAAATTTGGAATTGCAAAGTTATAGTTGATGTCTCCATATAGTGGAATATATATGAGAAGAATTACCCAACACTATCATAGAGTTGGTTGTTGTAGTATTCGCTTTGAATATATGACATCATTACTTGTATGGTGTTAATGTTGATGTACACATTGAGCACGAAAGTCATTAATATGTATTTACTCAGAAATAGCTTAATGTTATGAAAAAAAATTGTTTATAATTACTCAAGGATTATGCCATGATATTCTTTATCACCCAAGTAAGGCTAATGTTGTTGTTCATGCTTTAAGTACGTTGTCGATGGGTAGTACCTTCCATGTTTAGGAAAAAACGAGAATGTTAGAGAAAGGTATGCATAAACTTGCACACCTAGGTATCAAACTAATGGATTCCCCAGAAGTAGGAATAGTGGTGATGAATGGGGCTGAATCATCCTTAGTGTCAGAAGTGAAAGAAAATAAAGTCCAAGACCCAATTTTATATAAATTGAAGAAAAATTTCATAAGAGAAAAGTAATATCCTTTGAGCATGTTGTAGATGGTGTATTGAGGTATCAATGTAGGTTGTATGTACCAATGATGAATTGACTTAAATAGAGGATCATGGAGGAAGCTCATATCTCCAGATTTTCTATTCATTTGGGTTCCACATAGATGTACTGTTACTTGAGAGAAGTGTATTCGCTGAGTAACATAAAGAAGGGCATGGCAGAGTTTGTTGTTATGTATACGAATTACCATTATGTAAAAGTAAAGAACCAAAGGATCAGTGGTTTGACAAAGAATATAGAACATTCAGAATTGAAATGGGATATGAGTAATATTGATTTCATCACAGGTTACCAAGGTCCCGCATATAGCATGATTATATTTGGGTTATTCTCAATAGACTGAAAAAATCAGACCCTTTTTTTCCCAGTAAAGACTACCCATTCAAAAGAAGATTATGCAATGTTTTATAGTGAAGAAGTAGTTAGTTCAAGGGGTTCTAGTATCCATTTTTTCAAATAGAGATGCACATTTTACCTCACTGTTTTGCAAGTCATTTTAAAAAGGCTAGGGTTTACAAAATAAATTAAGTACTACCTTTCATCCTTAGAGAGAATGGCAAGCAAAGCACACTATTCAGACCTTGGAGGATATATTGAGGGAATTCCTAATTGATTTCAAAGGTAATTGGGACCTCTCATTAATTTTGCATAAAAAATAGTTACCACTCTAGCATCCAAAGTGCTCCTTAGGAAGCTCTTTCTGGGAGAAGATGTAGATCTCCTATTGGTGGTTTGATGTTTGTAAAGATGGGTTGATATCACCATATTTAATTCATCAAGCAATGGAGATGATAAAAGTGATCGAAGAGAGGTTGAAAACAGTTATGAGTCGTTAGAAATCCTAAGCTAATGTTAGGATATGAGAGTTAGAATTTGAATTAGGTAACTGGTTGTACTTAGAATTTTCACCCATGACACACGTTATGTGATTTGGTAAGATGGGGAAGCTTAGATCGCATTATACTTAAACTTATCGAATATCAAAGATGATTGAAAAGTAGCTTATGAGGTGGAGCTACGACAAGTTTAGGAGAGGTTTTTCCAGTATTTTACATCTCCGTGGTAAATAAATACATGGGAAACCCTTCATTTATCATACCAACCGAAGATATTGGGATCAAGGATAGCTTGATTTATAAGGGGATTCTTGTTGAGATTCTAGATCACCAAGTTCGCAAGTTAAGAACAAAAGAGGTACCATCAGTCAAAGTCCTTAGAGGAAAAAATTTACTGAGGAGCCTACTTAGGAAGTTGACGATGATAATAAAAAAAGATATACACATCTCTTCGAATCTGGAGGAGTTCGAAATTAAGGTACTAATCATTTAGTGGTATTTATGTATAAGTTGGCATCTTATTTTGCATTTGCATATGGGTGATTTAACTGAATGTGGCATATTACTCCCTTATCCTAGTGAGAGTAATCTCACTCGAGGACGAATTTCTCTAAGGGGGAGATTTTGTAAGATCTCGCAATTAAAAATAACTAGGAAAAGCAAATAATTGGAAATAGTGATTTTCTAAAAGAATAAAAATCTAGAAAAAGAATTGTTTAGGAAAAATTGTGTTTTTGGTCATCTTCAAACTTCAATAAATCCTACATCAGGATTATTTTGGTATACTTCCAAATTTTAGGAAACTGATGAATCCACATATTGGACTCATTTTGGGCTTCCTTTTGATAGATAGAGTGTCTTGAAATGCTTATTTAGTCTCAATATCTAATGAAAACTCTAATTTTTAGTAGAAATAGAGACATTTACGCACAAAACGTAACAAAAATGCTAAAAAGAACAAAGAAACTGAAGCTCGAGTATTGCTGAGTACACTATGCGAGTCGTCGAAGGAACGTACTCTGCCCTTTATTCTAGTATGCGAAGCCCTGAAGGAAGTGGATCAAAAAGCATATAAAAGGAGAGGTTGGTGCTTCACCAAATCATTGTGCGCAACAATGCTATACCTCCCAATGGTCCAGAATATGAAGATAATAAAGGCAATAACAAAATAGACATGAAAGAGAAGAAGGTTGATTCGTCGAGTCATTCAGTGATCTAGACTAATCTTGTCAAATGGTCCGCGTCAGCACTTAATCAGAAATCAATAAATACTAGCCTTTGTTATTATTTTAATGAGATTCAAACATTTTCATAGTTTTAGAATTCAGAATATTATTTCCTTCTATTTTCTATGACTTCTGCATATGTTTTGGGTAATTTGAAGTGAGACGGTTTTAATCTTCACCATGTTGGAAGTGAGTCTTCTCCATTCTTCTTCCTTGGCTGAAATAAAGGTTTAGTTTCTTATACCTAGTTTATTTTACCATCACTTTTAGGTGTATTTTTTTTATTGCTGGATGCGTTCCTAAAAACCCCATCCTTGGGGTGTGATTTAGCAAATATGACTTTATATTATTGTTCATTCTTACTTGTTGACAGGTTAGATGTATTCTAATGCTTATTTCACAAAGTGCTTGTCGTTTAACTTATGGGTTTGTAGTTGCACATACAACTCACCCATTTGTTTTTAGTATGCCTGAGAAGGAGCTCGTGAAAGTAAGATTGATGGCATAAGGGGTAGGTCGACATGAGGTTCAACTAGAAAGGGTGAGACCTAGACCCATATCCTAACACTTAGCTCGAGAGAGTGAGTGGGATGAGGCGTAGGATGTCCTTTATTCGGGAAATAGGTGTCCGTGAGGAACACATTTGAATCAGGGTAATTTTTTTGGGAGAACTTATTTCCAGATAAAGTTATGCCTAGTCATTATTATCTTGCAAATTTCCTATTAAAAGCATGTACCCAATGATATATCTCCATTTGTATTGCGGTCACATCCCTATGAACTTCTCCCCAAACTTGATTTTCCTTAATTTGTGCCATTTTACTATACTTGTGACAACCAAACATCGACATTTGACACTTTTGTGTCACCCCCTGTGATTTTTAATGTGTTTATTCATTAATTTTTTTAGCTACGACTAACTAGAATGAAATTCTAATTAACTACATCTTCTCAAAAATTCTCCACTAGGACATGACCTCAACCCTTAGTTGGGTTACTAAACTATCAATGATCGTAAAAACTCATACCATAGATTAGTGTCGTTGGACACGATAAGACATCAAAGGGGTGCCACTGTCGGGGACTTGTGATACGTTAAAATGTTCTTGTGTAGAATCTTCATTTTCATTAGTTGTAGTTTTGCTAACCTTACTTTCGATTGTGCTTCGTAAAAGTTTTTCGTTGAAGCAGAGTGTAGGTAAATTGAATGCACGCCTACAAGCTAATGAGTTCCCCTGCTAGAGGCAATGAGGGTCCTCGACCGTATACGGACCTTCAAGCAGACGGAAGGGGAACAAATACATCAATAGTGGCTAAGGTTAAAAGGGATAATAGCTCAAGTCCATAACCATGGCATCCCCAATATGGTCAATCTCGACTGCTTCTATAAAAGCCTCTTCCACATAAATAACCAATTAGTTGTTAGACCACATTGATAACGCTGAGTAATAATTGGAGATGCTATGCTGACTGAGATGAGGACACGGGTGGATGGATTTTCCAAGAGAGTAAAGAAGATCGAATATCAACACAATACAAAAGATAAATGTGCCTTTCTGTATGAATGAAAGAGAATTAGGGACATAGATTTGAAAAACATTGATGAAATGCTCGCACCCATTTTACATAAGTAGAAAGAACAAGATAGAGCAATGGAAGATATAAAAGAGAACACTGAAGGTATGAAGCGAATATTTTGGTCTCACTCCTAGAAGTCTAGCAGCTAGAAGAGCTTGTGGATAAAATATCACACCATGTTCAGATACAAGAAAACCAACGGCTATCTAATCAAGATGTAGATGGCTCCAATAACAAAGCTTGAAACAGTGACTTGCGTCGTGCCGCGACATTAACTCAAGAATTATTGGGGAGGCAGCCCAAAACCCCATAGTATCTTATATTTGTGTACCGATAAAATAATAGTATGTTAATTTTGCATATTGAATTATGGTGGGTGCTAAAAAGTGAAGAATTGAAAGTATCAAACCCAATTTGCCAGTAGCTGAAGACGAGGACGGTCTAGGTTATTCTTATGTTTGAATCATGTTACCCTCTAAGCCTTGAGTCTGTAAAACTCTAGTGGACAAGTCAAGGAAAGTGTAAACGATTTTACCACAAGATCGGCAACCGCAATTTTCACCACTGTTTTGAATATTCACTATTGTTGAGATGTTCTACAAAAGTCGGAAATGTAAATATTTGTTCATTAATCTGCCAAATCACTTGGAAGTCAAATGTTGTCGCCGAATGGGACTTAACTGGATAAGCTGCAAGCCAGCGCACAAAAAGGTTGCTGATGAATCATGCGAGAACCTGTGTTGAAGATAGGCAGATTGGACTACAAAAAAAAGTTGCACAAAGCTTGATGAAACACTCAGAAATGCACCCAATGTCCCCACCATACCTTCTGTTTAAAAATACATCAACGTAAGGACTGCAACACAAGTTAACTACTTAACATGGATTATTCTGTAGTTGTATCTCTGTCTTTCATTAATATGACCTATCTATTATTGTTTATGTATTTGAGGACAAACATTTTTTAGTTGTGGCGGGGTGAATCTTACCTTCATTTGCTGGCTAGGGATATTTGTATCTTTGTATATATTTGAATTGTCTATTTAGAATGGTTTTTAGATGATCTTGTGCCATTGTTTGAGATTATGGTTCCTCTTTTGGTTTAATTTCACACGATTTTGACCGTTCTGAAAAAAATTACATTTTTTTGAAAAATTTTGCCACCCCTTGTTTTGAAAGTTGTTGTTCTCTTACAAATTTAGGTCTATGTTTCTATCAATACCAATGACTTGAATAGTTCTCTCAATAGAAAAAACGTGAATGTGTGCCAACAACGAGACCAAATGAAGTTACATCAACAATATGTGAACTCTTTGCATAGCGTTGTGATTAGACATGTAGCAAATTTGTTTCTCTTGTGATGATCGTTGTTCACCAGCAAAAGTATGTAGTCTTGTTTACATTTAGTATCAATACCTTGTCTGATGAGATTCCTTTGAACCATGCATGAATAAATTGAGAATTTTCCCTGTTAGTCTAATTGATTTAATAGGTATGCTCTTGAGATGATCTTAAGCAACTTTAAAGAGTGTGAGACTTTTTGACATATACCTCTCTTGTGACCTACCAGTAAGAATGTGAAACTCATTAGAACACTCCTTGAGCCTTACTTTTCATTTGAAGAAAACTTGTGGAAACCTAGACCTTTGTTAGAAAACCACATATAATCGTCATCACTTATGATTTGATGAAAAGAAAACTTAAGTTTTGTTCTGTGGTAAAAAAGAAAATGAGAAGTCAAAAAGTGCAAAAAAAGTATCATTAAACCATATATAAAAATGGAAATTGTGGAATAAAAGACTCATGGAACCATGATATTGGAAAGAAATGGAAACCCTACATATAAAAAAAGAAATAAAGTGAAAATAAAAGAATGAAAAATTAAAAAAAAATGTGGAATAAAAGTCGAAATGAAATTTAGGTTCCCGAGAAATCCACGGAAGCAAATAATAGGATGACTAAAAAGAACTAGGAGAAAAACTTGTTGAAGGTGGAGAAAAAAAGAGTTTGTGAGTTCCAAATTCATGAGGTTTACAATCACTAAGACAAAATTACCATACCTTTGCACTAAACCCATTACAAGCCTTTGAAATACCTTTTTGATCTTAAGTAATCCAAAACGAAGTTGGTTGGAAAATAAGGTCAAACCTTTGGGTGAAAACATGTATTTTGTTCCTCTTTTTGATTGTGAGCATTGCATCTCAGTCATAATGTTAAAATTGTGTAACCAGTTTGCATTAATATGGAATCATTCTTTGTGTGAGGGCATTCTAATACAATAGGTGATCTTGAATTTGCATTAGTAGCAAGTATAGTGAGCATAAGAATCATTTATAATGGAATTTAAAAACTTTGAGTACACAATTGATTTTTGCGTGAGTAGTTTGAGTCTTGTTGGGTATGTTCTCGATTGATTCTTGTGTAGCACTGTTTTCGACATCCTTTTTAATGTCACGACCCAAATCGATCGCGACTGGCACCCACATTTACCCTCCTATGTGAGCGAACCGACCAACCTAAACCTTAACATTTCAGTATAATATCAACAGAAAGCAATGCGGAAGACTTAACTCATTAATAAAATCAATAACTATTATTATCCCCAAAATCTGGAAGTCATCACTACAAGAACATCTACGATCAAATGACTAAACTAAGAGTATTCTAAAAGCTAAAAATACATAAGAAGCTAGTCCATGCCGGAAGTTTCAAGGCATCAAGACTTGAAGAAGAAGATCCAGTCCAAGCTAGAAGCATTAGCTCACCCTGAATTTCCGATGTAGTAAGACTGGATTGAATTACTGTTGAGTCGAAGACGACGGCACGTTTGTTGCACTCCACAAATAAACAAGAAGAAAACATAAAAGTAGGGGTCAGTACAAAACACGGGTACTGAGTAGATATCATCGGCCAACTCAAAATAGAAAAAAGTATATACCAAGTAATATCATAAAATCAACTATGATACTCAACATGTAGCAACAACAAGTACTATATCATTAACAATTACCATCAACTTCACACATGAGGACTCAAACCTCAATACCATACTCATTTGGGAATTACGTTCATTAGATTGATTATATTAACATCTTTCAAGATTCATTATCTTTCGTTCTCTTGTGTCGGTACGTGACACTCCGCTCCCTCATATTCATTAATCCTCTTGTGTCGGTACGTGACACTCCGATCCCCTAAATCTACGTGTCGGTTCGTGACACCCGATCCCTTAAATCTACGTGTCGGTTCGTGACACCCGATCCCCTAAATCTACGTGTCGGTTCGTGACACCCGATCCCCTAAATCTATGTGTCGGTTCGTGACACCCGATCCCCTAAATCTACGTGTCGGTTCGTGACACCCGATCCCCTAAATATACCTGTCGGTTCGTGACACCCGATCCCCTAAATCTACGTGTCGGTTCCGGACACCCGATCCCCTAAATCTACGTGTCGGTTCGTGACACCCGATCCCCTAAATCTACGTGTCGGTTCGTGACACCCGATCCCCTAAATCTACGTGTCGGTTCGTGACACCCGATCCCCTAATCTCATTCTATCAATTCATCAAGCCTTCTTTTATACCAAGGCATCATCAATCACATTACTTTAGTTCATCAAGCCTTCTCCCTTACCAAGGCATCATCAAAAAAAAGAGAGATTAGGTTTTTTATCAATATTTGGGATTCAATAACTTCATCATGCTTATTATAATCACAATTATAATATCACGTTCATGCATGCATACAATTAAGCACATAGCAGGGTTTACAATACTATCAATACATATCATTCTCTATTAAGAGTTTACTATGAAAGCATGAAACCATAACCTACCTCCACCGAAGAATTGAAATCAAGCAAGTTAATACTCAAAGCTTGGTGCTTTCCTCTTCTCTCGATCGTTTCTCTCTCTCCCTTCTTGTTCTTTCTGTTTTCTTATTCAAACCCTCTTTCTTTTACCCTAATTAGTATATAATTAAGAATAAAAGATGGCAATAATAACCCACTAATTAACTTAAGGTTACCTCTTTTAACCCCCAAGAATTTGAGTTATTAATATAAACCCACGAAATATATAATTATAGCAGGAATAGTCCAAAACGCCCCTTTAAAACTTAACCAGAAATCCGACTCCAACTGGGATTACGCAAGCTGTGACGGGCCGTCGCGCCTGCGACGGTCCGTCCTGCTGTCCATCGCATAGTTCAGAAACATGATTTTGAGTGAATGGCCTGTGACGGGCCGTCGAGCCTGCGACAGTCCGTCCTGCCACTCCGTCACGAAGTTCAGAGAGTCGATTTTCAGTACCCAATTTCAGATTTTCTAAGTGTTTTGAAACGAGACCCTGCGACGGTCCGTCTTGCCCATGACGGTCCGTCGTGGGGTTCGTCGCTTCTGCCAGTTTTTCCAGAATTGAAGTCTGTTGCTCAAAACAACTAAACAGGTCGTTATATTTAAACTACGGAACATGATTTTGACATGAGGAAAAGCAAAAAATTTTAAGTTAAGCGTTGCTGAGTCCACAAATTTGACTTATTTAGGGCTTTATTTTAATAAAAATAGTATCCTCAAATGCTTATTTAGTGTCAATATATGATAAAAACTCTAAAGTCTCAGGTATTTGAAGTTTGACTACAAGAGTTGACACTTATGCGCAAAAGAGAACAAAAATTCTAAAAAGAACGAAGAAACTTAATCTTTGGCATTGCAAAGTACACTTGGCAATTCTTTGAAGGAACGTATTCCGCCCTTTGTTCCAACATGATAAACCTTGAAGGAAGTGGATAAATAAAGCAATCAAAGGAGTAGTCGGCTCTTCACGAATAATTCTGAAAAGCAACACTATACCGCCAAATAATTTAGAACATGAAGATGTTGAAGTCAAGCACAAAACTATGTTGATATAGAAGAAGGCGAGTCACCGAGTCATTTGCCGATCTCAACTTCTCTCGCAAAATGGTCCGCCGCAGTACTTTATAAAAAAAAAACTATAAATAGTATCCTTAGTTATTATTTAAAGATATCTGAACATTTTCATAATTTTAGATTTTAGAATATTATCTGCTTATATTTTTCTATTAAGTTTGGAGAGGGTTTTTGGAGATTTCCATCTTCCCCATGTTTGAAGGGGATCTTCTTCATTCTTCTTCCTTTGCTTTAATCAAGGTATAATTTCTTATGCCCATTTAAATTTACTATAATTTTAGGTGAATCTTGTTATTGCTTGATGTGTTTCTATAAACCCCATTCTTGGGGTGTGATTTAAAAAAATATAAGTTTATATTATTGTCGGATATTTCTTGGTAATAGGTTAGATGTATTTTAATGGTGACTTAACCTTATTGTTGTGGTTTGACTTAATGGGTTTGTAGTTGTAAATACAAACTCACCCATCTTTTTTCAGCTTGCCCGAGAGGGGGGTTCTGAAAACAAGACCGCTAGACTTATTACCTAAGGAGTGGGTCGACATGACGTTCAACCCAAGAGTGTTAGGCCTAGTCCCATATCCTAAGACTTAGGTCGAGAGAGTGACCTTCATGTGACAAATGGGTGTTTGAAAGGAACACATTTTAAATGGAATAAGTTACTCGAGATAAAACTTAGTTCCACCAAAAGCATAGACTAGTCACTATTAACTTGCAAATTTTCTATTGAAAGAATGTACCTAATGATTTACCTCAATTTGTACTGCGGTCACACCCCAAGAACTTCTCCCTGTACTTGATTTTCTTTAATTCTTATTGTTTTTACTATACTTGTGACAAACCCCCATCAATATATGACACTTTGGTCTAAACTCCTTTGATTGATAATGTTTTTATTCAGTAATATCTTTAGTTATTACTATTTAGAATAAAAGTCCAATTGACTAAATCTTCTTGAAACCCCTGCCTTATGATACGATGCAAACCCTTTATTGGGTTACTAAAACTATAAACGATCGTAGACACTCATACCGTAGGTTAGTGTCATTAGCGACGATAAGCATCATCAATCTCTTCAAATAATCTTCCCAACTCCACTTATTTTGCGCGATTCCGAGTTTGTATGAGAAATATATTCCCTTTGAAGATGGATAGCTTATATAAGGAAAGTCCAATCCGGATATTGGAAGGTATTTTACTCTTTTACTTGAACAATTGTTTTAATTCATTTTTAGGAGTTTAATTAGAGTAAAATCAAATTTTATTTAGTTTAGAAAAGTTGAAGTTCATGCTAGGACTTTAAGAAAAGAGAAATAAGGAGAAAAGAGAAGAAAGTTAATGATTTGTCGATAATTCTGATAGAATTGCGTATGGATTTCATCAAGGGGTTATCCCAATAATGAATGTGAGATTACATTGCTTTAGGTTTGTTCTCCCACGCGCCAATCATGATTTATTTCAAAGTATTTAAGTCTTTCAATGTTTAAAAATTGAATTCTTCATGGGTTTGTTTAAGTTCCTTTGAGTTCTTTATTTGTTGAAATTGTTTGGCATTTTTTAATCTGAATGCACGTAATTAGGAGTGATTTCGAGTTGAATATTTAATAATTTAAACTTATAATTGATTCTATGTGTTTGGGGAAAGAAACAACTGAAATTATGGGGTTTATTAATAAAAAAAGAAGAAGAAAAGGCAGGGAGCTTGTGGGGAGGGTCCTAGGGCATCGCCCAACTAAAACACAAAGATGGTGACTCTAAATTTTGACGTTTGGGTCACCACGCCAGTCAGAGAGCGCCCCAAGTAATTTTCAGATTTTCAAGGGCAGGCGCCTCTCTAAGCGTCAGGGACACTAGTTCTACCCATTTGTTCCGAATCATTTCGTATTAGTTCTTTAGAAACATACCTACATGTTCGAGTATACACCAACAATACAAGATACATCTAAATATCATGAAATCGCCCGTAAACATAAGTCATGAACCTTGAGTCAATAATTAAATTCAAGGAAAGTTATGATCAAAGTGATGAGAAGTAAAAGTCAAGTCAAGAAGAGTTCTCAAAGTTTTCAAAAAGTCTATTCCAAATGTATTAACTTTATTTTAAGACTAAAAGTTCAAGTTGATTAAAGAATAAATATTGAATTACATTTCTTGAATGAAGTATATGGGGACTATGTATTCCCAAAGAGTTTATAAATGTTTTCATATTTGAGAATGAAATGGAACATCGATTCCAAGAGAGATTTTACGCTATGTTTTGAGTAATTATCTCAAACAAAAGAATGAAGTTTGTCATAAGCACATATGAGGTAAGAATATATTCGGAGTAGTATTGAGAAAGAAGTTTGTCATCAACACACATACGGTATGTATTTTTTGGAGTACTACTGACCACTTATATGAGGATACATGTTAATATTAACTCAAGTCTCCATGATACATGTAGCCATCGTGAGTAGTAAAGGAACTTACTTCTTAGATGAATCCTTGAGTGTAATTTTAGCATACACTAGTGGAGCCACTTATTTAAGGTGTTTTATATCACGATAAAAAGCATAGGACAGTTCCGGTAGCGTGGGCAAGATGTTGTATCACCACTTAGGCTTATAGTTGTGGTTGTATGTTAGAGAAACTCCCACAAAAACAAAATTACTTTACTACATAAGTAAAATTGAGTTTCTTTTTGCATTTCATTAAGGAACTAAGTTGTTTTCTACGGTTTTACAAGTTTTACATATTTTTCATATGATTTATTGCTTTATATTGATGTAAATTATTCATTATTTGAGAAGAGACAAGAGTTCTCTTGGGGCCATAAATGGTTCTCGAGTGTCAACCACGTCCGGGGTGTCGTCTCGGAGCGTGATAGGAAAGTCTTTTCTTTCTAAAAAAAACATTAATGTAAAAATAAAATTAGACCGATGTATATCTTTTTTATCTATCTTCTATGCTACCTTAATAGTTAAAACTACTTGACTTGAATATTAAATTATTATAATAACCTCAACATAAAAGACCAAATGTAGTAGATCTTCTTCATTCTATAGTGTATCATATTTTTTTATGTATATTATACTATATAATATTATACTAAGATAGTAATCTTTTCAAAATGAAGGGTTGTGATATTCTCAAAGATATACCTTTTTGATGAATTATGACATTTTTTAAGGGTTGCGACTTTTCTAAAAAGTTGTGACTTTACCAAAGAGTTGTGACTTTTCTGAAGGGTGGAGACTTTTCCAAAGTGTTTTGAATTTTTTGATGAGTTGTAACATTTTTGAAGGGTTGTGACTTTACTAAAGGGTTTTGATTTTCTTTTGATAAGGCACGATACAAAGTTTCTCATTTACTATCCTTTGTTAACAATAAAAAGAGGGATTTCCTCAAAGTATTAAACTATTGGGAAAGGAAGAGAAAGTATTTTTAAGAGGTGTAACTAAGAGATTTTAAGTGTTACAAATTTTTTATTGAATACTTATCACATTATATATAAACACACACATATATAATTGTATCAACCTGATTTTCCTTGGAACTAATTTTTGATGTTATATTGTTTACTCCCTAATACATTCTACTTATAACAGTGCTGAAATTATTTATAGAAGTATATTTTTTTGTAAAATTACATCTCTATGATAGGCTTACTCAAATATTATTGAGCAATAATATGTGCGGTAAAGGTAGAAATACCTTGCAAGACTATGAACTAAATCTCAAAGACACACCATAACTAAACTATGGTTCGATACCCCCCCGCCCAAACTCTTTTGTTGTTGTAAATTTGTACACCTTAGCTTACCTGAAATAAAAATCTCTCCCACGTTCCTCAACTGCGTGAGTCATGGGGTGTTAAGTCAAAAGGTGTACAATGTTATCTATATAAAAAGAGTTCAGGGCGTAATGTGACCTTAGTTTAGTTAAGGTGTGTATCTTATATTTGTAAAAGATATAGTATATGTAAATATAAAATATCACAATAACTATGATATTGGTTATTAATATAGTGCACTTATCAAATTTCAAGTATTAATATATAAGAGAAAAATTGTACTTAAATTGTGTTCATCATATATAGTAAAAACTTCAAGAGGAAAGACTAATGGTGACCTTTTTTATATTGATTTTATTTTTCTATTTTGTTGGTTACGTTTGTTTTATAAATTGAGTAAAGTAAAAAAACAATATTACTAAGAAATGTCACTTTATTCCCATGATTATATTTTGAATGTATTTTAAAATATTTTATTAAAATCAAGTCATTTTGGTCTCCAAAAATAATTAGCTCTATGACAATCTGTATTAATCATTTAAAAGCACTTGAGTACTATTCTTTCAATTTATTATTATTTACTAAAAGAACTTTAGTTTATTAATATTAATTTTATTTTACAATATTTTTTATTGTATAATATGATATGCATTTGCAACGCAAAAGCCATAAGACTAGTTATATATTAAACTAATAACATGTTCTATTTAATAAGGTTAGACATTCGTTTGTATTCCCTTTTTATTTTTACATGATATTTGAAATTTCCAAGAATATATCAATAAAATTAGTAGCCTAAAACCAAATTATAACAAGAGGTATTAAATATTTATATACAAGCAAAAGTATATTACTTTCTCTGTCCCATTTTATGTGAGGTACTTTGACTCGGCACTAAGTTAAACAAAAGAAAGGAAGACTTATAAACATTATGGTCTAAAATGATTGAAAAAATTTTTAGTCATAAATAATTGAAGTGAGGGTAAAATAGACATTTTAATGTTAAATTTATTTTTGTATATAGTAATATGTCATTCTATTTTAGACAGGCTAAAAAGGGAAATAAGTCATATATACTAGTATAGTATTTTAGAGTTGCTTTTTTTATTCTTACATACTACTTGTTTTTTAGTTTATATTTTCAAAGACTATAAGCATTTAATTTCACATAATAATATTATTTATAAGATTAAGAACTAGTTATAGTCAATATGATGTTAGGCATTTGTTCGGGTTGCTTTTTTTATTCCTATAAGTTTTTATATCTCTGGAAAAATTTTCTCGGTAAAGTAATAGCCTAACACCAAGTATTTACAAACATGCACAAAAATATTAATTATTAATTTAGATGTGAATTAAGATGTTAATATTTATAAAAACTAAGAAGAAATTTTAGTTAATAAGAGGTTTGACATTTGTTTGGGTTGCCTTTTTTTGTTTAATATGTTTTTGGATACGTACCGAGAATGTCTTAGTGGAATCGGTGGCCTAAAATCATGTATTTATAAACGTACACGATAATATTTATTATTAATATAGACATGCATTTAGATGAAAAAAGTTAGTCTTAATAATTTAGTGTTCATGTCTAGAGACAACATCTTATTCGTTCCACATGCATTAAAATTCATACATCTTAATATTAATCAAAATAAATGAGGCCTTAGTGAAGGTTTAGTTAAATTCTATAGTGCTACATTTCATGGTTTATTGCACATTTTTGGGTCGGGTGTTTTCCATATAAAATATTATGTGTTTATGTATTGATCTTAGTGCTATTTCGGAACATGTTAGCCAACATGTTTCACCCTTGGTAAAAGTTGAGTTAGTAACTTACAAGGTCGAACAGATCAACAGTTGAAAATGTATTTTTATTGATAATGCCTTATTATATCCTATGTCAAAGTAAACATAATGAGTTCACATCCATTTCCTATGTCACCATTAAAGCTTTGATGAAGATGCCCCTATTAAACATCCCATAGCTTCACAAAAGTGTCAGATGACGCACTACTCAGACAAACAATGAAACAGAACAACTAAGATCAAAGAAATAAACGGTGAGGTGCAATACATTGTATCAACATACAAAAAAAATCAAATTTCTTGTATCTCTTATGATTATTTTTACTCACGTTCGGAATTATAGCCCATAGTGCAATCATTCCAAACTTTGGAACTCAACTCATGTGGCATTAAAATTTATTAGGGCTTTAAGTACACCTTTGACAACATTGTACCAAAATTTTAAGAGGTAAGTCAGCCCCAATGCACCCAAGGTTGTAATTTATAGATCAATAAAGTGAGTAACGGCCATGGAGACTAGAGTTTACATGCTAAAAAGGATTAAAAAAAACATTAGTTTATTTCTTCCTACCTACCTAAAATTTGATAGTAATAGCAAAGGGTTTTTTTTCCTAGTGGAAGGTAAATCAGTCGGATTAGAAAGGAATGAATTACAAAAGATGAGATTGGGCGGGGGTGGGGAAGGTGAAAAACTGTTGAGTTTTAATGCCATGGATTAGGAAGAGGATGATGAAGAATGAAAGGGATACTATGTAGAAGAGGTTAATTTATAAATCAAGGGTTCCTATCCCAACTCAAGATCCTTCAAAGATGAAACAATCATTAACTACAGGGGCATGATGGGAAAAAAATATGCCTAGAAAAAATAGTGAAAATGCTTTTAATGAATTTATTGTCTTAAAAACTAACTTTTATGATGTATCCTCGTGTATTTGTGACCATTTAAGAAACTAGTATTGAATATATCAATATTGTGATCAAATCCAGCTAACTTTTTTTGTTCGTAAAATGGCAATGAGAATTTCTAAATAACATTTAATAGTAAGTCGTGTTATGAATCATGATCTTAGAGCTCTTTTTTACTTAAAGACTCTCAGTCGTATATGACTCTCCCTAGCTATATTTATCAGGCTTGGCAAAAGGAGCCTCTTCCTCATTATCCTTGTAGAGCCCACAACACAAAGTGGGTCTCCATTTTGGACTTTTTCTTTAACAATTATTTGCGTACAATATCGTCAACATATGTGAAAGGTAGCTATAATCAAGTCCAAATCTTTTTCTAATTTAATATCAATATATTTAATTTATTTTATAAAAAAGGGCCCATTTTATTGCATGGTTAAAAACAAATAAATGTTAAAAAGAAGGTTAGTTAAAAATGAAATAAAAAATAAGATTAAAATGAGAATGAAAGATAAATATTATGTGTAAGGACCTATTCCGGTCGTTATGGAAAGACATGTGGAGAAGGAATTGGTCCAGAGAACTTCTGAGTAGTAAATTTTTAATTTCTAGCCTAAGTTTGACTTGGACGAAATTTAAGTTAGGTGAGGTCTACGATAATCTGATAGTGGATGATGAATTTAACTATAAGTTTGATCACCTGAGTAGATATCCAAGACGATAAGGAGTATGTACAAATTTATAGAATTAAATTTTGGCAAGCAGACCTCATGAAACTAGTCTTGGTGTGAAAAGGTAGTTTTAGAACATCCATGTTTATAGACATGCTGCAAATTGGAGCATGCAAATCAGATTTCGAGTTTTTTCTCCATCTAAGCTGTCGACGTGAGATTTATCCCACCATGGTGCGGTCATTGTCGAAGAATGGGGCCCGCCTTAGTAGGCTAGTCGCGACTTACATCGAGGAAATACCCCAAAACATTATTTTCTGCAAAACTTTGTTCTTAAGAGCTAAAGGACGACCATGGTAGTTTATTATAAGATTCCCGCAAATTCTTGCGCTAAAGGTACATTAATTACTCCCTTAATATGTATTTCAATCCATAGAACATAGAACCCTCATTAATTATCGTTGCGGGGGGTTTTATAATAAAAGTAATGGTGGAAAATACTTAGTTAAAGGATTGATAATTTATATAATTCGGTTAAATTAGGACTTGATTATCGAGCCTTGCTTAAATTACTTATTTTATACTAAGAACAAAACGGACTCCAGAACGGGAAGGCTAAAGTGTCTTAGGAGTATTCAGGCTAGGTTTCTAGGTAGGTGATGGTTAGACTTCCTGTTGACACCCAATTTTGGTCTAACATTTTAAAAATTCGTGATTTTGAAGCTTTGTTTATTTAATAGCAAATTTTTGTCCGATGATTTTAAAATTCATACATTTTGAGTCAAATAAAAAAAAATAAGCCCACTTCATTCACTATATTTAGGAGAGGATTTGGAGGGGAAAACAAAAGAATACTCATAAAATTTTGAGAATTCTTGGTTCCCATAGTTCAAAAATTTTAAAGTGGTTTTGTGGTTTTTCGAGTTGAAGAGGTGGAGTCGTCTCCTTCAAACTCGTAGTTCCGGTTTGCCGCCCGGAACTAGGTAAATTTTTTTTCTTAGCCTTGTTTTATTTAATTCCCAGCTCTTTTATGTTTTCTGTTTATTATATGTAGCTTGTTTTGTTTTTTTAGTTTAATTTAGTTCTAAAAGAAATTAATATTTTTGTTTATTGTAGTTTTAATATTAGCATTATTTTACGGTTTGATGTTTATTTATTTATTATTATTATTATTTTAAAATTGTTAGTCAACTATTTGCTATCTTAACTTTTTAGGGTTTTGTTATTATTCTATTTTAATGTTATTTTTAATTTTTATCTATTACGTTATTGTTATTTCCATTTCTAATTATGTTGTTTTAGTTTGATTGTTGTTTTCCATATTCTCTTGGGATAAGTTTGTTATGTTTTGTTGATGTTCAGGTTATATTAAATATATTTGTTTAAGGGCCAATGAAAAATCTATCCGTCGGGTTTAGAGGCATTTCCATTTTAAAAGACGGAATTTTAATTCAAGTTTATATGTTTACTTGTTAAATGGGCCGATGAAGAAATTACCGTCGATTTTCAAGGCCTCTCATGTTAATAAGACAGATTTTTATTTTTAAGTCATTATTTGAGTTATTCATTTTTTTCATATTTATTCGGTACTAACTTTTTTACTAAGTGACTTTACAGGTACCCGGAGGTGCTTCTCCTTGAAATTATTCGAAAAAGCTCGAATTATATTTCATTCATTATTTTGTGAATATTGACGTTAGGCAACTTTTAGGCCGATTATTATTTTATTTTATTGTGTATATTGCATGTTTATTATATTTGTATATTATTTTATTCTTCTCCTCAATTAAAAAAAATGAATTCGGTCGGGAACCACAATTGTGGATTCCGAAGGGTGCCTAACGCCTTCCTTTCGGAATAACTTAAACTCCTTACCTAGAATCAATTTGGTTTCGTAGATTAATAATCGGTTTCCTAGTTTTCCTAAAAATTAGGTGGCGACTCTTTCTTAAAACTCGTTTATTTTTAAAACTTTGTTAAAATTAAATCAATTAATAATTTTCTGAGTTGCCACGACGTTTCTCCCTATTTCGACAGAGTAGGGATGTAAACAGAATGACGACTCTGCTGGAGAGTTTAGAGATTTTAACCAATATGAATTTAATTTTTTTAAAAAAAATTGAGGAATTTTTTGTTCTATTGTTATGTTATACCTTGTATTTTATATTTTGCTTATTATTTGTTTATTGTATTTGTTCATTATTTATTTTATTGTGTATTTATTTTTTATTGCATTTCATGGCATAATTCTGTCAAATGACAATTAGTTTGCATTAGGACAAAGGAAGTTACGTGGCTTACCACGACTTCCATCAGAAAAACACACAAGTCTAATCTTTGGAAGTAATAAACGAATAGTTGGCTTGCGGTCATTCAACATCGTTTATTAGCTTCACCCCGTTGTCTGTCCGACTCGGGTAACCGTCACTTCTACACCAATTCTAGTCACCCTAGGATAGAGCAAAATCAAATCTGAATTTAAGCATCAGCCTAAGATGACTCAACACCCAAGGCGTGTTGAATCCATTAGAAAGACCACCTTGAGTCCATAATGGCTTCTAGCCTAAAAGGACAACCATAATTGTGTGTAATTTGAAGGGTGTATACGTCTTTTGACAAACCACAGTCCATCCAAATTAGAAGGTTATTTTAATAGTTTACTTTTGTCAAGCTCGAGTTTTCAGAAGCTATCATTCCATTTAAAGGTGTCGACAATCGGAGATGACAGGAATTTCAAGAGGAAGACCCTTCGACAAAGGCTTAGAATAGGATGGTACCCCTACGTGGGATTGAATATTTGTAATTTTTTTTCTTCCTTCTTTCTTTTTCCTTTGACTTCATAATTCTATTTCATTTGTTCATAAATTGTACTAAGTGTTTTGGGGGACAATGGAAAGTTTTCAAAGGGCGTAATACATCCTTCGAATCGATAGGCCTACCCTAGGCATAAAAGGGTCACATATTTGTATAGGACGCGCAATAATTGTTTGTATGTTATGTGATATATTCAGTTTGTCTTTAATTAAAAAAAAATTATGTGTTTAATTCATTATTTGTGTGATATTTTGCATTATCTATTATGTACATGAACTAACACTTTTACATTTTTGAGTTGTTCTTCTTCCTAGCAAAAAATTAATTTATGTTCGAATTCAGAAATCATTGTTTGTCAAAAGTTGCAAGAGACAAGAGGATTAGCGAAATTAGAGTCCTTGCATTTCTCAATTATATCAAGTCAAAACGATAAATCAGGTGAGTATTTCACTATAAGGTCGCATCAACTTATTTTATCATTATTTTGCATGATGGTCCTGCTCTCACATACTTCTCATATTTTTGTAGGGATACCGTCCCCGACGTCAGTCGGGGATGGTCATAACAATGTTTGGATCTCGTGAAATTTGGAAGAAGACAAAGGTCCAAGAAAACATCCAAAAAGAGTACAATAAATAATTACTGTAGAAATTCATAGGGTACATTCAACAGACAGTATAAATATTGACGATTAAGAGGCTAAAAACATATTGGTACGAAAAAAAATGAAAAAAAAAAAACTTCATCACTACAAATTTTAGTGGCGTAGACATAGAAATTTCTTTGAGTTTTCTAAATCATTAAATTATTTTATGTCTTATCTGTCGAACTACGCGTACCTGATTCTCGTATTAATGAGATACCTAGGCAACCCTCCTTGGGTTCGGTATTATCTTTTTTTTAAAAAAAATATAGTTTGTGCATATTTTTCAATCCATATCTGGACGAACTATGCGTACATGATTCTCATTTCGGTGAGATACGTAGGCAACCCTTGTTGGGTTCGGTATTATCTTTTTCAAAAAAAAGAAGGAAAAAAATTTATAAATAAGTTTTTGCATATTTTCCAAGTCATATCTGCACGAACTACGCTTACATGATTCTCATGTTAATGAGATACACAGGCAACCCTTCTTGGGTTTGGTATTATCTTCTCCAAAAATAAAAAATATATATATTAAAATTATAAAATAGTTGGTGTATATTTTTAAAGTTATATCTGCACGAACTACGCGTACCTGATTTTCATGTTAATGAGATACGTAGGCAGCCTTTCTCGGGTTCGGTAATCATTTTTCAAAAAAAAAAAATTGTTTGTACATATTGTTAGAGTCATGTCATAAACTCGGTCCGGACCTATATGGTTAAGAGCATGTAAATATATTCAATATGATGGAAAAGACTGACTTTGCGGTAAACTACAGATTCTCATGGTACCTCTTATCTGTACTTTTGTGATGCTTGAAAATTCTCTTGCATTCAATCAAGATAACAATAAAACTAACCTTATGTTTCATGTGCATTGTGTGGTGAGATTTTGATCAAAGTTCAATTGTGTTACACTGTTGATCTAGAACTTGACTTGAATGTTTTTCGAGGCGAAATCATGAGTAATATTTTGTTTGAGAAAGGATTGTAGGCCTTTTTGACCCGATTGTGACTTTCAAAGCCTACAAAATTACATTAATCCCTAGTTTTCCCATTTTGAGCCTGAAACCTTCATTTGGACAACCACATCTTAACCACTACCCTTTTAAGTGCTTACGAGCACTATCCTCTCTTGACCCAACCTTCTTGAGTGCACAAAGAATGTGCAAGTTATAAAAAGAGATCAATGTTTGAAATTTCAAAAAGCAAAGATATTGAGTCTCTCAAAATCAAGGAAGCAAAGACTCTAGAGAAAAAGAGAAAAAAAAAGTGGAAGAAATAAAGAAAGGCAAAAAAAATTTCTATACAGGACCAGTGAAAGGTTCAATGGAAAATATTCCAACAAAAAGGAAAATTATTATAATGAAGAAGAGAATAAAAGAAAAGCTCCAAGGAGTAAGGACTCAAAAGAAGAAAAAAAAAAGAGGAAAAAACCTCAAAAAAATAAATACTCAGAAGAAAAAAAAGGGAAGGGAAAAGCGTTAAAAATGAGAATTCAAAAGAATTTGAGAGGGCAGAGAATAATGAAGAAGTTCTGACGCCAAAGACGTACCAATCATTAAGAGCACAAATTCTGTGTGACGCTCAAGGAGGAATTACCTTAATTCAATCTTTAAAAAAAAATGGGAGATTTACCTGCAATCCTAACTGTTGGTACCAATCGTGGTGAAGATTTGACTATTTCCTCACATTTCTTTTATTTTTGAAAAAAAAAATTCTTTTGAGTTGTTCATTATAAAAGGTGTCATTAAGTTAATCTTATATGTGTGAGACGCCTAATTTTCTTCATTGGGTTTTCCATACCCAAAATGTGATATGTCTTGTTTTAGGCTTTGAATATAGCAAGGAATACCATTTGCATATTACATCAAGTTCATATTGTGCATTTTCTACTGATAATCTTTCAGATTCTTTGCAGCACTCATCATCCACAAGATTGGAATTACATTTGACCTGATTCCTGCCTCGACAGGATATGTAGGCGCCACGATGGCAAGGTCATATACCCAGTGTGATTATTACTTCTCATTACAATAAAAACTGGGACAGAATTTTTGAAGATATTTCAAAAATTCACAGTTCAGATAGTCAACAAGTAAAGATTGAAGATCATTTTGAGATGTGCCAAAGTTCTAACTGGGACTGAATTTTGAGGAAGACCTCAAAATTCTGATAAGTACTGCCAGAAGCTTGATAACAACTACAAAGAGCATGCATCACAAGTTAATTCATGCATTGAGAGTCAATTCATGCATCCCTAGATGATATTTATGCATTGAGAGTCAATTCATGCATCACAAGTTAATATTCATGCATTGCGAGTTAATAGTCATGCATCGAGAGTCATTTCATGCATTGCGAGTTAATATTCATGCATCGAGCGTCAATTCATGCATCACTAGTTAATATTCATGCATCACGAGTTAATTCATGCATTGCGAGTTAATATTCATGCACTGTGAGTTAATATTCATCCATCGAGAGTAAATATTTATGCATCGCGAGTAGATTTCATACCTCGCAGAAATGTATGCATCGCAAGAAGATTTCATACCTTGCGGAATTCATGCATCACTAGTTAATTCATGCATCGAGAGTTAATATTCATACATCGCGAGAATATTTCATACCTCGCAGAAAATTCATGCATCATAGTTAATTCATGCATCGAGAGTTAATTCATGCATTGTGAGTTAATATTCATGCATCGAGAGTCAATTCATGCATCACTAGTTAATATTAATGCATCACGAGTTAATTCATGCATTGCGAGTTAATATTCATGCATCGCGAATTAATATTCATGCATCGCGAGAAGATCTCATACCTCGCAGTTAATTTATGCATCGCGAGAAGATTCCATACCTCACAGAAAATTCATGCATAGCGAGAAGATTTCATACCTCGCAAAAAATTCATGCATCGCGAGAAGATTTCATACCTCGCAGAAAATTCAAGCATCGCGAGAAGATTTCGTACCTCGCAGAAAATTCATGCACCGCGAGAAGATTTCATACCTCGCAGAAAATTCATGCATCGCGAGAAGATTCCATACCTCGCAGAAAATTCCGTGCATCGCGAGAAAATTTCATAACTCGTAGAAAATTCATGCATCACAAGTTAATTCATGCATCGAGAGTTAATATTCATGCATCGAGAGTTAATTCATGCATTGAGAGTTAATATTCATGCATCACTAGTTAATATTCATACATCGAGAGTTAATTCATGCATCGAGAGTCGATTGATGCATCGCGAGTTAATTCATGCATCACTAGTTAATATTCATGCATTGCGAGTTAATATTTTAATGCATCACAGATTAATATCCATGCATCGTGAGAAGATTTCATCCCTCGCAAAATTTCATGCATCGCGAGAAGATTCAATTCCTCGCAAAAGTTTACATATCGCAAGAAGATTTTATACCTTGCGAATTTTATGCACTGCGAGAAGATCCCATCCCTGGCAAAATTTTATGCATTGCGAGAAGATTTCATCCCTCGCAAAATTTGAACATCGCGGGAAGATATTCATGCCCTGAATGCAATCATGCACTGCCAGAAAAAGAATCGTGCATCTCAAAGGAAATATTTATCTCTCAACGTCAACTGACGTTAATGCCGAGGAGAGAAATTGAGTGTCGACACGGTGGAACACACAGTCTTCCACTTAAATTGCATTTTAAGTTGACGAGTTTTATCTCAATCTTTGTCAAGAGCATTTGAAAGGATGAATTCCTTCAAACAAAAAAAATCAAAAAAAAAAATTAAAAAAAACAAAAAGAAAAAAAGGTGCAAACTACTTCAACAAGGACTCAACACATCATGGAACCTTTTAGAGACAGGTCTAGGATTGACTTCCACCAAATGCAACCGCACTTCTCTACAAAGGTCATGTGTTCGGTCAAAATTGGGTTTGTCAATTTTCGTTGTCCACGATTTCTTTCATCAATCATACACAACGAAAGGGACAACTGTTGACATCCAATTTTGGCCTAACATTTTAAAAATTCGTGATTTTGAAGCTTTGTTTATTTAATAGCAAATTTTTGTCCGATGATTTTAAAATTCATACATTTTGAGTCAAATACAAAAATAAAATAAAAAATGCCTTTCCCACATTGTCTCTCAAACAATTTTTAATTTTGCAATAGTCTCACATCGGTATTTCATCCTTTTTGAGGATTTTTGGGTTTCTATATAAGCCCACTTCATTCAGTATTTTTAGGTGAGGATTTGAAGGGGAAAACTAAAGAATACTCATAAAATTTTGAGAATTCTTGGTTCCCATAGTTCAAAATTTTTAAATTGTCTTTGTGATATTTCGAGTTGAAGAGGTGGAGTCGTCTCCTTCAAACTCGTAGTTCAGGTTTGCCGCCCAGAACCAGGTAAATTTTTTTTCTTTGCTTTGTTTTATTTAATTCCCAGCACTTTTATGCTTTCTGTTTATTATATGTATCTTGTTTTGTTTTTTTTGTTTAATGTAGTTCTAAAAGTCACTTAATATTTGTGTTTATTGTAGTTTTAATATTAGCATAATTTTACGGTTTGATGTTTATTTATTTATTATTATTATTATTATTTTAAAATTGTTAGTCAACTATCTGCTATCTTAACTTTTCAGGGTTTTGTTATTATTCTATTTTAATGTTACTTTTAATTTTTATGTATTACGTTATTGTTATTTCCATTTCTAATTATGTTGTTTTAGTTTGATTGGTTTTTTCCATATTCTCTTGGGATAAGTTTGTTATGTTTTGTTGATGTTCAGGTTATATTAAATATATTTGTTAAAGGGCCAATGAAAAATCTATCCGTCGTCTTTAGAGGCATTTCCATTTTAAAAGACGGAATTTTAATTCAAGTTTATATGTTTACTTGTTAAATGGGCCGATGAAGAAATTACCGTCGATTTTCAAGGTCCCCATGTTAATAAGACGGATTTTTATTTTTAAGTCATTATTTGAGTTATTCATTTTTTTTCATATTTATTCGGTACTAACTTTTTTACTAAGTGACTTTACAGGTACCCGGAGGTGCTTCTCCTTGAAATTATTTGAAAAAGTTTGAATTATATTTCATTCATTATTTTGTGAATATTGATGTTAGGCAAACTTTAGGCCGATTATTATTTTATTTTATTGTGTATATTGCATGTTTATTATATTTGTATATTTTTTTATTCTTCTCCTCAATTAAAAAAAATGAATTCAGTCGGGAACCACAATTGTGGATTTCCAAGGGTGCCTAACCCCCTTCCCTTCGGAATAACTTGAACCCCTTACCTAGAATTGAATTGGTTTCGTAGATTAATAATTGGTTTCCTAGTTTCCCTAAAATTAGGTGGCGACTCTTTTTAAAACTCGTTTAGTTTTTGACAATGGAAAGTTGTCAAAAGGCATAATACATCCTTCGAATCGATAGGCCTACCCTAGGCATAAAAGGGTCACATATTTGTATAGGACGCGCAATAATTATTTGTATGCTATGTGATATATTTCAGTTTGTCTTTAATTAAAAATGTGCTTATGTGTTTTATTCATTATTTGTGTATTATTTTACATTATTCATTATGCACAGGAACTAACACTTTTACATTTTGAGTTGTTCATCTTTACAGCGAAAAATTAATTTATATTAAAATTCAGAAATCATTTTTTGTCCGAAGTCGCAAGAGACAAGAGGATTAACAAAATTCGAGTCCTTGTATTTCAAAAGACGTTAACATTAAGTCAAAAACGATAAATTAGGGGAGTATTTGACTATAAGGTCGCATCTGTTTATTTTTATTATTATTTTGCATGACGGTCTTGCTCTCACATATTTCTCATATTTTTGTAGGAATACCGTCCCCGACATCAGTCGGGGATGGTCATAACAGTGTTTGGATCTCGTGAAAATTGGAAGGAGACAAAGATCCAAGAAAACATCCAAAAAGAGTACAACAAATCACTACTATAGAAATTCGTAGGTTACATTCAACAGACAACATGAATATTGAAGATTAAGAGGCTATAACACATATTTGTGAAAAAAAAAAACACACTTCATGACTAGAAATTTTAGTGGCGCTATACCTAGGAATTTCGTTGAGTTGTCTAAATCTTTAAATTCTTATATACCTTCACTGGTCGAACTACGCATACCTGATTCTCATGTTAATGAGATACGTAGGCAACCCTTCTTGGGTTCGGTATAATCTTCCAAAAAAAAAGATATTATAAAATAGTTTGTGCATATTTTCCAAGCCATATCTGCACGAACTACGCATAACAGATTCACATTTCGGTGAGATACGTAGGCAACCCTTCTTGGGTTCGGTATAATCTTCTAAAAAAAATATTTTATAAAAATTGTTTGTACATGTTTTTCCAGTCATATCTGGACGAACTAGGCGTACCTGATTCTCATTTCGGTGAGATACGTAGGCACCCTTCTTGGGTTCGGTATAATCTTCTAAAATAAAAAATTTTATAAAAAAAAGTTTGTGCATATTTTCAAAGTTATATGTGGTTGAACTACGCGTACCTGATTCTCATTTCGGTGAGATACGTAGGCAACCCTTCTTGGGTTCGGTATTATGTTTTCAAAAAAAAAATTAAAAAAAAATTTGTGCATATTTTCCAAGTCATATCTGCACGAACTACATGTAACTGATTCTCATGTTAATGAGATACGTAGGCAACCCTTCTTGGGTTCGGTATAATCTTCCGTGCATATTTTCCAAGTCATATCTGCACGAACTACGCGTACCTGATTCTCATTTCGTTGAGATACGTAGGCAACCCTTCATGAGTTCGGTATAATTTTCTAAGAAAAAATTTTTATAAAAATTGTTTGTACATGTTTTTCCAGTCATATCTGGATGAACTACGCGTACCTGATTCTCATTTCGGTGAGATACGTAGGCACCCTTCTAGGGTTCGGTATAATCTTCTAAGAAATATATATTATAAAAAAAAGTCTGTGCATATTTTCAAAGTTATATTTGCACCAGCTAAGCGTACCTGATTCTCATTTCGTTGATATACGTAGGCAATCCTTCTTGGGTTCGGTATTATCTTTTTCAAAATAAAAAAAAAATAATAAATTGTTTGTGCGTTTTTTTTCAAGCCGTATCTGGACGAACAAAGCGTACCTGATTCTCATGTTAATGAGATACGTAGGCAGCCTTTCTCGGGTTCGGTAATCATTTTTCAAAAAAAATAAAAAAAATAAAAAAAAATTGTTTGTACATACTGTTAGAGTCATGTCTTCAACTCGGTCGGGACCTATATGGTTAAGAGCATGTAAATATATTCGATATGATGGAAAAGACTGACTTTCCGGTAAACTACAGATTCTCGTGGTACCTCTTATCTGTACTTTTGTGATGCTTGAAAATTCTCTTGCATTCAATCAAGATAACAATAAAACTAACCTTATGTTTCATGTGCATTGTGTGGTGAGATTTTGATCAAAGTTCAATTGTGTTACACTGTTGATCTAGAACTTGACTTGAATGTTTTTCGAGGCGAAATCATGAGTAATATTTGGTTTGAGAAAGGATTGTAGGCCTTTTTGACCCGATTGTGCCTTTCAAAGCCTACCAAATTACATTAATCCCTAGTTTTCCCATTTTGAGCCTGAAACCTTCATTTGGACAATCACATCTTAACCACTACCCTTTTGAAAGCTTACGAGCACTATCCTCTCTTGGCCCAACCTTCTTGAGTGCACAAAGAATGTGCAAATTATAAAAAGGGATCAATGTTTGAAATTTCAAAAAGCAAAGATATTGAGTCTCTAAAAATCAAGCAAAAACTCTAGAGAAAAAGGGAAAAAAAGTGAAAGAAATAAAGAAAGGCAAAAAAATTTCTTTACAGGACCAGTGAAAGGTTCAAAGGAAAATATTCCAACAAAAAGGAAAATTATTATAGTGAAGAAGTGAATAAAAGAAAATCTCCAAGGAGTAAGGACTCAAAAGAAGAAGAAAAAAGAAGAGGAAAAAAGCTCAAAATAATAAGTGCTAAGAAGAAAAAAAATAGAAAGGAAGGGAAAAGCGTTAAAAATGGGAATTCAAAAGAATTTGAGAGGGCAGAGAATAATAAAGAAGTTCTGACGCCAAAGGCGTACCAATCATTAAGAGCACAAATTCTGTGTGACGCTCAAGGAGGAATTCAGTCACTTTTACTTCAAATAAATATCCTATCCATCCCTAAGCCTACATTACAAGCCAATGCAAGCCCTACATGATCTCATTCCAAATGTTCTCACATTAGTGGAGATCTACAAAAGGGTCAAGCATATGGTATCACAGTTGTGTGCATTAAACATTCTTGTGAGTGTGAGTGCATTTTTAAAATGTCCTATAATCAAATGTTTCAAATATGTGTGAAATAGGACTAGCCTTTGTCGTGAGTGCACTTGAAACATGAGGATTGATACAATTCAAAACCTTTGTTTGAAACAAGATTACGGATCTTGTCAATCCTTAAGTATATTTGAGGTACCATTTGAAGCTGTAGGAATTACCTTAATTCAATCTTAAAAAAAAGGAAAGAAAGAATGGGAGATTTACCTGCAATCCTAACTGTTGGTACCAATCGTGGTGAAGATTTGACTATCTCCTCACATTTCTTTTATTTTAGAAAAAAAAATTGTCTTTTGAGTTGTTCATTATAAAAGGTGTCATTAAGTTAATCTTATATGTGTGAGACGCCTATTTTACTTCATTGGGTTGTCCATACCCAAAATGTGATATGTCTTGTTTTAGGCTTTGAATATAGCAAGGAATACCATTTGCATTCCATTATGTTCATATGGTGCATTTTCTACTGATAATCTTTCAGATTCTTTACAGCACTCATCATCCACAAGATTGGAATTACATTTGACCTGATTCCTGCCAGAAGCTTGATAACAACTACAAAGAGCATGCATCACAAGTTAATTCATGCATTGAGAGTCAATTCATGCATCCCTAGATGATATTCATAGATTGAGAGTCAATTCATGCATCACGAGTTAATATTCATGCATTGCGAGTTAATATTCATGCATCGAGAGTCAATTCATGCATTGCGAGTTAATATTCATGCATCGAGAGTCAATTCATGCATCACTAGTTAATATTCATGCATCACGAGTTAATTCATGCATTGCGAGTTAATATTCATGCATTGCGAGTTAATATTCATCCATCGAGAGTTAATGTTTATGCATCGCGAGAAGATTTCATACCTCGCAGAAATGTATGCATCGCAAGAAGATTTCATACCTTGCGGAATTCATGCATCACTAGTTAATTCATGCATCGAGAGTTAATATTCATACATCGAGAGAATATTCCATACCTCGCAGAAAATTCATTCATCACTAGTTAATTCATGCATCGAGAGTTAATTCATGCATTGTGAGTTAATATTCATGCATCGAGAGTTAATTCATGCATCACTAGTTAATATTAATGCATCGCGAGTTAATTCATGCATTGCGAGTTAATATTCATGCATCGCGAATTAATATTAATGCATCGCGAGAAGATCTCATACCTCGCAGTTAATTCATGCATCGCGAGAAGATTCTATACCTCGCAGAAAATTCATGCATTGCGAGAAGATTCCGTACCTCGCAGAAAATTCATGCACCGCGAGAAAATTTCATACCTCGCAGAAAATTCATTCATAGCGAGTTAATATTCATGCATCGAGAGTTAATATTCATCCATCGCGAGAAGATTTCATACCTCACAGAAATGTATGCATCGCAAGAAGAATTCATACCTTGCGGAATACATGCTTCACTAGTTAATTCATGCATCGCGAGAAGATTCCATACCTCACAGAAAATTCATGCATAGCGAGAAGATTTCATACCTCGCAGAAAAATTCATGCATCGCGAGAAGATTTCATACCTCGCAGAAAATTCATGCATCGTGAGAAGATTCCATACCTCGCAGAAAATTCATGCACCGCGAGAAGATTTCATACCTCGCAGAAAATTCATGCATCGTGAGAAGATCCATACCTCGCAGAAAATTCCGTGCATCGCGAGAAGATTCCATACCTCACAGAAAATTCATGCATCGAGAGTTAATGTTCATGCATCGAGAGTTAATTCATGCATCGAGAGTTAATATTCATGCACCGAGAGTCAATTCATGCATCACTAGTTAATATTCATACATCCAGAGTCAATTCATGCATCGATAGTCGATTCATGCATCGCGAGTTAATTCATGCATCACTAGTTGATATGCATGCATTGAAAGTTAATATTCATGCATCACGGATTAATATCCATGCATCGTGAGAAGATTTCATCCCTCGCAAAATTTCATGCATCGCGAGAAGATCCAATTCCTCGCAAAAATTTACATATCGCAAGAAGATTTTATACCTTGCGGATTTTATGCACTGCGAGAAGATCTCATCCCTCGCAAAATTTTATGCATCGCGAGAAGATTTCATCCCTCGAAAAATTTGAACATCGCGGGAAGATATTCATGCCCTGCATGAAATCATGCACTGCCAGAAAAAGAATCGTACATCTCAAAGGAAATATTTATCCCTCAACGTCAACTGACGTTAATGCCGAGGAGAGAAATTGAGTGTCGACATGGTGGAAGACACTGTCTTCAACTTAAATTGCATTTTAAGTTGACGAGTTTTATCTCAATCTTTGTCAAGAGCATTTGAAAGGATGAATTCCTTCAAACAAAAAAAAAACAAAAAAAAATCAAAAAAAAAACAAAAAGAAAAACAAGTGCAAACTACTTCAACAAGGACGCAACACATCATGGAACCTTTTGGAGACAGGTCTGGGATTGACTTCCACTAAATGCAACCGCACTTCTCTACAAAGGTCATGTGTTCGGTCAAAATTGGGTTTGTCAATTTTCGTTGTCCACGATTTCTTTCATCAATCATACACAACGAAAGAGACAGCTGTTGACACCCAATTTTGGCCTAACATTTTAAAAATTCGTGATTTTGAAGCTTTGTTTATTAAATAGCAAATTTTTGTCCGATGATTTTAAAATTCATACATTTTAAGTGAAATACAAAAAAAATTATAAAAATGCCTTTCCCACATTGTCTCTCAAACAATTTTCAATTTTGCAATAGTCCCACATCGGTATTTCATCCTTTTTGAGGATTTTTGGGTTTTTATATAAGCCCACTTCATTCACTATTTTTAGGAGAGATTTGGAGGGAAAAACAAAAGAATACTCATAAAATTTTGAGAATTCTTGGTTCCCATAGTTCAAAAATTTTATAGTGTTTTTGTGGTTTTTCGAGTTGAAGAGGTGGAGTCGTCTCCTTCAAACTCGTAGTTCCGGTTTGCCGCCCAGAACCAGGTAAATTTTTTTTTCTTAGCCTTGTTTTATTTAATTCCAAGCTTTTTTATGTTTTCTGTTTATTATATGTAGCTTGTTTTGTTTTTTTAGTTTAATGTAGTTCTAAAAGTCAATTAATATTTGTGTTTATTGTAGTTTTAATATTAGCATTATTTTACGGTTTGATGTTTATTTATTTATTATTATTATTATTTTAAAATTGTTAGTCAATTATTTGGTATCTTAACTTTTCAGAGTCTTGTTATTATTCTATTTTAATGTTATTTTTAATTTTTATACATTACGTTATTGTTATTTCCATTTCTAATTATGTTGTTTTAGTTTGATTGTTGTTTTCCATATTCTCTTGGGATAAGTTTGTTATGTTTTGTTGATGTTCAGGTTATATCAAATATATTTGTTAAAGGGCCAATGAAAAATCTATCCGTCGGGTTTAGAGACATTTTCATTTTAAAAGACGGAATTTTAATTCAAGTTTATATGTTTACTTGATAAATGGGCCGGTGAAGAAAATTACCGTCGATTTTCAAGGCCTCCCATGTTAATAAGATGGATTTTTAAATTTAAGTCATTATTTGAGTTATTCATTTTTTATATTTATTCGGTACTAACTTTTTTACTAAGTGACTTTACAGGTACCCGGACGTGCTTTTCCTTGAAATTATTCGAATTATATTTCATTCATTATTTTGTGAATATTGACGTTAGGCAAACTTTAGGCCGATTATTATTTTATTTTATTGTGTATATTGCATGTTTATTATATTTGTATATTATTTTATTCTTCTCCTCAATTAAAAAAAATGAATTCAGTCGGGAACCACAATTGTGGATTCCGAAGGGTGCCTAACCCCTTCCCTTCGGAATAACTTAAACTCCTTACCTAGAATCAATTTGGTTTCGTAGATTAATAATCGGTTTCCTAGTTTTCCTAAAAATTAGGTGGCAACTCTTTTTTAAAACTCGTTTATTTTTAAAACATTGTTAAAATTAAATCAATTAACAATTTTCTGAGTTGCCGCGACGTTTCGCCCTATTTCGACAGAGTAGGGATGTAAACACTTCCTGTTGTAATATATACGCTTGTTAATTGCTTCATTATATGAATTAATGTATGTGAATAGGAAAACATGATCCGAACCTAAGAAAATGATTAAGTATGAACAATTACATTCCATGAACTTGTTACTGGAATGTGTGACTGTGTACTTTTACTCATGGGTGTGATTGTGATTATAGTTGTGCTGACTAGATCGGGTACGACGTTTTGACACATGTACAAGATCGTGTGTCACGTCCAACATATATATTGGACCGGGTTTAACATTCTGACAAAATATATATTAGATCGAGTGTCACATTTTGACACACCAATAATTTGGGTGTTGTTTACATTATTTAACCACATGTGATTTGTACATTTATATTTACCTATGATTGATGTTGAGAAACTGTATGTCTCTCACAATGATGATTAAATTTTACATTTTGTATATGCGTGTTTACTGTTTTGTAATTACATGCTTATATTGTGCTAACTGGGAAACTACATGAACCTAACAATACACAGTGGCTTCAAGTACATATATCGCACGTTCTATTTCTTTGTTGAGTACTGATCATCTTCAAGCGGCTATTCACATACCTCAGATATGATACAAGTGCCCAACACGAAACTCAAAGGTGAGCTAGTTCTTTCAAGTCGACATGGATCCATTATTAGTTTAATTTATTCTCCCAATATGTTTAGACTTTGTTTATGTTTTAGTTTCAGTGATTCACCGCCTTTTCATATACTTGTTAATTAATAGTGTTTTGGTAAAATGACTTTAAGTTTCATGAATTTGATTTCTATGATAGTTATTTGTTAGGCTTTTGTATTTCATGGGAACTCCGATCCTTATTTATTTATAAATTTGAAATTGCTTTTGTATCTTTAAACTATTTAGTTTTCTTTAAGTTTCTTACTCGGGTTTTAGTGGAGGTGTTTCTATCGGATAGTTAGTGTGGGTATAAATCACGGTGGTCAATGTTGTGACAGTGATGGTACCAGAGCCCTAGGTTTGTTGATATAATTGTACTAAAATAATTCTTGTAGAGTCTTAAGAAACGGTATGGAGATGTCTGTAGTTTCTTTTAGAGGTTACAAGACTTGAGGAAATCTCTCTATCTTTTTCTCCTTTTGTGCGATGACTTGATTCCAATTTGTATTTGGTGATCCAAATCAATACCTAATCTCCTTCACTCTTTTATTTGCAGATGGTTAGCATGTGATATAACAACGTCAGGCCTATTTTTCTAATCAATGTGCTAGGAGAAGAGCCTACAAGAAGAGGTCGCGGTTAAGGTAAAAAGCAGATGCAGAAGAAAGGGTAGAAGCCTCCATGGGTGGATCCTTAGTTGAGAATATTCTGAGGGAAGAGACAACTTCTGCGACCCGAGATGAGGTGGAAGAGAATGTATAGATAGAAGATGACGATGATGTTCGACCCAGGAAGGATGTCGAGGCTAAGAATACCAATATTCCTCCATTAAACATAGTGTTAGCTCAGTAGATTATAAATTTTTTTAAAAGGTTTTCCATCCATGACGTCCTGCACATAGGGAAAGTTTTTCAACCTCTTACCAACCGCCCCATTGATGCTATTAATCCCATGGTTGATGCAGAATTAGGCACGGATGATTTCTTTCTTACATATTTGATCTTGTGATTATTGGTATGGAGCATGAGATCTTCACTATGTTTTTGAATCTAAAGTCATCTGTGTTCCACAGTTTTGAGAGGGAGGATTTGTATGAGTTCATTCTTGATTTCTATGAGAGGCTTCACAAGTTAGGCATTGTATACAAACATGGAGTAGAGTTCGTGACCTTTCAACTTCAATGCGAGGCTAAACAGGTGTATATGTCCCATGTATTATGTAGATCGCCAATCTTGCCCCCACTCACTTAGACTCAATTCCATGGTTTGTTCCTTGAGAGGTATTTGTCCCAGACGTTGAGGAATCATAGGAAGGATGAGTTCATGAACTTTGAACAGGGTTGTATGATTGTAGGTTCTTTTGAGGCAAAGTTCCATGCCTTTTCTAGATTTGTTACCTAGTAAGAGACAATAGAATATGATAGGATTCCTCTTTTAATAAAGGGATTGAAGCCCAAGTTGCAGGTATTGTCGATTCACGTGACCTCTATAGGTAAAAGTTCAATAAGGTGACTAAGTAATTCAACGTGATGGTCAGGCGAAGGCTTTTGCTAAGCCCACGAAAACTTGTAACTGTTATGATTCTAACTAAAGAGGTTTAGGTAGGCTGGCACTCGCAGCCCGGCCAATTAAATCAGCTATGCCTACTTCTACAGCTGAGAAGACATGAACTTCACAACAAAATCCTAGTTAAGATATTCAGGGAGGCACACCTTTATGTAGAAGAAAGCCATCTTTTACTATAGTTGTTACATTTCTGAAAACCTACGCATATGGGGAGAGACTGTCCCCATCCACACATATCTAACACCGTGCAGCAGCAGAACAAGGCATTTGTACTAGCAGGCATAGGTGGTAATGGTAGAGGATGTCCACAAGGTGGGCGATGAGGGAATTGAGGTAGAGGAGTAGTGCAGTTAGACAAATCAATTTCCTGTCAAGATGACAGCGCTCACTTCTATGACTATCCACACAATACGGAGACTGAGGTGTCTGATGTAGTGATCACATATACTATTCTTGTCCATGACCGAATGACTACTATTTTATTTGATTTGGGTTCTACTAATTCATATTTGTTAGCTCAATTTGCATGGTTATTTGATGTTGTTTGTCATGTTATTCGTACCCCCGTCCATGTTTCTAACTCTATTGAAGAGTTTGTAATAGTTAATAGTGTTTATCATGCATGTTTTGTCATGTTTACTGTTTTTCTGGGTTTTCATACTTCGGTTGATTTTGTTATTCTAGATATTATTGATCTTCATATAAGCATAGGCATGAATTCGTTGTCCCCTTATTATGTTTTGCTTTATAATAAGCAATGTTGGTCAAATAACTTACGAGTAGTAACTTAGGGATTTCTAGCTTAGGCCAGACTTGGACGAATTCTGAGTCAGGGGATGTATAAGGAAATACGGTAATAATTGTGCAATTTAATTATGATTTTGATCATCTGAGTGGATATCCATGATGCTAAAAAGCTTTTAGTGCATTATAGGATCAAATTCGGGTGAGTACAACTCTGAAAACTAATATTGGAATGAAAGGGTAGTTTTAGAACGTCCTGGTTTGAATTGATGTTGTGAAATGGGAGCTTGGAACTCATATGCTGAGTTCATCTCTCTATGAGTGATGATAAGGCTATATTAATCCCGCCAGGGCAGAGCCTCCAGAGTGGGGCCACCGTGGGGGCTAGTCGCGAGTTTAATTTGCGGAAAAAAACACAAAAATGTCATTTTGCTCATAAATTAGTTCTTAAAATCTAAGAGATGACCCATTGCAGTTTCTTATAAGATTCCCACAAATTCTCTCGCTAAAGGTAAGTTGAGTACTTCCATAATCCGTATTTTGATTCTTAGAAATTAGTATCCTCTTAAGTCATTGTTGGGGAAGGTTTTCGCCTTAAGTTAATGGTGGGAAAAGCCCTAATTGAACATTAGGATCATGGGTTTCGACTTTGGTTGATATTTTGATATAATCTATATAAATTAGTTCTTATATATTGATCCTTGATTTAATTACCTATTTTAGACCAAGAATAAGTTGAAAGACTCCGGAAGGGGAATGATCGAGTGACTTAGGAGTATCCACGCTTGGTATTAACGTAGGTTTTGGTTTGACATCCTGTTGTGTTATATATGTTTGTTAATTGCTTCATTGTATGCATGCATGTAAATAGGAAAACTGAATTGAACCTAAGGAAATGAATATGTGTGAATCATTTCATGCTATGAATTTGTTACTTGACTATCTGACTATGTACACTATCCATTATGGGTGTGATTGTGATTGTGATTGTGTTGAATGGACTAGAATTCAGGTTCTGAATGATCTATTGGATTGGCTATAACGTTCCGAAACATATATTGAACAGTGTTTCACGTTCCAACACATATATTTGATGGTGTGTGACGTTTTTACACACTAACAGTTTCGGTGTGGGTTCAAACAGAGAACCACGTAAGACTGCTACACATATATTTACCTTTAGTTGATGTTAGGAAACTGTATATTTCTTATAAAATGATAATTGAATTATGCATTATGTATATGTGTGTTTACAGTATTGTAATTAATTTCTTATATTGCGCTGACTGGAGTAGTCACGTGATCCTACTAGTACACAGTGGTTTTGTGTACTGATACTGCAATTACTTTTTCTTTGTTCATTAAAGGTCATCTTCATGCGGCTATTGACAAACCTTTTTAGGAGACAAGTGACCTAGACCGGATTGAAGGGTGATCTTGTTGTTTTAGCCTGCCATAAATCCATAAATAGTTTAATCCATTATTTTCGGACTCAAACTATATGTTTAGAATTAGTTTATTTTTTTATTTGGGGGTTGGAAACCCTTTTTATTAATCTTGTTCATTGATAGAGTTTACTACAATGACGTTCAGTTCTAGTGGTTGAATATTTGTTATAGTTGGTTTATAGAATTCTAGAGTTTATGGGAACTCCCTATTTATTTTGTCAGTTATACCTGCTTCCATATATTTTAATGCATTAGTTTTTTTTAGTTTCCTAGTCGGTGGTAGTAGTGGTTCTCCTACCACCGACATTCTCTATTAGAGAGAAACAAGAAGAAAGGTAAATTATTTTTCGTAACATATAATGTATTCATTGTATATATTATGATTAAGAATTTACTTTTATAATTTATATATTAATCATTTAATTTAATTTATATCATATTTAAATTATCCAAGCAAGAATTTCAAAAACAATGAAAAAAGAACTTTCAGGTACAAAGCAATTGTACTACATGTAACTCTACTTATTTTTTATTTAAAATATTGTTTCTAAAAATTATATATATTGCAACTAAACTAATAAATTTTCCTTTTAGTGATTCACTTACCTTAGAGTATTGTTGATTGGTACTGAGCTCATGATTTTAATGCAAATATTCTTTTTGATAATAAACTTATTGGACCATAAAACAATTCCCCTAGTAAAAATTCATTGAATCTTAGCTTTTAGCTAACTAGTTATATTATTGACTATACATATTTTAGTCATTCATTCAATGCTTACTTTTTCTAACTCTTTATTAGTGGACCAAATTACATGTTTTCTTTTAAAAATAGCTATATAAACCACTCTTTCTCTTTTCTTTTCCTTTTTTTTCACTTACTGAATCATCTCTATATACAACAAGTGGATTCAGTTGAGGTAATCATGGATATTCTGTAAGAAGAAGTTATGGAGGCGGAAGAGATGGTGGAGGAAATGATTGTTTTTATTGTTAAGACTATGACCACTTTTTTTAGGGTGTGTACCTAGATTTAAAGAAAATGGAACTAGAGGTGGTAGGTACTCCAGTGATGTCCATGGTTGCGGTGGACCAATTGCTGGTGGCATTTGCTAAAAGTGTGGTAAGGATGTTCACTATGCATGCGAATTAACAAATAGTTGTGACTGATCATAGTTTGAAGCCCTAACTAGTGTTAAAATAAATTAGAGAAAAGACATATACACCATCGAAATTGTTCCATATTTTCATAAAGACACCTAAACTTTAAAAGTGTCCTATCACCCCACTAAACAACTATATATCATTGTAAATGGGTCATTTTTACCCGTTCCCTCGTCTACGTCATGCGCGTGTTGCTCACTCCCTAGGATAGAATTAACCCGACCCGACCCTTATCTTTTGAAGAAAAGTCGTCTAGGTTCTCTTCTCATCACCCATCACCAGATTAGGTAAAGAACTGGGAACAGGCACTTAACAAGACAAGAAGCATCTCTGATAAGTGAATGCAACTGAAACGGCATCATTTTTACTGGGAATCTCCCTTCATCTTTGTTAGGTACATCCATTGCATCATTTATTAAGTTTAAGAGAACGGTGCTCATTCTCACCATTGTGTCGATAATAATCTTCTGATTAGTGCTTGTGTTCTCATCTTGAAGTATGGAAAGCAAACCCAAAATCGAGTGCATTGGTCGTCTCATCCCATTGTTCATTACCTTCTGAAATGACTACCTTGTCTGGCTTTCCTTCACAGCATTCTCCTTAGCCTGTTGCAGCAAATGGTTCATCGCTTCTACTTTCTCCCTCATTAACTCTTCAAGAACAATCGCATAGTATAGGGCCACAACCACCTGATCAGCAACTACTTCCACTATCTCCATCTCATTATGAATCAAATCATCATTTGCACTTGGAATAACCAAAACTAAAATAGCATAACGAGTGTCAATCAACTCAGGCGTCACACCTTTGAAATCCGAAGCAACATAGTTCTTGTTATAAAAATTAAAATATTAGGGCTACCACATCTATTTTTGGTTTAAATTTGGAATGATGACATAAATTGATTAAATAATTAATAGTAAAGAAAGGAAATGACATGTGGCACTTTTAAACTGGTCAATGAAAGTGAAAACTGATCCATGACGCGCCTAACATGCGTGTAAACAACCCAGACGAGGAAAATGGGTAAAAATGACCCATTTACAACGATATATAGTTGTTTAGTGGGGTGATAGGACACTTTGAAAGTTTAGGTGTCTTTATGCAAATATGGGACAACTTCGATGGTGTATTTATGCCTTTTCTCAATAAATTAACAAAAGAAACATGTTGAATATAGAGATGACTAAGTGAGAGAATAAAAAAGAGGAAGACTAATTTATATAGCCGTTTCTCAAAGGATACATTTAATTTGGTCCACTAATTATTAATTACATTTGAAAAGAAATTAATATATTGACTAAGAATAAATAGACTCAATACTCTAACTAGTTAGGTGAAAGCTAAAATTTCATAAATTTTGACTATTGAAATTTACTTATGATCCATTAAGTTTATTTATCAAAACGAATATTTGCATCAATCATAAGTTCATAACCAATTAATAATACTCAAAGGTAAGTGTATCACTAAAAGTAAAATTTATTATTTTAGTTACAAAATATATAATCTTAAGTATCAATGATCTTTCTTTTAAAAAATAAGTAACATGACATATGGTTTAATTACTTTGTACCGTTGAGTTCTCTTTTGGACCAAACTTCTCTGTTCTCCGTTTTTCCAATATGTTGCTTTGATTATTGACATATCATATAAATTCAATTTGATGACTATGATTTAATTTCTTAAAGTGAGATCTTAAAGATAATTAATATAGTAAATACATTATACATTAGGAAAAATAATTTACCTTCCTTCTTGTTTATCTGTTACGTAGAATATTTATCTTTCATTCTAATTTGAAGATTATTTATATTGTATTTTTATTGGTAACTTTGTCTCTAACATTTAAAGCATTTTAACTATTCAAGAACGTGGGCCCTTTTTTATGAAAATGCATAAAATATATTGATATAAAATGAGAAATGAGATAGACTTATTTTAGTTTAATATAGAGTATTTTGTCACTCTTATTTATAGAAAAGAGTTGGATTTGTTTAGAACCCACAACACATGTAAAAGAATACTTTAAACATGACAAGTAGCAATAAATAAAATACCTTGTTAGCAATAACTTTTGATTCAAATTGCTTGTAGCGGCTCTGGTTGGGCTCAACTTGATGGCAGATATCTCCTAAAAGGACAAAATAGTTAGAATCTGATGTATGATTTGTTTAAATGAATCAACAAAGACCACGCAGTCAAAAATAAAAATTAAAAATAGGATACCTTGCAATATTCTCTCAAACCAAACAAGCAAAACATCCTATTTCATGTTCCATATAGGCACAAAAACAATCAATTATTGACCAATTATCATTGATATATTCTCTGAAATCATGCAACCAAACCTTTTATTTTAAACAACACAACAAAAAAAATTATACCAGCAAAGATATGAGGTAAACTTAAGAAAACTTAAGGAAGAACAAAGAACCAAAAACCTAAATGAAATTTAAATTGTTGCATCCATTAGCCAGATTGCACATTCAATAGAACTGTAGTTCCACCAGCACTACTACTAAGAAGATAGTTAATATTCTTGTTCCTCTTCAAATATAAGAGTTTCCCTTCATTCTTGTTAAGATTACTAACCAATTTCCCCGGATGAAAGGACATTTATATGATTTTTCATGGCAATCAATAATAAAAACCCATAAAGGACATCATAAAAGGATAAATGTACCATGAACAATAAATCTCAAGAAAACTAAATAGAATTTTGACAAAATAATCAAGTGTTATGACACGAGGAAACACAAGTGGTGTGGAGGTATGAGTTTGCATGTTTGTTCTTGATATTATTGATTGAAAACATACTTGCTTCATTGATGTTGTATATTTTTCATGTTGTTTGTTTCTTGTTGATTATCTCTTAAATACATTTGTAATTATCGTGATCAAGGACACTAGCCTACAGTCTTAGTGTCTATGAATCCAAACTAGATTAGTAACCAAACCAAGGATTGGGGTCATATTTGAAGGGAGTAGTATTAAAAGTAGTAGCTACTTAGAATTCCGATCTAAATAGTGATAGTTCAAGACATTTCTGAATATATTGCATTGCAAGTTTAGTAAATCAACCAAGGGTTGGGATCGTATTCTAAGGGAGTTGTAGTTAAACTAGTTGCTACTTAGAATACGTTCCAAGTAGTAATAAATTAGGACATTTTTGAATATATTGCATTGCAATGCATTGCAATGCATTGTTAATGCATTGTTAAACAAAGATAAATTTAGTTTGTGACACTAATATGTCAAATATCAAGATTTATTTGTCACAAGTAGTAAAATATCAAATATTAAAGGGAAAATCAAGTATGGGGGAAAGTTCTTGGAGTGCAATCACTATATGTGAAGATAAAAGTGGTGGGTACATGCTTTCGGTAGCTTATTTCACAAAACAATGGTGACTAGGCTAAGCTTTAGGTGAAAGAAAGTTCCCTCTTTTGCAAATTACCCCATATCAAATGGGTTCCACTCGTACACCCACTCATCTAAACTAACTAAACTCTTTCATGTCGGACCTTTATCCACACTCTGTCTTTCGATGGGAGTGCTTGATCTTAAACTAGGGCTCCCCCTCTCGGTCTTATACTCATGCCGACCCACTCCTTAGGAGATCATTCTAGAGGTCTTAGTTTGCGACCTCTCTCTCGATCAAGACAAAACACATGGTTGGTTTTGTATTTGGAACTACAAAAACTACAACCACTAGGTAAAATGCAATCTAAGATACAAGCAAGCAAGACCCAACAAATATATCAACCAATAATTGTTAAATCACACCCCAAGAATAGGGGTTTTAGCCATACATTAAGAAATAATCAAATATACTTAAAATGGTAAAGGAATAAAGTGGGCATAAGATATTAAACCAAAAAGTAGCAAAAGAAGGTAAATGTAGAATACCTACTTCCAAAATTGGAAGAAGAGCTTCTTTCTTCAATCTCGCACAAAAACCCTCTCCCAACTTGACAGAAAACATAAGAACAAAATATCAAGTGTAATTGTTTCACTCTTTTTTTATATATATCAAAATAATAAACGAGTTTGGTATTTATCGTTTTGCGAAGGTATGATTAAGATACTCATAAAACCAAACTGTTATCGAGCATCTACATTTAAGCTTTTATTTTCAATTGCTATATCAGCTCTTAACCAATTTGGTGTATCATCTGAAATTAAGGGATCTAACCAATCTTTCATGTTATTAAGAGTTTCCTTTCTGGTTAGTTATTTGCATGCATCCTTCATGTTTTTAGGATGACCTAAGATAGCATTAATGTTGTCGGGATTGCAACGGACTGCCTCCCCCGTACTATTACAGAATCGATTGGTTTGACTACTTATACATGTTTCTTTCCCGATATAAACTGAGATTTAAAAAATAAAACTCGCAAACCAAAGTTGGAATGTATGAGCCACCCGACATAGTGAAAAGTTGGAAGTGGTGATACCTCAGTGTGTGCTCATATTTCATGGTATCTGTCAATCTCCCGATCTATGGATACGAGTTTTTCATAAAGAATAGTTCTTTACCCATCAGCCTTTGCCCGATTTTATTATTTTTGAAGTGGAATCTGCATCTCTTTACCATTACTACGTGCATCAAGTTTCTTCATTTGACTTTCTCTGTGCGTATTTGTTCAATATTTTTGCCATAGTTGTTTTCCCTTGAGCAGGCATTAATTTTCCTAAACATTTAGATTTGACCATACCTTCAATCACAATAAAATAGAGATATTGTTAGTAGAATTAAACTGGGATTGGGTTGATATGTAATCCAAATTAGTTCGGCAAACTGTATTTAACATTCGGCGAGCGAAACTTCTACGCTGACTTTTAAAGTATAACAAGCATTCTAGTTGTAGGCTACGGCGATATATGACTCCATCAGCTGGAATGACCGTCGAGTGTCACAGCGTGCCAGATCTGGCTCCTAGACAAGTTATTGCCATATTTTTCATTCCAGTTTTCCAAAATTGACTCCGCAACCCTTTGAAGTTGAATTTACCAAGTGCTCTACTCAACTTTTAGCTCGGTTCACACATATGTGGCCTAGGATACTCAGATTTCTACTCATTCCCGTACAAGGAAGGCTAAGCATCTTAGTGGAGCAAATTGTATCTCCAAAGAGCAAATACTATAATTGAAGGAAGGCTATGAAGAACTAACATTTTCAGCTAATCTGGTGAAAATTTAGGCAACAAACGGCAGACAGATCTAGATCCAAGCACTAATTACTCTGCAAAAAATACTTATAAGATACCACAGTGTTGTAAAGACTAAATAAGTATAATTTTTCTAGAATCCACTACAATAGTAATGTAAAAAGGTGGAGGATCAAATGCAGTGATTATATACGACATCTCCAGATCTCATCCAGTTGGTGACGTTAGTCGACTTTCGGCTCAGCTACTTGGAGGTACACCAAGTAACTCCTTTCGGTGATAATTTTTACAGAACCTACAACTGATTTTGAAAAACCAAACAACGGAAATTATCGCAATCGCCAATAAAGTTGGCGCTTAGCCAACGTTATTGTGTGACTCGCTCCATTCCTTTCAGAAGACCTCAACTCATGAATTTTGAAAATTAAAAGACTCTTATTTTGAAAAATATATTAAATACACTTAAAGGGTTTTGGGTTGTCTCCCAAACAACGCCTTAATTTATGTCGTGGCCCGACATAAAATTGAAGTTCACGTTATTCTTCAATCTATTTCGTTGGCTCATATAATTGGTTTAGAAGGATCATCTAATGATATCTTTTTTAATAGCTTCGTGCTTGGATTACTTAGATTGTCCAGAAGTTTCTTTGTCATCTCATAGGGACTCTTTATCTGTTGATTTGACGTAATTAGGTCGGCAAACATCTTGTTTGATGAAGTGAAACTTCGGTAACAAGATACTAGAATAGTTCTGGGAGTCCGAGTTGAAGGCATTTTCCAAGGAGTGCTGTGAACCTCATCCAGCCTTCATGCAGTTGTTAGCCTTTCACCTGTTTGAAGGTCAACATGCTGTTTATATGTATCATTATTCTGGGTGTAGGCCATTCCATATCTTTGTAGACAGTCACATAAAATGTTTTATCCTAAGTAGAATCACCAACGAGAGACACAACTAAAAATAAAATTAGTAGAAACCATACTACACAGAACTCAAAACTATAAGTAACTACATTTTCACGTGACACCACTCCCCGACAGAGGCACCATTTTTATTAGTTTTTAATTTCTTTTGAAATTATCATCATCAATGACACTAGCCCACAGTCACACTATCTATGAATCGAAGCTAGTTTAGTGAAACAAGTAGCTACTTAGAATTCTGTTCTAAATAGTGATAGTTTAAGACATTTTCCAATATAAAGATTTGTTTTTCACGAGTAGTAGAATTGAAAAAATTAAAGAGAAAATCAAGTACGGGGGAAAATTCTTGGGGTTTGATCGCTACATATGTGAACGTAAATATGGTGCATACATGCTTTCAGTAGCTATTTTCACCAAAACAATGATGACTACGCTAAGCTTTAGCTAAAAGCAAGTTCATATTTGGGAAACTTACCCCAATATAAATGGTTTCCTCTCGAACACCCACTCATCTAAACTAACCATGCTACCCCTTCTCCACACTCGCTTCTTCGGCGGGAGTGCTTGGATATGTACTAGGGCTTGCCCTCTTGGGCTGAACCTCCTATAGACCCACTCCTTAGGATATCATTCTAGTGGTCTTAATTTCGTGACCTCCCTTACGAGCAAGCCAAAAACACATGGGTAGTTATGCATTTGCAACTACAAACCCATTAGATTAGACCACAACCACTAAGTTAAATCACCATTAAAATGCAATCTAAGCTACAAGCAAGACCCAACAAATTAACCAAACCATAATTGCTTAATCACACTACAAGAATGGGAATTTTTAACCACACACAAGGAAATAATCAAATATACTTAAATGATAAAGGAATCAAGTGGGTATAAGAGATTAAACCTTAAAAGTAGCAAAGCAAAGTAAATGGAGAAGACTCAGTTCCATAATTTGAGGAAGAGATTCTCTCTTCAAGCTTCCTCAAAAACCCTCTCCAAACTTGACAAAAAACTTAACACCAAAATATCAATTGTAATTGTTTTAGTCTCTCATTTTCAATATCTAAATAATGAAAGTGTTCAGTATTTATAGACTTCAAAATTATTTTGGTGATTCCTCTCAGTGGAGTTAGTCCTAATTCACCTAGTGTTTCGCGAATTTCCCTTAGTTCAGTTCTTCATCACTTGCACGTTACCTTCCTTTTCTATGTGTTTTGGATTGATGGGCGGAAATCTTCTGCTCTGTGGAATGGATCAGTGAAGCACCAACTGATCCTTTTCGTCACCTTTTTCATCCACTTCCTTCAGTTCTCACTAGTTATAATAGAAGGCGGAACTTTGCTATATGGCGGATCGTCAAGTGTGCTTTCTGATGCGCACCTTTGCATCTTCAGCACTTTTTGTCTGTTTTACTTTTGGTTTGTGCCTAAGTGTCCATGCTCCTACTAAATCCTCAAATAATTGAAATCTAGGAAAAATTTATCAGATATCTTGATAAAATAAACAATCAAGGATAACTATTTGTATTAAAATACGGCCCTAGGTGGGTCCAATTTGTGGACTTAACCTGCAACGTACTATAGTTGATTTTATACCATAACCTATTACATTTTTATTTTTAGAAGACCAATGATATGTAATTAGTACATGTTTCCCTATACTGACCAATACTTCTATTTTTCTTCACATTCTTTTGTGGGGTACAATAACTAGTGAATTTGACTCTTCCTCAGCTCTATCTAGTCACCAGTACATCATGTTTTGGGGTAGCCTATTCCTTTTAGATCATGCTGGATTCTCTTAGTTATTATATGATGTGATTAGTTTTAAGACAAACTATATTTCTATTTATTTTTGTTTCTTTGGTACTCTTACACCTGGTCTTTTCAACGATTAGTTGTCCTTATTGTGATTACTTTTAGGTTTTGGGAAGAATATGTGATAGACTCTAGTGGATTTGAGTGTCATACATTAATATATTTTCAGCTTCCACATTATGGTTTTATTCGGTAAGAAATAAAATTAATGTAAGTTGGGATTTGAATCTGTTTGTTCACCCACATAGGAGGTTAAGTGTGGTGCCACTCATGACTCATTTTTTAACGTGAAAAACTTTGTATTAGAGTCAGGGTTTGGTGATCTCATCACAAAAGGAAATATCTAGTGGAGTCTTGTGAAATTATGCGAGGACATCTTTACTTTTCTTCGAGAGGCTATAGGAATTTACCAAGACTTATTTCACTACACGAAACTTGGTCGTCAATGACTACATCTCAATGAAGGGACCTAAATTGCGTTGTTATAAGTGTATTTTTAGAGAAAATATATTTTTGGACATTAAAGCTAATTTTAAACCAACATCAATGAGGGGATAATATTTATTTGTTAAAAGTACAATAATAGGTCGCTAAGACTAATCTAGTTAGTCAAAAAATTAGAGTTTATTGCTTAAATCATCCCTGAAGAATAACTTTAACCTAAATAGGAGTGCGATGTTGGTTTATTACGAAATAGGCACATATTAATGAGGTTCTCCAGGCAGGAAGATTTCATCAATATGATATATAAACAAAATACTATATATTATCAATGTATGATTATTGTTATATGATGCGACCTTTGATTTATGATACTATGTTTGAGATTGACGATGAAACAACTCAGGCAATGACATGGATCTCTGTTCTGGACTTAAAAGTAACTTCCTTTGTTAAAGAATCCATTTTTTATTAGCACAACCATATCAAAACCTTTAAAACTAGACATGGTGACGATCAATAAGACTTGACCTAATTGTACTAACATCAAGATGCAAGTGGATCTACTAGCTAATTTCCCCAAGGTTGTAGATTTAGAAGTCGTGAATGATGAGACTAAGACTTCTAGGGTGGAGAGAATTAAGATTCAATATGACATCATTCCGACATATTGTAAGTTATGTAAACTATAAGGGCATGTATAAAAGAATGTAGGTTTTTGTATCAATAACTCAAGGACAACAAGTAGGAACAAGGGAATGAAGATAATGAAAGGATTGTTGGCAATATACAACAAGAGGTAGCCCTAATAAGTGTGGGCATGCAGTTTAAGACATGGCATGCTACAAAAAAATCCTGGCATGAAAAGAATAATTGAAAGGTAGAAGATGAGGATGTTACACATGCAATCCATTTCTAGTCCAAAATAATAAAGTTCATGACGAAGAGAGTACACATAATGCAATAATGGAGGATCAAATAAATGAATATAATCAACACATCAGTTCTACAAATGATATATATGAAGCGCAAGGAAATAATAATACTAAATAGAAAGATATGGGGAATATTTATAATGAGAAGGAGAATGTACTTGAAAAATAGAACGAAACAAAAAAAAAAATTGTACACACAAGAAAAGACAGGGCATAAGGACAAAGTACTACTGTGTAGAAGTTTATACCTAAATAGCAAAACATGGCAGACATTTTAGGGCTCAAGCGCAAATAGGAGATCTAGATCTAGATGATCTACAACATACTCAATTCGGCAGGACTGCAGGATAAAATCAACAATATAAACAAGAGGAAGAAGAACAACCAAATTTCATAGATGATAAATCATAGAGAAAAAGGATCCTTGAAACTAGTCAAATTATTGATTTATAAATTGTAGCTATAAAAGAAAGTGGAAAGGAAATGATATTGAGTTTGAAAATGTTTAATATCATGTACCTCAATAGCAGTCAACTTCACTAGATGGGTCTCAACATCCCCTAGAGTTGTTGAAGTTAGGTCACTCAATTTGTTAAACATTAGTTCATGTCATCACTGAAAGTCGGCTTCAATAGAAAGGTTGCATGAACTAGTGATACACAATAAATTTATTAAGTATCTCGTAAACATGAAAATTCATAGAAGAGAAAAGAAGTGGAATATACTAAAAAGAAGAAAATGTCTCCAATATGCAAAACAATAGTAATGAGGCGGGGCTATCACCACAGATGTCCTAGAGAGTAAGGAAAGTCAAGGTTAAAGGAAATAGTAATAGATTAGTGCCTAAAAGAATACAAACTAGGAGGGGGAGGGGTAATATCAATGTATAAATGAGTTTCAAATCTTTATTTTGGAATATTAGGTCTTGTTGAACACAACATGCCTTTCGTAAGGTACAAACTCTACGTAAATATTACAAATTTGTAAGATTGGTTTGATGAAATTATTTTTAAATTACTAAACAAATTCGAAGAAGTAAAAGAAGATTTGGGATGCAATAAGATAATTATAATACCAATGGGAAGATTTGGGTGTTTATAAATCATTAAATTTATGTGGTGTGATAGCAATTTTTAAAGAGTAGTTGACTATACAACTTACAATAGATGATGGAAATCGGTTCTAACTACTACAGTTTATGCTAAATTCTCTAATATTGAATAATTAAGTCTATGGGAAGACATATCCTCAATTGACTATCCTTTCAATACTATTTGGATTGTGGGTGGTGATTTTAATGTGATCTCATGAGATGAGGATAATATTGGTGGATTGCTTGTTTATCCACATGAATATGAGGATGTTTCCCTATGCCTTAACTCATGTCTGTTGTCTGATGTTTATTTCTCAGGAAATCCATTTACTTGGAGGAATGGCAGAGTTGATGAATCATGCAAGACATTATATATGGTTGTGTTCATAGATTCATTACTTCATATATATTGCACCACTGGATTACAACACCTAGCTAGGATAGTGTTTGATCATCCCCCACTACACCTTACTTGTGGGGTGAGAAATATTCATACTTCTATGACTTTCATGTTTTTGAAATTTTTTACTAAACGAGAAGATTTCAGAAATGTTGTTCAACAAAATTGGTTGTCTGAATGCTGAGATAATATTTTCATTCAGCCGATCAGAAACAGAAAAAGGACCAAGAAGGCCTTTGCTTAGAGTAGTGACAAGTTTCCAGATATTTTTAAGCAACTAACCATTAGAGAAGAGATTGTGAAGATTAAAAATATATTTTTCCAAGAAGACCATTCAAAAGTTAATGAAACAATATTGAAAAGAGCACATGCAGAGTTAAATCTCTATATTCATTTAAGAAGAGTTTTGGAGACAAAAGGCTAGTGTACAATGGTTTGAGGAAGGGGGTAGAAATACTTAATTTTTTTATGGGCTTGCTAGCTAAAGCATTACATTGAAAACAGATATCAAGGAAGATAAAACATAGAAAGAATTTGACTATTAAATCATAAGGGAATGAGTCTGCTTTTTTTAAAAGAAATTCACTAGTGGAAATATAGCTAAGAAATTGTCTAAGTTATAGGATATCCAATTACTAAATTTTAGGAAGATGATGAGTTTCATAAATCTATACTTGAGGCAGAAGATTATAGTGCCTGTCATCATGGTGATCTTACGGGATAATTCTACTAAACATGTTGGGATATTTTGCGTCCTGAATTTATTCAAACTGTGCATGACTTTTTCCAAGGTGTTCCACACAAAAAGTCTATTAATCACACCTATCTAGTTATGATAACTTAAAATGATGTTACCCGGTCCTTCTCAAATCATAGACCAAATAGCCTGAGTAACTTCTTAAACAAGATCTTTACCAGACTGGTTCATGATAGGATTGAAGGTTATCTAGACTTGATATCAAAAAAATTTATTTGATTTCGTAGAAAGAAGGAATATCACTGAAAATGTGTTTTTGTCAAGGAGATTATATTTTATATAAAGCTAAGGGATAATTATGATAATGTTGTTATAAAGTTGGACGTAGAAAAAACATATGATAGGGTAGGTTGGAGTTGTTTAATGAGAGTCTTGGAGCGATGTGTTTTGCTTCTAAGATTCTAGACATGATTTGGCGATACATTGCTAATAAGTAGTATTTTGTTCTTATTAATGGGAAAGCTTGTGTCTTTTTCTTCTCTACAAAAGGGGTTAAGCAAGGAGATCCTTTATCACCTGCTCTTTTTATATTAATAGCAGACGTGTTATGTAGAACTATGAATCCAATATTTGAGAGATATGATTAAATGTAATGTATATTCTAAATGGAGTGATAAATTGAATCTATGAAGATGATAAAATTAGTTTTGCGGTTGCAGACAAAAAATCTTCACAACTTATAATGGGAGTTTAGATAAGTATGAGGAGTAATAAAGACAATTGACTAGTAAAGATAACAACTGTAATTTTTTACTATATAAGGCAGCACATGCTTCCTGATAGTTCATAAAGGTGATAGGTTGTTTTTCAAGAGGTTTAATTCCATTGAAATACCTGGGATGCCCTATTATTCTTGTGCAATGACCAAGAATAACCTAATGTCATTAACTGAATCTACCTTACCTCTTGATTTTCCTATCCTAACATCTTTGGTATCATTCGTTTCATTGTGTGCATCATTTGAATCTGGCCTCATTCATTCAGTGGGAACTTTAACTTTAACCGACATGGGAATTGAACCCCGCCAGATCCTTATATTGGCAGTATATGTTTGACGATCAGTAGATATAAAGAGATCCATACCTTGCATGACGGACAGTATCATCTCATGAGAGTTACATGAACCTCTGCCCTTCCCGAATGAAGGCATCACCGCTCATATCTAGTTTATCAGTGCTACGTATAAAGTTCCATTGCATTCAACTAATACGTCATGGAAGATAACTTCTAGTATGAGGACATCATAGCACAATAGATGATTTCTTATCTCATCATTAGTAATAAGTGTGTTAATCTCAATACTTTCATTAGAGTGTTCACAGAGACTGGTCTCTTCATTAACTTTACACTCTCATAGGTGATTATGTTTTGGTAACATTTACTTAGGCTCATTTGAGATTGCTCTCATCTTTTACGTTAGACTCATATCATGTTGTCACCATATTCATTAACATTAGCACATTTTATCTTCATAATTAATCACCCCTTTATACATAATGTTCATTTCATCATTTGCCAATGCACTTGGCCATTTGTGTGTTTCACACTCTTACTTAAACCTTCTAGGGTTTCATCGTTTCATTGTTCATTTCATCATTTCATTTTGCATACGTCATATGCCAATGCACTAGGCCAATTAGTGTATCTTACACTCGTACTTAATCCTTCTAGGGTTTCATCATTTCATTAAATACATCTTAGGTTCACTTGTTTTTAATCGTATGCTAGACTTATTGGTCTATACATACAAGCCATGAGGCTTCATTCATAATTTGTTAGGTGACTCATATCTTCCTAAGATTATGTAGTACAAGACTTATGTATCTTATATGTATGTCAAGATCTCGATTTTTATATAAGTAGGTGGCATTATTCTTGAACATTTAATTCACGTATGATTTATGTATCAATATGGAAATTTGGGCAAGGGAACCCAAGTTCGAACACCTTGGATAATTTTCCTTTACTTTATTTTTAGTCTTAATGACATTGGGACCGTAGATCGAGCCCCAACATTAACATTCTATCTTTATTTTTCTCCTTGGATTCTCCTCTTATTTGGCCGAAGGGTTGTAGGATCGAACCCCCACAACCACTTTTTATTTTTCATTAAAAATTGTGTTGCCCAATTCTCTTAGACAAAGAGGTTGTCGGATCAAACCCCCACAACCTCTCTTTATTCACTCTTTATTTCTCTAGTGACAGGGAGGTTGTGGGTTCGAACCCCCACAGCTTCCTTATTTTATTTTTACTTAAAAATTGACTTACTATGCGTTGGCACTGAGGTTGTGGGATTGAGACCCCACAGCCACACGTAATTTTCTTATTTATTTCTCCCCTTTCCCCTTACCAGCCTTGAGGTTGTGGGTTCGATTCTGACGCCTCAAACTTCCTTTCTTTTATTTTTCTTTCCCTTCATTTGCTGTCTGGAGGTCGTGGGTTCATTTCTCACCCCTCCCATTTTATTTATTTAATTTTCTCCTTTTTCCAGCTAGTGTACCCATTTGGATTCCCCCTAGTCCCATTTCTTTTCTTGCGGTTTCAAGGCAGTAGACAGGTGAGGTCATTGGTTCCAATCCTAGTGGCCTCACCCCTTAATTCTCCAATAAATTTCCAAATTTATTCCTCTACATTTATCCTAAACTAAGCTTGTAGCTGGCTGGAATTTTAGTCATTTTTTAGATTATTGTCACCAACATTCTCACTTGAAATCTTAGGGTAATTCATAGATCTTATAACACATTTTTGGGGTACATTTTCATAGATTCGTTTAGCCAAAATATTGATACTCAAATCAGCCACACTTTCATTTTAATGAACATCACGATTTACATAGGTTTACACACGTAAAATGACAACCAAACCAATATCAAACTTGAAACATTAACCCAAGACCTACTTTACATTAACATTTTTGCACATGCACACACTTGCAAAAAGTTTTGAATACATGCTTGTCTTTAATACAATTTCAAGTACACAAACATCATCATATTTATCACAAAAACATAATATATACCTAATTCTAACAGCAATCATACCCAACATACGATTCATTGGGAGATAGTGACATGGGCATGCAAGAGGGGAAACAGTCCTAGTTTTCGAATGAATAAGATGAACCTTAAGGGGTCTCTTGGGAAAGGGACCAAGAGAGTAGAAAACACATAGATTATTTTGGATTTCAAACCTTCTGCCCAAACCCTTTACAAAACTCACGTCCACGCCATGTTTTCAACACAAAACGTTCGACAGAAAAATCCTCTCTTTGCCTAACATGTTCACTTAGCTTGTTTTCTTATATTTTCGTGTGAGTTCTTCATGTGTGAAGAACTTTGTTTATTTTTATGCTTTTATATCTGATTTTGGCAGAGAATTTTTTTTTATGAAAGAGGAAGAGATATTGAACTTGTTAATGGAGAGATAAACGTGAGAGAGAGTTGGAGTTATAGGAGACTTAGGAGTCTAGTTTAGGACTTAGTCAAATAAGGTTTACTTAATTATTAAAAATATGATTTTTATTTTATTTTAAATTCAATAATAAATAATAAATATTAATTAATTACATTAATTTACCAAATTATATTAAAACAATTTAATTCATTGCTTCCACCTATCAAGACTTTACTTCGAGAGCAAATTTCGGCCCTCTCTCCCTAAAATTCCCCTCCACCTTATTAATTGAATAATTAATTATATATTTAGGGTAATTATTATGATACCCTTATCCATGAAAAAGACCATTTTACCCCTAGACCCTCTAAACCTATGATTTCCTCTTTTTAAGTCCACTAAAGACTCCTTCGAGTAAATCTTCATATTTAAGAGCCCTTAATGGTTGGACCCAACATTTTATTGCTCAAATAATTCCCCAAGTTAGTTGGTTTGGATGTAGCAAGGGTTTAGAGGTCTGGTTCAACACGCATCAATCCGTGTGAACACCGATCTAATCGTAGGCATTCTAGATACATTAAACATTACTTAGCATATTCATTTCTAGGGTTGTTACATTATGCCCCCCCCCCTAGGAACGTTCGTCCTAGAATGAAACTACTCTTTAATAACAATAAGTAAGTCATCTATAGAATGTATGCATACATAGGTAATTCAATACTCCCCATTGGTGAATACCTGATTCACTTATTAGCATGATGGTGCACATCCTTGAAACATACTAGTAGCTTCACATTAATTGACTAAAGAACTCTTTCCTAAACTAGTCTCATCAAAGCATACAACATAACTAAACATGTAACTCATACAAATCAGCAACCAACATGATGACTCAAACAAGTTAACCTCATATTAGTGCATAAACACCATACACAGTCAAATACATGAAAGACTAATTAAGGCTATGCACCCAAGCCTTCATTAGAGGTGCCTTCTCCTGCACCCCTAGACTTGTGTGCGAAGAATCATTGACTCCTTAGAGCCTCTTCACTTGGACTATTAGGTTGAACTCTCCCCTTTCCTTGATCTTGACTTCTCCTTTTCTGACAATCTTTCACCATGTGACCCGGTTTGCCAAAACTGTAACAAGCATTAGAGTCCATCATACATTCTCCCACATGCAAGTGTCCTCTGTTGGGCAGTAAAGTCTTACAAACCTCAGGGACTAATCACTGAATTACATCAAGCCCTTCTTAAGGTTGATGAATTCCTCAAACTTAGCCTCCTTCATTTATCCGGGAAAGAACCGCCCTAGAAAGTCATCTTGAAAAGAACCCAAATAATAGGACCCCCTCCTAAGGCTCTGCTATCCTGCCACACCTTATACTAGGATTGTGCTACATCCTTTAGTTGGTAGGATGCAACCTCAGACTTCTGCACATCAATCAAACCCAATAGCCTGAGCTTGTATAGTTCTAGCTTGCGCCATCTGTACCAAAGTTTTCGTTACCTCCCCATCTGTCAACCCAGTTGGGTTAACAAGCATCTCTATTCCAGTAGCTAGAGCTTGGGAAGGAACCTAAATTACTCCATCAGTTGTTTCTCCAATCTCTTCGCCTGGTTTTTTCCTTGTATTCATCTTTTGGAAACTTCAAGAGTTGATGTTAGATACGCTCTTAACACCAAGAAAGTCGATATTAGAGAAGGCACGCTAAGATTATAATAAGATAAATTTTCCTACGCATCATGCAGTCTCTAATTCAGGATAGTGGTGAACTTCACTACCATGGCTTAGAAACTACTCGATGTGGTTGATGTGAACTTATTATACTAGAAAATTAACCTAGTGCTATGATACCAACTTTCTTAAGAACGAAAACTAGACCCCAGACGAGACCGGCGTCGTTGACCTTTCAGTGGTCGCAAACAAGCCTACATACGTCATTCTTACATCATCGATGTTAATTTTAGCGTAAAATTTGAAAATTTTTGTTTCTTAACATGCTTACTAAACATTCTACTACATACATAATTGTTCACCATCAACCATCTAACATTAGGATCATCAACTTAAAGATACATGTCATTATAACGATAAAAATGTGCTTGCCAAAATGGCACCAATATAATGTCTGAACAAAAATGGCAAAGAAACTCTAGTGGAACATACTTAACTAGCTCAATCCTACAATTAAGCTAGAATGTATGTATACAAGCATCCTCTAAATCATGAGGGTCTACCAAGTTCGGATAAATGTTTGATGTTCGAATAGTTGCAGCGTTGATCCTGTAGCTCTAGCTTCCACCTATCCATGGACCTAAATGTTTAAAGTTGTATAGGGTTAGTATACACTTGTACTAAGTATGGGTATATGCAAAAACACACCAATGACATGCATTAGTAAGATTAGCTTTTTCCTAACAACATGATTATAGAAGGTCATGTCAGTGGACATACAAAATTGAGATTAGGAAAGTGAATGAGCTTTCCAAATTTTAATTATGAAAGTTTATGAGCTTTCCAAATTTGGATTAGGAAATTTATGCCATGAGAGTAACATGAATCATCATACATAACATTTTGCACAAAGCACACAACAACGTACACATAGCACTTATCATAACTCCTATAACACATATTGTTGTTCATACCATTCATTCGTATGCCATGAGAACTTGGAATATTAGACTTGACATTAAGACTTCCCAAAAATGAGGAATCAACATATGGGGCCTCAACAAGGGAGTCTGGTTTAGCAAACACGGAGTCTGCTTCATTCATTCATATGTACTTCATTTCATTTCATTCAATGGCCAATGTAAAACCAGCTATACTGAGGATGTAGTTTAAGACTTTCATAAGGTTCGTTGTGCAATGACCAAGAATGACCTTATGTCATTAATTGAATCTAACTCACCTCTTTATTATCCTATCCTAACACCTTTGGTATCATTCGTTTCTTTATGTGCATTATTCGAGGTTGGCCTTATTCATTCATTGGGAACTTTAACTTTAACCAACATAGATCATGTGAGCATCATGAAATCCAGAGTCATGAAACCTCACACCGAAAAAAGGTGGAGTCACCGGTGAAAGTTACCAAAAATATGCTAGTATATATTAGAATTGAACCCCGACAGATCCCTATATTGGAAGAATAGGTTCGAAGATTAGGAGATATTAGGATATCCATACCAAGCATGATAGACATTATCATCTCATGAGAGCTACATGAACCTCTGCCCTTTCCGAAAGAAGGCATCACCTCTCATAGCTAGTCTATCAGTGCTCAGTATAAAGTTCCATAACAGCAACTCATACGTCATGTAAGCTGGCTTCTAGTACGACGACATCATAGCTCAATAGATGATTTATCATCTCATCATTAGTATTAAGTGTGTTAATATTAATACTTTCATTAGAGTGTTCATAGAGACTAGTCTCTTCATTAACTTTACACTCTCATAGGAAAGTACGTTTTGGTAACATTTACTTAGTCTCATTTGATATTGCTCTCATCTTTTATAGTATCATCATATCCTGTTGTCACCACATTCATTAACATTAGCACATTTGATATTCATAATTAATCACCCCTTTATACGTGAATGTTCATTTCGTCATTTGCCATTAAACATGGCAATTTGTGTTATTCACACTCTTACGTAACCCTTCTAGGGTTTAATCGTTTCATTGTTCATTTCATCATATGCCAATTCACTTGGCCATTTAGTGTATCTTACACTCGTACTTAATCCTTCTAGGGTTTCATTATTTCATTAAATACATAGTTTGTTAAGTGACTCATATCTTCCTAAGATTATGTAGTACAAGACTTATGTATCTTGTATGTATGCCAAGATCTAAATTTTTATCTAAGTAGGTGGCATTATTCTTGAACATTTAATTCATGTATTATTTATTTATCAATACAGAAATTTGGGCAAGGGAACCCAAGTTCGAACACCTTGGACAATACTTACATTTTTCCTTGACTTTAATTTTAGTCTTCATGACATTTGGACCCTATATCGAGCCCCAACATTAACATTCGATCTTTATTTTCTCCTTGGGTTCTCCTCTTATTTGGCCGAAGGGTTGTAGGATCGAACCCCCACAACCACTTTTTATTTTCATTAAAACTTGTGTTGCCCAACTCGCCTAGACAAAGAGGTTGTGGGATCAAACCCCCACAACCTCTCTTTATTCACTCTTTATTTCTCTAGTGACAGGGAAAGTGTAAGTTCAAACCCCACAGCTTCCTTATTTTATTTTTACTTAAAAATTTACTTACTATGTGTTTGGCAATGAGGTTGTGGGATCGAGCCTCCACGGCCTCACTTTATTTTCTTAGTTTTTTCTCCCCTTTCCCCTTTCCAGCCTTGAGGTTGTGGGTTTGATTCCCACGCCTCAAAATTCCTTTCTTTTATTTTTCTTTCCCTTCATTTTCTGCCTAGAGGTCCTGGGTTCGATTCCCACGCTTCCCATTTTATTTATTTTATTTTTGTACCCTCCTTTTTCCAGCCAGTATACCCTTTTCGATTCCCCATAGTCTCATTTCTTTTCTTGTGATTTCAATGCAGTAGACAGGTGAGGTCACTGGTTACAATCCTGATGGTCTCATCCCTTTATTCTTTATTCCTCTACATTTATCCTAAACTATGCTTGTAAGTGTGCTTGAATGTTAGTCATTTTTTTTTGCTTATTGTCACCAACATTTTCACATGAAATCGTAGGGTAATTCATAGATCTTATAACACATTTTTGGGTTGCATTTTCATGGATTCGTTTAGCCAAAATATTGATACTCAAATCAGACACACTTCCATTTTAATGAACATCACGATTTACATAAGTTTACACACGTAAAATGACAACCAAACCAATATCAGACTTGAAACATTAACCAAAGACCTACTTGACATTAACATTTTTGCACATGCACACACTTGCACAAAGTTTCGAATACATGATTGTCTTTCATACGATTTCAAGTACACAAAGATCATCATATTTATCACAAAAACATAACATATACCTAATTCCACCAGTAATCATACCCAACATACAATTCATTGGGAGATAGTCACAGGGGCATGCAAGAGGGGAAACAATCCTAGTTTTCGAATGAATAAGATGAACCTTACGTGGTCTCTTGGGAAAGGGACCAAGAGAGAAGAAAACACACACCTTATTTTGGCGTTCAAACCTTCTGCCCAAACCCTTTCCAAAACTCACATCCACGCCAACACAAAACTTTCGACAGAATGTATCACTCATTTAACAAAAACATAATAACCACATAATAAAAAGTTCTGAATTATGAAAGGGGAGATACTTCAATTAAAGATTAATAAGGGCTAAGGCTGAAGGTAGAACCAAAAATCTTAACAGAATATGAACCAAAATCTTAGTATTATAAAATGATGAAAATATAACTACCCAAAAAGCTTTAATGCTCTAAACAGAGGACTACTTCTTCAAATATACCAACATGTCAAAAAAAATCGATTCACAAATAGGTAAATAATCGGGAAAGTAAGAGATTAAATCCGATAAAGTAGCCTGTGTACTATAACATAACCATATCTACTTGTGGCATGACTATTATCCAGACAAATCAAGTTGCTAAACTTGGTATTTTGGTCATCATACAAATAACCAATTCTTAATATTAAACACTAAGTCCTCTTTTTGAATTTTAAAATTAGTATGACAATTTAAAACAACAAAAGCACGTCTAGCAGATTCACGGGAAGAGGAGACAAACGAATGAAGCAAATAGCAGGCAAAAATTACCAATCACTGGTAACACAAGATTTAATCCAAGAGAAAATAGAAAAAGGAACCACCATCAAGTTTAAAAAGGAAATAACCAAGTATAGATGGTAGAAATAAAGAAAACTTCAAAAAGGAATGATTACTTTCCCGGACAGAGATACTGGAACTCGAACTGAACAAAGAGAGCCAACTTCGCCTCCAATTTCAAAAGATCTTGGCAAAATTTAAGTAACGAACAACAGACTTGGGTGCTTTAGCTATATGAATACTGTCACACTAAATTCTACTCTTTTTTTCATGGATGGTCTGTAACTTTCAATATTTCCTGTATTATCCAATGTTTTTTTCCTAAGCTTTTCCTCTGTTTTTCCTAACCTTATCACACTATGCTCCCTACCTTTTACAAATAATAAGAGGGGACTATTTATTAGATGAAGAACTAGGTTCCTAAATCAGGGGAGGGTGGGAGAATTCTTAAAAAAAGTTGGGGTAAAATCAAACTTCCACTTCAGTTTGAAGATCAAAAACCTTTTCCCCTTATGGATCAACAACTTTTCTTTGAAAAAAAAGACCTTATTCCTGAAAGGGAAAGATGGGGGATGGTTGAGATTAAATAGATGGTCCTTGGTGTTATGCGTGTCTCCATCTCACGCCACCAAGGATGATTGTGTGCCTGCTGTTGTGATAGTACAGCGAAAAGAGAGACATTGGGGAATAGGACAAAGGGTCAGCACTAGCCTTATTCATTGGTTCTTTTACGTTCATCGTCGTGTCCCTTTATGTGAATCGCTGATGCGTGAGGCGCGTAGGTGATACGCTCAAACTTACTTCTCAAATGAGAAGTAAATCGGTCGCGTCAAGTAAATAACCCAACTAGTGAGGTTGGGATCGTTCCCACGAGGAAAATAGTCTAGACTTAACTCCAACTTGTTATTACTATTGTTCGGTTGATGACTTCCTTAAAAAGTAAAAGCATAAAGGGGGGGTTTGTACTTCCTAATAAAATAAAAATAACTAACGAACTTGACAGAGACACTTAACAGCTTTTAATGTTGTGTTTTAATCAAGTAATCAAAGTAACTAGGGTTTACGTGTTCCCCACAGGTTCATAACTTGATAATTCTAGCTATAACAATTCTTTCCTAGTATCTTGCATGCAAAGTGATAAGTTATGTATTTCTAAATCCTTGGTCCGGCATCTAGAAAATCTCACTCCGCACCTTGGTCCGGCTACGTGTGTTGCTTTCCTAACCCTTATCCTTACCTCATATTAAGCATCATATTCGATATTTGACTCAGTTATTACCTTGTACCAATAAATACTAGCCTATTAGATAGTATGCACTGAATCTATGTTAATAATTCTTTTCCTATTATCTACCTCCTTGGTCCGGCAAGTAGCATTAAGGCGAGTTCCAACGTTGATCATCCGTTAAAAAGACTTCTAAGCGAAAGAATTATTAATACATGCAAGACACTATTCTAGAATTGTTATTTTAGCTAGGGTTTATCTCATTATTTGCCTATGGCTCCCACAACCCTAGTTATAGAGTTTAGTTCCTCATAGCCATAAACACAATATTCAAATATATTAAACAAGAATTCATGTACTTACTTTTAATGAGAAAGAATAAAGTCTGAAAATTTGCTTGATTAATCAACAAGAGTTACTTGTAAGAATCTCCAACAATCAAACACTCAGAAAAACAAAGTCTAATAATATGATGTTTAATCTCCAAGAGTCTAACCCTAAAAACGAGATTTTTTGAACTATTTATAAAAAAAAAAAAAACCTAATTAAACAAGGATTCTAATTACTGGAAATCTGCCAAAACGCGGCTGGGTCGACGGACCACGCGACGGAACGTCGTGGTCATGACGAACCGTCGTGGGCTCTGTCGCCCCATACTTGGTGCAATTCTTCTGCTGCTTTCTTAATTCCCCTCGATGGCATGTGTGACGGACCGTCATAGGCACGACGGCCCGTCAAGGGTCTTCGTTACAAAATACTTCAACTCTTGGAATCTGGGTACTGGGATCACTTCTCTGATCTTCGCGACGAACCTGCAGGACGGACCGTCATATCAATGACGGACCGTCACAAGCTTCGTAATCCCACACTTGGTCAGACTTCCCCATCTTCCTTCAGCAGCTTCTCTACGCTGCCACCTACGGACCGTCACAAGCACGACGGACCGTCATAAGCTCCGTAGGTGGTCTCTTCTGCATTTTTCGCTCAAAATCTCCGCATTCAGCATTAGACAGATTTCCTGCAAAACAAAGAAAAACTTATATCAAAATTAGCACAAAAAGGCTTTCGGACACACTAAACTTAAGGAAAAAGTATTAATTATACCGTGAAACCACGGTATATCAACACCCTCAACTTAAATTCGTTGTTTGTCCTCAAGCGACGCACTATGACTCACTACACAATCTTTGTGCAATAGTATTCATGTTTTATCCTTTGCAATCATTTGGCTATCAATCCCGACTAATCCCATCAAATCTATGCATGCTATCACTATTAGGCTTGACTTTTGTGGGATTCAAACATGACACAGACTCACCATGCACTAACACCTATCCTCTTCAATTTCTCACCGAGGTGCTAACAATTCCGGTATTGCAACTAGTGTCCTCACTTTAGAACAAAATCCTCATTTTTCACACAATGATTTCAGTTTGAGTATAAGGATTACATTTCAACACTCGCTCTCAGAACAAAGTCACACTCATTCATACCTATTGCCATAAGCTTGCCCTTATTTTCACTGCCTTAAGTTCTCTATACAACCCTTAGGATCACGATAGGAATTTTTTAGTTTGTAACGTAGGCTCAGAGTCAGGTAGGGTATATTTAGGTATACTTTAGTGACTTTTTGCCATCCTTGACATATCGGCTAAACCTTCCGCTCTATATCACTTTATTTCGCACAGTTTCTCATATTCTTTCACCTTGCTGTTTCCCTTCTTTCTTCATTTGTGTAAGTGACTCTTTTCTTTTCTTGTTTGTAATTCTTGAATATTTCTTTTTTTTTTCAACGAGTTCTTGAGTCACTTTACTTTTGTTCTTTCTCTCTCTTTGTTCTTTCAACCCCACTTTCCAGAGCATTTCTCAAAACAGCCACCCTCAACTCATGGCTTTGCCATGAGTCAAGGTACACAATACCCAAAATCGGGTCAGGGCCATAACGAAGGTTGTTTATACATTAGCCACCCTCAACTTATGCTTTTGGCATAAGCTGAGGTGCACATGTCCAAGGAGGGACCAGGGCCAACATATTGTTCCTAGAAAAGATCAGTTGGGGTGAAAAAGAAAGGTCTAATTTTAAGCTCAAATTATTTGGATCAACGAAGGATAACTTTCATTTGGTTTCTTTTATTTAGGCTAGAAATGGGCTATATTGAATAAGGGCCTATGATCCTTTCCTAATTGTATGTTACAGCTTACTTTTAGCAGGACTAACCAGGCAAGTTCTAGCTCAGTATCAGTAGTGGACTATTCAACTTTCCTCACACTCACTTGACATCTCATCACTATACCAGATTATCAGACACCTAGTTTGACTTGAAGATTTAGGGTAGTGCAATGGTGTAACTCTATTTCATGTTTAAAGCCACACAATTATCAGTTACTACGCCTATTCATGCAACATTTTCCAGTTTTATCGGGATATCATTTTAGTCATCATGCTTCAATGTTAAACTATGTACAACAGATATAACGTGCCGGTTCAACAGAAAAAATAATCAGTCTTTTGGGGAAAAAGAACACAGGCAAGAAAACCCCAAAAGAGGATAGTGAGTTGGGCTACTGAGACTTCACCCTAACACTCACTTTCCATTTACCCCACCCCCCAACAAAAAAGCATGCAATTGTCCCCAATGCATAAAAAAAATCTAAAGATTAGAGGGGTTGGTGAAGCAAACCTGTGGCGCATAGCGCCGTCGATCAACAAGCTGGTGGGTCTGGTTTCCCAGAACCCACATCCTCTGCAATCTGGACACCCTCAGTGATGTCCTCAGCAACAACCGCACCCTCAGTAGTGCCTCCTGCTGTCTCTACAGTGCGGGAGCTAGTTACCCCACCCGCTATCTGCGATGCTCTGATCTGGTGTGCCTCCGCCTCAGCAAGTGAGGCTCTCCTCGCGGCCTCCATCTCTCGGCGCTCCTTCTTTCTTGCTCGCGTCTCATCCTATGATCGACCCCTCCGCCTCTTGGCACTCTCTCTCGGGGAAGATGGGGGAATGTCTGGAGTAGGAAACAGAGCCGCCAATACAGTATCCTCAGCAGGCTCGGCAGACTCTGACACTCTTGCCGCTAGGATCTTGTCGATGTCTGCACGAAGACTGGAGACTACAGCCTGAAGAGTCGACACATCTACAGGAGGGGCTGGTCGAGCTAATACTCTCAATTCAAAGGCATCGAGGCGGTGGTTAACCTCAGCAATCTTTCGCTGCATCTGCCTCTCCATACGCGCCTCAGACTCAGCAATAGACTTCTGCATCCACGGCTGGATATGATGCAGAAGAGTGGCCATTTGTGCCTCCAGTTTTTGGACTCGGGCAAGCGGGGCCGGTGTCGGTAGAGGGGCTGTGCTGCTACCCGGGATAGACTCGACCGGGGTAGTGTCCGTGGATGCCTGTGTAGCTGTTCGAGCCTGGGCCGCCGTATCCGCAAGGTCATCAGATAGTGGTGGCAGCTCTGGACGGGGCCCTCGACGTGGGGCCAACTCATTGGCCTCGTCTCTGATGAGGCCGATGTCAACGGTACCCGGTGGGGTCCTCAACTGATCTATGTGCCATATGGGCACACCTGCAGACCTGCAAAGGGCAAAGATTATGCACGGAAAGGGGTAGGTGGTGGTGACCTTGAATTCCCTCTCGTGCATGACTGCCTGGAGAAGCCATGCATAGTCCACCTCGAAGCCGGCTATCATCGCTGCCATCAACACTGCTCGATCCCAGGTGACTATGTTATCAGCAGCTGTGGGGGAAAGGCAGTGACGCACGAGCAGCCACAAGAACTTGGCGACGAACGTGAGGTTGGCCTTCTTGATGGCCCCCTTCGGCTCGGTGACCCAATCGGCACCCTCTCCGTCGACTGATAAGTGTAGGGCCATCCACCGCTTGGTGGTCTCCCTCAGTGCTGGCTCTCGCAGGAAATGTCCATCCTTCACTACCTGCCAGCGGTAGTCAAACTCGGCAGTGGTGGGGGTCCGAGTAGCATCTGCACTCTCACCGTATAGGAACCGGCGGATGGTGGGCAGGGAAATGTCAACCTGCACGCCCCGGACTAGAACCTGCTCCAATGGGGCCTGTTTTGCGGGAGCAGCCCGCCTGTCGATCTGTGATCGGAGAGTCGCTACGTAGGACGCGTAGAACTCTCGGACCATCTCCTCATTGTATCGTCCCAACGGACGGGCTGTCCACTCTAGGCGATGCCTGGTGAATATGTTGTGGATCTCCGGCATCGAGGGGAGACTCCCTGTAAGTACCCGCCGCTCCAGGGTGAGTGTCTGAGTCATTACTCCTTTATCGGTCAAGAACTTCGTGTCGGAGTAAACCTGAAACTGGCCTTCGACGCACCACCGGTTTGGCTGGTCAGAGGCTGGGGTGGGGACCGGGGCTGGTGCGCCGGATGTGGAGTCTGAACTGTCAGCCTCATCAGACGAGGCCGACGCTGCAGCAGTGGCGGGTGCGGGAACCTCAGCAGATCCTGAAGCTTCCTCGGACCAAGATACTCCCAAGGAGCCAGACGCTCCTTCCTCGTTTGTGGCCGACCCAGAGGGTGTGCCGGTCAGTGTGCGCTCCTCATCAGACTGGGAAGCAGTGACTACGCCGGACGCCACCGTCTTGGGTGTGGCTCTGGGGGCACATGTAGCACCGGAAGGGGCGGAGGTGCCTGGGGGCATGTATTCAGGGTCCCGCTCATCGTCAGAGCCGATGACCATGCGGGCAGACGGGGCGACAGACTTAGATCGCCCGCGTGCATAAGTGCGGTCTTGCTTGGGTGCCATAGTCGATAGTACCTGTAAAGGGGAAATATTAGTATGAGTAGTGGCAATCAAAACAGGCAAGATCATATGACATGAAACTTTGAAAAAAAATGTGTTAGTAATATTAAAACTGTATCACACGACGGGACCTATGACGGCTCGTCGTGACTATGACGGACCGTCATGAGGTCCGTCGTGTTATACTTGGTATATCTATATATAAGGAACCCTGAAGGAGGGGTCGCTGACCATCATAACGGTCAAGCAGGACGGACCGTCGTGGGTATGACGGTCCATCGTAAGGGTCCGTTATAGGACACGTAGAAAATGATGGGAGACCCTCAGAAGAAGGTTCTCTGACTATCATGACGGTCGTGCAGGAAGGACCATCGTGGGTGTGACGGTCCGTCGTAAGTGTCCGTCGTTGGACACTTAGAAAATGATGGGAGACCCTCAGAAGAGGGTTCTCTGACTATCATGACGGTTGTGCAGGACGGACCGTCGTGGGTGTGACGGTCTGTCGTAAGTGTCCGTCGTTGGACACTTGGAAAATTTTTGGAGACCCTTATCATAGGGATCTCTGACCATCATGACGATCGTGCAGGACGGACCGTCGTGGGTGTGACGGTCCATCGTTAATGTCCGTCGTTGGACACTTGGAAAATTTTTGGAGACCCTTTTCAGAGGGGTCTCTGACCATCATGACGATCGTGCAGGACGGACCGTCGTGAAGACAACGGTTCGTCACAGGCGTCGTTGGAGAGGGTGCTAGGGCTTATGCGACGGACCCTACGATGGTTCGTCGTGTATACGACGGACCGTCATCGGGGTCTCGTTCTGAATATCAGAGACAGAACTGTAGGTACCCTAAGCAACCCTAATGAACACACATGGTCTTGTAGTGTTGTGGACCTCTATGTGTCTATCCCAACTACCTAGGAAACTATTAATGTGAAATCACCTATGTCTAGGGTTATTAACATGGCAAATTCAAACATTTAGAGCCTAGGTCTAGACATATTCATATCAAGGGAACAAGATACGACTAGGAACGAATCTCTAATACTAACTAAAAAACAAAAATACAAGAGAAATGATTATAAATTTAGAGACACATACCTTGGAAATGGAGAAAACACAAGTGGGGAATGATTCAGGTGGCAAGGTAGATACCCAAAAGCAGCAGCACCGACAAGTAACTGATAGTAATAAGGTTTGGGGAGATTGGGGGAGTAATGATCAGTGGGGGAAGTGTGGAATTGGAAAAGAGAGGGGAGATGAGAGGAAGTTTGAAGTAATGGGGTGGAATATGGAGGGGTGGGGAGTATAAATGGTCAAATTTTTAAAAGGGGTCCAGCCGGGTCGGGTCGGGTTAATTTCATTAATCGCGCGACGGTTCCCCGACGACGGTCCGTCGCACATGCGACGCCCCGTCGTGGTTTTCGTCGTGTGTGCCTTAATTTCAAAAAATGACAGAAATACGGACCTGGTGTGACGGTGCATACGACGGTCCGTTTCAGTCACGACCGTCCGTCGTTGTATCCGTCAGTGGCTACTGCGGAGTAGTTTTCTGCAGAATTTCCTGGTGATGTGCCTGCAATTTTAAAACCCATTTATAGAAAAATGCTACCATTATTAAAAAGACGATAAGTATTGGGTTGCCTCCCAACAAGCGCCAGATTTAACGTCGCGGCATGATTGGGGCCACTTGATTACTCAGACTTCATCAAGATGGTATGCCTCGATCACTTCATTCGCCGATTCAGCATGCCCTAGATAGATTTTTATGCGCTGTCCATTCACCTTCAACCGCACACCCTCCTTAGTCTCCAACTCGACTGCCCCATGAGGGAATAGTTGGGTAACCGTGTAAGGACCAGTCCATTTGGACTTGAGTTTGCCTGGAAACAAGCGCAATCTAGAATTGAATAGAAGCACTAAATCCCCGACCATAAACTCTCGTTTCTCAATTTTGTTGTCATGATACTTCTTCATCTTTTCTTTATATAGGGCTGAGCTTTCATAGGCTTTCAAGCGAAATTCATCAAGTTCATTCAACCCATTTAACCGTTGCTCTGCAGCTTCGCTCCAATCCAATTTTAACTTCTTCATAGCCCACATGGCTTTATGCTCTAACTCAACCGGAAGATGACAAGCTTTCCCATATACAAGTTGGTATGGAGACATACCTATGGGAGTCTTATAAGCTGTCCGGTAGGCCCAAAGAGCATCATCAAGCCTCCTTGACCAATCTGTTCTACTAGCATTCACTGTTTTGGACAATATCTGTTAGATCTCCCGATTCGATACCTCAACTTTCCCACTAGTTTGAGGGTGGTAAGGCGTGGCCACATTATGGCGAACACCGTATTTCTCCAATAACCCCTTGAACAATCTGTTGCAGAAGTGGGAACCCCCATCACTAATAATGGCCCTTGGAGTGCCAAAACGGGAGAATATATTCTTTTTCAAGAATGCAGTGACACTCTTCCCTTCATTGTTTGCGAGAGCTATGTCTTCGACCCATTTAGATACATAATCAACTGCTACAAGAATGTACTTCATCCCATGAGAACTCACGAAAGGGCCCATAAAGTCAATACCCCACACATCAAATAACTCAATCACAAGAATGAGGTTTAGAGGGAGCTCTTGCTTTCTTGAAATACCACCATCTCGTTGACATTTGTCATATGATTTAGCAAACCCATGAGCATCTTGATGAAGAGTTGGCCAATAGTAACCACATTGCAATATCTTGTGAGCGGATTGGATACCACTGTGATGTCCGCCAACAGGTGAAGAATGGCATGCCTCCAATACACTCAACATTTCACATTCGGGCACACAACACCGAATAAGCCCGTCGGCACAACTCCTTTACAAGTATGGTTCATCCCAAAAGAACTTCTTCACATCGTACATGAACTTTTTCCTTTGATGAAAGAAAAAGTCTGATGGAACAATATCACTAGCCAGATAGTTCGCAAAATCTGCGAACCATGGAATCAAGTCTTGTGAAGCAGCCAATACATGTTCATCGAGGAAAGTATCATCAATGTGAGTCTTATCCACTAACTCTCTCATAGCTTCATCCTCTAGACGGGACAAATAATCGGCAACTTGATTTTCGGTCCCTTTTCTATCCAGCACTTCAAAGTCAAATTCTTGCAGCAGTAATACCCAACGAATCAGCCTTGGTTTCGTATCCTTCTTCGCCATCAAATATCTCAGTGCTGAATGGTCAGTATGCACTATGACTCTAGTACCTAGCAAATAGGAGAGAAATTTCTCAAAAGCAAACACTACTGCGAGGAGTTCTTGCTCAGTCACTGTGTAGTTCTTCTGGGCTTCATTTAGGGCTTTACTAGCATAGTAAATTGGGTGAAGAATTTTGTTTCTTCTCTGTCCCAATACTACACCAAGAGCCACCCCCCTAGCATCGCACATTACCTCAAATGGACTGTTCCAATCCGGAGAAATAATGATTGGTGCAGACACTAACTTCTCTTTTAGCTCACTGAATGCTTTAAGACAGGACTCATCAAAACAAAATTTACATTCTTTCTCCAGTAATTTGCACAATGGGTGTGCAATCTTTGAAAAGTCTTTGATGAATCTCCGATAAAAACCTGCATGCCCAAGAAAGCATCTCACACCTTTCACAGAGATCGGCGGGGGAAGTCTCTCTATTACCTCAACTTCAGCTCGATCAACCTCTATACCCTTTTCTGAAATGCGATGACCCAACACAATACCCTCTTTCACCATGAAATGACACTTTTCCCAGTTTAGTACCAGATTGCAGTCTTCACATCTCTTAAGAACCTCAGATAAATTTGTCAAGCATCGCTCAAATGAATCACCAACCACAGAAAAATCATCCATAAAAACCTCTATAGTATCCTCCACCATGTCAGAAAATATTGACATCATACATCTCTGAAAGGTTGCGGGTGCATTGCACAACCCAAACGGCATTCTTCTGAACGCAAAAGTCCCATATGGACAAGTGAAAGTGGTTTTCTCTTGATCTTCTGGTGTGATAGAAATCTGATTATACCCCGAATACCCATCAAGAAAACAATACCACCCTTTTCCTGCAAGTTTATCCAACATCTGATCCACGAAGGGCATAGGAAAATGGTCTTTTTCAGTCCATGAGTTCAGTTTACGGTAATCCATGCACACCCTTCATCCAGTAACCGGTCTCATCAGAACAAGTTCATTCTTTTCATTGGGGACCACAGTCATTCCCCCTTTCTTAGGTACACACTGAACCGGGCATACCCAACTACTATCGGCGATTGGATAGATTACTCCAGCATCCAACCACTTGATAATTTCCTTCTTCACAACCTCTTGCATAGGAGGATTCAAGCGTCTCTGGTGCTCAATACTCGGCTTATGATCAGGCATGAGTTGGATTTTATGAGAGCAAATACCAGGAGGCATCCCAATAATGTCCGCAATGGTCCACCCAATAGCTCTTTTGAACCTTTTTAGTACCTTCACCGAACTCTGAACCTGTTGTTCATCTAGGTCTGATGCAATGATTACCGGCAAAGTGTCACCATTTCCTAAGAATTCATACCTAAGATGAGGTGGGAGAGCTTTTAATTCAACTTTTGGAGCTTCCTCTATAGATGGTTTAGCGGGTGGGGACTCGCGATTCTTCATATCAAGCTCAAATTTCTTCGGTTTAAACCGAACATCACCTCGGTCAAGAGCCGCTACTAATGACTCATACTCTTCAATGCAATCGCTATCAAAGTTCATTATCACTGCCGCTAATGCTTCGACACCTAGACGTTCTTCAATTTGTGTCTCAAAGGTCTCACCCATGTTGTAGGATATAGTAGATGCCGATTGGAGCTCACCACTCTGCCTCATGGACCTACAAATATTAAAGGTCACTTCCTCACTGTTCAACCGAAATTTCATCTGCCCCTTTTCCATGTCTACTAAGGCTCTTCCCGTAGCTAGGAATGGCCTCCCAAGGATAATAGGCACTTCAAAATCAACCTCACAATCAAGAATAACAAAATCGGCTGGAAAGATGAATGACTCCACTTTTACTAGCACATCGTGGAGTATTCCTATAGGTCGTTTTACTGTTCGATCAGCCATCAGTAGCCACATCGCCATGGGCTTTGGGTCACCCAAACCCAACTTCTTGTAAATCGAGAGGGGCATGAGATTTATGCTTGCCCCCAGATCACATAATGCTTTCGTAAAATGTAATAGCCCGATTGTACAAGGAATAGTAAACGCGCCCGGATCTTCTTTCTTTTGGACCAGAGATCTTGTAGCAATAGCACTACAATGCTGCATTCTATCATCATCCTCAAAAGTGACCGACCTTTTCTTTGTAACCAGATCTTTCATAAATTTGGCGTAACCGGGCATTTGTTCTAAAGCTTCTACCAAAGGGACATTGATAGAAAGTTGCTTCAACATTGTTATAAAACGCCGGTATTTTCCATCCTCGGTCTTTTTCACTAATCTCTGAGGAAATGGGGGTTGTGGCCTAGGCATAAGAGTTACTTTTTTAGGCACTTCAGCATCTTTTGCTGTGTTATCCTCTAATTCAGAATCCACTTCTACCACTTTTTCAGATTTTGTTGTCACCTTATTCTCATCAGATGGCATAGGTGGATCAATGGTTTGCTTGCCACCGCGAGTAGTAATTGCCATACAATGTCCATCATTTTTTGGATTTTGGACAGTGTTGCTAGGAAGAGTGCCCGGTTGCCGTGTGTTCACAGTTGCTGATAATTGAGCCAATTGTAACTCAAGTTGCTTAATTGATATTGCATGGGTATCAACTTTTTGCCCAATACCCGCTAGATCATTCCTCAACTCTTTATTTTGCTCATCCCTAGCATCGAACCTCCTCATCATTTTATGCAACATATCCTCAACTCGCGACATACTACCTCCACCATCCCTAGGAGTAACTTCATGATTTTGAGGAGGAACATAAGGCCCATTTCTGTCGTTTCTGTTACCATAGCTACCCATGTTGAAGTTGTTGTCGCGATTGTAGTTTCCATCTCGGATATAATGACCCTCACGATTGTAGTTACCATAGTTCCGACCTTGGTTCCCTTGACCTTGGTGCCAATTTTCCTGATTAGATCCTTGGGCACTTGGTCGGAAACCCCCCATCTGTTCATTTACTGCATAGGAATCCTCCTCATAATAACACTCATCAATTGGAGGTGGTGGTTTAGCCAAGTAGTTGACTGCATTAACCTTTTCTGCACCCCCAGTGACATGTTTTAGTACCAACCCAAGCTCAGTTCTCATCTGAGCCATTTCTTCCGGAATATCATCTGTGGCTTGGTTGTGAGTGGACCGCACTGCGAAGGTGTTTCTCCCTGTATCGGACTTCCTAGTACTCCAAGCTTTGCTGTTACGGGAGATTTTTCTCTAATTTCTCAGCAATCTCAGCATAAGGGCATTCTCCATAAGATCCACCTGCTATAGTGTCCAACACCGCTTTATTGTTATCATCCTATCCCATATAGAAGTATTCCTTTAGTGACTCATCATCAATACGGTGATTTGGGACACTTCTCAAGAATGAGGTGAATCTATCCCAAGAACTACTAACTGACTCTCCTGGTAGTGCCACAAAGTTATTCACCCTGTCTTTGTGGTTTAATTTCTTGGAGACCGGATAGTAGCGTGCTAAGAAGACATCCCGTAGTTGGTTCCAAGTGAAAATAGAGTTGTATGGGAGCTCAGTAAACCACATAGCAGCCTCTCCCGTCAGTGAGAGAGGAAACACTCTGAGACCTATTACATCTAGATCCAAATCAGGCCTCCCCACACAACTCTTACACACTGCCCTTACCTTAGCTATATGGGCATGTGGATCCTCAGAAGGTAGCCCTGAAAACAAACCTCTGGCAGTGAGCATTTGCATCAGACAACTAGTTACCACAAAAGTGTGGCCTGTGGGTAGAGGAGGCAAAACCAGTGGCCCATCCGAATCTGCTATGTTATCATAGCCTCTGTAGTATGCTTGGGGCCGTGGTGCGGGATTCTGTCCCCTCTGTTGATGTTCACCCGGAGCATCGGGTAACATCTGACCATGAACATCAGCCGGAGCTGGGATGTTCTGGTTTTCATCCTCATCATTGATTCCCAAGTTACGATTCATGTTTCGCAGTGTACGTTCTAGCTCCTGATCGTAGGGGAACAACGGTTCTCTTCCTCTCCGTGTATTTGGCATACAAGGAGGATAATACTGAAAAGGAATTAAAAACAATAAAACAAAGTAAAATCAAGAAAATATCAACTAAACTATAGTAAGAAGTTCAAGTTAATCTAAAAGCTAAATTCCCCGGCAACGGCGCCAAAATTTGATACGCTCAAACTTACTTATCAAATGAGAAGTAAAGCGGTCGCGTCAAGTAAATAACCCAACTAGTGAGGTTGGGATCGTTCCCACGAGGAAAATAGTCTAGACTTAACTCCAACTTGTTATTACTATTGTTCGGTTGATGACTTCCATAAAAAGTAAAAGCATAAAGGGGGGGTTTGTACTTCCTAATAAAATAAAAATAACTAACGAACTTGACAGAGACACTTAACAACTTTTAATGTTGAGTTTTAATCAAGTAATCAAAGTAACTAGGGTTTACGTGTTCCCCACAGGTTCATAACTTGATAATTCTAGCTATAACAATTCTTTCCTAGTATCTTGCATGCAAAGTGATAAGTTATGTATTTCTAAATCCTTGGTCCGGCATCTAGAAAATCTCACTCCGCACCTTGGTCCGGCTACGTGTGTTGCTTTCCTAACCCTTATCCTTACCTCATATTAAGCATCATATTCGATATTTGACTCAGTTATTACCTCGTACCAATCAATACTAGCCTATTAGATAGTATACACTAAATCTATGTTAATAATTCTTTTCCTATTATCTACCTCCTTGGTCCGGCAAGTAGCATTAAGGCGAGTTCTCACGTTGATCATCCGTTAAAAAGACTTCTAAGCGAAAGATTTATTAATACATGCAAGACACTATTCTAGAATTGTTATTTTAGCTAGGGTTTATCTCATAATTTGCCTATGGTTCCCACAACCCTAGTTATAGAGTTTAGTTCCTCATAGCCATAAACACAATATTCAAATATATTAAACAAGAATTCATGTACTTATTTTTAATGAGAAAGAATAAAGTCTGAAAATTTGCTTGATTAATCAACAAGATTTACTTGTAAGAATCTCCAACAATCAAACACTCAGAAAAACAAAGTCTAATAATATGATGTTTAATCTCCAAGAGTCTAACCCCAAAAATGAGGTTTTTCGAACTATTTATAAAAAAATAAAAACCTAATTAAACAAGGATTCTAATTACTGGAAATCTGCCAAAACGCGGCTGGGTCGACGGACCACGCGACGGAACGTCGTGGTCATGATGAACCGTCGTGGGCTCCGTCGCCCCATACTTGGTGCAATTCTTCTGCTGCTTTCTTCATTCCCCTCGACGGCAAGTGTGACAGACCGTCATAGGCACGACGGCCCGTCGAGGGTCTTCGTTACAAAATACTTCAACTCTTGGAATCTGCGTACTGGGATCACTTCTCTGATCTTTGCGACGAACCTGCAGGACGGACCGTCATATCCATGACGGACCGTCACAAGCTTCGTAATCCCACACTTGGTCAGACTTCCCCATCTTCCTTCAGCAACTTCTCTACGCTGCCACCTACGGACCGTCACAAGCACGACGGACCGTCATAAGCTCCGTAGGTGGTCTCTTCTGCCTTTTTCGCTCAAAATCTCCGCATTCAGCTTTAGACAGATTTCCTGCAAAACAAAGAAAAACTTATTTCAAAATTAGCAGAAAAAGGCTTTCAGACACACTAAACTTAAGGAAAAAGTATTAATTATACCGTGAAACCACGGTATATCAGTAGGACTCGCTTGGTGTTGTTTACAGGTCCTCCAATCTGTTGACTGTGAAGACAACGTCTAAAATGCTGCTTGGAGTACAATGGTTTCCCTGGGAATTCTCACGCAAAAAGGGGAAAGGAAGGCGGGTCGTGTATTGGAAGAAATAGGTCGGTTTGGAAAGATGCATTGGGATGGAATAAGGTTTTGGGCTGAAAAATTAATGAATGGCTGGGAATCAAGGAATTATGGCCTGGATTATTTGGAGTAATGGCTTTGGGCCACTGCTGTTTAGAGGAAAGAAAGTTGTTGGGTTGGGTTAATTAAAAGAAAGAGGTCCAAAATTTCAGTTCTTTTAAATGTATGGGGACAACAGGCATGTTATGAGTCTAGTTTCAATTAGATAATTGGCCCAAATATATTGACATGTAACCAAATCAAATTAATTTGGTGAAATTGGTTAGAATTTAAGCAAAACGAATTACCACTAATTAATAAACAAACTTCTTAATTTTAGAAAAATAAAATAATCCACTTAATCAAAAAATTAATTCAAAAAGATGTAAACTATTACATAATTAATAAAATATTTAAACAAAAATAAAATTTTTGGGTTGATTTTCACACATTCATAACAATATGCTTGCGTATATATATATATTTGAAAGTATATTAGAATTTCGTATTATATCACTTATTTTAAAATTGCGTGGAATTTAAGAAACTAGTGAATTAATTTATCGAAAAGATCCAAAATTGGGTGTCAACACTCCATGTTTTTGTCTATCTATATAGTTCTTCGTAGGTGAAGAACTTTGAGAAGTGAAGACTTGGACATAGAAGATCATTCAATAGAAGTTGAAGTATGTCTTCACTTGACTCGACGACATATATGTCTTTTATGTTCTCATTCAAAGTATTGTAATAGACCAAGTATTTCTATATTCATATTTTGAAGTATGGTCCGTGTCCCAAATATTCTTGTGTCTTAAGGTCATGAGATTGAGACTTAGTATTTACTGTTACTTTTATATGAACGAGATTTTTAAGACTATATTATGTTTTGTGAAAAGTTTTAATTCCTCACTACTTTTCACTATGTTTATGCGATGAATGATATTAAAGGGCTTGTATAAGACATTCGAGAGGTTGAGTACGCCGGTTACAATTCGAGATTATACCCTATCTTCTTAGGTGTGGTTTTGAGATATGACAAGCTTGATATCAGAGCATAGGTTTGGGGAAGTAGTATTTGGAATCAAGAAGTCTCATCAAGTCACGTCTAGTAGAGTCTTAACCATCGGTGTGATTCGCGATTCATCTATGGGTGAGAAGCTATACGTAAAAGGGTTAAATACATTTTCAAAAGAAAGGTAACAAAAACTTGATATGCCGAATTTTGGCCAATGTTGGGCATTCGTCTTCTCGACCTTTGATGATGAATATCTTCAAATGAATTAGTTCAGAAATGTCTTGTACTTACTCTTAAGCATCCAATATGTCATTCTTGAGGTGTTTTCCTCAATATTGATCAACATGTTATTGATATTGTTTTGTATCTTGTGCTTCAGAGTTGAATTATTCTTTGTGACGTGTCCAACGGCTCCTGAATGATAAGCACATCTGTGGTCAGCTCTGTAAAATTTTCCCAAATGATTGGCTAGTTTTCCTTCTATAGGATAGATCACACCCATATTTTTCAACCTTTCATAAAGTGGAGTTTGAGATTCCCTTAATGGTCTAAATACTTTAGGAGCTTTCCTAAATTTTGGGCGAGGAAATTCATTCTGATTGACATTATTATTTTGATATTTCCTTTGAGAAACTGACCTCATACAGGTAGCCGTGACCATACTTACCTACTCCACTTTTCCTTTGGATTTATCCATAGCACTAATTCTGGTAGATTTTCCATTAGATCATAATGAGGTAAGTTTGGTGACCTTTCTAGTCTTGAAACCATCTTCCAAAGCTTCTCCTAGTTTGACAATCTCGACAAATTTTTGTACAATCATACACTACATTCTTTGATAGTACTCAGGCTCTTGAGTTCGAATGAACATTTCAGTGATCTCACGTTCGGACATGGGAGGTTGAACTCTTGCGGCCTCTTTTCTCCTACGAAGAGAGTACTCTCTATAATTTTCTGTAGACTTCTGTTTGATCTTCTCAAAGTAGTAGCGATCTGGGGAATCTTCTAGGTTATGTCCAAATCTTTCCCTCAAATCCTTTGCGAGTGCATTCCAACTTTTCCATTGTTTCTGCTCTTGTGATATAAGCCACTCCAGAGCTTCTCCACTTAGACTTCAACTGAAGAGACACATCAACAATGCTTCATTTTGCCCACTCCCACGAGTTAATCACAATAAACTTTCAGATACGCTAGAGGATTTTCTATTCCATTAAAAGTGATGAACTTTGGCATTTTGAACCCTTCCAAGAGGTCGAGATTTGGATGGATGCACAAATCCTTATAGCTTAATCCATCAACTTCAGGAATATAGTGGAACTCCTTTATGTCTTTCTTGATCTCTTCTTTCATATTCAACTTTAATGCCTCTTTTTTGACCTTCACTCTCTCTCCTGTTCCTTATCAAGATCAATGTCGGAACACTCGGCATAAGGTTCATTTGAAATTGGGATTTTGAAAGTAGTCTTTTGAAGTGTAGGTGTAGCAATGGAGGGATTCTGGGTATTTTGAGTGGCCTGATAATTTTATGGGAAAGTTTGAGTGTCAGTATTTTTTGTTTTTAAGATGGGGGAAGGTTTGAGCATTGTTCGTATTTTTGTTTTGAGGGAGACGGAAGATTTGAAGGTTGGTATTTTGAAGAGGATGTGGTGCTTGACACGATGTGGTGGCGTGACTGGGATTGGGGTAGTTAAGTCAATGGTTAGAGGATTTTGAGTGGGGTTAGAGAGTAAGTTTTGAACCTGTTCCGTGCTTGGGGGAGGAAATTGGAGTTGTGGTCTTCCGTCTCTTGGATGGTTGAAGGATGAAATAAGATTAGACAAATCTTACATTATTTGCATTTCGGCCGTCATTTCGGCAAACTGTTGCATCAAATGCATAATCAATTATTTTTTATTAGCGGCGGCGGGATGATCCACGACAAAATCATTCATGTCAATCTCATCATTGTTATCCCCAATTATTGTCTTTTCTTTTTGTAAATTTTGATCGGGGAAGGAATCTTTAAGGGACTTAGATCTTGTGAAATACTGATGATCTACAAAATTATCAACACAGATCATTTCTAAATACGTGACAAATGAAAAAACTCAAAAGAGCAATGTGTTAGTACCTGGAGGTGGTAAATAATACAAGATATCACATATAAGTGTAAACACATAAGTGTTGCTTTATTCGGAGATAAACTGGCTCACCACTATAGAGAAACCAATATAGATAAATGACTAAATAGACATCAATTTGTCTACTTGACTTTGGGATTAGTGAATAAAAAATATCGACTTGAGTCGAGCCAAAGTTGACGGTATCTTTCATTGTCATACTTTGATTTTTTGATTGAGATGTAACTCTAATTTCTTTTTAAGAGTTGAAAAAGATAAAATTCCTCAAAATAGGGGCCGAACCTTGAAAGGCTGCCTAGGTATCTCATAAAACTGAATTCAGGTCCTACGTAGTTGGACCCACTTAAATTTCTTTTGATTTGAAATGATTAATATTTTTCTGATTAGAGTAGTACTAACAAAAATGAAGTTCATTTTTTTTGAAAAGTAAAGACTCTAAAAGTATTTGGATAAGCTTTTGACAGTAACTTGATATTTGTGCTTAAGGATTCTAAAAGTATTTGAAGAAGAGTGAGTTAGAATATTTCCAGATAAAACAACATATTCACATAAGCAGTTATAACACATAAACAAATATTGGGCGTTCTAAATAGATATGTGACCCTTTTGTGCCAAGGGTAGGCCTATCGATTTTGAGGGATGTATACGTCATTTGAAATATGTCATTGCCCCAAAACTCAAATTTATACAAATTTTATGAATAAAACATAATGGGGATACATAATAGTCGAAATGTATATAAAAAAATCAGTCGCACGTAGGGGTACGACCCTAAACTATGCCTCCACGAAAGATCCTTCATCTTTCTTAAATTTTGAAATCTTTGTGTGCCAACATCTTTGGATGGACGAGTGTATTTTTAAGCTCTTTATTTAACTTAAATAAACTAAAATCTAATACTTACCCAATGAGACAATGATTTTGCAGACAACGTATACATCCTTCAAATTTAAACACATAAGTATGAACGTCCATTTAGGTCATGAGCCATTTTGTAGTCAAGGTGGTCTTCTAATGGGCTCAACACGCCTTGAGCATTGGGTTAACTTAGTTATAAATGCTCTAAATTCGGAATTTGGTTTAACTCTATCCTAGTTGACAAAGAGTGGCTTTTGAAAGACCGAGAATCCAAAGGGACAAATTAGGCTGGAATTCATGACAACCATTGGACTCATGACGAACCAATAAATTGCGGATCATTCTGGAAAAGGATTGAGTATTTTAATGTCCGGTTGCGGTTCCGTAAACCATCCTTTAATATACTATACATACATATTCGAAGATGCCATGAATGCAATGACAATTTATGAAAATATAAACATATTCAGCACAAATATCATTTTAACAATTAATAAAAATTAGACTAAATGTCAAATATCATGGTTAGAACTTAATTAATCCCCACCGGAGTTGCCATTTCAATTTTATGAAAAAAAATATAGTAAAAGGAAAAATGACTACGTTTCGAAAAATCAATCAATCTTATAATTTAAGAGGAATCAATTTTCTGAATTAACAGAATATGCACTTGATTTTTAGTAAAAAATAAGAAAAATTTACTTATTATTTTTAAAAGATTTGAAACAAATAAAAATCAGTTGAAAAGGGTTCGAAGTGCAAATGTACATTCGGTGTAGGTGTTAGGCCCTCGAAATGCCCGCCAACTTGCGGTTGACCGGCGATTTGACTAAAATGACTTGACTTGAATATTCCAACAATTACCAAATAAAGTTTTTTTTTTATGATTTGTTTACATAAAATTATTATTACTTTTCTAGTTATTAAGTGAAAAGAAAGAGAGTATTTTAAAAAAGAATGACTAAAGGTGGTTGATTAGAATAGTAATAAAATAAAGGTTAAATAACTTATAATTTTTTAACATATATATATACATATATATATATATATATATATATATACACACACACACACATATATACACACACACACAGATATATATATCTATATATATATATATATATATATATGATTTATCATTTAAATTAATTATATATTTTTAAAGGAAAATAAGTAAGGGGATAACCTAAAGGGATAAAATTAAGGGTTGACAAAAACAAGAAGTAGAAATAAAATCAAGTAAAATTATTTGTATAAATAAATTTTGAATATATTTATATAAATAAAAATAAATGGCTATCGTTGAGAATCAATTAAATTGAAACCACAATGTTAGTCAAACATAAGTAAAAAAAGTGAGGAAGAGGGATTGAAAAATTAATTTGGGCTAATTAGCCCAAATCCACAAATCTGATGGGCACAACTTCTTCCTTTGTCCTATCTGTAAGTGGGCCTTGACCCTTGCCATTTTTCCCTTTACACCTGCACTTAAAACATTGGGCTTATTTGCCTTCAAAAATATGTATACAATTTGTGTATACTACTTTATACACGGTGTATCCGACCCATTTGGGCCTTCAAAGACCTGCATTTTTTGTTGAAATTTATGCCCTGTATTTTTTAACTGTGTTTTCCCTTCTTTTCACCTGCATATCATATATTGAAACTGTATAGTAGTGTATATAGTTGGTATATTAGTATGCTTTTAATTTTTCGGGGTTCAAAAATTAACTTTCTGATGGCAAATGCTGCTTTTCGACCAGTTTCTTCAAATTGGCCCCAGTATCTTGTACACAGAATGTATACTGCACATATATAACTTTTGTTTGAGCCTTTTATTCAATTTCCAAGCCCCTATCATTTCACATTTTTCCCTGTACACCCATGGTATGGATTAATCAGTGACGAAAGAGGTTTGAACCTCTATGGATCGATTTGGGAATGGAAAGGGAAGAACTTCATTATGTATTCGGAGAGGATTCATACAAGAAAGGAAAGAAACAATATTAGCATATGAATCAAATAAATTAAATGAGAGACCAATTAACTCAAGTAATTTAAGATCCAAGATGAAAACTAAAATCAATACTAAATCACAATAAAAGATGACTCAAAACAAAGTTGAATGAACTATTATATATTAACCGACACTTAACGATAACAAGAGTTAAGAAGACAAACATCTATGGCCTATATAAGTAACACAATAAATAGCTATTCCAAACACAAATAATATAATGACAAGAAACATGACAAGCAATATGCTGGCAAACTTTGAACAATACATTGTGTATACTTCCATAAGAGCAACACCTGAATAATTGGATACCATTTTCATATGAACAAGAATGGTCAATTATTTTTAATAACAATACAAGAATAGGTAGAGATGAACTATGGTTTGTAGATATTCATGCACTTCTGTCACTACCTAAAAATGGGTATGATGGCACTCGTCTTATCCCACCAAGACAAGTCAGCCTAAAACCAAATATCTAACAAAGTGCGGAAGTAAATGACAATCCAACAACAATTTCTAGTATGAAACCAAGTCATATTAATTCAATCCCTAAAACCAGGTTGTCACGTGCACAAGCCTCTAATGTAAACATTAGAATTGAAACAAAATAGAAGTCTAAAATGAAGTTGTCTTTCAAGTAAAAACAAAATTATAACTGGAGTAGGAAAGTTCGCTGAGATGACAAACAGCTACCTCACAATTCTCCACAAGATGCCTCGAAAACGAAGAGAATAGAAGGTATCACAAAGATCCAGGCTCGTAACCTACAAAAATTTGTAGAAGCAAGGGGTGAGTACCAAACCACGCGGTACCCAACAAGCAAACCTCTAAACACAAGTTAAGTGAACAAAATACGGGTACTCCTTATACCCTATCTAAACCTCCACGCTACAGCCTAACAGTTTACCAAACACACCACTCAATAACCACACTCTATCAGTTTACACATTCTCAATAACAACTCAATATTCAACAATCACAAACTTCACAGAGAAACAGTCACAAGATCAGCAAAACACATGTTCAAGTTCATCAATAATAAAATGTGCAATGCCATGAGATGCAATGTCAAATATCGTGATGCATGTCTTTCTTAACGATACACACCCGCTGTCTCTCAGTCCGGGACCCATGGGGGACATATCTGTCCATGCATCTGTCGCGGCGCACGACACGACCCTCGATAAATAGAAACCTTCGCGGCGCGCGATACGTCCTTCGAAATATAATATCCATCGCGGCGCGCGATACGACCCTCGAAAATAGTACATCATCCTCTTACCACAACCATGTCTCAGATACAATGCATATGAGATGCTCAAATTAAAAGGAGGAAATAACCATTTGATAACAAAGCACAATTTACAACAAGAAATACAACACCAACAAATAAACAACAAGTCTCCAAATCATTCTCAACATCACACAAGGAAATACACGAATTTTGTACGCTTAACAAGAGTTTAGAAATCCACTTGCCTTAGCCAATCAAATAATCACTCTATGACTTGAGTCTTTCCTTTCCGTTGAGCTTCCAAATCGATGCAACCTATTCAAGTATATATTCACAATAACGTTTCGGAACTAACAACACCCACATTATTATGTGTATAACCTTGACCTAAAAATTCACCCAACTTTATAATCAAGTTCTTAATTATTGACGTTAATAAATATTTTAAGTATCATATTCAAATGGTATTTATATGATACTATAAATCTAATATTTAATTACCTACCCCATGTACCAAAACTTAACTCAGAATGTGATGATAATAATAATTTTAATCCAAATTACCGATTACTCACGGAAGGAGCACAACCTCCGTTCCCAACAGTTCACTCATACCCCTTGAATACACTTTTCCAAATACTTATTTTCCATACACACATGTACAACAACCATTACACATTGAAATACTAAAAAAAAGACTCAACTAATTACAATTATTTTTATAAGGGTTCCACACAAAATTAATAACCTAAGAATTATATAATAATATCAATAGCCACAACACTGTTTTCTTTTCTTTGTATCATATTGTCCCAAACCCCCAGAAAGATGCACAACATCATAAATCACCCCTGTAACCAACACTATATAAGCACTATCACTATACTAATTATATATAATAATAATAATAAACTAATGGTGCTTCCAGTAGTCCAAAAATCCCACGAATGGCACACTAAATCAGAATAAAATATTAACCACTCCGCTAAACCAAATTCTCAATTCATACAAAATTTCCATTTGACATAGAGTCAATATGACAAAACAATTGTGATGAATTGCTCTATTAATTGTTACCTGGAGATCGAAGTTCCTTCCCTTTCCTCTCTCGTGCGTCGCTCAGGTAAGGTTTCTGCCTTTCCTTCTTTTCTAAATTAATTATTTATTAAACTGATCAAAACCACTAACTTATTTTTTTTTTATATACATGACCCTAATAGTATAAAATCTTAAATAACTGATCACTTTAGCCCACTAACAATCTATTAATTTTTTTTATCTACAATTACTCATAAATAAATTAACTCAAGTTATACGAATAATTTAAATTTTCCAAAAATAACCTCACGGGTCATTACAACTTCATAATAGCACAAAAAATAAAATTTGAACCAACTAATACATGATCAAAATTGCATGTATTACTCATTTCAAAAAAACTTACTAACCCACATATAAAAAGTTGTGAATTACGAAAGGGAAGATACTTCAATTAAAGATTAATAAGGGCTAAGGCTGAAGGTAGAACCAAAAAGGTTAACAAAATATGAACCAAAATTTTAGTATTATAAAATGACAAAAATTTAACTACCCAAAGAGCTTTAATGCTCTAAACGGAGGCATACTTCTTCAAATTTCCCATGTCAAAAATAACTGATTAAAAAATAGGTAAATAATTGGGAAAGTAAGACATTAAAATAGATAAAGTAGCTTGGTCCACTATAACATAACCATATCTACTTGTGGCATGACTATTATCAAGACAAATCAAGTTGCTAAACTTGGTATTTTGGTCATTATAAAAATAACCAATCCTTAATATTAATAACTAAGTCCTCTTTAGAAATTTTAAAATTAGTATGACAATTGAAAACAACGAAAGCATGTCTAGCAGAATCACGAGAAGAGGAGACAAATGAATGAAGCAAATAGCAGGCAGAAATTTACCAATCCCTACTAACACAAGATTCAATCCAAGAGGAAATAGAAAAAAGAACCACCATCAAATTTCAAAAGGAAATAACCAAGTACAGAAGGAAGAAATAAAGAAAAATTTAAAGGGGAGAGATTACCTTTCCTGGACAGCTATTCTGGAACTCGAACAGGGCAAAGAGAGCCAATTCCACCTCCAATTTCGATAAATCTCGACGAAATTTAAGTTCCGAACAATGGAATCGGGTGCTTTAGCTTTATGAATACTGTCGTACTAAATTCTACTCTTTTTTTAAATGGATGGTGTCACATTCAATTCTTTCTTGTATTATCCAGTGTTTTTCCTAAGCTTTTCCTCTATTTTCCTAACCCTTATCTCACTATGCTCCCCACCCTTTACAAATAATAAGAGGGGACTATTTATTAGGATAAGAACTAGGTTCCTTAATTAGGGGAGGGCGGGAGAATTCTGAAAAAAAGTTGGGGTAGAATCGAACTTCCATTTCAATTTGAAATTTAAAAACCCTTTCCCCTTATGGATCAATACCGTTTCTTTGAAATAGAAAACCTTATTTCGGAAAGGGAAAGATGGGGATGGCTGAAATGAAATCGATTGTCCTTGGTGTTATGCGTGTCTCCATATAACGAAACCAAGGAAGATTGTGTGCCTACTGTTGTGATTGTACTGCAAATAGAGACACATTGGTGAAGAGGACAAAGGGTCACACTAGTCTCTGTTCTTTGTTGCTTTTCCGTCCATCCTCGTGTCCCTTCGGAACGTGCTGATGCGTGAGGCGCGTAGGACTCACTTGGTGTTGTTCAGGGGTCCTCCCATCTATTGACTGTCAACATGACGTCTAAACGCGGCTTGGAGTACAACATTTTCCCTGGGAGGATAAAATCTACACACACTTAATGAATTAAGAACACAAGAACTTTCAAGATAAAGAGATGAGAGATCTAGAGAGAGGAAGAGAGAAACCTATATTTTTTGGTAACACCCCATGAGTAAACTTCCACGGCGGTGGGTATATATATTAATAATATAGAGTATTTTAGGTTGCAGAGGTTGAACCCCGTAAACATTTATATATGAAAGTACATCAAATATTAATCAGGCTCCACAACCTAACAATTCTCCCACTTGGAGACTGATTCAGTCATCCAAAAAATACATTCTCAAAAAAAATCTCTTCACCATCAACATCTTTACCGACCGCAACATCTGTAGCAAAAACTACATAAGACCAACCAAGGTTTTTCATAACCCTAGTTTCCCAACATCAACACATTTCGTCAACATGTCTGCCAGGTTCTTTGAACCCTCTATCTTCTCCAAGCACATATCACCATCCTCCATTGCCCTGCTTGTGAAATGGTACCGCCTTCTGATGTGCTTTGTCTTCGAATGACAGACTGGATTTTTTACCAACTGTATGGCACTCTGGCTATCTGAGTAAAGAATCTTCTCGCTCTAATTCTTGCCCAATTCCTCCAGATAATGTGCCAGCCATATCATCTCTTTCCCAACTTCACCTATTGCCACATATCAGCTTCAGTTGATGAAAGAGAAACACACTTCCGAAGCCTGGACATCTAACGAACTGTTGTTCCACCTATGGTGTAAATGTACCTGGATGTACTCTTGCTCGAGTCCACATCCCCACAAAGATCAGCATCCAGAAAACCCTGTAGATTCACCTTGTCTTTGCAAAAACAAAGTGAAGTACTGGATGCACTTGTCATATATCGCTGAAGCCACTCCACAGCTTCCCAATGCTCATTCGTCGGGTTCGCTAATTACTAGCTAACAACTCCCATTGCATGTGCTATATCAGGTCTAGTGCAGACCATTGCATACATCAAACTTCTAACTACTTAAGCACACGAAACAAGTGCCATATGCTCACGCTCCTCAACTGTCTTGGGTAACTGCTTCATTGACAATTTAAAGTGATTTGTCAATGGGTTAGTCCTAGGTTTAGAATCGTTAACGCTGAATCTGCTCAACACCTTCTCAATGTACAACTGCTGATATAGATTTAAAGTGCCAACAGATCTATCCCGAGAAATCCTCATCCCTAAAATCTACTTCTCTGGACCCAAATCTTTCATCTCAAGCGCTGCAAACAACAATGTCTTTAGATTACTAATCTCCCTCATACTAGATCCTGCAATCAACATATCATCCACATTCAAGAGTAGTGAGATATATGCATCAGTGTATTTCTTGAAGTAACAACACAAATCCTTTTCAGCTTTGTAGAATCCACTCTTTGTCATGAAGGAGTCAAACTTCTTGTACCACTACTTTGGTGCTTGCTTTAGTCCATACAAGCTCCTGGTGAGCTTGCACACCATGTGTCCCTTGCCTGGAACCACAAATCCTTCTGATTGCTACATATTGATCTCTTTGTACAGATCTCCATGTAAAAACATTTTTTTTACATCCATTTGCTCTAGATGCAAATTCTCCGATACAACAATAGTCAACATAATTCGAATAGAGGCTAGTTTCACAAAGGAGAAAATATTTCAGCATAATCAATACCTTTCCTTTGTGAATATCCTTTAACAACTAAACGAGCCATGAACCTTCTCTTGCCATTTGGTTTAGTCTTTATTCTGAACACCCACTTGTTCAACAAGTCTCTCTTCCGTACACATAACTCAGTCAACACCCATGTGTCATTCTTCTCAAGTGACGTCATCTCATCATCCATGGCTTAATCCCACTTGATCGAATCCTCCACCTGTAGGGCTGATCAAAAGACTCTGGTTCCCCTCATCAGTCAGCAATAGATAGTATAATGAAGGTGAATACCTATCTGGTGCCCTGATGGTTGTAGATGATGTCCTTAACACCTTCTCAGGTATAACTTGCTCCACTTCAGATTCTTCAGTAGGAGTTGGTTTAGAGTATCTGCTTCAACATCTCTGGGGTTAATCTTCTCCAACTCAACCTGAACTTCCACTTGCTTTGTAATCTCTAGAACCTTCTGCTCCCTGTCCTTGTACAGGATAGACTCATCAAATTTCATGTCACAATGTCTCAGGATCATTCTGTTCTTGTCATCCCAAAACCTTTAACCAAACAAATCAGAACTATATCCTATGAAGTAACACTTCACAGCTTTGGCATCATGCTTGTCTCTCTTTTCTGGATCAACATGAACATAAGCAGTGCAACCAAAAGTCCTCAAGTGTGAGTACTTGAGTTCTTTTCCTGTCCACACCTCCTCTAAAATCTTGAACCCTAAAGGAAATGATGGTCCACTGTTGATCAAGTATGTAGTTGTGCTCACAACATCAGCAGCCCACAGTGTAGCCTCAAACTTCTTGCGTGCTCATTCAATGTTCTATTCATCCTCTCAGCAATTTCATTCTGCCTTGCCTTACCATGAACTGTTCTCATCAATCTGATTCCCTCAGCTGCACAGAATACATTGAGATCTGATTTGTCATACTCTCCTCCATTGTCAGACCTTAGGCATTTGACTGTCAAACCGGTCTGACTCTCAACATCAGCTTTCCATTTCTTAAAAGTGTCAAACACGTCTGACTTATGCTTCAAGAAGTAAATCCATACCTTCCTGCTGAAATCATCAATGAAGGTAACATAGAATCTGGATCCTCTAAGTCTGTTGTGCCACAGACATGAACTGGAAGCACCTTCAGCAACAACAACCATATTCAAGATTTGGTGCCACGAGCTACTACCATAGCACCTTTCACAATCTTCCACGAACCTTTCCCAAACTCAGCTTCATATCACGTGCTATCCAAGTGACCAACAGAGATCATATTTTTCTTGAGCCCATGAATATATCTAACATCCTCCAATGTCCACTAATTTCCCGAGGTGGTCTTTATGTAAACACCCCCTTTCCTTCAATCTCTAAGGCTTTATTGTCAGCAAGATACACCATTCCAAAATTTCATGATTTGAAATTTTGGAACAACTCCTTGCTTGGAGACGAATGGAAATATGCACCATAATAAAAAATCCATGATTCAACCGGGCTATTCACACTAAGGATTAGAGCATCATCCCCAATGTCGTCTGCTGAATTTACAGAATCATTGTCATCTCCAAATTTCTAATTCTTTTTATTCTTTGGCTTTGTATAGCTCATCCGAAAGTGCCCATTTTCTCCACAAGTTCCAACAAGTCACGTTTGATCTGTTTATAGATATTCCTCGATTTTTTCATTTTGATCGACCATGTTGATTTTGGCTTTTCGTCTTACTTCTCCCCCTTCGGTCAAGCTGAGAGCATTGTCCGATGAATCTCCCATTTCTCATTTCCAAATACTTTCACTAAGAACAACATCACGGATTTCATCAAACTTCAGTTTCTCTGATCCACGAGAACTTCTAATCGCAGCAACAACAATATCCCATGACTCGGGCAAAGATGACATCAAAATCAATGCCTTACTTTCATCTTCGAAATTAATATCCACAGAATTGAGTTTACTCACAATCATATTGAACTCGTTTATATGATGAGAAAAAGATCCTTTCTAAGACATCTGTAAATTGAACAATATACGCATCAAATATAACTTGTTCATCGCCGATGGTTTTTCATACATGTTTGACAGTTCCTTCTATTTATTGGACGTAGTCTTCTCCTTCACGATGTTGAACGCCACGTTTCTTGACAAAGTCAACCGGATCAACCCTTGAGCCTGGCGATCCTTGAGCTTCCACTTCTCCTCCGTCATGGATTTCGGCTTCACCCCGGTAAACAGTTCGTGACGATCTATCTGGTACAGATAATCTTTGATCTGCATCTTCCAGAAAATGAGAGGAGTGGGGTTAGAACCCACATCCTCTCGCCCAAAACTTAAATAAGTTAAGGGAAAAAATAAACGTGATTGTGGGGTTCGATTTCGGCTCTCCTAAGTCTAAGCATCTAAGAAAGGTTAGAGAAAAAAGGGGAAATAATGAAAGTGTGGTGTGGGGATTCGATCTTGAGTCGCCCCAAGCATCATAAGTCAACCCAACATGTAAGCAACTTAAGCGACACATATGCAATCCAAAGAATGAAATCCCAGAACTCCATAGAAGAGTAAGTAACACATTAAGCAACCCACTTAATACTCACAACATATTCTCATATCTTATCATTACATCCTGCATACAAAAATACTACTCATATCTTATCAACTCAATCATAATCATAATTATAAAAGAATACTACTAGAACTATCCCTTAGGATCCTACATGTGCAATATCCAAGAAGGGCCTCATGAGCTCCCTCACACTATGTGTAGTCTTTAAGACAACCCTAATAAGAGTTCACATACTTAACTTGTTGATTTAAATTTATATTAGGGAAAGGAACACAATAACCGACATGGGACCATGTTAGTTACATGGAATCCGGTGTTCTACTCCCACACCCAGAAATGAGGGTTAACACTTGCCTAAGGTGTAAGCAATCGTACGTAGTTATCTAGGTGAATCCACTAAGCTAGAGTCCTATGTGGGCACATAGTTAAGGGTCAAGGAGATTGTTACTAGAAACCTTAACTTACTAACATGGAGATATCCATCTCACGAGACAACACATAGCTTGGGAATCCAGACTTACTAGGTTGAGGAAACCCATGGGGTAGGCCGAACATACTAAATGTGAGAACTCCATCTCATTATTTACATGCCTTTTCGGTGCTAAGCAATTATTCAATTTACTAAGAATATTAGTTCATCATACAAGTTAACATTGGTCCCTTCTAGACCCTTATGTAGACATCTTATCATATTGGCTCATAGGTCATCACAATTGAGAACAAGCCTTTTACTCTAGACAAGACATCACAAGTGAGTAAACCTTTCACTTAGAACTTCACTATAATCATCAAAAACTTCTTTCAATCTTATAATAATTGTATCGTAACATGCATACATAATTCATGTCTAATTCAATGTGTTGGGGTTAGGGATGATGCATACTTAAAATCAACATCACAACCACACATTAGACATAGAAGCTTAATTATCTAAGTAACTCACAATTAATAATTGAATTCAAGAAAAACCAATCAGCATACCTCTTTGTCCCTTCAAAGAACCTTCATACTTCCTTTACAAAGAATACATAAACAATGACATAAACAAAACATTTAATAAAATCCCCACCCAATTATTCCATAATGAAGACTTTATTCTTGACCTTAATTTCAAACTCTAGTTTCTTCTTCAATGGAGGTTGTTTGGAGAGGAAAATATTCCAGAGAGGAGTGATTTATGATTCTAATTGACTTAGTTTGGGTGGTTAATGACTTAAAAGTAATTCATATATCTGTATAAAATAAATATAAAACAACCCCCACATAAATCTAATAAAAAGAATTTACCATAACCCCTAAACAAGGCAGTCCCTTGACAGAGGCTACACCCAACTTCACATGCCATCAAGGGCACCACGGCCCGTAGTCCCTTGACTAGTAGGCATCCTCACTAGAAAAGCCCCAAAAACACCAAGGTGGTACAATAAGACCTCCCACGATCCGTGGACTAGCCAAAGAGTCATGGTGATGGTCGTGTTCTTGGGGAAATAACTACGCCTCAAGGCATGACTCTCATGACTCTAAGTGGTCTTCATGGACACCTTCAATGATTGTTGTCAAGACCAGTGATCCATAAGGCGGACGTGAACCCTAGATAGTTCATGGACAAGGTTGGGAACCCTTAAAAGTTTGCTAAGACTTTTCCCCCTTGCCGTGGTATATTCCCTTCCAACCCTTACCCTAACCTTAGGTAGTATTCTAAGCTATCGGGCCTAACACGTGGACTGGCGCTTGACTCCTAAAAGTGTCATTCTAAGTGCACAAAGTCTCATATTTTACTCCATTTATCATACATCAAACCTTAGAATTCTAGCTTGAGGATCTACTATTGTCTAATAGTTTCCTGGGTATAAAACCCACAGTGCATAGGTTGAAGCAAAGTTTGAAACATCGTCCTGTCAGTTTATTTTATTATTTTTGTTTCCTATTTTATTTAGGATTGCTTGATATAAATAAAAGTTATAAACTCTATACTTTGGGGTTAGACATTATTGTAATCTCTTAATTTTTGATGTTTTGGGAATTAACCTGCAAACTTTGGCAATTTTATTTCGGAATTCATTTTAGAAAATTGTCACATTGAATTTCAATTGAAGATTCCAGTTTATCAATTCTTCTTGTAAGTTTATGAATTCTTTTAACCCAATTCTGAATTGTTTTCTTTCGAACATTAGTCGATAAATCCACAACTAAGATTCAGGGAACCATTAGCAATTTAAAATAATATCAATGATAATTAAGTAATTCTCTAATAGTGCTAATGCATGTATTATTTATTCTTTCTCTAAGTATTCTTTTTAATGAGTTGACACGTTACAACTCACTCATTCCTATCTATCGTACAAATAAGGTAATGAATGACAAAAAAATTAAGTACGGAGATTTAGTGGTTGTTATGTTAATAAAAATTTGGGTGAGGGTGAAAACTAAGTCATACATTTATTTGATGTCTAATCTAGGTGAAGGCAACGACAAGTAAAGCATACACCCGATCCCGAACAAAGGTGCGAAGAGAAATTGTTTACTTGGAGGACCAATAACTTAGCGGTACATTACTTACCAACCTTGCATGTAAAACACTACTAAAGAATTATCGTTATTGTGGTTTTTACGTTAAGAGCTTGTGTAGAACACATATGACCAAGTTTCTCTCTTATATGTATAACTCAAAGTTAGAATCTTTTGTAGTTGTAACTGAAGAATTAAATAAGTTACATTCTTACAAATCCGCCAAGCTTACTTTTCATAGAAATAGTTTGACTAAATGCATATAATTGTGAGTAAAGTTTTAGTCTGTACCATATTCCTCGTGCGATCGACCCCATACAATAACTTTTGTTATCATTTATACTTATTGACGAAGGTTTAATTTAAGCATATTAAATATTAGAGTGCTACCGAGAAATTTGAATTGTAGATTAAATCTAACTATAGTTTTGAGTGGAAATTCTTCATCAAAGTTAATAATTATCATCATTGAGGTATGGATATTGATCCATGAAACTATCTTCATCAAGGACCCCAAATTCTCAAGATGTTTTCAATGTTTCTAAAGTTGAATTGTCCAATTTCATCATTCTACCATGTGTTCTTGCATTAATGATTTCTAAAAATTTAATAATGATTTAATTAATATTTTATTGATGATTTAAATCTAAATTACCTATAAACAATGAATTGTATGAACCCTATATTTTGACTAACTTATGGGTTACTTGTTATTAACCTAATGTCGTTGAATTCTAGTGTAGATTTCAATGGGTTTTCTAATTTTGTAAGAATTGTGTTCAACTTATATCTAGGTTATCTTAGTTTGTTGAATATCTATTGAATTTACCTATTTTCATTGATTATCATAGTTTCTACATTGAATTATTGTTCATGGCCATTTGTAAGGGCCTTATGTTATTGAAAAGGATTAATTAGCATCAAGTTGAGGTGTTGAGGATGTTGAGGGGGAATGATACCCCATTCCATTTATTTTTATGTTTTTTGTACTTCCATTATGTTTTGACTGGTATGGACTACTTATTGTGGCGGTGTTATGTGAATATGACGTGGCCTTGTCGGCGTTACTTACTATATGATGATCATGGCCTAGTCGACACTACATTAATTAATGTGGATTTTTTGTAATTGATTTTGTGAAGCATGAGATATCTATATACTTGTTAAGCAATGTGAAAGTATAAGTGATTTGTGGGTGTTATGTAGGTGATCATGTTAGACTATGACTATGTGCTTATATGTAAAGTCTTTGATGTTTGTACATGATTGTACCTACTTGACTATCTAAATTATGATAGTTATATTGATAATGATATAGTAACACATAGGATGACATTAAGAAGATAAGGGTCATTCCTAAGTGCTTTAAAGAATAATATGCTATATGTAATAAAGTGAAAGAATGTAGTGTCTTGTTTGGTACACTTGTGTCCCTTACTTGATATATGAATGAATGTTATAAGATTATGAGATGTCTTGACTAGGTAGGCTTAGTGAACCCTTGTCATGTACGAATGAAAGATATGTGAGACCTTAGAGGATATTAAGAAGGTCATGTACGTGGTAAAGGTTATGTTATGAATGTTGAAGTCAAGAGCGGTAATGGTATCCTTCATGTAAAGAAATCATGGACTTAAGGTTAATTGGATGGAACCACATCATATTAATCCATAGGAAAGTCCTAATGAGCTATCTTAGTCGCCATTGGAAGGTATCCCTAGTGGACCTGCTTGGTAGGGTGAATGTGATTGCGTTATGAACTAGATAAGGAACCCTCTTCAAGTAATCCTTTAATTTCAATTACTCCATGATAACCAAGGCTAGCACCGAGTGATTATGTAATTGGAAGTATCTCTACTTGAGAATTAGACTAGAGTAAAATGTACCTCTACTTGAGAATGAGACTACAGTACATAAAAGCCTTTCATACTTTTTAACAATGTGCCTACATGGGATATGTCCTAGTTCTACCCTTGGCAAGTAGAACACCCTCATCGGAGTAGGTTAGAAATCTGGATTCTATGTCCAGCTATTATGGTCTATGTCGGTTATTTCCTATTCTCATCATATGGGATACCTACTAGTACTATAAAAGTTATATGAAGTTTAGGTGGTAGTATGGAACTCTATATAGACATTGCGTAATAGTCTTTGAAGGTGGTAGTTAGAGTCCCTAGGTCTTATCCAATACCATTACTTGAATGTCCTGTATGTGATGTATGAGTCATTATAAACTAATAAACTAATGACTTATGTTATGAAGTATGTAAAAGGAATTAGCACCTATCTAGAGTAGTTAAGGGTTGTCTAGTTAAGGTGTGAAGGGGGCATAGGAATGGTCACTTTGTATCTTAACTAGATGAGTATTAAGAATGACTCTAATTAGGCGAGATATTGATTATGTGGACACGATCCGAACTTAGGAAGTCTTAAGATTATTTAGGTAGTCTTTAAGAGGTCAATCATGGATGTTATTTTCTTGATCTACTTAAGTTAGTCTTTTGATAGAATTTGATGAGTAAATGCCATAGTGTCTATATGTTGATATGTTTGATGTGTTGAATATGTATGTGACTCATTATATGTAATCTTAAGTGTCGTTGAGTCACATCTTGAGAGGGTGTATGGGCGGTCTCTCATTGTGTGACTTAATTGAATCTTAGGATAGATTTAAGTGAGAAGATTACATGCTAAAGGGTGTTGTCTTGAGTAAAGAATAAGCATCTTCACTATAAAGTGAGATAATTCACTGTAACAGTGAATGAGTTTACTGTAAAGTGATCTCTAATACATGATTTTTGGTTTAAATTTATCTTATATGTTTCCAAGTTGTTAATTGTTGTTCTTATGATTATAATATGATTTTTTAATGAAAAGATGCATATTTCCAATAAAAGTACGTTTTCATGATTTTTATGCAAATGTCATACTTAGTACATGTGGTTATACTAACTCCATGCTTTTATCTATCTACATTGTTCTTGATAGGTGAAGATCTTTGAGAAGTTAACACTTGGACTTACAAGATACTTCAAGAGAAGTTAAAGTATGTCCTCACTTGACTGGAGGGCATATATGTCTTTTGTATTTTCATTCAAAGTATTGTCATAGGCTAAGTATTTCTATATTCTTATTTTGAAGTATGGGCTGTGTCCGAAGTATTGTTGTGTCTTAAGATGATGAGATTGAGACTTAGGATATGCTATTACTTTTATATGAAATCGATTTTGAATACTATATTATTTTTTATGAAAAGTTTTAATTCTGCACTACTTTTCACTATGTATATGCGATGAATGATATGAAAAGTCTTGTATAAGTCCTCCGAGAGGTCGAGTACGCCAGTTACAATCCGAGATTGTACCCTATCTTATAGGGTGTGTTTCGGGTTGTGAAAATGAGTCAGGGAGAGCCTAACATGTTCATCATAAAGGTATAAGGTCCTAAAATGGTTTATAATATGGTATTGAGGTAGTGTGTAAGGTTTGAGGTGATCTGGAAGTTAAACGTCAAGGAACGACCAAGACGTCCGACTACTAGTCACCCATGTGCCTCATGTGTCTATGCTTGCATATATTTGTATTTCATGAACTTTTCTTTTAGTCAAGAGTTCTTCACTCAAAAACAGCAATAACATCTTCACATGAACATTACGGTTTACACATTTATTCAAATAAAAAAAGTGATCTTTGTGCCATTAACTTGAAAAAGACGAAACTCAAAGTCACGATCCAAACTTGCACATATATACACATGCCTACATTCATATTTCCAAAAGACACAAACATAAGAACATAGTCACGAACACATACTCGAAAGTAGATCATCACACAAAACATAGTACCCCTAGATTCTATCAGCATGCATACCCAATCTAAGATCATAGGGAGGTAGTGACAGGGAGCATGAAATGGGGGGGGGGGGGGGGGGACAACCCTAGTTGTTGGAGTAGATTCATCGGCGACTTAAGGGTCTCATAGGAAAGGACAAAGATTAAGAAAACACATACCTGATTTCACATGGTTCAGCACTTCAACTAGCTACCAAATACACCTCAAACGAAACGTCCACCAACGAATCTCACACCTGACCCGATGAGATTATAACGTTTTGCTTTACGTTTTTGGATTGGTTTGTCGTTTTGTAATTTGCGTGTAAGTTCTTAAGTTCTTCAAGTATGAAGAAATTTTGTTTTCTGTTATTATTCTGATTTTTGGTTTCCGTTTTGTTAAGTAGAGAGAACGTGAAAGGGAGTGTTGAAGAGAGGGAGATAAATATGAGAGTGGATAGATGTGAGAGAGAGTGTTTCCTTAGGTCTAGGACTTTAGGCATGACTTATTCAAATAGTGTTAAATAATTAATAAATAATAATTAATACTAAAAATCTGATTTTCCTTTTTCTTAAATCAGCCATGAATTATTAATTTATTAAATTAATTCACCAAATTAAATAATCAAACTAAATCATTGCTCCCACCTAGGTTCGAACCAAGATGGAGCAAGATTTTGCTGAAATGCAAATTTTGGGCAATTCTCCCCAAAATGCCCCTCAACCATATTAATTAAATAATTAATCAAAAATTTAGGATAATTACGATACTATACTAAGCCTGGAGAAAGAACATTTTACCCCTAGACCCTCCAAACTTAAGATTTCCCCTTTTTAAGTCTGGTAAAGACTCATCCGGGTAAATCTTCATATTTGGGTGGCCTACATGGCTAGACCTAACCTTTTCGATCTCAACTATCTCACCAAGTTAGTTGTCTTTGCTTTTGTAGAGGTTCAGAGGTCTGTTTCTACGCGCATCAATCCGTGTGAACCCGGTATTATCATAGGCATTCTAGACACATTAAGCATTACTTAGGGTATCAATTTTAAGAGTTGTTACATTATCCCCCCCCATAGGAACATTTGTCCCCGAATGACACTTCTTCTAGTCTAGCACAATGTTATTCATATCATAATGTAATCACTATGCACAAACAAGCAATAACAACAGTGAATGGAGACATAAGGAAATTTTGACTTAATAGTAGAAAGTCTACCTTAGGGACTGAAAAGATAAGGATAGCGGTATCTCATATCAGCATCGGCCTCCCACATAGCACCCTCAACAAGATGGTTCCTCCACAATACCTTCACTGTTGCAACCTCCTTGTTTCTCAGCCTCTTGACCTGTCTGTCTAAAATCTCAACAAGTTCCTCCTCATAAGACAAGTCTTCATCAACCCCAACCTTCAACAGGTAAAATCAATTTTGGATCACCTAGGCACTTCTTTAACATAGATACATGAAAGACTGGATGAACAGAAGCTAGCTCCGAAGGCAATGCCAACTCATAGGCCACCTCACCCACACGTTGTAGGATCCCATATGGCCTAACATATCTACGACTCAACTTACCCTTCTCGCCAAACCTTATCACCCCCTTCATAGGTGATATTTTCAAATAAACCTGGTTACCAACATCAAACTCTAATTCCGCTTTCTGTTGTCTGCATATGACTTCTGCCGACTGTAAGCAGTTTCCAACCAGTTCCTAATCACCCTGACCTTCTCTAAAGCCTCAAAAGGATCTCTAAACCCAAAATGGATAACTCTCACACCTCGAACCACCAAACTGGAGACCTAAACTTCTACCATATAGTCCCTCAAACGGTGCAATCCCAATGCTGGAGTGATAACTATTATTATACGACAACTCTATCAAAGGTTAATAGTCGTCCCAACTACCTCTAAAGTCAATCACACACTCTCTCAACATGTCTTCCAATGACTTAATGGTGCGCTCTGCCTTCCTATCAGTCTGAGGATGAAAGTCAGCACTAAGTTTTACCTGCGTTCCTAAGATCTTCTAGAAAGATCTCCAGAATTGTGAAATGAAATAAACTCCTCTATCTGAAATGATAGAAAAAGGAATCCCATGCCATCTTAAATCTCATCAATGTAGAGTCTCGTGTAATCCTCGGCTCTGTAAGTAGACTTCACACGGACAAAGTGGGTAGACTTAGTCATCTTGTCCATAATAACCCATATAGAGTCATGCTGTCTCCTGGTGTTCAGAAGATCAACCACATAGCCCATATTAATATCCTCCCACTTCCACATCGGAACCACGATAGTCTGAGTAAGACCGACAGTCTTAAGATGTTCTGCTTTAACCTGCTGACAATTAGGATACTTCACCATATATTCACCAATGTCCTTATTCATGCCTTCCAACCAATAGATCTTCTTAAGATCACGATACATCTTGGTTGAACCTGAATGTATAGAATATCTGGAACCATGGGCCTCTGCAACAATCTTAGTCTATAAATCATCCAGATCTGGTGCACACAGCCTGTCCTGGTACCTAAGTGTGTCGTCACCTCCCAAAGCAAAAGACTCATTCAGCTAAACCAACACTGAGTCGTTCAGCTCCATCAACACATGATCCAGATGCTGACCCTTCTTGACTTCAACTAACACGGATGATTTAGAACTACGATGAACTCAAACAACCCCACTAGGAGAGTCAACTAACCGCACACCCATTCTGTCAAGTATGTGTACTTCTTTTGCCAACTCCTTCTTCTCATCCTCAATGTGGGCTGTAATTCCCATGCTCATCCTGCTCAAAGCATCAGATAGAAAATTGGCCTTGCCTTGATGGTAGTGGACATTAATGTCATAGTCCTTCAACATCTCCAACCAACTTCACTACCGTAGACTCAAATCCTGCTGCGCGAACACATACTAGAGACTCTTGTGGTCTGTGAACACATCCACATGCACTCCATACATGTACTGCCCCCGCAACTTCAGTGCAAACACCACAGCTACCAACTATAGGTCATGAGTGGGATAATTCTTTTCATGAACCTTGAGTTTTCTGGATGCATAAGCTATAACCTTACCACCCTGGATAAGGACACAACCCAAACCAACCCTAGATGCATCACAGTAAACAAGGTAATTCTCACCACACTGACTCAAAGTAAGCACTGGGGCTGAAGTGAGTCTGTCCTTGAGCTCCTAGAAAATCTTCTCACAAGTCTTTGCCCATTCAAACTTGTCTTTCTTCTTCGTCAAAGCTGTGGTGAAGCGACAATGGAAGAAAAACCCTCCACAATCCTGGGATAATAACCAGCCAAAGCCAAGAAGACACGGATATCAGTGGGAGTAAGAGGTTTTGTCCAGTTCTTAAAACCGTCAGTCTTCCTGGGATCTACCTGCACACCTTTGTTGCACACAACATGACCCAGGAAGGTCACTCATCTTAGCCATAATTCACACTTGGTGAATTAGGCATATAGCTGATTTTGTCTAAGTACCTACAAGGTTAGTCTCAAATGTTGCTCATGCTCTTCCTTGATCTTAGAGTAGATGAGAATGTCATCAATGAATACTATGATGAAAGAGTCAAGGTACTCACGGAATACCCTGTTCATGAGATCTATAAATGCAACAGGTGCATTATTGAGACCAAACGACTTAACCAGAAACTCATAATGACAATAATAGGTAAGAAAGGTTGTCTTCGGGATATATCCATCCCTAACCCTAAGTTGATGGTACCCTGAATGAAGATCAATCTTCGAGAAGAAACTAGACCCTTGGTTTTGGTCGAACAAGTCATCTATTTTGAGAAGTGGATACTTATTCTTTATAGTGACTTTGTTGAGCTGGCGATAATCGATAAACATTCTAAGTGTTCCATCCTTCGTTTTCACAATCAACACTTGAGCGCCCTAAGGGAATATACTTGGATGAATGAAACCCTTATCAATGATATCTTTTAACTGCAACTTCAACTCTTTGAGTTCAGCTGGAGACATTCTTTAAGGAGGAATTGAAATTGGTTTAGTATTGGGTTCTAAGTCAATACCAAAGTCAATCTCTCGAGGGGGAGGAACTCCGGGCAAATCATCAGGAAATACATCTTGGAATTCATTTACCATAGTCAACGAGTCAATGGAAAGAATGTCATGATCTAAATCATTGACACTCACAAGATGACATAGTAACCCCTTGGACATCATTTAATTGGCCTTAAGGTTTGAAATAAGGGGTTAGGATGACTCAAATTGTACCCCTCCCAGACCTATTTCATTAGGGAAACAAAAATATCACAACTCTACTACGACAATCCAAACAAGCATAACAACTAAGAAGCAAGTCAATGCCAGAATAACATCAAAATCATGCATCAGTAACTCAACAAAGTCTGCACAAATAGTCCTACCACATATAACTATTGAGAAATCCTTGTACACTCTATCAGTTCTTACATTTTCGCCTAAAAGTGTACTAACCACTATATGATCATGTAAAACTTCAGGCAATATCTCAAAAGTGAGAGCAAGCAAAGGAGTTTCAAAGGAAAGTGTATACCCTTGATCAAGTAAGGCATAAACAGAAGTTGAGAATACTTGTAGCACACCTATGACCACATCACGAAAATCTCCTGCTCCTCCGTACCTTTTTGGGCGTAGAACATGTTCCTCTTAGGAGGCTCGAATGCTGCTGCACCATGTGGATTAGGCCTAGGCTGAGAATTACCTCCATCCTGACCCCTGTTCTGTGGAAAGTCCTTTACCATGTACTCGTTCTTACCGCATCCGAAGCAGGCATAAGTGCCCTGTCTGCACTCTCCACAATAAGCACGACCACACTTGGCACGTTCCTTTCTGGTACGCTGGACATCACCTCCATTGCACTTCTTGGGCTTGGGTCTACCTCTTCAAGGTGATACACTCCTCTAAAAGTTAGAGTTACCTAAACTCTGATGCCCCTTTTTTAATCTTGGCTGCTTACGGACGCCAAAGTTGTTCTTGTTTCCCATCACTAGGACCTTCCTGATAAAAGGTTTAGGCCTCTTAACATCACGGACGCCCCTCTTCTTCCGGCCGTCCTCTACCTTTTGGACATGCTCCATCAACCTGGAGAGGTCCATGCTATCATGGAGCATCGCATCACAAAACTTCTCTTGCAGATCTCCTATGATTCCTGTGAGGAACAAGGAACCTACTTATCTCATCCCTACTGTTATATTCAAGGGAAGTTTCATACCTGTATAATTTCATAAACTTTAGGGAATACTCTCTAACTGTCATTGATCCCTGCATAAGGTTGATAAACTCCTCACTCTTTTCCTCCATCATCTCCCTGGAAAAGAATTTGTCAAGTAAAGTTGTCCTAAATTTCTCCCAAGTGACCGAAACTCCGCTCAACGCTCGACTATCCTACCACATCTTGCACCAAGTCTTTGCGACATCCTTGAGGTGATAGGAAGCCGGCTCAGCCTTCTCTGTATATGTGGCCCCCATGGCAACCAAAATCTTATGCTCCTCTTCCACAAACTACTGGGTATCCTCTGAAGTCTTGGACCCTGTGAAAATGGGAGGATTCATCCTCGTGAAATCTCGTAGCTTGTCAGCCATGCTATGTACAATTGGATTCTCCCTCTGAATACTATGTCTATTGTCTTGGTCCATCATAGCCTGGGCTTGCATGGTGATGGCCTGAGACATCTAGTCCAGAGAGGTACACACCTCCGCATCAGTCAACCCAGCTGGATTAACTGGCATGGCTACTTCTTCAGCAGGATCCTGGGGTAGAACTTGGTTACCCCAAACAGCTGCTCTTCCTCTCCTCTGACAAGCGTTCCTTCTAGTGTTCCTTTTTTGTAAATAATAAGAATTTTATGTTAGACAAACTCATAACGCAAAGAAATCAAACATTTGAAAAGGCACGATAAGATCAGAAGAACTGAATTTCTCATACGAATCATGCAGTCTCTAATTCAGGATAGTGGTGCACTTCACTACCAAGACCTAGAAACTATTCAATGTGGTTGATGTGAACATATTATACATGGAATTTAACCTAGAGCTATGATACAAACTTTTTCACGAATGGAGTCTAGACCCCAGACAAGACCGGCGTCGTTGACCTCTCAGAGGTCGCATACAAGCCTACATACGTCATCCTTACTTCATCTAGGTTAATTTTAGAGAAAATTTTACCTTCTTGTTACTTAAAATAAATATAAGACATTCTACTAAAACTCATAAACATTCACAATCAACCATCTAATATTAAGATCATCAAATAAAATAAATAGTTCAATATTGTATTAAGTGTATACTTGCAAAAATGGCACCAGTACAATGTCTAAAATAAAATGAGAAAGAAACTCTAGTGGAACATACTCCACTAACTCAAACCTACATCTAAGCTAGAAGATAATATGCAAGCATCCTCGAAAGCATGAGGTCCTACCAAGTCTGAATGAATGCTCTACGTTCAAATAGCTTCTTCGTCGACCTGTAATCTCTAATGTCCAGTGATGCCTGCACCTAAAAATGTTGAGTTGTATAGGATTAGTACAAACTTGTACTATGTATGGATATATGCAATCACACACCAAGGACATGCAAATGTAAGAAGAGATCTTTCCTAATGATAGGAATTATGAAAAGTCAAGTCATTGAACTTTCAAAATTTAGATTAGGAAAGTCATGCCATCAGAGTAAAATGCATCACAACACTTATAATTTTGCAAACAGCACATAACATATTACACATATCATATCTCATATTTCATATCATTCTTTCATATGCCATGAGACCTTGGAATAATGGACTTGACATTAGCACTTCCTAAATGAGGGCAAAACATATGAGACCTCAACGAGGGAACCTTCTTTAGCAAACACGGAGTTTGCTTCATTCATTCATACGTACTTCATTTCTACACATTCATATAATAGTGAAACCACCAGTCATATCGAGGATGTATTTTAAGACTCTAATCACGTTCGTTGTGCAATGACAAAGAATAACCTAGTGTCATTACTTAAGTATAGCTCACCTCTAGATTATCGTATCCTAATACCTTTTGTATCGTTCATTTCATTATGTGTATTATTTGAGGTTGACCTCATTCTTTCTTTGGGAACTTTAACCTTAACCAAAATAGATAATGTGAGAATCATGAAATTCAGTGTCTCCCCACGCCGAATAGAGGTGGAATCACCGATAAGAGTGACCCAGACATGCTAGCGTATATAGGGAGTTGAACACTACTAGATCCCTATATTGACAGTATATGTTCAAAGACTAGGATATATAAGGAGAACTTACCCGGCATTACCGGACAGTCTCATCTCATTAGATATTAGTGAACCTCGTCCTTTCTCGAAGGAAGGCATCACCACTCATAGCTAGCCTATCGGTGCTTAGTATAAAGTTCCATTACATTCAACTTATATATCATGGAAGTAGGTTTCAAGCATGAGGATATCATAGATCGTTAAATGATTTTTCATCTCATAATTAGTAATAAGTATGCATAAACTTCAATACTTCATTACACTGTTCATAGAGTCTGGTCTCTTCATTAACTTTACACTCTCATAGGTGAGTACTTTTTGGAACATTTACGTAGACTCATTTGAGATTGATCTCATCTTTAACATTAGCCTCTTATCATGTTGTCACCAATTCATTAGTTAAAACACATTTGCTCATCATAATTACTCACCCCTTTCAGATGAATGTTCATTTCATCATATGCCAATACAGTTGTCCCTTTAGTGTGCATACTCTTAACTCTTTTAAAGTTACATCATTTCATCACATACATCTTAGGTTCACTTACTTTTAAACTTATGCTAGACTTATGACTCTAAACATACAAGCCATGATGCTTCATTCATAGTTCATTTAAGTCATTCATATCTTCCTAAGATTATGTGGTACAAGACTTATGCATCTTGTATGTATGCAAAGATCTCAATTTCTACCCATATGGGCAAGATTCATTTAAACATTTTTTCATGTACGACTTATTTGTCAATATGGAATTAGGTTAAGGGAACCCGATTTTTAATCCCTTGGACAACACTTAGTTTTTTATTTTCATTTTTCATTTACATTTTTGTTTGGGGCGACTCAAGATCGAATCCCCACACCACACTTTCCTTCTTTCGCTTTTTTTTCATTCAATTTTCGTTAGATGTTTAGACTTAGGAGATCCAAAGTCAAACCTCCACAACCATGATTTGTTTTTTTCCCTTAACTTATTTTCATGTTGGCTGAGAGGATGTGGGTTCGAACCCCGCTCCTCTCATTCTATTAATGTTTTTTCATTTGAGTTAGGAGGGATTCGGCTAAGGGCACACAGGTTCGAATCCCGTGCTCCTCACTCCTTTTTATTTTTTCTTTTTGCAGATTTCTTGTAGTGAGGTCTTGGGTTCAATCCCTACTGACCTCACATGTTTTAATTCATTTTTACACTCTCTAAGACTTCAAGCATCTGGCCGAAACCAAATTTCAAGAAATCTAGAAATTTTGTCATATTTTCAAGCCATTCTCTCCAATTTTTACATTAGATTTAGGACAATTTTCGTAGAACGTTTTGTACATGATTAATGGCATATTTATGATTACTTTTAGTCAAGAGGATTTACCCAAAAACAGCAATAACATCTTCACATGAGCATCACGATTTTACACAATTATTTATATAAAATACAAGTGATCTTTATGCCATTAACATGAACAAGCCGAAACTCAAAGTCACGATCCAAACTTGCACACATACACACATGCCTACATTTATATTTCCAAAAGAAACAAACGTAAGAACATAATAATGAACACATACTCTAAACTAGATCATCCCACAAAACATAGTGCCCCTAGATTCTATACGCAAGCATACCCAACCTAAGATCATAGGGAGCTAGTGACAGGGAGCATGAAATTGGGGGGGGGGGGACTGCTCTAGTTTTCAGAGTAGATTCATCTGAGACTTAACGGTCTCTTGGGAAAGGAACAAGAGTAACAAAACCCATACCTGATTTCACGTTGTTCAACATTTAAACTATCTAATTTTTACATTAGATTTAGGACAATTTTCGTAGAACGTTTTGTACATGATTAATGGCATATTTATGATTACTTTTAGTCAAGAGGATTTACCCAAAAACAGCAATAACACTTCACATGAGCATCACGATTTTACACAATTATTTATATAAAATACAAGTGATTTATGCCATTAACATGAACAAGCCGAAACTCAAAGTCACGATCCAAACTTGCACACATACACACATGCCTACATTTATATTTCCAAAAGAAACAAACGTAAGAACATAATAATGAACACATACTCTAAACTAGATCATCCCACAAAACATAGTGCCCCTAGATTCTATACGCAAGCATACCCAACCTAAGATCATAGGGAGCTAGTGACAGGGAGCATGAAATTGGGGGGGGGGGGGACTGCTCTAGTTTTCAGAGTAGATTCATCTGAGACTTAACGGTCTCTTGGGAAAGGAACAAGAGTAACAAAACCCATACCTGATTTCACGTTGTTCAACATTTAAACTAGCTGCAAAATCCACCCAAAACCAAATGTCCACCAATGAATCTCACACCTTACCCGATGAGAATATAACATTTTGCTTTACGTTTTTGGATTGGTTTGTCATTTGTAATTTGCGTGTAAGTTCTAAAAGTATGAAAAACATTTGTTTTTTTTTTCATTATTATGATTTTTTGTTTCTATTTTGTTAAGCAGAGAGAACGTCAAAGAGAGTGTTGAAGAGAGGGAGATAAACGTGACAGTGGATGGGATAACCTTTTAGTGACCTTTAATTCATTGTGTAGTTGGAATAGTTGGAACAACTTATCCCAGAATTAACAATTAGTCCAGGGATAAAATTATTCTTCATGGGGAGGTATAAGAATCCTAGGATAAGTTATCCTAGGATCAGTGGCGGCCCTACAATTGGTCTCGACACCCCTTCATCGGAAAATTACAGTGTATATAGTGATCAAATTTTAGTTTAATAATATAAATACAAAAATTGAAACTTTTTGAAACAAGTTGAAGGTTTAGTCTATTGGTTAGGGTCTTGAAAACCTCCCATGAGGTCATGTGTTCAACCCCTACTTGACTCATTATAATTTTATTTACTATAACTATCGACACACCTAAATGAAAATCCTACGTCTGCCATTGCCTTGGATGGATAAGGTGGGTAAATTATAAAAAATACCCCCTCAGACTCTCTGTTATACACCACTTTTACATGCAAACATATTATCATATTTTTAAACAATATTTATAATCATATTCACAACATTAATTATTCGTTGTTTTTATGACAAATATATTCTTCTATTAAAATTTTACATTTTATAATCACAAATTTTATTTATGAATATATTATAAGTTGAACTTATTTGCGTAATTGTTATGTTTATTTATATTTTATTTCTCTTTAAAATGTTCACTCCACAACAAAATTATATATTTTTCATTAAATAGTTTATTACTAACTAAAATATTTCTATAACTAAATTGTAGAAAACATAAATAATTAGTTTTCGTTTTCTTAAGTAAACGTAAAATTAAAAGTCTTAATTTTAAAGCTAAATTAAGAGGAAAGTTTTATTTTTAAGCTAAATAAGATGAAAATCATATTTTAAGCTAGAAAAGAAGATCATTTCATTTTAAAGATAAATAAGACAAAAGTATTATTTTTAAGTTAAAAAAGATGACAATTTAATTTTTGAAATATACGACACAACAATGAAAATGCACAAACAAAAAAATTAAGATAAATAAGATAGAAATATTTTTTTTGAATGAATAACTAATGCTTGCAAAGAAAAGCTGAAACAAGAACATAAGGTGAGGTTTTTTTTTTTGTAAAAAAACAACTTATTCTAAAAAATTTAAAATTGGATATTGGTTTGAATGTGAAAAACAAAAAAAAGAATAAAAACTAGATCCAACATAATTTATCCCAGCATAACATATCTCAAAATAACTAATTCTAGCATAGTATTCAAATTAAACGACCCCTAAAAAGTGATCATTTCTTTGGTAACGAAATTCTTTAATGTATCTATTTATAGGATATAATATGAAATTTAAATGATATCATAAACATGCACTTCAATATGATTTAGGAGTTATAATTACCAAAAATCATTGGAATAACAAAAATTTAAATAATAATATATTTTTTTATGTCACACCAGGGGTGTGCACCCTAGATGCAACCGGCATCGGCGTCCTCTTAGTGGACTCGAACAAGCCTCTTAGTATTCGTCATAACATGTCATAAGTTATAATTTGCGGAAAATTTAAAACTTTTGCATTTTATTTGAAATATACTTAGACTTCATACTTAAAGTTCATAAAGACATAAGATATCCAAAAATATGTCCCACATATATAAAACCATCTAAGAGTACAAATCTGGACTTAGCCAATTAATAAAAATTATTCCATATAGGCCTTACTGCAAAAAGAATCCAATGAACATAATGGAGATTGAGTATTCTTAAAACTACTAAAAATCTGCATAAGCTAGAATACGTTAGATAGCATCCCCAAACATGAGAACCTATTAAGACTTAGAGAAAGAGTTTCACGCTTCTTCAAATCAACATCCTTACACGTCAATGGCCGTAACCAACAGTTGTAGTAATATTAAGTAATGGGGTTAGTACATAACAAGTACTATGTATGGGTATATGCACATAAAATATAAGGACATGCATGAAAAAGGATCATTTATCATTTCTTTACAAAACATGTTAAGTCATGTGAAAGTCATCAATGCACATACCATATAACATATACAAGTTAAAGATTTCATCAACATACAACATGATCATAATCAAAGACATATTATCATAGAGTCATGTTAACATTCATATTCAATAGATTACAAATTCATTACATACAAAATACTTATCAATAATCCCATCCCCTACCTACAAGTGCAATTTTCATCTGAAGCCCCATAATCCCATACAACCAAGTAGATAAGACAAGAGACCATGAGTAAAGCTTTGCTTTATATAACTTGTAACATAAGTACTCATCGCTTCAGTTAACGCAATAAAATATTCATCCTAATTACAACATCATATATGAGTAACATCATATATCATAAACATATATCTATCATGTTATCAAATTACATAAGAGCAATCTCCTAGGACTTTCTTTAGAGTCAACTTGTGTAATGTCTTGGTAGAGTCTCATACCCCTACCTCTACTAAGTAAACTCCTCAAGTCACCCTAGTTAGAGTTCATTTAGTTGTCTTTTATTTTACATGAGGGAACATTCCCCTTAAACGACATAGACCATGTGAGCTAAACATTGAATCCGGTGTCTTAAAACCACACATCGAAAGAAGGTGGTCTACTGGCCAAAGTAGAACAAACATGACATAGCTTTCTAGGTGAATTCACTAGCTTCTATCCTATGGTGGAAACACAGTCAAGAATGAGGTGATGTATTAGAGATCCATAGTTCCTCATTACATGGAAGCCTCAATCTGATGACATTAATTGCAAACCTACCTTCTAACAAGGGAAGGGACACCTCTCATATCTAGTATTAGAGACCCTTGCATGAATAACCTTTAATTTGTACTTTATCACAAACATATCATAGGTTATAGGATATTAACTCCTTGTTTAAACTTGATAATGATCTCTATAGGATTAGATGAGAATTTCTTTTCATTTTAACCATTTGTTTATGAGATTAACATAACATGGTCATCTTGGATAAAGCATTCAAAATAATGTCGTAATTTGCATCTATCGTGTTCATTTAATGATCTCACAATTAACATGTTCATTGCCCAGCATATACACATAACAACATCATACATACTTCCAGAACATAGCATCATGATTTATTGGCTATCCTAAACATTTTTGAGTAAGCACAACATTAGAAGACTAACCTCATGCTTCCAAGAAAATTATTCATGAACTTAGTTAAACTTACAACATTCATAATCATAACATAGTTAAATACTCAATAGCATAACCAGGAAAAACACTTCAAATCATACACAAGATCAATGCATAATGTAATGTAATGGAAAGGGACATTTAAGAGTTCATTCTAGTCTTAATTCCAATACATATTTTTTCATATTGTCAGATAGTAGTTACAATCATACGAAACCATCATATAGATAAGAACATGCTTCATACGAATTTCAAACCTACTAACCACATACTCATAAATTTGTGTGAAATAGTCAATGAAAAACACTTACTTTTCATTGAAAATATGAAATCTAGGGTTGGGAAGAAAAGTCCATTTTGTATAGTAAAAACCCTAGTATTTGAAATTCTTGAAAACCATTTCTTGAAAGGACCTCTTGGGGAATGAAATTCCATGAGTGAAAAACCCATACCTTATAGTTTAAGAATCCACGAAACCCTAGTATTTGAAATTCTTGAAAAACTTGAAGTCTTTGTATTTTTCCTTAATATTTTCTTGTTCTTCAATGGAGTTTGGAAAAGAGAGTTTTCTTGAGATAGATGACAGAATTTTTGTTTTGAATCTGATATGGAAGTGTAAAAGTGGTCTAAAACTGACTTAACATCCATATATTCATCCTATAAATTATCCAAAAGACACTCCACATAAATGAGTCTTTTTAAGAAGTTAAATTACCAAAAATACGATTTTAACGACTCTGGGTGTAGCAGGGTGTCGCAAGGCCAAATCTCGTCATTTTTATGAAATTTTGACTTGAGGTAGTGAGGTGAGTGTCAGCCTCGCGTCACAAGGCTGCCTCTCAAATTTTGAGGTAGTGACCTATGTGTCAGGATCGCGTCGAACACCTCGACTCTAATGCTGCCTGCTCGCAGGCTGCCATGTAGCCCGCCCACCTGTAACAACCCTAATAATTGATATGCTAAGTAATGCTTAATGTGTCTAGAAAGCCTACGATTAGACCGGGTTCAGAGGGATTGATGCGCGTAGAACAAGACCACTAAATCCTTGCGAAAGCCAAGACAACTTACTTGGGGAGTTATTTGAACTAGGAATGTTTGGGTTCAACCATTTAGGGCTCCCGAATATGAAGATTTACCCGGATGAGTCTTTACCGGACTTAGAAAGGGGAAATCTTAAGTCATGATGGTCTAGGGGTAAAATGGTCTTTTTCTAGGCTAAGGGTGGTATCCATATTACTCTAAATATGCAGTTTGTTATTTAATTAATAGTGTTGAGGGGCAATTTGTGGAGAGAGGGCGGAAAATTGGCTTTTTGAGTGAAGTCTTGGTCTAACCAGGTTCGAACCTAGGAGGAAGCAATGATTTGAACTGTTTTTATTTAAATTGGTAAATTAACCTTGTTAATCAATATTTATTGTATGATTTAGTAAAAAGGAAAATCATATTTTTAAAAAAAGTTAAGGAGAGTCATTACCTATGCCTAAACTACTTTTACGTTTCACTCTCACACGTCTATCTCACTTCACGATGATTCTCTCTTATCTTATTGACGTTCTCTTATACAAAATAACTTCAAAAAACAAAAAAATTGACCAAAATTCTTCACACTTGAAGAATTCACAACAAAAGATAATAACAAACATCTAATCAATCACATTTGGCAAAGAGAGGGCTGTCCGTCGAATTGGGGTTGAGGTTTTCGGTGTTGGACGTGAATTTGGACGAGAATCTTTATGCAGCAGGCCAAGGTTTGAACGTCAAAACGGTATGGGTTCTCTTCTCTCTTTGTGACTTTCCCAAGAGACCACTTAAGGTTCAGTATATTCAAATCTGAAAACTAAGGTCTCTACATGTTTCTTCTCACAAGCTCCAATCGATTTGTTGGTTGGGTATGTTTGTTGGTATAAATTAGGGGTGTAAAGTGTATTTATGTTGATTATGTTCATGTATATATGTTCATAGTTATGTGAATGTTAAGCATGTTGTCCGAAATTATGTGTTTATGTATGTGCAATGTGTAGCCTGGACATATACTCTTGGTTGAAGATCTAAAATGACATGTTATGGTTGTATTCTTACATGCACAAACTTGTATATATCTTGATGCTCATATGAAGTACAATGTTGCTTATTTGAATTTTTAATTATTAGCTAAATGAATCCATAAATTACCCTCAAAACTAACATGTAAACATTGATGAAAATGAGCTGAAAAACGTACAAAATTTCCAGCATCTTGTTGATGTATTTCAGCCAATATAATTGATGTAAAAATGCTTATTTGAGTGCAAACTCTTTATATAATGTGATCTTCAAAATGCACCAAAAGAACTCACAAAAAACTATTTCTAACGGATATACATTTAACGTGAAAGAGGTGAGAAAATAGGCTGCAAAAATGTGATCAAAGATCTAGCAATTTGATATTAGTTTCAGTCATGTTAAGTAAATTAAAATGTTATAAAAAAATGAAGAAAAATAAGTGAGGTCACTGAGGATCGAACCCATGACCTCACCTTGTTAAAAGTCATAAAATAATGCAATTTCAAAGAATGTGGTTAGGGGGGTCAAGACCTGGACCTTGACTGGAAAATGAATCTGTTAAAATAAAATGAGAGGAGTGGGGTTCTAAGAAACAACCTCTTCAACTGACTTAAGGAATTTTAAAAAATAAAGGTTGAGGTTTGTGGGAATCGGACCTACGACCTATAGGTTGATCAAGTAAATTAAAGATAAAAATAAAGTAAGGCTATGGGGATTTTATCCCATACCCTCAAGGTCAACTCGAAAAAGTCAAGGAAAAAAAATGGAAATGAGGTTGTGGGGGTTCGATCTCACATCCTGTCAGTCCCAATAAACAAAAAATAAAGAGAGAAATTAAGGGGTCAATGAAATGAAGATGTTAGGGCTTTACCTTGGGTCCCCAAGCCGTGTGGATCAAACAAAAACAAATAAAAATGTATGTGTTATCCAAGGTATTTAAAATCGGGTTCCCTTGCTAAAATTCTGTATTGATACATAAGTCATACGTAAATCAATGTTCAAAATAATGTTGCCTACATAGATCGAAATTGAGATCTTGTCATACTTACAATATGCATAAGTCTTGTACCACATAATATTTAGAAGATATGAATCACTTAAATGAACTATGAATGAAACCTCATGGATTGTAAGTATAGATCCATAAGTGTAGCATACGTGTAAATGTAAGTGAACAAAAGATGTTTTTAATGATGAAACCCTAGAAGGTTTATGTAAGAGTGTGAAACACACTAAAAGACAAAGTGCATTGGCATATGATGAAATAAACATTCGCATAATAAGGGTGAGTAATTATGAAGAACAAATGTGCATAAGTTAATTAATGTGGTGACAACATGAAAATAGGCTAATGCAAAAGATACGAGCAATCTCAAAGGAGCCTAAGTAAATGTTACCAAAACGTACTCACCTATGAGGGTGTTAGGTTAATGAGAAATCATCTATTGAGCTTTGATGTCCTCATACTAGAAGCCAGCTTCCGTGCCGTATGAGTTGAATGTATGGAACTTTATATTGAGCACGGACACAATAGCTATGAGCGGTAATACCTTCTTTGGGGAAGGGCGGAGGTTCAAGTAAATCTCATGAGATGAGGCTGTCCGGCATTCCGGGTATGGGTCTCCTTATATCACCTAGTTTTCAAACCTATTCTCCAAATATAGGGATCTATCGGGGTTAAATTCCCATGTAGGCTAACATGTTTTGGGTAACTTTGGCCGGTGATTCTTCCTCTTTTCATTGTGGGGGAGACACTGGATTTCATGATGCTTACATGATCTATGTCGGTTAAAGTTAAAGTGCCCAAAGAATAAATGAGTGCAGCCTAAAATGATGCACATATTGAAATTAACTATACCAAAGGAGTTGGGATACGATAATAAAGAGGTGAGCTAGACTTAAGCAATGACACTAGTTCTTTCTTGACCACTTCACAGCGAACCCGATGAAAGTCTTAAACTACATCTTAGGTTAGCTGGTCTTCACAATAGCCTATGAATGAAATAAAATGAAGAACGTAGGAATGAATGAAGTAGACTATGTGTTTGCTAATGAAGTATCCTTAGGTTGGGTCCCATATGTTGAGCCCTAATTTTTGGAAGTCTTAGTGTCAACTCCATGATTCCAAAGACTCATTGTATATGAATGAATGATATGAAGAATGTTATGTTCTATATGCAAAATGGTATGTGCTATGTGGAAAATGTTATGTGTTGTGTGAAATATGATAAGTACTATGACTCATCTTACTCTCATGGCATAACTTGCCTAATCAAAATTTTGAAAGCTCACAAATTTTCCTTATCCTATTTTTGCAAGTCCACTGACTTGACTTTTCCTAATCATGAAAGGAAAGAGTTGTTCTTACTCATGCATGTCTTTGGTGTGTGCTTGCATATAGACACACTTAGTACAAGTGTGTACTAATTCCATACAATTATACAAATTTAGGTGCAGGCACAGGTTGACGCTAGAGATTACATGTTGACGTTGCAGTTATCCGAACGTGGAGCTTTCAAGCGGACAGGGTAGTCCTTCATGCTTTCGAGGATGTCTATCGTTATCATCTAGATTGGATCTAGTCTATACCTAGTGGAACATGTTCCACTAGTGTTTCCTTCCATTTTTGTTCAGGCTTTGTATTGGTGCCATTTTTACAAAAATACGTTTAGTAAAATTATGAACTGATTTTTTTATTTGATTATCTCTTTATTAGATGGGTTCATTTGTGAACGCCTATAATTGTAAGTAGTATGTATACATGTATGTTGAGAAATTAAATGTTTCAAATTTTCCTCTAAAATAAAATTAGATGATGTAAGAATTACGTATGCAGGATTGTCTATGACCTATGGGAGGTCAATGACGCCGGTCTCGTCTAGGATCTAGATTCTGGCCTTGACAAAGTTTATATAAGAGCACCAGGTTAAATTCCGAGAATGATAAGTTCACATCAACCACATGGAGTAGTTTCAAAGTCATGGCAGTGAAGTGCACCACTATCCTGGATTAGAGACTGCATGATCCGTAGGAAAATTTCCCTTCTTCTGATATTATTGTGGCTTTCCTAATTCCTGGTTTTCTTGGTATTATGAGAGTGTCCAACATCAATCGTTTTTGTTTTCATAGAATGAATACTACGAGAACAACTAGGTCAAAGGATAGGAGGAGCAGCTACTGGGGACAATCAGTTTCCACCCCAAGCTCTTGCTGAAGGTGTGGCTATGCCGGTTAACCTTGCTGGGTTGACTGATATTGAGGTGCGGGAATATTTGTCCCAAATGACACAGGCCATCAGAATGAAGGCCCATGACATGACTAACTAGGTCAACCGACAGAATGTTCAGAGGGAGAACCCACTAGTTCGCAGTACGGCTGACAGGGTCAGAGACTTTATGAGCATAAATCCTCTTATTTTCAAAGGGTCTAAGACATTGGAAGATCGTCGGGAGTTTGTGCATGAGGTGCATAAGATTTTTGTGGTTATAGGGACCACAGATACTGAGAAAACAGAGTTAGCTTCCTATCAACTCAAGGATGTTTCACAGACTTTGTGCAAGATGTGGCAAGACTACCGAGTTTTTGGCGGAGTGGTGATCACTTGGGAGTTATTTAAGACAGCCTTCCTTGAGAGATTCATTCCCTGAGAGATGAGGGAGGCCAAGGTTGATGAGTTTATGAACCTTAAGAAGGGATCCATGACAGTTAGGGAGTATTTCTTGAAGTTTGTTAAACTGTCAAGGTATGATACTTCCCTTGTGTCTAACAGAAGGGATGAGATGAGAAGGTTCCTCACAGGAATCAACAATGATTTGGCGGAGGAGTGCCGGTCTGTGATGCCCTACGTTAACATGGACCTCTCTAGTTTTATGGTTCATGTTAAGCAAGTAGAGGACAACTGCAAGAAGAGAGGTGTGCGTGATTCTAGGAGGACTAAGACCAAAGATAAGGCAGGTCCTAGTAATGGAGGTAACAGAAACAATTTTGGCATCCGTGAACAGCACAGATTCAAAAAGGGGCAACAGAGTTTTGGGAACTCTAACTTTCAGAGGAGTACAACACCTAGAGGAGGCATAATAGAGCCCAAGAAGGCAAATGGAGGTGATATGCAACATTCCAGAAATGAGTGTGCTAACTGTGGCCGTGCTCACATTGGAGAGTGCAGACAGGGCACTAATGCCTACTTCGGTTGTAGTAAGAGCGGGCACATGATTGAGGACTTCCCATAGAAAAGAGGCCAGGCTGAAGGTAATGCTCAGCCTAGGCCTAATCTAAAGGATAAAGCAGCAGCCGAGCCTCCTAAGAGGAACAGGTTGTACGCCCTTAGCAGCACGGAGGAGCAAGCGAAGTCTGCCGATATGGTCATCGGTATGCTGCAAGTATTCTTAACTTCTGTATATAATTTACTTTATCAAAGGTCTAGACTTTCCTTTTTAACTCCTTTGCTTGCACTCACTTTTGCGATATTGCATGAAGTTCTAGATGATCCTATAGTGGTTAGTTTGTCTTTAAGAGAGAATGTAAGAACTATAGAGTATACAAGGATCGCCCAATAGTTTTATGTTGTAAGACAATATGTGCAGACTTTTTTGAGTTACCCATGCATGAATTTTATGTTATTCCTTTTATGGACTGACCTCATAGTTGTTATGCTTGTATGGATTTCCGTATTAGGGGTGTAAGGTTTCGTTTCTATAATGAAGAAAATGTAGTATGTCAGGTATACAACTCGAGTCTTCCTAATCCCTTGATTTCGAATCTTAAGGCCAATGAAATGATGTCGATTATTGGTAGCTCAACAAAGACACTATCAAGAATAAGTATCCACTTCCCATAATAGATGACTTGTTCGATCAACTTCGAGGGTCTAGTTTTTTCTCGAAGATTGATGTTCGTTTAGGTACCATCAGCTTCGTGTTAGGGATAGAGATATCCCAAAGACAAACTTTTGTACCCGTTATGGTCACTATGAGTTCCTAGTTATATCATTTAGTCTCACAAATTTACCTTCTGCATTTATGGATTTCATGAATAGGGTATTCCATGAATACCTTGACTTTTTCGTCATAATATTCGTTGATGACATTCATACTACTTTAAGACCAAAGAAGAGCATGAAAAACATTTGAGACTAACCTTGTCGGTACTTAGACAACATTAGTTGTATGCCATATTTAGAGAGTGTTAATTATGTCTTAGATCAGTGAACTTTCTAGGTCATGTTGTGTCTGACAAAGGTGTAGAGGTAGAGCCCAGGAAGATTGAAGGTGTTAAGAAAAAGCAAAAACCTCTTAATTCCACATAAACTTGTAGCTTCTTGGGATTTGCTGGTTATTATTGAAGGTTCGTGGAGGGTTTTTATTACATTGCTCCTTCACTGTCAGCTTTGACTTAGAAGAAGGCCAAGTTTTAACAGAAGGAGACTTGTAAAAAGAGTTTCTAGGATCTCAAGGACAAACTCACTTTAGCCCCGGTGCTTACATGCATAAGTGTGGTGAGAATTACACTGTTTATTGTGACGCATCTAGGGTTGGTTTGGGTTGTGCTCTAATGTAGTGTTGGAAGGTGATAACTTATGTGTCCATACAACTCAAGATTCATGAAGAGAATTATCCCACTCATGAACTGGAGTTGGCAATTGTGGTGTTTGCACAGAAATTGTGGAGGCACTACTTGATTGGAGTGCATGTGGATATGTTCACAGACAACAAAAGTATTCAGTATGTGTTCACACCAAGGGAGTTGAATCTATGTCTGCGGAGATCGTTGGATCTGTTTAAGGACTATGACATGAATCTCCATTACCATCTAGATAAGGCTAACATTGTAGCTGATGATCTTAAGCAGATCTATTTGTATAATGGAATGAAGAAGGACATTGCAGAATATGTGGCCAAGTGTCCTTATTGTCAATAGGTTAAGGTAGAACATCTTGAGCTTGGCGGTCTTACTCACATTATTGAGGTTCAAACTTTGAAATGGGAGGCCATTAACATGGACTTTGTGGTTGGGGCTGCAAAGTCTATGAGACAACATGACTCCTTATGGGTTATTTTGGACAGGATGACTAAGGCTGCCCACTTTATCCTTGTGAAATCTACTTATAGAGCCGAGGATTATGCGAGACTTTACATTGATGAGATTTTAAGATGGCATATGATTCCTTTGTCTATTATTTAATATAGAGGATCTCAGTTCACTTCACATTTTTGGAGATCTTTCCACATGAGCTTACGCACGCAAGTGAAGCATTGTACTGCCTTTCATCCAAAGACTGATGGGAAGGCAGAGCGCACCAGCTAGAAATTAGAGGACATGTTGAAGGCGTGTGAGATTGCCTTTAGAGGTAGTTGGGACGACCATATGCCTTTGATAGAGTTCTCATCTAATAATAGCTATCACTCGAGCATTTGGATGGTACTGTTTGAGGAACCGTATTGTAGAAGGTGTAGGTATCCAATTAGGTGGTTCGAGGTTAAAGAGTCATCCATTTCGGGTCCAGAGATCATTCATGAGGCCTTAGAGAAGGTCAGAGTGATTAGGGACAGGTTAGCCACTGCCTATAGTCGGCAGAAGTGTTATGCAGACAACAGAAAATGGCCATTAGAGTTCGATATTGGTGAAAAGGTCTATTTTAAAATATCACCTATGAATGGGGTGATGAGGTATGGAATGAAAGCGAAGTTGAGTTCGAGGTATATTTGTTTATATGATATCCTACAACATGTGGTTGAGGTGTGCTATGAGTTGGCATTGGTTGCAGAACTAGATTCTTTTAATCCAGTCTTTCATGTCTCTATGTTGAAGAAGTGCCTAGGTGATCCAGCATCGATTATACCTGTTCAATGTTTAAGAGTCAAGGAAGACTTGTCCTATGAGATAGTACCTGTTTATATTTTGAACAGACAGATCAAGCAGATAAGGAACAAGGACCTTGCCACAGTAAAGATATTGTGGAGGAATCAACTTCTTGAGGGTGCTATGTGGGAGGCCGAGCCGATATGAGATCCCGCTACCATCATCATTTTAGCCCTTGAGCTTAGAATTTCTACTATTAAGTCTAAGTTTCCATATCAGTCCATTATTTGTTGCTATTGCTTGATTATGTATAGTAACTATGTTATGATGTGCCTAGCATTTTGCTAGATGGTTAGTGGTGCCATTCGGGAATGAATGTTCCTAAAGGGGGATAATGTAACAACCCTAAAAAATGGATATTATAAGTAATGATTAATGTGTCTAGAATGCCTACGACTATTTTTGGTTCACACAGATTGATACGTGGAGAACCAAACCTCTAAATCCTTGCGATAGCCAAGCCAACTAACTTGTGGAGTTATTTCATCTTTGAAAGGTTGGGTCCAGCCATGTAGGGCTCCCTAATGTGAAGATTTACCAGGACGTGTCTTTACCAGACTAAAAAAGGGGAAATCATAAGTTTGGAGGGTCTAGGGGTAATATTCTCTTTTTCAAGGCTAAGGGTAGTATCATAATTACCCTAAATATGTTATTAATTATTTAATTAATAAATTGGAAGGGCATTTTGGGAGAGAGGGCTGAAAATTGGCTTTTTGAGCGAAGTCTTGCTCCATCCGGATTAAAACCTAAATCGAAGCAATGATTTAAATTGTTTTTATTTAAATTGGTAAATTAACATAATTAATAAATATTTAGTATCTGATTTAATAAAAAGGAAAATCAGATTTTCTAAAAGTTAAGGAGAATCCTAGTTTGACTAAGCCGTTACTAAATCATAAACTACTTTCACGTTTCACTCTCTCACGTCTATCTCACTTCACGATCATTCTTCCTTCACTAATTCATGTTATCCCTGACAAAATAACTGCAAGAACAAAAAAATTGACCAAAGTTCTTCACACTTGAAGAACTCACAATGAAAGATAAAAACAAACAACTAATCAATCACGTTAGGCAAAGAAAGGGATGTCCGTTGAATTGGGGTTGAGGTTTTCGATGTTGGACGTGAATTTTGAGGATTTACATTGCGCCATAGGTCAATGTTTTAACGTATAAAAGGTATGTGTTCTCTTCTCTCTTGGTCCCTTTCCAAAGAGACCCCTTAAGGTTCAGCATATTCATATTCGAAAACTAGGGTTGTTCCCCTTAATATGTTCTTTGTCAGTAGCTCCCATAGATTTGTAGGTTGGGTATATTTGCATGTATAAATTAGGGGTGTAACGTGTTTTCGTATTTATTATGTTCATGTTTATATGTTCGGAGTTATGTGAATGTTAAGCATGCTGTCCGAAATTATGTATTTATGTGTGTGCAATGTGTAGCCAGGATAAATGAAGCATAATGTGGCTGATTATAATTGAAATTAATAGCTAAATGAATCCATGAATTACCCTCAAAACTAACATGTAAACATTGATTAAAATGAGCTGAAAAAACGTACAAAATTTCGAGCATCTTGGTGATAAGTTTCGGTAAAGATAAGTAATGTAAAAATTCTTATTTGCGTGCAAACTCTTAATATAATGTGATCTTGAAAATGCACCAAAATGACTCACTAAAAACTAGCCCAAACGTATATACATTAAACGTGACTGAGGTGAGAAAATAGGATGCAATAATGTGATAAAAATTCCAGCACTTTGATTTTAGTTTCGTCAAGTTAAGTAAATTAACATGTCTTGAAAAAATGAAGAAAATTAAGTGAGGTCACTGAGGATCTATCCCGTGACCTCACTTTATCAAAAGCCATAAAATAATGGAAGTTACAAAGATGTGGTAAGGGGGATCAGAACCTTGACTGAAAATGAATTTGTGAAAATAAAAATTAGTGTAGTGGGATTCGAACCCACAACCTCTTGGTCAAACTTAACGAATTAAAATATAATAAAATTTGAGGTGTGTGGGAATTAAACCTACGATCTGTAGGCTGGTCAAGGGAATTAATGAGAAAAATAAAGTGAGGCTGTGGGAATTTGATCTATACCCACAAGGTCACTCGGAAAAGTCAAGGAAAAAGAAAATAAAATGAAATAAGGTTGTGGAGGTTCTATGCAACACATTCTCAGTCCCAATGAATTAAAAATAAAGTGAGAAATAAAGGGGAAAATGTAATGAAGATGTTGGGGCTCGATGTTGGGTCTCCAAGTCGTGTGGATCAAACCAAAATAAATAAAAATTTAAGTGTTGTCTAAGAGATTCTAAATCAGGTTCCTTTTCCCAAATTCCATATTGATACATATGTCATACATGAATCAATGTTCAAAATAATGTTGCCTACATAGATCGAAATCGAGATCTTGGCATACTTACAAGATGCATAAGTGTTGTACCACAAAATTTTAGAAAGATATGAATCACTTACACGAACTATGAATGAAGACTCATGGCTTGTATGCATCGACCAAGAAGTCTAGTATACATTTAAAATTAAGTAAATCTAAGATGTATTCAATGAAATTAGGAAACTCTAGAAGGGTTAAGTAAGAGTGTGAAACAAACTAAATGAACAAGTGGATTGGCATATGATTAAATGAACATTCATGTAATCAGGGGTTAGTAATTATGAAGACAAAAGTCCTAAAGTTAATGAATGTGGTGGCAACATTATAAGAGACTATTGTAAAAGAGGAGAGCAATATCAAATGAGACTAAGTAAATGTTACCAAAATGTACTCACCTATGAGAGAGTAAAATTACTGAAGAGAAATATCTCTATGAACACCAATGAATGTATTTAAGTTAATGCATACTTAATACTAATGATCAGATGAAAAATCATCTATTAAGCTATGATATTTTTATACTAGAAGCCAGCTTCCGTGACGTATGGGTTGAATGTCGTTGAACATTATACTGAGCACCGATAGACTAGCTATGAGCGGTGATGCCTTATTTCAGGAAGTACGGAGGTTCACGTAACTCTCATGAGATGAGACTGTCTGGCATGCCGGGTATGGGTCTCCATATATCGCCTAGTCTTCCAACCTATACTGCCAATATAGGTATTTTGCGGGTATTAACTCCCATGTACGCTAGCATGTTCTCGGTCACTTTGGTCGGTGATTCCATCTATTTTATGTGTAAGGGAAACACTAGATTTAATGATGCTCACATGATCTTTGTCTATTAATATTAAATTTCCCAAAGAATGAATGGGGCCAGCCTCAAATGATGCACATAATAAAATGAATGATATCGAAGGAGTTAGAATAGGATAATCAAAAGGTGAGATAGACTTAAGTAATGACACTAGGTAATTCTAGATAATTGCTAAGTGAACCCGATGAAAGTCTTAAAGTACATCTTAGATATAGCTAGTTCTCACACTAGCCTATGAACAAAATGAAATGAAGTATGTATGAATGAATGAAGCTGACTTTGTGTTTTCTAATGAAGACTCCCTAGTTGAGGTCCCATATGCCGAGCCCTCATTTAGGGGAATATTCATGTCAACTCCATGATTCCAAGGTCTCATGGTAGATGGATGAATGATATGAAGGATGTTATTGCTATATGCAAAATGTTATGTGTTATGTGTAAAATATTTTGTGATGTGTGCAATATGATAAGTATGATGATCATTGTTACTCTAATGGAATAACTTTGCTAATCTAAATTTTGAAAGGTCACTAACTTTCTAAATCCCATTTCGGTACGTCCACTGACTTGACTTTCCATTATCATGTTATTAGGAAAGAGTGTTTCTTACTCATGCATGTATTTGGTGTGTACTTGCATATACCCATACTTATTACAAGTGTGTACTAATCCCATACAATTCTACAATTTTAGATGCAGGCACAGGTTGATGGTAGATCTTAAAGGTTCACGTTGCAGCTATCCGGACGTGGACATTTCATCTGGACTTGGTAGAGCCTCATGATTTGATTGATGTCTATCGTTATTATCTAGGTTAGATGTAGGATATAGCTAGTGGAGCATGCTCAACAAGTGTTTCTTTCCACTTTTATGCAGGCTTTGTATTAGTGTCGTTTTAGCAAAAGTACGTTAAAATAAAATTATGAGTTGATTCTTTCATTTGAATATCTGTTTATTAGATTGTTTATTTGTGAACGCCTATGATTTTAAGTAGTATGTATACATATATATTAATATATAAAAAGTTTCAAATTTTACTCTAAAATTAACCTAGATGAAGTAAGGAAGACTTTTGCAGGCTTGTTTTTGACCTCTGAGAAGTCAACTACGCCAATCTCGTCTGGGGTCTAGATTCCGGTCTTGACACCACCCATGTTTGGGTCGTCCCCAAGGACTCTTAGGGTGGTCTTGGGGTGTTGTTACCGGACTATTAATTATTTGTTCTACATACAACCTATACAATGTCTCTTTAAATGTTTTGTACTTCATTTGACACTTCAAAACATTCACAAAACATAGGGACGCCAACTAGTTTTAATTACCTAGTTTCTGGACGTCAAGGTCATTCTTAGTCATTTTTTCTCTAATCTTTTGCAAATGTGTTTATTACATTAATTGATGTATGTAAACATAATTTTAAACATTATTTAATAGATTAACCTCTAGTCAATGCCATGACATTTCTGAAGGCGTTACATCAACCCCCCCGGAGGAACAGTCATCTCCGAATGACACTAAAATCTTTTGGAGGATAGGAATAGACTCAATACTAGCATCCCAACCAATTAACAACATAAAGTCATAATGATTCACATCTTATATGAGTAGTTTAAAACTCATTTCTAAACATACCATAACATTAAACATAGCACTCAATTCATGATGCACTCACATGTAGGAGATCAATATTTCCTAACACATAGTGAGGAATTTCCTTCTTAACCTATAATTATTATGGATACAAAAACAAATCATCAAAATCTCAAGAGGAAACATGCATACACATTTCAAATAAGTCCAAGAATAGAGTACAAAGGCATTTCCTTAAAACTCTAGTTTGTAATATCTTATACAAAAACATTCACCTATCTAGCAAAATTTAATTTCATGATTATGCATTACTTTATCCATTAATATGAATGTATTACCTTAAGTAGTGAATAGATGAGGGTAGCAGGACTTCTTGTCGGCTTCAGCCTCCCATGTTGCACCCTCAACAAAGATGTTCCTCCACAAAACTTTACAGAGGCAACTTCCATGTTTCTCAATTTCATAAGTTGGAGATCTAGGATCTCGAGAGAAACCTCCTCATAAGAGTGGTTCTCATCCACCCCTAAACTTTCAATAGGCAGAATAGACACCGGATCACCTATGTATTTCTTGAGCATCGAAACATGAAACACCGGATTAACCGAAGCTAGTTCACTAGGTAGTTTAAGTCATAGGCAACCTTTCCAACCCATTGTAAAACCTTAGAAAGACCAAAATAACGAGGACTTAACTTTACCTTTCTTCTGATTTCATCAACACTTTCATAGGTGAAATCTTCAAGTAGACATGAGCACCTTTTTAAAACTGAGGATCTCTTCTTCTATTGTTGGCATAAGACTTTTGCCGACTATAGGTTGTCTTCAACCTATATCTTATAATTTGATGTTTATTTGTAGAATCATATTTAATATCTTGACAAACAAAAGAGGATTCACCAACCACAAACCATCCAAATGGAGATCTACATCTTCTACTATAAAGAGCTTCAAATGGGTCCATGGCGATGCTCGAATGATATTTATTACTGTAATAGAATTCGATCAAGGGTAAGTGATCATCCGAAGAAACCTTGAAATCAATGACACAGGCTCTTAATATGTCCTGAAGGGTCTCAATGGTACGTTCTGCTTGACCATCTGTCTGAGGATTAAAAGAGGTACTAAGTTTCACTTAAGCACCCAAACCCTTACGAAAAGCCTTCCAAAAATGAAAAGTGAATTGGGCACCCGTATAAAAAATGATGGACAATGGAATCCCATGAAGACTCACAATATCATTAATGTAGATCCTTGCTTAATCTTTAGCCGTGTAAGTAGAGTTAATAGGAATAAAGTGGGAAAATCTGGTCAACCCATTCACAATTGAATTATTTTGCCTTCAGGTTTGAGGCAACCCAACAACAAAGTCCATACTGTTGGCTTCCCACTTCAAAGTAATAATTTAGGATAAACCACCCGTTTGAGATGCTTAACATTAACTTGTTGGCAGTTTGGACACCTAGAAAAAATTCTACAATGTCCCTTTTTAAACCAGCCCACCAATAGATCTCTCTAAGTTTATGATACATTTTGGTGGCAGCCGAATGTATAGAGTAGCAAGAACCATGAGCTTCTTCTAGAATTCGATTTCTCAAATCCTCAACATTGTGTACACATAATCTCCCTTGGAACATAAGAACACCGATTCCTTCAACTCCATCAATAGTGGATAAAGATGTTTCTTAGAGTTCACCTCCACCACAAATGATGAGTCGTAGTTATGTTAGACCATAAAAAAACTATTTTGGGAATCTTCCTACCATAAACCTAATTGAGCCAACCTAGGAACATCTTTTACAAGTTCTTTCTTCTCTTCTTCAATATGTGACTCACTACCCATAGTTATATGACTCAAACCATCTACATACACATTGTCCTTTCCAGGGTGATAAAGGACACAAATGTCATATTCTTTCAACAATTCTAGCCATCTTCTTTGTGAGAAATTTAACTCCTTTAATGTAAACACACATTGAAGAGATTTATGGTCAGTAAATACATCAACATGCACACCATAAAAGTAATGTATCCATATATTCAAGACAAAAACTACAAAAACTCACTCAAGGTCATAAATTGGGTAATTCTTCTCATGAACTTTGAGTTTCCTAGAAGCATAAGCTATCACCTCAGGAAGTATAACAATATAGTACAAAGCCTTCAATACCCTCCGGTAAGGTAATACCGTGGCGGAGGTAAAATGATCTTTATACTCGTGAAAACCATTCTCAAAAACATACGACAACTAAAATATCACCTTCTTATAAACCAGAGCTATCAAACGAGAAGCAATGGATGAAAATCCACCAACAAACCTTGTATAGCCGGCTAGACCCAAGAAGCTCTTTATGTCAGTGGCAGTCAAAGGTCTAGGATCGGTCTTCTATGTATCAACCTCTATACCATTACCTGAGATAATATGGCAAAGAAAAGCAACCGACGTCAACCAAAATTCACTCTTGCTAAATTTGGCATAAAGTTCATGGTCTTTGAGGACCTGTAAGGCCAACCTCTAGTGATTCTCATGCTTGATTTCATTCTTGGGGTATATAAGAATATCATAAATGAGCACAATCACAAATGATTCGAGGTAATATCGGAAAATTCTATTCATTAGGTCCATAAACGTTGTTGGGGCATATATTAACCCAAAATACATCACTAGAAATTTATAGTGACCATATCTAGTTCGCAAAGCTGTTTTGGGAACATCTTCGCCTCTCACCCTAAGTTTGTGATATCTTGACCTTAATTCAATCATGGAAAAGTAACTAGCACCTTGGTGTTGATCAAATAGATCATCAATCCTTGGGAGAAGATACCTGTTCTTTATGGTGACCTTATTGACTTGGCGATATGAATGCACATTCTAAGAGACCCATCCTTCTTCTTAACAAACAAGAAATGAGTGCCCCATAGAGAAATACGAGGTTGAATAAAACCCTTGACCTGTAGATCTCTGAGTTGGATCTCCAACTATTTAAATTTAGTCGGACACATTCTATATTGAGGAATATAAATGGGATTCATATCCGGTAATAAGTCAATGCCTAAGTAAATTTCCCGTTGGGGAGGAACTCCTAGAAGGTCATTAGGAAATACTTCCGGGAATTCTCTCAATATAGGGACTAACTCAATAGAAAGAGTTTCTTATACAAGTCCTTAAACCTTACGACATTGTATAAACAACCCTTGTCTATAATCTTACATGCCTTCAAACAAGAAATTATTTGGCCCCTTTGCATAGACTTTCAGCCCTTCCATTCTAAAATAGGTTCATTAGGGAATTGAAACTTTACTAACCTTGTTCTACAATCTATGGAAGCAAAATAATCATGAAGCCCATTCTTTTCTAAAAATAATATCGAAATTAAACATGTCCAGTTTTACTAATACAATAAGAGTAACTCTATTGGGTAGAATCACATGACATTTCCTATAGACCATTTTTGCTACAACAGAATTACATATTGGGGTATAAACAAAAAAAGGATCATTCAAAAAATTGGGAAGTATATTGAACTTCCTATCTATAAAAGGTGTAATAAAAGAAAGGGTAGACCTTGGTCAAGCTAATCATAAACATTAACAAGGAAAATTTGTAACATACATGTCACAAAATTGGGAAAGCTTTCTTGTTAACCCCTAATCTTGAGTGCATAGATATGGTTCCTTTTTGGATCTTGGAAAATAGGATCACTTGGTTGAGCTTGGCCATTCCCCTTCCCTTTGATTCTCACATTAAGGAAGTCTTTTACCATATGGACACCCTTGCCCTATCAATCACAACTATTAGTCCCAACAAGATAATCACCTGCATGTTTCTTACCAAACATACCACAAGTTTGTCTCTTTTTTGGTAGATCAACATTTTTCCCGTTTTGAGTTTTAGTATTAGAACCTCTATCATTTCGATTCATGGAGAAATTAGAATGAAACTTATTGGAAAACCTTTTCTTGGACTTAGGATGTACTGAACATTAGTTTATTCTTAGACAAACCACTTTCAAAAGACCTTGCTTTATTAGCTTCCCTATTCTTCTTCCTTAGATGACTATCCTCAACCTGTTGACCATGAACCACAAACCTAGAAAAATTTATATTGTCATGAATCATGGATATACGAAATTTTTCTTTAAGATCTACGGACATGCCCGTTAAAAAATAACTCATATTATCTCTAGCATTAGAATTCAAAGAAGAAGAATACTTGTACATCTTAATGAATTTCAAGGAGTATTCGTTGACACTCATACCTCCTTGACGAAGGTTGATAAACTGCTCTACCCTAGCTTACCTTCGCTCCATTAGAAATAATATGTCAATAAAGGCCTTTTTAAAGATTTTCCAAGTCATTGTACCACCTCCCTAAGCCCTACTATCCTTCCACTGATTGGACCATGACTGAGCCATGTCATTCAGTTGATATGTAGCAAGCTCAACCTACTCAGTAGTTCTCACCCCATAGCACACAAAATGTAGTAGGCCTCATCAAGGAAATATTTTGGGTCTTCATCAACTTTCAAACGTCTTTCCATAGTACTAACATTATGGTTTTCTCGAGGTACAACCTCCTGGTAAGCTTGAGCCCTAATTGCATGAGCTGGGAGGTTATGGCTTGGGCCATTTGAAGCAGTGCTGCCCTCACCAAACCATCCATCATAGCAGGAGGATTCACTAGAACTTGTTCGTTCACAAAAGTTTGTACTTGTGGAGCATTTCGATTGCCTTGGTGAGTAGCTCCCGCATGGGCAATCTCATATCCTACTCTCCTCGCGACATTCCTTCTTGATTTCATTGCCTAAAACAACAAGAAAGAGATTATATTATAAAATACACATAGTGTAAAAACTCCAAAGGTATGACATCGGATTATCAAGAAAAGAGAAGTTTCGTAGTCATCACTTAGCCTCTCATCCATAATGTGGTGCTGCACAAACATAAACAAGATACTATGTAACGTGGTTTAGTGAGACATTAATCCTAATGATATGATACCTCATGCTATGATACGAAGCTTGTCACACCCAAAGAGTACACCCCAATTGTGAGCAGCGTTGTCATCCTCTAAGAGGGCAGAAACAAGCCTCTTAGCATTTATCATAATATGTAATTAGTTGAATATTACGGAAAATTAAATACTTTTGCATTCTATTTCAAGTATACTTGGAGTTATACTTAACATTCATAAAGACATACAATATTCAAAAAGTCTCTCTCACATATATAAATCCATATAAGAGTACGAATCCAGACTTAGCCAATAAATGATAATTATTCCATATAGGTCTTAGTTTAGAAATAATCCAAAGAACATAATGGATATTGAGTATTCTTAAAAGTACTAAAAAACTGCATAAGCTAGAATACGATATATAGAATCCCCGAACACGAGGACCTACTATGACTTGGAGAAAGAGTTCCAAGCTTCTTCAAATCGACTTCCTTAAACTTCAATGGACAGAACCAATAGTTGTAGTAATATGGAGTAATATGTTTAGTACGCCACATGTACTAGTTATGGGTATATTCAAATAACATATAAGGACATGCATGAAAAAGGATCATTTATCATTTCTTTAGACGACGTGTTAGGTCATGTAAAAAAATTAAATTCTAATACCATATTACATATAAAAGATAAATATTTCATCAACATACAACATGATCATAATCGAAATCATATTATCATAGAGTAATGTTAACATTCATATTCAATATATCACATATCCATAGCATACAAAAAACATTGCAATGATCCCATACCTAACCTAGTAGTTCAATGATCATGTGGAGTCTCATAACCCCACACAACCAAGTAGATAAGATAGGAGACCATGAGTAAAGCTTTGCTTCATATACCTTATAACATAGTACTCATCACTTCATGTAACCCAATAACATATTCATCATAATGAACAACATAATATAAAATTAACATCATGTATTATAAATATATATGTTCCATGTTATCATATTACATAAGAAAAATCTCCTAGGAGTTTCTTTAGAGTCAACTTGTGCAATGTCTAGGTAGAGTCTCATACCCCTACCTCCACTATGTAGACTCGTCAAGTCACCCTAGTCAACATTCATTTACTTTTCTTTAATTTTACATGAGGTAACATTCTCCTTAACCGACATAGAACAAGTGAGCTAAATATGGAATCCGGTGTCATAAAACCCCACACCGTAAGAAGGTGGTCTACTGGCAAAAGTAGAACCAAACATGACATAGATTTATAGATACAAAATTGTTTTTAATGATGATTCAAGGTCCTAAAGTTGTATAAAATGTTGTATTGAGGCAGTGTCTAGATATTAGGTGATTTTGAAGTGAAACGTCAAGGGACTACCAAGACGTTCGACGACTAAGTCACCTACGTGCCTCATATGTGGCTATATACTTATATTTTTGATTCATATAAGGTCCTTAAATGATTTATTATTGTTTTTATAGGCAGTGTGTCAAGATTCGTGATGTTTGGAGGTCAAAAATTAAAGAACGTTAATGACATTTGAAAGGTTTGCCTTGAAACGACCTTGTGTGTCTTGGCATGTTTCGTTGAGTTTTACGTGTTTGTTTTGGATGAAATTCATGAAAGAGGTCCTATACTTGTATAAAAACATATTCGGGTTGGAAACATTCAAGTAAAAATACCAAAGTACCATACAAGGGTCCTTTTTGAAGGACCCATGTTGGTGGCCGAAATTGCCTAAGGGAGTCCCATCTATGGATGGGAAACGACAACCAATGGTCTGCTCGATGCCCCATAGATGGAGGGAGTCGTTTGGTACTTATAATAGGAATTTTAGATCCCATTTTTCAGCCTCTGAACCTATCTAGAGTGGACTGGACGGTTTGTATGTGGACTGGCGCTCTGTTGATGGTCAAGTTGTCAATTGGGTCTGTCTCTTGCGCGCAGTTACTGTTAAGTTAGATGTGACTTAGTAAATTCACTACACTTCCAAATAAGACTTTGGAAGGTTACTAAAGGTTCTTTTGGGTTAATTAAACATATATAAGTCTTAAACACTTAGAAGATTTCATTCGTCAAAATCAAAAACCAATTTCCCCTTAGAAATTCTCTAGAACTCCATTAGAGCCAAAAACACAAGGAAGTGCTTGGATTGGAGAATCGAGTTAAGATTCTTCATCAAATTTGATGATTATATTTATTGAGGTATGATTTTTTATCCTTGAAACTTTATTCATCAAGGAGCCCAACTTTCAAAGAAGATTTCTACGTTTTAAAAGATGAATCATTCAATTTTATGATTCATCCATGGGTTTTGCATTAAAGGTTTTAAAACATTGAATATTGATTGAATTGTAGTGAATTTGAAGTTTTTTACTCAATTAACCTATGAACCTATGAAATTGATGAACCTTAGTTTTTCACTACTCTATGGGTTAAGTGATTTGGACTTAATGCTTATAAATTCTAGCGTAGTTTTATATGGGCTATTGATTGATGAAATAAATGTTTGTAATTGATATCTAGGTTATCTTAGATTGATGAATCTATATTTAATTTACCTAGTTTCATTGAATACCATATTTTATATCTTGAATTATTGGTTATGTCTATGGGTAAGGGCCTTATGATATTAACTTAGATGATTTGGCATTTGGATTGAAGTGTTGAGAATACAGTGTTGGTATGCTGAAATAATTATCTTTATTATATGTTAATTAGACTTCAATTATGTTGTGATTGGTATGATCCACATGTTTTCAAAGTGTTATGTGTCTTACATGCAACTGATGTGGCCTTGTTGGCATTACTTTATGTACTATGATGATCATGGACTTATCGGAAACTACTTATAAGTATTATGATAATTTGTGTAGGTTATATATGTAAACTATGAGAATATATCTACATGTTAAGTAAGGTGAAAGTATGTCTTCCTTCTATGTATGTTAGGAGATCATGTAGACTATGACTATGCACTTATATGTGTACTCTTAGGTATTGATGCATACTTGTTCCTACTTGACTATATGAGTGGTGATGGTTATATTTATGATGATTTAGTTATGTATAGGATGACATAAATATTATAAGGGTTATTCCTAAGTGCTTCAATGAATGATATAGTATATGGAGTAAAGTAACAAATGTTGTGTCTTGTTTTTGTAGACTTCTGTCCCTTACTTGATAAATATATCGATGATATGTGAATATGAGATGTCTTTACTAGGTAGGCTTATTTTACCCTTTTAATTTATGAATGAATGATATGTGAGACCATAGATGGTGTTAAGAAGGTACTGTACGTGGAACCTTAAACTTAATGGTAAGGTTATCAATGTTGAAGTTGAAGAGCCATAATTGTATCTTTCATGTAAATGATAATTTACTCAGGGTTGGTTGGCTGGAAAGACATCATATAATCATTAGTAAAGTCATAATGATCTATCTTAGTCACCATTTAAAGGTAGACCTAGTCAACCTCTTTGGTAGGTTGAACGTAATTGGGTTACGAAGTTTATATGGAACCCTTTTGTACGAACCTTTAATGTCAATTATTCTATGAATATAAAGAATAGAAACGAGTGATTATGTCATGGTAAGTATCTATACTAGAGAAGGAGACTAAAGTACAATGTAACTCTACTTGGCAATTAGACTAGAGTGAATAAAATCTCTTCATATTTCTTAACCATGTGCCTACATGATATGTGTCCTAGTTCTACCCTTGGCAAGTAGAGCACCCTCATTGTATTAGGTTAGTACTCCGTATTCCATGTCTATCAATCATGGTCTACGTCGTTTATTTCCTATTCGCATCACATGGGATACCTACGAGCATTAGAGAAGTTTTATAGAGTTTAACTTGATGTATGGGACGCTATGTAGACAATGCACAATAGGCATTGAAGGTGTTAGTTAGAATCACTAGGTCTTATCCAATACCATTACTTGAATGTCTTTATGTTATGAATGAGTATTAAATAAACTAATGAATGAAATGACATATATTAAGAGACCATGTTAAATCAATAAGTACCTATCTGGAGTAGCTGAGGGTTGTCCTATTAAGGTGTTAAGGGGATAAGAATGGTCACTTCGTATATTACCTAGATAAGTCTTAATAATGAATCTAGTTATGGAAGATGGTTGATTATGTGTACATGATTTAAGCCTAAGGTAGTCTTAAGTATTATTTAAGTAATCTTGAAGAGGTCAATCATGGAGATTAGCTTCCTGATTTACTTAAGTATGTCTTTTTATAGCCTTTGGAAGGAGAATGTAATATTGTCTATGTGTTGATATATTATTTGAGAATTATTCTATCTTAGGTAGTCTAAATAATCTCTTTAGTGTGTGTAACAGATTGTATAGGTGGTCACTTCACAACTCACTCAACTAAGACTTAGAATCACCTTTGGTAGAGGAATGTCATGTTCATCTGTATAATGTCTTGTAAGTGTGTGTTGATCTCATTATAAGTTGTCTTAAGGATCATATGGATGTGCCATGAGAGAATGTATGGCCGTTCACTCTTTGTCTTACTTAAGTGTGTATTAAGATTTCTATTAGTGAGGGGATTGTATGCTACAAGGTGTCTAAACTGAAGCTAAGAAAAGTTCACTGTAACAGTGGAGTGGTTCACTGTACAGTGAAGTTGGTTACTGTACTATGACTCCTAAAAATGTGATAAATAGTCTAAGTTATTGTTATGTATTTCTAAGTTGTTAAATGATATTATTATGATTATATTATGATATTTGAATGAAAATCTGCAAATTTCTATTAAATGTCTGTTTTTATGATTTTATGCAGTATGCCATACATAGTAGATATTTTTGTATTAATTTCATGCTTTTTTCTACTTAGATGAGCAGCATTTGGGAAGCAAGACTTGGATTGTATCATCATTGAAGTGAAGTTGAAGTATGTCCTCATTTGACTCGTGGGCATACGATGTCTTTTATTTTCTTAATCGAAGTATTGTACTATAGTAAGTATTTCTACATTTTAAAGTATGGTTCGTGTCCCAAGTATTCTCGTGTCTACACTTTGATGAGATTGAGACATAGTATTTTCAATGATTTCTAATGAAAGCTGTTATTGAAGATATTGTAATATTTTGTAAAAAGTTTTAATTCCGCACTACTTTTTATTATGTATATGTGATGAACGATGCGAAAAGGGCTTGTACAAGACCTTTGAGAGGTCAAGTGTGCCGGTTGCATTCCGAGAATGCCATATATTCTAGAACATATTTTTGTTATGCGACATTTGTATTAGAAAATCCCACAAAATTTTTTGAAGAAAGCACTTCGTATACATACCCTAGATTGATTTGAGCTCGATCTCCAATGGAGGTTATGAGAGAATCTTGTTTGGGAGGAAAATGTTTGATTTGAAGAATGATTTCTAATTTGGGGTTTCAAGCTTTTAACCAACTTAAAATACCCAAAATAACTATCCACTAACTTATTAAAACGTGGATGAATTTACCAATTCACCCCTTCGTTGTCCGTATCTTAAAAGTGAATTGCAGACTCTTTTGACGGCTTCAAACGATGGGTTGTCATCTCGTTGTCAAGCCGTCATATTCCTCCATTCATTGTGAATGTGACTGCCTCATTTTGGGATTAATATCCCACGACTAAGTGTGGATCCACTCCACAATTTGACAGGGTGTCAATTTGTCTAGTGGGAGTCGACCAAGGGCGTGCTGTGACATTGTTTTAGCAGCCTCTTGCCAACCTTTCGGTGTTCCTCAAGGACCCTTCAGTTGGTCCTTGGGGAGTGGTTCTCAATTGTTTCGACTCTAAACACGAACATATACATACTAGGGTAATCTCCTATCTTTTTTGACTCCAAACAACACTCCAACACTAGGCAAACATACCAAGGCACACTAGCACACACAGCTAGTTTCTAGAAGTCTTGGTAGTCCTTTGACATTTGACATCAAACCTCTTCAAACAAACCATTACAAGTTGTGACACAACTTATGAACAAGTTATTATCTCTAAAAGCACATTTGAGGCTCTAAATTAAAAATGTCCCCAACATGGGAACATTCATCATCATATGAAACTTTGAACACTTTAAACACTTCCAATGACTCAATGAACTAATTATCAGCTCACAACATGAAAATTTAATATATAATAAAATTCAATGCACCAAACATTCAAGGAACACAAACTTCATACAATTATGCACTCAATGCAACACAAGTAAGTAGAAATATCATTTCCTCAGTCCTAATGCATCAAACACATAGACATTTCTCATGTTCATAGGAGGAATTTCCTTCTCCTAATCATGACATCAGCTTTACTTTTCATTTCATCAAATATATCAATATGCTATAACCTTTAAATAAGACATAGGCATGTTCAACAATGTAACTCATGAGAAAAATATGTAATCCCTACTAAATGAACATAAATCATGAGTAATGTACATCGATGAAATTTTTATCAATTAGACATAATACCATAAATAACATACATAACATCACCATGTTTATTTATGTTCAAAGAGAAATTTACTTTTCCTTGACATTCAAACATGTCATCATGAAGTTCATATACAAGCATTTCATAGGTCAATTTATTTTTAAGGATAAATTCTCTACTTATAACTAAAGAATGCTCATATTCCCTTCCTAGTGAATTCAAAATGGTATATCACACCAAACACATCACAACATTTGGAAGTTATTTCACAAAGTTTCAATTTCTTACATAACACTAGTGTTCATAAACATGCATCATGTAGAATACATTTTTACCATTCAACGGCACGCATCAATAATATTTGCTAGATGCACCATTACATATCAAGAGTGATCCTATATTAAAACATCCCAAATCAAAAAATCACATACTCATGGAGGAAACTCATCTCTTCTATTTAATGAAATCTCAACATCTCATTGTGGGGCCAAAATACCCTTACATCAAAAAAAAAATATTAAACATGTTGAACAAACCATCTCGTGAAGTCAAATGTGAATTCACCATAATAAGATGAATAACAACATGAGAAATATGAAATTTATCTAAAATCCATTTGTATGTAATAAGAATCTTTCAAAACATGCATGGCATAGTCTCATATAAGACATGCATGACATATAGAGAACATGCAAGTTATACTCATATGCAAGAGTCCTTAACATGAACAAGCTACAAGGAACTCTTTGTTTTAAATATTTAGTAAGAATAAAAGGAAAAGATATGGATATCAACAACCTTACTACTCAACTCATCAGACCAAACTTAAGGTTCACCCATTTAAGGGAAACTTATCTCAACTAAGAGAACTTTAAATTCCCATCCTTACTAACCAAGCAAATAATCCCCCTCTTGGGATCTAATCTATGTAAACACTTTTAACGTCAGCTCTATCCCCTCTAAAAGAGGAACCATTCCTCACTTAATCTTAACTCACACTTCACTAGCTAGGTGAGGATTCCAAGAGATCACAAATGTCTATCTAAATTACTCCCCTTCATATACATCACTCAAAGTGATTCATTAACATAGAAAAGTTCAAGGAAATCCAACGTAGGAACATTAAGGCACTAAAAGCCTTACCATCTAGGCACATTACCCCCAATTTGAGGAGAGCATAAGAAAATCTTCATTACATTATGGCCTTAAATAGTAAGGTCCAGAAAAGTCAAGACTAAAACTCCGTACTCCTAAAATCATATAATTATTAACCATTGAGTATTTCATTCCTACCCTTATATAATGAGTATACTAACTCAACACCAATAGGCACAACACAAGCAACAGTATTCCTCCAAGTCAACACTCCAAAGGTCCATTACCTAGTATAGAGCCGCACATGGTAAAGTAAAACTTCAAAACTTTTTATAATGCTAAAATAATTTCTTGGAACTAAGAGGAAGTGTTAGTATAAAAATATAAAGAAACAACCATCACGTCTGGAGAATTGTGAAATGTGAGCTACTGTGCCTTGGCATGTTTTGTCGGGTTTTTAGAGTCTTCAATTTGTCAAATTTTGTAAAAGTGTGTTAAATATATATAGTGTGTTTAGGTTCAAATTGACTGCATACAACTCCCCAAGGAACACACAACTTATCCTTGGAGAGGACCCTTCCATTTGACCATAAAATGTTTTAGGGACAGTGTGCAACCACGAGACAAACGTGAGCCGTCATTTGATCGATTCTTCATCGATGCTGTAATAGGTTTGCACTTAGTTTATTTTATAAGATGTCCAAAAAATCCCAGTCTCTGTCCCATACGATGCCCATGCAGGACGGGACCATGATGGGACTACGGGGCGTAGGTCGGGGTCTCGTGGTTTAGGGTCGACTTTAGTATAAATTATTAGTTATCTAAGCTAGTTAAGGACTATATAACCTACCCTAAGTCTAACACCAACTTAACACTACATATTTTCCAAACCCAACTCTCTCTACTTCCTCTTTCTATTCAAAGACTCCATTGAATATCAACCTTCAAGGATCAGTAGGGCTTCAAGACAAAATAAATTATCCATAAAACACTAAGTAATATTAATGTATGGAAGCTATTCACTCTTGGAATCTCTTTCCACAAGAGGCTCTTCAAAATTCATTTCCAATAATGTCAAAAAGTTGGGTTTTCATCAAATTTTGGAATTGATCTGATGTTGGTTTACTATTTTTTTATTGATAGATTATGATTTTTAATGGGTTAATTGTTGTATTTCGTAGTCTTTGACCTAGTTTTATGGAAGAATTCATGATTGTTCCCATTTCCCTAACTCTTGGTTATGAATTGATATTGAATTGATTTATGATGATACAATTGTGTTGGTTCTTGTATAGATTAATTCTATAAGACATTATTGAGTATATTTATGCATATATATTATTGTATTGATTAAAAGATATTGAAGAAGGATCATGAAGGCAAATTGCTAAGACTTTGTGATCTTGAGTTCTTTATTTCAATAATGATGTCTTACACTTGATAATGACATTCAATTGAAGTATTATATGTTATTACATTATGAATATTATGATATGATGAATGTTATAAAATTTCTTTATTATGCGCATTGTGAGATCATGTTAACGGCATGATCATACAAGGTTGAATATGAATCAGTTGAGCACCTTACTATGATATGACTATAAAAGGACCCTCAATGAATTAAGGTGTCTAGAATATCACATGTGCCTTATAATCTTGTTAACATTGTAATTATGTGATTTAAATAATTTTATTTTAATTTGAAGTCATTTGGAGGTCAAACGTCGAAGAACGTCTGATGACGCTTGAAAGTTAGCCTTGGGAGTGCATGTGTGTCTTGAGATGTTGTAAGTATGTTTTTTGGTTAAAACTAATGTCGGAGGTCCCTAAAATGTTAGTGATTATATTTACATAGGAAACATCCATGTTCAACTCCTCAAGGTCCCACAAAAGGACCTCAAGGAGGATCAAAAGTCTGCCTAGACTTTCGTTAGCACTGCCTACCTATGCCTACAAAACTACAACAAGTAGGTGTGGTGAGGCCACATCAACGGGTGGGACTCATTACATACTTATCCTAGGACCCAAAGCAACCAGTGCCATGCCTCAGACCCAAACAACGTCCAGAAAAATTGATTGTCGATTTGCTTAGGTTGCTCCGTCGATATAGCCTACAATCCAACTGCAAGACACAGTGTTTTATTAAGGGGTGAAAAGAAAATTCACTTCACGTCCTAAGTTGACTCTAGGCGGTTAATTTATGTATTTTTGGGTTTCCTAATTTAGTCAAAAGGATTAAAACCCCAAACCCAATTCATATTTCAAAATTAGGCTTCCCTCTCTCAAAGAAACCTCTCTAGAAACCTCCATTAGAGTTGAAGCTCAAGACAACTTGGATATTGGATTCTTCAAGAAGATTTCGTGGCTTTCTCCTACAAATTATGTATGGTTATACTTCATCCTTAGTCAACCTTTGTTCTAAGGATTCCCTTTCTAAGTTTTTCAATGAATGTTCATGATCAAAACTCCAATCTTCAAATCTAGCCATGGGTTCTTTGTCAAAACATATTTAAAAGCTTCCTTATGATGAATTGTGTCTATGTACTGCAAAAGTGAATTTCAATACAATTTCATGATGAACCCAATGTTCCCTCAAATTCTAGAATTTGCCTACGTTATAGGCATTGTGATCTTGATTATGTGTTTATTGAATTGTGACTCTATTATGTTGAATAATCTGTTACTATTGTTTTATACTCAAATTGATGTTAATTGTTGATGAGTGATTCATGTGGATCAAGGTTTGAAGATATAAATGATATTGACCTATATTCTTCTATCTTCTATTGATTGTTAATGTAGAGCACATGGTATGATTTTTACTCTATGGCAGATGAATTATGATTTCGTTTAGGTTATGATCTCTTTAATTAATTTTCTATATTTTATTATTGATTAACTATGAGTATTGATCATTGATGATCAAAGAAAGGGAGATTTGGTAAGATTGATCTATGTTCTTCAATCCTTTATAGATCTATAATGCAATATACATACTGTGATCTTAATTATGTGATAGATGAAGCGTGATTTCGTTTTGTTAAGATACATTTAGCTACTGCACTATACTGGCATTGTTGATGAAATATAGTATTGATCAATGGTGATAAAAGGTTGACGAATTTGTTAGATCGCCTACGTTCTCTACTTTTGTTATAGAAATGCTAGATGATTGGTCTTGGATAGAATTGTGTGATATGGTCCACTTAAGGTGGTGGTGTTTGTGTCTTGAAAATATATATATGTGTTTATTATTTCCTTGAAGTCGAATTGATGTTATATGAATGTTTGGTTATGATGATCACATCATGAAAAGCTTATGAGTAGTTTCTATTCTAATTATGATCTACGTTGTGTGGAAATTGTTATAAGAATGTGAATGACAATGTTAGGGTTTTTTAGGTTCTGCCATTGATGAGTTATAATGGTTAGTAAACCCTTACCTATGTACCCCTACATGAAGGTGTGATTAACTAATGTTATGATTCCTGAATGTAATGGTTGAAGTGTTCTTGTCTCCTACGCTATTATGTAACGTGTGGTCTATGCTTGAATTATAATTATTGTCTAAAGAGGTTGGATTCCTCAATGTGTTGTTGATATCTATTGTATGATCATGTTGACCGATGTACACACACTTACATCTCATGCATGATTACAACTAGCATAGGTTCATGGTGTCTAATGAAAGGGTTTTCTCATATGTAGTAATGTCTACTACGATGGATCTAGAGTATATGACCATGAAGTATGTTATGTATTCCTTATGTAGGATGACTTCATAGGTGTACTAGTATGGACAAGGGTATGGAACCTTGTTTGTGCATTGCACATGTGTGCCTTGATTAGATAGTTCCTAGGTTTGTGATATATGTACATGAATATGAATGCAAGAGTATGTTATGAACCTATCAAATATGCTATGATGTCAAGTATATGATATAATGAAGTATGAATATGCATAGTGTCTAAATGAGTTTGTATGAATTAATTGCTCATGTAGTTAAAGCTGTATACTTACTCTTAAATGAAGAGAAGCATGAACATGTGTGGATTAAAGGTGTTGATATGAAAGGTTTTCACACATTTATGTATACAAACACACATGAAGTGATATTGTCAATATAGAGGCTCTTTAAGGGTGTTGTCACGGGTATCCTAAACTAGATAGTGTTTGAATATGATATTTCCATGTGAAAGGCTTTCTGATATAATTTAGATTGATGGACTTTTATCTATCACCTATGAGCTATGAATATGTGGAGTCAATCTCCTAATGACTAATTTTATAAATTAATTATAATAAATAATTTTAAAAAAAAAAAAGAGAAGGAACTTCACTTAACATCGAGTGAACTTGAAGTTGAGGGGTGTACCTTCCAAATGTGGGAAGGTAGGTTCACCATAATTCACACGAGGTTGATAACTACAATGTCCTCAACAGGCACAAATAGGGTTTCCATATATTCCTCCGAGTTCCATGAACTATGTTTCACCGATAACATTTAGCAAGTTATCTCACCTAATATGCTAGCATGTGATAATGTTCTACTTTGGCAAGGTAGAGAACCTTCCATTGGTGTAAGGGTATATAACACCAAATTCCATATAGAACCCATAATTTTAGTTCTATTTAAGGATATAGTTTCCCTAAGGTAAAATATAAAATGGAATTAAAGTAAGGAGCCTTACTGGATAACCTTAGGGAAGTTCTCTAGTGTAGGTGAGGGCATGAGACTTTACCTATGCATTCATAAGTAACTCTTGAAGGGAGTTCTAGGAAGGTATTATAATGTATATGTATATGTTTATGTTTCTTATGTATGACATTGTAGTGTCCTATATTTTTTTTTATTATATGCATGGTAGGAGTCCTAATGAGTCTATATGATGTGGTCTTACCTCATATGCATAATGCAGGTCTTGATGAACCTATGATGAAAGTTTATGTTTGTCTTGTTGATGTATGAAGTATATGTTATGTTTTGTAGTCTCATGTAGGTTTACTTAATATGTGTGAGATCATGGGAGTTCACATGTACATTGCACTAGTAGGCTTAGGATGAGGTTATGAGTAATGTTCTATAATGCTTTATGAAGTGAAGTTCAAGTATGTGTTGTTGACCATTCCTTAGAATGATGTTATTGATAGTGTGAATTTCATGATGTCTTGGGCTAAGTATTATATGAGGTTTATGCATTATTTTGAGTTTTTTGTTAAGTTTGTGCTATCATGATATGTTATGCCTCTATGTATATGTATATGTGTTTAGTAAGTAATGAGGGTGCACGTATGACTACCTTGTGGTCTTAATATGATGCTTGAGCGTGGATAGTGTAATGGGACACTATCTATACATTTCACCAAGCATCTCTATAGAGTTACTTGGTTACGTAAAGGAGTTAAAAACAGGGAGCTCACGTTAAACTAGAAAAGAGGTTACTGTAAAGGAAAAGCTAGTTATTGTAAAATGATGCAAAATATGCCTAAAATAGTGCATGATCTTATTTGATACTATGACTATTGTATATGCCAAAATGAAATATGTATATTGTATGATGCTTAATATATCATGTTTTATGATTTTTTCACAAAAAGGCTTGTGCATGGTTTCAAAGGAAAATATCCCTGTTTAAATGCATTTTTCTTGCATGGTTTCCATACTTAGTGCATTCTTGTACTAAAACCATTATTCTTTAACTTTTTTCACAAACTGTATGTTATGGATGCTTAAAGGATGTCTCTAACGTGAAAGACTTGATATGTGATTCCCAAGATCAATGAAAGGGATCCTTTCAATTCAAGGATTTCCTATGTCAAGTTTCTATAAAGTCTTGTAACAGTTTTGTTTATGAATTTATGTTGAATGCACCATGTCCCTATTAAACTCTAATGATATTAAGTCTATTATGGTAACGAGGCTTAGAGTCTTTAACTATATATTATGATATTTTTATATATATAATGGAAGTGATTTTGTAGCATATGATGTGCTATAAAAGATTTAAATTTTCCTGTAAAATTTACCTATGAAAATGAGATGAATGATATCTATAGGCTCGTATAAGACCTCCAAGAGCACAAGTACACCATGTTACTTCTAGGGGGTGCTCCCCGCTCTAGACAAATGTGGTATCAGATCACGAGATTACAAAAGTTTTTTTTGATCCAAAGTCTCATATTGCCATGTCTAGTAGAGTCTCGTTAATCAGTTATGATTGGCAACACATCCATGGGAGAGAGACTATAGGACATTAGAGTTTCCATTCTTCACTATTTTCATGTCGTTCCACATAACTTGAGTTTATAAGATCTTTCTCTCATTTTTTCTTGTCCAATAGTCTTTTATATATGATTGTTTGGACAATATGATATCTCTATGCTTGACTGAGAAAAGGTGAGTTTGATGCTTATCTTGCTTTTATAGTTTGATGAGTATATGTGAAGGTGAATTTTTTTCATGATTTGATGATGTGATGCCATTTATGGCTAAATATTTGAACTGGGTGAAATGATATGTTCTGTGAAGGTTTATGCTATGATATGGTTTTAACTTGTTAAAAGTTGTTATAATTGTATTTAGCTTCTACGAGACCCCCAAAGTGATTTAGGGCGTATGGAGTCTTATATTTGCCTATAATAATATTAACATCTGAATTAAATGTTTTCAAGTATGCATGGGTGATTTGAAGTCATTGGGAAGTCAACTAGTCAAGGGACAACCAAGACGTTCGACGAATAGTCACCTAAGGGGCCTAATGTATTTTTATGTTCTTATGTGTCACGAGATTACGAGGTCCTTATATAACTTATTATGTTTTTTATAGTTAGAATGTTGAGTTTTCTGAAGTTTGGAGGTCAAATGTCCAAGACGTTCAAAAGCTACCCCTTGAGTCATGCATGTGTGTGTTTAGAGTGTGCCTCGTATATTTGAAGGTGTTGCGTGCAATTGTTTTAGTTGAATCTGATGTTGAAGGTCCTTTACCTTTTTAATGTTCATATATACATTAGAAACATTGGGGTATGACTCCCCAAGGTCCCCGCATGAATCCCTAAAAATTGACTCAAAGGCGGTCGTGATATTGCCTTGGCAGTGTCAATCGACTAAGCCAAACGAAGTCTCCTCAGTTGATTGACACCCCGTAAATGGTTAGGCATTGATGGACACTTAGACTGAGAAAGGATCAGCCAAAGAATATCCTAAGACCGAAATGACGAAAGCCACAAATGGTCCATCGATGGGCCAATGTGGTGTCGATGGTTGGCCGTCGATGTAGGTTTCAATTACTGCCATGCATGCCTAATTATTAGGATAGTGGGAAATTCACCCCCCACATGCCAATCTGACCCTAGGATGTTTATTTACCTATTTTTGGGTATAGTAGTCTGGTTAAAAACGTTAATAGTCGATACCCAATAGTCCATTTAAAATCAAAATATCCCTCTCCCAAAATATCCTCTCTAGAAACGTCCATTAAAAGTAAAATTTAAGGTAAAATTGTATATAGTATTTACATGGGTTCTTTACCAATATTTACTTGGTTCTTAATCTTATAAAGGTATGTTAATCCATTATGTCAAGTTAATCATTCATCTAGAGAGTCCTCTTCAAAGTGTTAAAAGAAGTTTCATGTTCAAATCTCTTCTTCTTCAATCTAGCCATAGGTTTTTTCTCAAATTGATTTGAAAGGAAAAATATTAATTTATTGATGATTACATGATTTGGACGTGATCTTAATCCAATTTCATGATGAACCCATGCTTTCTCATAAACTCGATTTTAGCCTATGTATGGTTTTATGATCTCAATCTCATGTATATAGAATAATAATTCAATCATGTTAATAGTCTTATACCTACCTCCTAATATGTTTATTGATGATGAATTGTTTAGGAATGATCCATGAGGGTCAAGTTTAAAGGTTTTGAATAAGGCTTGTCTATCATGTGGTAACTTGTGATCTTGACGTTAGGATGGTTTTTATGTGACTCGATCATGGTGAATTGGCTTAGCTACTACCTATATGTGTAATTTGATAATAATTAAGATTAATTGATCCAATATGATTAGATAAGAATTTAATTGGTAAAGATTGATTTAGGATCTTCTAGCCTATGGACCTTATAGTGTAATATATATGTTATGATATCTATTCTAGGGTAGATTAAGAATGATTCAATAATGCTCTATATCTTTATATTCTTTCCTAAATTTATACTATTTATTAAATATGATTGATAAACAAGACTATGGAATTTTGTTGATGATCTATGGCTCTCAATCTTCTAGTATATTTTTGATGTATTGTGTTAAGTTGTAGTATGATCTTGTAGAGACTTCACATAGTTTGTTTCATGATTAAAATACATATAGCTACTGACCAAGATATTAATTCATGAAAAAAAAACGTGTACTTATCAATGATGATCAAATGTTGATGATTTGGTAAGAATGACTCTCCCTCCCCACTTTTCATATAGTGTTGATAGTTGATAAAGCCTTCTATGGCATTGTATAGTATGGTACACATATGGTTGAGGTTTTTGATTATTGTCATATATATGTGTTGATTATGTCCTTAAATAAAATTTGATTATTTTATGAGTGTGTAGTTATGATGATCACAATATGTGAAGCTTATGTCTACTTTCCTATTCTAGCTGTGATCTAGGTTGTATGGCTATTCTATAAGCTTGTGTATATCCATGTTAGGTAAAGTGTAGCTTCTGACATTGATAAGTTATGATAGTTAATATTCCCTTACCTATGTACCCCTTTGTAAATGTGTGAATAACTAAGTTTAGGAGTCTTGAATTTAATGTGAAGTTAGTTTTTCTCCTATGCAAAATTGTGTTGTGTGGTCTAGGCTTGGTTGTGCATTTTTTTCCTAAGACGGTGTCTACCCCAATGTGTTGTTGATAGACATTATGTGATCAATTTGACCAATGTACACACATACAATCGCACATTATGCATGTTTACAATGTAGTAATGGTTCATAGTGTCTAATGAAAGGTTAATCTCATTTTCACTAAATGTCAACTACTATGCATGTAAGGTACATTCAAGTGAAGCATATTATGTATTCCTTTAAGTAGGATGACTTGATAGGTTTACTAGTATAGGCAAGGGTATGAGACCTTGTCTATACATTCCAAATGTGTTCCTTGGTAGAACAGTTCCTAGATTTGTCTTCCAAGTACATCAATAAGATTGTATGAACGTGTTATGAATAGTACCAATATGTTGTGATGTTAAGTATATGATACGATGATATATGACAGTGCATAGTGTCTTAAAGTGTTGATATGAAAGGATTGCTCATATAGTTACTCCTAGAGACCTATGGATTGATATATGAACATGTATGACATTTATCTGTTAGGTGAAAGGTTTTCTTACATATATATATACACAAACACATATCTGAAGATCTAGTCAATATAGGCGCCTTGAAAGGTTTGCTTAATAATACCCTAAACTAGATAGGTGCTTACATATGTTATGTCCAAGTGAAAAGGGTTTATCATATGATAAAGGTTGATAAATTCTCATTTATGACCTATGAGCTAAGCATATTAGGAGATGACTCTCCCAAGGCTTACATTTTATAGGTAATTTTAATAAGGTATTTTATATAAATGGAACTTATATTAGCATCAATTGAACATGACCATTAAAGGTGTTGGATTCCCTTTAAGGAAAATTCACTATTGGGTTCTCATAAGGTGTTTGCTTCCGTTGGAGGAACATTCACCTATGGTTCCACATGAGGTGTTGACTTTCCTTGAGGAGATTCGCCCATGGTTTCTCATGAGTTGAGGTTCCAATTGTAATGAGCATGTAGAGGGTCATGTATATCTCTTATTTCCATAAACATGGTTGCCACATAGGATCTAGCAAGTGGTTTTACTAGTATTCTAGAATGTGTTATTGTTCTACCTTTACTAGTTAATAACACTTTGCATTGGTGTAAGTCTCTCTGACAACAAATTCCATGTAGCACCATGGTGTTAATGTCGGTTGAGGCTACAATTTCCCTAATGTAAAATGTACAATGGATGCAAATGACTAGGACCCTAACTAGGATTACCTAAGAGAGTTTAATTTGTATAGGTGAAAGTAATGAACCCACCTAGACATTGCACAAGTAGCTCCTTAGGGTGTTATAGGATGGTGTTCATAGGTGTATGATTATGGTATTTGTAAGACCCCTCATTACTGTAAAGTGTATTAAATATTATATAGTTATGTCTTATGTTTAATGGACATGTCCCTAATGTATTCTAATGTTGTTGAGTTTAATTTATCAATGAAATTAGAGCCTAAATATGTATTATGACTTATATTTTATATATATGAAGTTAAGTTTCTAGCATATGATGTGCCATGAAAAGTTTGAAATTTTCCATAAATTTACTATGACAATGCGATGAATGATAACTATGAGCTTGTATAAGATTTCCAAGAGGTCAAGTATTCCATGTTACTTCTACGCCATGCTCCCTGGATGTGACAAGCGTGGTATCTGAGCATGAGGTTTTTAAAAGTGGTTTAGGGTTCAAGAAGTCATATAATGCCACGTCTAGTAGAATCTTGTATCATTGGAGGCCAGTCGCGACACAATAACTGGAATGAGAGGCTATAGGACGATAGAGTTTCCCTTCTTCATCATTCCCATATCGTGCAATAGAACTTAACCATCTAAGATCTATCTCTTATGTTTTCCTGTCCTGTGGTATTTTTTGATGTGATTGTTTGGATGAGATTGTTCTCTATACTTTAGAGAGAAAAGGTGAGTTTAAAGGCTTATATATGTTTTATGGTTTGAATGAGTATATGTTAAGGTGAATTTAGGTATGTTTTATTGATGTGATGCAAATTATGGATATGTGTGAATTAACATGTTATATAGACAAATGTATGTCATGATATAGTTAAAGCATGTTAGAAGTTATTATGGTTTACATGAGTTTCTTTTGAAATGAAGTGTTCCTATATGGTATTGAATAATGGTAGCCTTATGATATGATTTGAACCTAAAAGTCTTAGTGACTACCTATGGAATCATGCTACCCTATTTATATATGCTTTAAGGTTCTCAATGTTTCTTTTTATATATATGTTGTCCTTGATAAGTTTCCTAGTATATCTTGGAGTTCTTTGTATAAAATGGATCCTAGGTGTGATTATAGCGTGCATTCTTATGTAGGATGAGTTGGTGAACTTTTGTATATAATATTGTCATGTTTTTTCCATCAATTGCCTAAATGTTGCATTTTTAGAATTTGAAAGCATGTTCACTGTAATGCTAGGGAAATTACTATTATATTAAAAGGAATCCAACTAAATTGTTCTTAGATTACAAGTTGTTAAAATGAATATAGAATTGATGCATATGAACATGATAATGAATGTAAAAGGAGATTTGCTATTTGTAATGAAGAATGAGAGTCTTATGGAATGACGACTTGTAGAATTGTTTCTAACCTTTTTATTACTTTTTGAGTCCCTTGATGTTGTGGAATTTATGTTTACCTAGAATTGAGGGTAGAACTCTTATCTATGTAAGGTGATGATATGGGTTTGATTGATCTAGAAGTTTATTGTTTAACATATATTATATCAACCACATAGATTTAAAAGAAGTCTAGAAATGTGTGTACTATTAAACAATCTAAGTCGAATACAACATCTTGGGTTCCACCCATACTTCATTACAATACAAGCCTTATATAGGAATATACAAAGCAAATAAATAAAGAGAATGAACTAAATTGTGTTTAAGACTAAACAATATTCAATAGGAAGATAGTGGCATCATCATCGGAAAGTTAGGACCTACCGAATACTTGGGAAATAACCAAGGAGTCTTCAAAGACCTTCAACTAAGGTCAACGGGTGTATCCTACAATTTGTAGAAAATATAAACATGTTGTTAGTACACCACTTGTACTAAGTATGAGTATATGCACAAAAACAAGTAAACTTATGCTAAGGAGGACATTGTTCAAATCCATGCCAAAGTACTTCGAAAGGATATATGCACAATCAAGAACTCTTACATAATCCATAAGTCCAAACCATATACAACACAAGACCAACATTAATAAGTGTAGTCAAGTCAACATGTATATCCATATAATTGAGTACATAGTCAAGACAACTCCAACATCAAGTAATAACATCAACAAAAATGTATAAGATTTTATAAATTCATAACATAAGCAATACCCTTACCCATAACCTCTCATTAAGACTACAAGTGCATTGACCAAGTAAAGCCCCATACCTTAACTACATCAAGTAAATGAAACTAAGGATCATAAGCAACATACAACTCAATATAACATAGCATAAAAAGTAGTCATCATCCCATTTAGAAATATTGACCAATATTATGTTCATAAATGAAGCTAACAACATATAGGATCATTTACATGTAAAGTCATCATATTCATAGCATAAACATTATCAGAGCACAAGAACAACCCCGTAAGGATTGCCTAAAGTCAAACTACTGCCAAACATAATTAGAGTCCCATACCCTTACCTAGGCTCAGTTAAGCCTTTCAAGTCACCCTAGTTAGTGGATAGTTACTTTATTTTACTTTCGCGAACACTTGCCTTAACCAGTATAGGCCATAAGAGCTAAGTGTGGAATATTGTGTTCTAAAACCTTACTACAATGGAAGGTGGTCTACTGGACAAAGTTGTACCAAACATGAACATAGCATCTAGGTGGATACACTACCTATTCCTATTGTAGGTTATGGAACTTCGGGACTGTCATGAAAATATCACTCTATGCCCTTTTTTGAATATGTGGCTATCCACCCCGTGAGGACTATGGTGAACCCTACCTTCCCTCCTTGGGAAGGTATTAACCCTCAACTACAAGATTACTCAGTCATAACATAGAGTCCCTTTTGAAATTTCTTTCTTTATCAACCATAAAATTAGTTTAGGTCATAAGTTCCAATCCCTTCTATAGTCTTTTTTTATTACCTCATATGTAGATTAGCATAACATAATCATCATGTCATAACAAGACACATAAGTACTGCATAACCAACCATATATCATTTCATATTATTTATAATCTCACAAGCCCATAGTCAAGAAATTTGAATTAAACATCATTGCAACACCTACTTAAGCTAATCACAAATCATGCTTCAATTGAACTACATCATCAATCACAAGCCATCATAATTTAAATTATGTTTAGGATCATAAAGACTTACTAAATCTCCTTCAATAGCAATCACCATGGACTTACGATCAACCAAACTATTACATCCAACATTAGGTGCAGTAACATCAATCAATAGTAATTAACATAAGAAATAGGTCAATTGCATTATCATTATCTAATTAACATCAACTCATGACCTAGGGTTATGGGAATTAGGGTGTATCACCAATTTATAGAGAATTTGATCCAATCTCAACAATACAGTACCCTAGTCAATCAATATATGAGTTAGAATAGATAAAAAAAGTGTAATGAACAATTCATACTTCAATTACCATTAATTTACAATCAAGAACCATAATTTGGGAAAATAGGGGAAAGGACATGATCTTCATGAAATTAAACTTATTAACATCAATTAACCAGCATCTAAGCTCATTTAGTCATAAGTAATCACAACTAATCAAGATCAATCATCAATTTGAAGATTAGAAGAAAAAAATTAGAATTGGAAAACCCTTGGAATTGGGTAAATTTTAGAAATCACCTTTGAAAAGATATCTTGGAAAATGAATCCTAATATTGAAGATCCCATACCTTAATGAAGATTAATCAACGAAATTGAACTGAAATCCTAGAGAAATTGACCTTCTTCTTTACGCTTTGTTCCTTCTTCAATGTATGAATTAGGGAGAGAGAAAGTAGAGAGAGTTGAGAGCTTTTGTGTTTGTTTTGGGAATTTGGTTCGAAATGAGTTAAAATTTCTTAAAACTTATCCTATGTCAATATATAGTTACCCTCTCAATTACCTAAAACAGCCCTAACATTACGATGTAAAATTCCAAAAATACGATTTTATCGAATCTGGGAAGTGGATCCATTTCTTGAAGCTTATTTACATTTTTATTTTTTAAAATGTGATATGAGGCAGTAGGGTCTGTGTGGGCTGTGCGCTAGGCAGCAGCCCCTTGAATCTTGACTCATGGAGGCTGCTTTAGCAACATGCCCACCCATGTTGGGTCCTCCTGAAGGACCCTTTGGGTGGTCCTTGAGGCGTTGTTATTGGATGTTTAGATCCTCTATACTACATTTAACCTATTTATAGTCTTTTTAAAAATTGAGAAAAAATACGGAATTAGTACAAACAATGTACCAAGTATGGCAATATGAAAAAAACATACTTCAAGACGGACAATTTTGCTTAAAAATACTTTTCATGCTATTTTCTATAAAGCCTTCATAAATCAAGTTCAAAAGAAATCATATAGGTCATCACTAACATACAAGGCAATACTTTGATAATTCTCAAGATATAGCCATTTTTATTTAGAAAACAATTAGTCATTTAGCATCCTGCACCCAAGGTTATCCTAAGATGCACCTAGGGAAGACATGAAGAGACAACACATACGACCTCTTCATATACACCTAAGTGATCCTTAAGATTACCAAAGACAAAGATACTTACTTATTCATCATAACTAAACAAATAAATATTCTCTACTACAGGAAACATTCATGCATTGAGTAACTTCACATAAAGAACTTCCTCTAATACATAACGCAATTTACTCCAGTGCAATGTTAAAGTAGCATCCCATACTACTACTCGTACTTAGTGCTCCTTAGGAATCACCCTAGACAAGGCACATCACATTTAATGATTACATAGCCTTTATCAACATTGGACATAAGATTAACATGCTTCATTACAATTAGAGATATATTGAACATGCTTCCTTGAAATTATTTAGTAACCCATTCATTCACTTACATAACAAGGATACACCAAGACTCCCTCCAAAAGTCTACATGTGCAATGAATAGATGGTGTCCCATTTCACCACCTACGCTAAGTAGTACACCCTAAGGAAGACCTATTTTATTACATATTAACCCCTACTAGAGAAGGGATCCCCACTTTTCTAAGGCAGGTTCATTCTCTTAGCCATTACATGAATTACCAATAGCTACACCTATGAAAGGGCATAGTTAAGACATAAGGATATTGATTTCAAGTACTGCATATAAACTGATGAAGAGTACCTATCTCAAAAGGTACATTGCATAAAACATCTCTACACCCGAAAAGTATCCACCCATTCTTCTAATCCTCTCATTGCTAAGAATAAATCCCCATAGAGTTTTATACATTAATTACATTCATTAGCTATAGGTCAAGATTTTCCTACTAAGTACTACTTATCAACCCATGAAGAGTACCCGTCTCCACCTATCATTAATTCATTGCAAAGCTCTTGTGAATACTGAGGTTGCACCTAGACACTACGTGTCAAATCAAAAGAAGTGTCCACTCCAAAACTCCCCTCATTCATTAGTGTTCATAAGAATATTAAGGTTAATACTAGACACTACATATCTACTCACGAGTCTGTGCACTACAAATCCCGTATTCATTCATTAAAGTTCTATTTACAAAACCCTTTGGTAGACTTTTGTTCATTACATATTTGTTAACTTAATTCATTCATTGTATGTGCTTGAGTATATATGATGAAGACTTTCACATAATCAACATACTTCATAGCCTTGCCTCCTAATCATGTTCATGCTACATTCATCATAATTCACACACTATCATACTTCACATTTACACCATACTTCAATTACCCAATGAAATTTCACGACACGTTCATATTATGCGACATATATATACATATACATCATAAAATCACACTTCACATTTAATTCCTTCAAGTCCATAATCATAATTCACACATACAGTCATATATATCGAATAAACACTGTCACCGTAAGTGGCCCATACTGCAAAAGATCAATTCAAGAATAATAGAACAACTGAGATAAACATACCCTTCATCCATGTTTTCATCACCCTTACAAAATTCATCAACAATTCATCATAATTAGGCATAATTGGAACTACATAATCATAATACAACTTAGTGTAAACACAATTCTAATAATAACCAATCACATTCAAAACCACTTCATAGCCAAAATTAGAGCATTAGGATGATCATGGGTTCATGGATTTTTTTAATTATAATTTCATCAATTAAAATTGAAAACATTATAATTCATTAAATAAAACTTTACATACATGAACCCATGCTTAGAATTTGAAATAGAAAATATTAGGATTTTCAATCCTTTTTAAAAAGACTTTGGTGGGCTCCTTGAATGAGAGAAGAATCAAGGATGAACTACCATACCTTACTTGAAGAAAACACATGAAATTTTGATGAACAAACCACTAAAAATTTTCAATCCTAGATTCATCTTCAGTTCAAGCTCCAATGTAGTCTTGAGTGAGTTTTGTTTTGAAAAGAGGTGTTGATTTTTAAAGTTGAAGTCTAATTTATGTCTTAGGGGAATAAACTAACATAGAATAACTAAAAACACCTATATAACAGTCTTCTGGATAATTAGGATGTTGGGTGGTTTTCCAAGTTCACCCCAATGTTGGTTGAGATACCTACACATAAATTGAAGGCCAAAGGACGTTGAAATTGATGAGCGTTACTTACCAATGGACCTTCCTGCTGGTCTGTGGTTTCTGATACAGACTCTCCATTTGGGGACTAATCTCCAACAACTAATTGTGGATCCACACCCCTATTTTACGGGGTATCATTCTGTCTATTGTCCATTGTTTTGGTCATTGTTTGTGTCTGTCCTTGGTAGCTTCTTGCCAATGTTTGGGTTCTCCCCAAAGAGCCTAAGGGTTTTTATTGGGGATTCGTGCCCGGATGTTTTAACCCTAAGCAGGAGCAAATAAATGTAAGGCTCTCTTCCTATCATTTTAGACACAAAAACACATAAAATATGCAAAGGCACACAAGCACACACACAAGACTAGTTTTTAAATGTGTTGGTCGTTCTTTGACGTCAACTTGTGAACTCCTTAAAAAATTACCCATTAACCTATTCTTTCATCATTTAAACACATAATTAACTCATGAAACACATGATAGTCTCTTGTATTTCATATATCATTTTGATGGTTGTAACAATATACCCCACTTAGGCAACATTCACCTTCGAATGACACTAAAACACTTTCAACACTATCAAGAGGTAAATACTTAATACTAGAAGCTCATAAACACATCACCATACATATAGCATTCATAGTTAATGCACCAAACTTACAAAGATCACTAACTTCACATCATCATGCACTCGAAGCAACACAAGAAATTAGGAGCTATTTCCACAATTCAAAGTGCATACATACTTTATCATTTTCATTTCATTAAGGAGGAACTACCTTCTCAAACATTATGAATGATCATCATTTTATTATAACGCTCTACATGAAATAACTTTGAAATCATACATTCACTTACAGTAAGGCAATTAAGCAAATTTTACTAGATGTACCTTAACATGAGAAATATATATTAACTAGCAATCATCCCAAGTAACTACAGTATCATCATAAGAATGCAAAATATTATATAATCCAAGTAACTGATAACATATGGAGACATGCAACTCATACTCATCTGCAAGACTCCAAAACAAAACAAAACGATTATGAATTTTTGTATCAACCCTGAGTAAGAATAGAAGGAAAATATAAAGACATCAACAACCTTCATACTTAACTCATTCTCCCTCACTTGGTGTAAACACATCTATGAAGAATTCAATATAATTATAAGGAACTATAACTCATCGGGGCCTTTCTTACGGATTCTCTCATTTACCAAGCATCTACAAGGTCTCATATTTCATAACCCACTATGCCTCTGATTAGGTGGGAACTCATTCAAACCTTACTTATGAACATTAAGACGACCAACTAACCTAACTTTTTAGGCATAACATCCTCCTCTTCGGATATAAACTTAGACTAGCTCTTTTAAACATCACCTCATTCAACTCCAAGGCATCACCTAATTCGAACTCATGGTATATAAACTCCCTCTTTCTCTTTCAAGTCTTATGGTTGATTCATTTGGGAACCAACAATCTAGGTGTATGGATTCAACCATTTTGTAGCATAACCTAACAATTTCCTTGCAAGGTAAGCACACTATCTCCCCCTTAGAAATACTCCTATACAAGAAATTCAATCCAACACAAGGACACTATAAAACATTAGACATACAAAAGGGAAAGTTTCAACTCTTACTATTTACCACATTCCAGAAGAGCACCTTAAGTATAAACCATAACTTTCTACTATCATTGCTCATATCCATAAGGTAAATCATAATGTCTTCAATCTCATAAATCACACATAGACATAAATGAAATCTCATCAAGATCTTCAAAATACACATTCCCATATACTCATCTAGTTAGAAACCATAATAAACATCAAAACTCACCTTCTTATCCCTCAAACATTCCGACATAACCCTTTCTAGTTATCCTATCAAGAAGACCAATGGTCAAAGGAAATAAAAGAGAGATCATATGGAGTTAAGCTCTATTGAACGACTCAAGAGTAATGAAGAAAGTGGAACTTCTATCATCCTATAACCTCTCACTCATAGATGTGTTGCGACTCAAATTAATGAACAAGACTCTACTAGACGTGCATGTGTTACTTTGGATCTGAAGACTATCTTGTATAACGTTTTGCTCTAATAAGACCTTTATAACAACCTGGGAGCACCCTCTAAAAGTTACAAGGCGTACTTGACTTGTCGAAAGTCTTTTACAAGCATCTTAACTTTAGTTCATCACTTGTTACGAGAAATAGTAGGAAATTAAAACTTTTCACAATATAGTCAATAGGAAACTCTTTCATACAATAGAAGAAATGAAGTTCATCATCACAAGACAACTTAGACACGTCCTAATATCATAGGGTCTTGACCCTTACATAGAAAATGAACTAGTAGTCTAATACAAGTACATAATAGATAGAACTTAAATAATATCCTCATCCTGAACATATGATGATGTATTAAGGGACTATAGAGAACAATCTACTTCCAAGGCTTCACCTTTAAGAAATCTTCACTAGCCTTCCACATATACTTTTATAAATAGAGATGAATATGAGTCCGTACATACATTGTACTAAGTATAGAAATATTTAAAAACATGCTTTGAAATAGACATTTTTGCTTAGAAATACTTTTAATGCTATATTGATAAAGCCTTCATAAATCACGTGTACCAGAAATCATATAAGTCATCATTAGCAGACAAGTCACTAATTTCATAGTTCTAAACAAACAACCATTTTTATTGAGAAAACTGCTATCCATTTAGCACCCTCTATCAAAGGTTATCCTAAGACCCACCGAGGTAAGATATGACGATACCGCCCATAGAATATCTTCATACACACCTAAGTAAACCTTAAGACTACAAAATATACAGATACTTCCTTATTAATTACAACTCCACAAGTCAATATTTCTGTTTGAGGAAACATTCATGCATTTAAGAACTTCACATAAAAATCATCCTCTAAGACAACCTCGAGTTGCACTAGTGCAAGGAAAAAAGTAGCATCTAATACTACTACTCCCACTTTGTGCTCCTTCGGAATCACCCTAGACTAGGCACTTCACATTTAATGATTACATAGCCTTAATCAACATTAGACATAAGATAAAAATGCTTGATTAAACATTAGACATATATTCAACATGCTCCTTAACATTATATAGTAACTTATTAATTCACATTTATTACAAGGACACACCAAGAATCCCTCCATATAATTACGTAAGCAATGCATAGATGACATCTCATTCCACCACCTACCCTATGTAATAAATGCTTAGGAAGACAGAGTTAAGTACATTCTTTTGTGGTGTCTAGGCTTAACCGATATAGACCATGAGATCTTCACATGAAATCCCACTATCAACCCCTACAGAAGGAGAGATTATTACTTGCCTAAGGTAGGGTAATTCACTTAGCATTTACATTGAACACCTGTAGCTAATCTTATACGTGCTCTTAGTTAAGGGATAAGGAGAATGCTTCTAAGTACTACATCTAAAATCAGGAATACAACCTATCTCAAGGGGTACATTGGATACAATATCTTTACTTTCGAGGAGTATTCACATGTTCATCAAATCCTATCTCTACTAGGCATAAATCCCCATTGATTGTTAGATATTCATTACATTTATTAGCTATAGATTAAGAGATATCTACGAAGTAATACATCTAACCTCACGAAGAGTACTCATATCCACATATCATTCAGCCATTACAAAGATCCTGAGAATAGAGAGGTTGCCCCTAGACACTACATCTAAACTGAAGGAGAGTGTCCACCCCAAAAATCCCCTTTTGAATTAATTGGAGCTCTTAGGAATACTAAGGTTTGTACTAGACACCACATCTCTACTCACAGGAGTTTCCACCCTAAAACCCCATTCATTCATTAAAGTTATATCCAGTAAAACCATTCGGCAGACTCTTATTCAATAAATATTCATTAGCTTCATTCAATCATTAATTGTATGTGTGTGAGTATATGTAATAAATATTTTCAATTAATCACCATAATTCAAAACATTTCCTCCTACTCATGATCATACAATTTTCATCATAATCACACACACTATTATACTTCACATTCACGTTATACATCAATTAAACCTAGTAGCTTCAAGATACAAATACATAACTTCATAAAACATCTACATATATATACATCATAACATAACTTTTCTTCACATTCAATGCCTTCAAGTCCATAATCACAATTCGTATTTAACTTCATATATATCATGTAACACCGCAACCATAAGTGGATTATACCACACAAGATCAATATAAGAAGACTAGACAATTAAGATCAACTTACCCTTCATCCAAGCCTTGGTCACCCTTACTTGATTCTCCAACAATCCATCATAATTGGGCATAATTTATAGTAGATAATCAGTATACAACTTTAGATAAATACGATTCTAATAATATCCATCACACTCATCAAAACCCACTTCATATAAAAAAATTAAATTATTAGTAGAATCATGGGTTCGTAGAGTTTTTTTTAATCATAATTTCATCAAATAAAATTGAAAACATTATCATTAATTCATAAAACCTTTTCATGCAAGAACTCATATTGTGAACTCGAAATAAAACATTTTAGGATTTTGAAACCTTTCTTAAAAGATTTTTCATTGGTTGCTTGAATGAGAGACAAATCAAGGATGAATTACCATACGTTTCTAGAAGAAAAACCATGAAATTTGATTCAAAAACCTCTGAAAATCTTCCACCACTTCACCTTCAGTTCAAGCTCCAATGGAGTTTTGAAAGAGTTTTGTTTTGAAGAGAGGATTTGATTTTGAAAAGTGAAGTCTAATTTGGGTCTTACGGGTATAAACTAACTTAAAATACTCAAACATCCTAAAATAACAGTCTACTAGTTACTTAGCACGTGAGATGAATTTCCCAATTCATCTCTAAGTTGGCACATACACCTTCAAGAAAAATTGTTGGTCAAATGACAATGCAATAAAAAAGCTTCACATGACCACCTGACCATCCGGCTGGTCCGTTGTTTATGATATATACTCCCCATTTGAAGGCTAAGATCCCAAAACTACGTGTAGAGCCACACCCCCATTTGACGGGGAATCATTCTTTTTACTGTTTGTTGTTATGGTCGTCATCTCGGGTTGTCGTAGGCAGCTTTTTGCCCACAGTTGGGTCCTCCTCAAGGAACCTTAGGTTGGTCCTAAGAAGTCAAACCCAGACGTTTGAACCCTAACATGAAAAAATAGGTGTCTGCGACCCATCCTATCATTTTAAACGCCTAACCACACATAAAACATGCAAAGGCATACTAGCACACACACATGATGATGTTCTACTTCTAAACTCCATAAATCTTATCCTTAAAATAAACTATTAGTCTTATAAAAGTCTGTAATAGAAAGAATACTAAATATAATATTCTCCTCCCAGAACATATGATGACGTACCAAGAGACTTGAGACAACAATCTACTTCCCAAGCTTCAGCTTTATGAAATATTCATCTTCCTTCAACCTATTCTTTTAGAAATGGAGAAGAATATGAGCTAGTACCAACATTGTACTAAGAATGGCAATATGCAAACACATGCTTTAAAATGGACATTTTTGCTTAAAAATACTTTTAATGCTGTATTGATAAAGCCTTCATAAATCATGTGTACCAGAAATCATATGAGTTATCATTAGCAGACAAGTCAATAATTTCATAATTCTAGACAAACAGCCATTTTTATTAAGAAAACTGCTATCCATTTAACACCCTCTATCCAAGGTTATCCTAAGACCCACCGAGGTAAGATATGAAGATACCGCCCATAGAACATCTTCATACACACCTAAGTAAACCTTAAGACTACCAAATATACAGATACTTCCTTATTAATTACAACTCAACAAGTCAACATTTTTATTTGGGGAAACATTCATGCATTTAAGAACTTCACATAAAAATCATCCTCTAAGACAACCCCGAGTTGCACTAGTGCAAGGTGAAAGTAGCATCTAATACTACTACTCCCACTTTGTGCTCCTTCGGAATCACCCTAGACTAGGCACATCACATTTAATGATTACATAGCCTTAATCAACATAAGACATAAGATAAATATGCTTGATTAACATTAGAAATATATTCAACATGCTCCTTAACATTATATAGTAACTTATTAATTCACAATCATTACAAGGACACACCAAGAATCCCTCCATATAATTACGTAAGCAATGCATAGATGACATCCCATTCAACCACCTACTCTATGTAATAAACGCTTAGGAGGACATAGTTAAGTACATTCTTTTGTGGTGTCTAGGCTTAACCGATATAGACCATGAGATCTTGACATGAAATCCCACTATCAACCCCTACAGAAGGAGAGATCACTACTTGCCTAAGGTAGGGTAATTCACTTAGCATTTACATTGAACACCTATAGCTAATCTTATACGTGCTCTTAGTTAAGGGATAAGGAGAATGCTTCTAAGTACTACATCTAAAATCAGGAAGATAAGCCATCTCAAGAGGTACATTGGATACAATATCTTTACTTTCGAGGAGTATCCACATCTTCATCAAATCCTATCTCTTCTAGGCATAAATCCCCATTTATTGTTAGATATTCATTACATTTATTAGCTATAGATTAAGAGATATCTACAAAGTAATACATCTCAACACACGAAGAGTACTCATATCCACATATCATTCAGCCATTACAAATATCTTGAGAATAGTGAGGTTGCCCCTAGACACTAAGTCTAAACTGAAGAAGAGTGTCCACCCCAAAAATCCCCTTTTGAATTATTTAGAGCTCTTAGGAATACTAAGGTTTGTACTAGACACCACATCTCTACTCACAAGAGTTTCCACCCTAAAACCCCATTCATTCATTAAAGTTATATCCAGTAAAACCATTCGGTAGACTCTTATTCAATAAATATTCATTAGCTTCATCCAATCATTAATTTTATGTGTGTGAGTATATGTAATAAAAAACTTAAATTAATCACCATAATTCAAAACATTTCCTCCTACTCATGATCTTACAATATTCATCATAATCACACACACTATTATACTTCACATTCACGTTATACATCAATTAAACCTACTAGCTTCAAGATACAAATACATAACTTCATAAAACATCTACATATATATACATCATAACATAACTTTTCTTCACATTCAATGCCTTCAAGTCCATAATCACAATTCGTATTTAAATTCATATATATCATGTAACACCGCAACCATAAGTGGATTATACCACACAAGATCAATATAAGAAGACTAGACAATTAAGATCAACTTACCCTTCATCCAAGCGTTGGTCACCCTTACTTGATTCTCCAACAATCCATCATAATTGGGCATAATTTATAGTAGATAATTAGTATACAACTTTAGATAAATACGATTCTAATAATATCCATTACACTCATCAAACCCACTTCATATAAAAAATTAAAAAATTAGTAGGATCATGGGTTCATAGAGTTTTTTTTAATCATAATTTCATCAAATAAAATTGAAAACATTATCATTAATTCATTAAAACCTTTTCATGCAAGAACTCAAATTGTGAACTCGAAATAAAAGATTTTAGGATTTTGAAATCTTTCTTAAAAGATTTTTCATTGGTTGCTTGAATGAGAGACAAATCAAGGATGAATTACCATATGTTTCTTGAAGAAAACCAATGAAATTTGATTCAAAAACCTCTAAAAATCTTCCACCACTTCACCTTCAGTTCTAGCTCCAATAGAGTTTTGAGAGAGTTTTGTTTTGAAGAGAGGATTTGATTTTGAAAAGTGAAGTCTAATTTGGGTCTTACAGGTATAAACTAACTTAAAATACTTAAACATCCTAAAATAACAGTCTACTAGTTACGTAGCATGTGAGATGAATTTCCCAATTCATCTCTAAGTTGTCACATACACCTTCAAGGAAAATTATTGGTCAAATGACAATGCAATAAAAAAGCGTCACTTGACCACCTGACCATCCGGCTTGTCCGTTGTTTATGACATATACTCCCCATTTGAAGGCTAAGATCCCAAAACTACGTGTAGAGCCACACCCCCATTTGACGGGGAATTATTCTTTTTACTGTTTGTTGTTATGGTCGTCATCTCGGGTTGTCGTAGGAAGCTTTTTGCCCACAGTTGGGTCCTCCTCAAGGAACCTTAGGTTTGTCCTTGGAAGTCATACCCAGAGGTTTGAACCCTAACATGAACAAATAGGTGTCTGCGACCCATTCTATCATTTTAAACGCCTAACCACACATAAAATATTCAAAGGCATACTAACACACACACATGACTAGCTTCTGAACATCTTGGTCTCTCTGTGATGTTCTACTTCTAAACTCCATAAATCTTATCCTTAAAATAAACTAGTAGTCTTATAAAAGTCTGTAATAGAAAGAATACTAAATATAATATTCTCCACCCAGAACATATGATGACGTACCAAGAGACTTAAGACAACAATCTACTTCCCAAGCTTCAGCTTTAGGAAATATTCATCTTCCTTCCACTTATTCTTTTAGAAATGGAGAAGAATATGAGCTGGTACAAACATTGTACTAAGTATGGCAATATGCAAACACATGCTTTAAAATGGACATTTTTGCTTAAAAATACTTTTCATGCTATATCTATAAAGCCGTCATGAATCACGTGTACAAGAAATCATATAAGTCATCATCAACATACAAAGACTACTTTCATAATTCTTCATTTTCATTAAGAAAACCATTAGCCATTTATCAATCTTCATATAATGTTATCATAAGACATACCTAGGTAAGACATGAAGAGACCACCCATACAACCTTAGTGAACCTTAATACTTCTAAAGAGAAGGCTGCTTCCATATTCATTACAACTCAAACAATATAAAATTCTCTACTAGTTGAACGTTCATGCATTTAGGAACTTGACCTACAAATCATCCTCTAAGGCAACCCTCGAGTTACGCTAGTGCAATGTGAAAGTAGCATCCTATTTTAGTGCTCCCACTTAGTGATCCTTTGGAATTACCCTAGACCAGGCACATCATATTCAATGATTCCATAGTCTTAAGCAACATTAGACATAAGATCAACATGCTTGATTAACATTTGACATATATTCAACATGCTTCCTTAACATTATATAGTAACCAAATGTTTACCTCTGCAATGCATAAATGGCATCCCATTCAACAACTAACTGTTAGTATTAAACTCTTAGGAAGACCTAGTTAATTACATTCTTTTGTGGGGGCTAGGTTTAACATACATAGACCATGAGATCTTGACAATGAATCCCGGTACTGACCCCTAATGAATGAGATATTTCTTCTTGCCTAAGGTAGGGTCATTCTCTTTGCCTTTATGTAGATAACTTATAGCTAATCCTATATGGGTGCATACTTAAGTTATAAGGATATTGATTCTAATTATTATATCTCAAATCACGAAGATTACCTATCTTAATAGATACACTGGTTACAACATCTCTACTCTCGAAGAGTATCCCTCCCTTTTTCAAATCCTCACGGTGGTATGGATTAATACCCACAGAGTTTTAGGCATTCATTAGCTATATATTGAGAGATTCCCACTAAGTAATACATCTCAACTCATGAAGAGTACTCATATCCACCTATCATTCATTATTGTAAAGCTCTTGAGAATAGTGAGGTTGGTCCTATACAATACATCTCAACTGACAAAGAGTGTCCACCCCCAAAAGTAATCTTTTTAATTCATTATAGCTCTTAGGAACATAAAGGCTGGTATTAGACACTACATATCTACTCACGAGAGTGTCCACTCAAACACCCCATTCATTCATTAAAGTTCTATGGAGAAAAACCTTTCAGTAGACTCTCATTCATTTCAAACGCATTAGCTTCATTCATTCATTCATTGTATTTGTGTGAGTGTATGTGACAATACCTTTCACATATCACAATGATTCATAACATTTCCTCCAATTCATGATCACACTATATTCATCATAATCACACATACTATCGTACTGGACATTCATGCTATACTTCAATTGAACCTAGTAGCTTCACGATACAAATTCATAACTTCATAAGATATCTACGTACATATAAATTATAACATAACGTTTCTTCACATTCAATGACTTAAAGTCCATAATCACAATTCACATTTTCATTCATGAAGACTAGAACAATTGATATCAATTTACCCTTCATCCAAGACTTGATAACCCTTAACTTGATTCTCCAACAATTCATGATAATTAGGCATAATCAGCAGTAGATAATCATAGTGCAACTTAATATAAACACAATTCTAATAAAATTCAATCACATTCATCAAACCCACTTATTAGCCAAACTAGAGAATTAGGATAATCATGGGCTCATAGTGATTTATCGAACAATTTCATCTGTTAACATTGAAAACATGATCATTAATTCATTAAAACTATTTTATACAAGAAACCATGCTTTGAAGTCGAAATAGAATATTTATGGTTTTGAAACCTTTTTTTAATAGAGTTTGGATTGGATCTTTGAATGATCGAAGAATCAAGGATGAACTACCATACATTACGAGACGAAAGCCCATGAAATTTGATCAAGAAACCACTCAAAATCTCCCATCGCTTCACCTTCAGTTCAAGATCCATTGGAGTCTTGAAAGAGTTTTGTTTTGAAGAGAGGTTTTGATTTTGAAAAGTGAAGTCTAATATAGTTCTTAGGGGTACAAACTAACTTTATATACATAATAGAACCTATAATAACCGTCTACTATTTATTTAGGATGTTAAATGAGATTCACAATTCACCTCTATGTTGCCCCATACATCTGCAAAAAAATTGCAGGTCAAACGACATTGTAATAGACAGAGTGTCACTTGACCACTGGACTAGCTGGTCAGTGGTTAGTGACAAATATTCCCCATTTAGAGGGAAATATACCATGACTAAGAGTGGATCCACGCACCTATTTGATGGGGCGTCATTCTTTGTAGTTGTCTTTGTTATTGTCATCGTATGAGGTTCTCCTTGGCAACTTGTTCTCAATGGTTGGATCCTCCTCAAGGACCGTTATGGTGGTCCTTGGGAGTCATACCCTGATATTTAAACCCTAATAATGACGAAATAGGTGGTAGGGTCCTTTCTAATCACTTTAGGCACCAAACCATACATAATTGCAAAGGCACACTAGCGCACACACGCAACTAGTTAGTGAACGTCTTGGTCATTCGTAGATTTTTGACTTCTTAACTCCTTTAATATGACCCTTAAAGATATTCTTCATCATTTTAACATATTAATAACCATGAAGCACGTCATAGGATCTAGCTTGTTCTATTTAATTTTGATATTGTGAAAATCAAAGACAGAAGGCTTTGTATTTGGAGTAGTGACCTTATCTTCAATAGTTATATGGTTATTGTTAGCCCTTCTTATGGAAATCTAAATTGTAAGGGGTTTACTATGCCTAGGAATTCACTTTCTTTTCCTGTTATATCATCTTATCAAACTTTCCCTAACATTGATATCTCATTAGGGTTGTATCCCTCCTTCACGAATAACCTGTCATGGGATAAAAACCCTCTCTTGTGTGCTTTGTAGGTAGTGCCACATGTCACACTTGTTTTTGAGCAACTGACATTTCTGGCATTGTACTATGTGTCACACAAGAAGAGTTATGTAACAATCTAGAAGTTCATGACTTTGTCTACAAAATAAGATTACGAACAAAGACGTAAAATGCAATTTCTAAGCCTAAATTAATGCACAGAAACTAAGTAGGAAGTGTTAGAGTCAATACTTCAAGAAACGACCAAGACATTCGAAGACTAGTCAAATATTTGGTAGTGTGACCTTGTATGTTTCAAGCGTTTTAAAGAGTCATCCTTTAGTTATATTTGGTAAACAAGTGGTAAACATGTATTAGAGTTAGTTTTGGTTCAAAACATCAGGTTACGAATCCCCATGGACTACAATAAGAAGGACCCTAACATTTCACCCAAAACTATCAAATTGACAGTGGCTAAATGAAAGACTAAACGATGAGTTGTCGATGGGTCAACGACCCATCAGTGGTGTTAGTAGTTCCATACTTAACCATTTTAAAAATGTATTACGAAACCCCCACTTTGTCATAAATGATGACTTGCTAGTATGAGGCCATCGATTAGTCTAAGCACCGTAGATGGCCCCTCGTACTTTGGCACTCAAAAGGGACTGCCTAGTTTTTAGTATAGTTAGTTAGTTGGTTTATTAGTTAAGAGATTAATTAAGGGTTAATGGTGTGGTTAATTATGCTAGTTAAAGGATTATATAAGCTACATGGATCACCCCCGAAAAATGAATTACGATAATATAGAGCCTATCATGACTGTGTCATGATGTTATAAGGTCTTAAAATTACTAAAATTAACGTTTAGAGGTAGTATATGATGTTTGGAAGAGTTTAGAAGTAAAACACCCAAGGATGTCGATGATGTTTGAAAACTAATTTGAGTTTAACTAGTGTCTTGTAATGATTTATAGTGGAGTTTTAGGGGATGGTTTGAGGGTTAAATTGAATATCTATGGTTCTTAATCATAACATGTAAAGGGTCAAAACTTATGATAATGATGACTTGGTGACTACCCTACGTGTCCCCAAAAAAAATCCAAACACGGGCCACCGAATCTGCCAAGCAGCCAAGAAGTGAAAGCTGTTGCGCGACGTGCATCCAACAATAGAACGGAAAAAATCTTGACCTGCGATGCGAGGCCATCACTAGCCATTCATTATCGATATTTCATGAACCATGAATCAAAAATGCCTCCACGGCGCACAGTAAACTGCTAGATTTGGTCGCATCATTTTAAGTCAAATTTGAATTGGTTAAAATTTCCATCAAGTATAGGGGTATTTATGGAACATTAGGAATTAATTATTGGATTTTATTTTAGGTATTTGAAGAGTAATTAAGTCTTACAATAGCCAATTATATCCTATACTCCAAATCAAAACCTTTCTCTCAAAAAATTCTCCCAAACCACCTTTTAAGAAGAAAAGAAATACTTTTTAGGACGAATCGACCAAGGAATGATTTTGGGTTTAAGTATCTAATCTAAGGTATCTAAAGCATATTCATTCATGGATTCTTCAATCGATGGAACCCCCCCCCCCCCAGTTTTCCTCAGTTGTGAATCTAAAGAACCCCATTATTGAGAGGGTTACAGTTGCATTATGGGTAAGGCTTGATTGTGATACCAATCTAGTGGGTAGCATTCGATTATTTTTGTATGATTATTATATGTTCTGTTCATGATGTTTACATAATGAATTATAATAATTTAACTTGAAGGTGATCATGTTGAATTTAGGCCATTAGAGACTACATGATGGTTTTGTGCTTATCCTCTTAATGCAATTGTATTCTATTCTATTTGATAATGATTCAATTAACTAGGCATGAATTGAATTAGACTTAATTGATTAGGATTGGTATTTATTGAGTTGAACCTTAAAGATGAATCATGTATATATTCACCTAGTAATGAAGAATGTGAGAAGAAACTTAAGGCTAGAAGATCCTATACCTATGCATGAAATTAAAATGAATTGATGAATAATGAACCTTAGGTTGGTTGTATCTACTGTAGCTTTAGGATGATTGATTGGAAGTGATAAATTCACTTAAGCATGGAGAGATTTTCAAGAACATCCCTACATAAGAGAAAACTCTTAGGCAAGGCTTGACAAGAAACTATTGGAGTATATGCTTGACACCAAGTGGGTACCCAAAGTCAGACAGATAGTCTAGCAACTGTCTGGACTCCAAGTAAAAAAGAAAGCCACACCTAGTAGTTCTCATGACTTTCCAATTAGGGTTCATGAGGCGAGAGTCCTTCACGTTGTAGAGTCAAGGTATCCTAATAGAAATCTCCATATCCTATGAACATAAACGTGCTTGAGAAGTACCACATAGTGTTCAAAGAAAAGAATTAAGTTAGACATGCCCAAGGCGTATCTCATTTTGTTCAAAATGTTGGAATAAACTTAGACATGCCCAAGGGGTATCTCGTAGTGTTCACGATTATGTGATCAAGACATATCTTAAAAAGTATCTCGTAGGATCCATATGATTAAGGGACTTAGACATACTTATCATAAGTTCTTTGCACAAGGTTTAACCTAGGGTCATTATAGAATAAGAGATTGAAGATAGGATTGGACTATAGTTCCTTTCCTTGTAAAGTATACTAAATATGAGAGGATCTTATTAAATGATGTTATGTAGTGATAAGGCTATGGCAGGTGGTAATGTTGAAATAACTTCAAGATAGGCTTAGTATGTGAGGTAGTATGGGTTTCCTTATGTACATTGCACAAGTATGTTTTGAGGGAATCATAAGGCTATAGTACTCTTTAGTATGAATAACTTAGGTGTACTAGAGAATTCTAAGAACACACAAAACAAGGTAGGGTTACTTCAATATAAGCTTAGTATATGAGGTATTGTGAGATTCTTCGCATGCATTTCACAAGTTTTCTTTGGGGTGTCCTAGGGAAATAATGCTCATATATTATGAAATCTTGATTGGGTTATGATCATGCAAGTTTTAATTTGATTCTCTTCTATGCCATATTATCATATGATGATGATGTGATGATCTCACTAATGATAGTTTGAGATGACGGGAAGTTCTCATCCTATACCTAATGAGATAATTAAATGATTATACACGGGTTTAGTATCCTATGGACTATATTAAGCTTGATGATTAAGAATGACTTAAAACCATTTAAAAAGGAACTTTAGCTTAGTACCAAGCGAACTAGATATGAGAGGTGTTCCTTCCAAATGTGGGAAGGTAGGTTCATAATTGTTTTCACGAGAGACTACAAGTCAATTGTGAATAAACAGGGTTTCTAGTATGTCTCCTATTTCTTTGACTATGTTGCCTCATTGGATCATCAAAGAATGTTATGTCAATGTTTTGGTTCTACATTTTAAAGTAGAGAACCTTCTTTTAATGTACGGTTTCAGAACACCGGTTTCCATGTTTAGCTTACATGGTGTATTGTCGGTTAAGGCGATTGTTCCTAAAAGTAAAATGTGTTTATGAAGTAATAAAGATGGACACTAACTAGCGTGACTTACGGGGTTCTACTTAGTGTACATAGGTGAATGTGACTCTACCTACACATTGCACAAGTTATCCGTGAAGGGAGTCCTAAGAGGTTGCTCTTATGTTATTACAAAATGTGTAATGTTGACTTTATATGATGTTGCTCTTATATGATATTGGTTACATTGATCAGCATGATATTTTTATAAGTTTCTATGAATGAAGATGACTACACATGATGATTATGTTATATGAAGCAACACATTACTTATGGTTCCTTTTCTTCTTTACTTTATTATGTGGGGTTATGGGGCTGCACATGAGCATTGCATGTGTCGACTTGGGATGGGATTGTTGGCAAGGGTCTTGTATGTTGATGATATGATCTTTTGAATATAAATTATTGATATGACTTTAAGATGATGTTGTTCTTTCTTATATGAACATGTCTTGATGACGAAGTGATGATCGACTTGTATATGCTATTTTGTGTGTGCATAAAGGCTTGCAAAATGACTTAGCATATTTATAATGAAATAGTCCTTCTTATGCATGTCTTCTAATGTTTTTATGTTCATATGTTTCAATACTTAGTACAAGTTGTTGTACTAACCCATATTATTGACATTTCTACTAATATGTGGGTTCACATTGTTGAGGTGCTTAAAGGCCGTTTGCAAGAAGACCTAGACATCTTTCCCTTGTTGTTGATGAGTCCTTAATGTTTAAGAAATGTGGAACTTTCTATCATAATAGTATTGTTTATGTCTAACATGATTGTTTATTTCCTTATTTGTTAAGATTATTAATATAACCCTATATTGTCATATTTTACTTTTGTATGTGTTGAGCATGAGTTTGTAATACTCTTTAGTGGGTTTATATGTGAGATAAGATATTAGACTCTTAAATAAATGTTTATGCTAAACGAGATGTCTGTATACACATCACAAGCAAGGAGTGTATGTAAACTTTCTATATGATTTGTGAGAAGTCTAAGTATAATTCACAATGTAAAGGTTTTAAATTTTCTTCATTTTTTATACCTATGATATACCATGATGTATGCTAAAGTCTAGTCTGAGGCCTCTTCAACGATGAAGATGCTGCATACGTCTAGGGGATGCTCCATGATCATGAAAAACATGGTATCAGAAGGGTTGATGTCTCAATAAACCATGTCTATGTAGAGTCTTGTTCAAAATTTTGAAGCACGCCACACTTATGAATAGGGCTACGTGATGCTTAGGAAATTCTCATCTTCTTTATAATCCTATGTCGTGCCTCAAAGTCTAAACTCTAGGCGTCCCTTTTTCATCTAACAGTTTTATTGTGGTTATAGTTTCTAATTACTATAAGAGTAGTGTCAAGATGAGTTAAAGAAGATATTTCTAATACGGAAGATCCTCCCCAACATAACCAAGATCCTTCACAGGGCAATCAAGCTCTTCCTCAAGAAAAAATTCATTTGGATGCCCAAGCTCCAGCCATTCTTCCAGTTATGACAGATGGAGAGATAAATTCGGGGTTTATATAGTAATATAAAGATATGAATACCCAAGTACAAGCCTTAGCTACTCAATCTCAAACCATGACGACTCAAGAAAACTGCGAAGTTGGACACCATGTGCACCAAAATGCTAGTACCATGGCTTTTCGTTTGAGGGAATTTACTATGATGGAACCTCTCATATTCTTTGGGTTTAAGGTGAATGAAGACCCCCAGAGACTTACTTTATGAGCTTTACAAGATCTTGTATGCTATGGGGGTGATATATAATGAGAAGGTCGAGCTAGCCGCTTATCAACTAAAGTATGTGTCTCAAACATTTATAATAAATGGAGGGACAATAGGGTTTTGAGAGCAGGTATCATAAGTTGGGAAGTGTTTCGAAGGGTTTTTCTTGATAGGTTCTTACAGAGGGAGAAAAGGGAGGCTAAAGTTAAAGAATTCATAGACCAAACAACATGCTATCGATGACGGACCAAACAACATGATATCGATGGATTAGTGACCCGTCGAAGGTGGTCTTAGGTCCATACGAAACCATTTTTAATATTGTTTCCGAAACCCCCTATAAGTCATAAACGACAACTCTCCAGTACATCATTTTTGATTGGCCTACGGACCGTAGATGGACCCTCGTCATTTGTCTCTCGCAGTGTACTTCCTAATTTTTAGTTTAATGAAATAGTTTTTATTAGTTAAGTGATTTATTAAGGATTAAGGGGTGGTTAATTAAGTTATTTTTAAAAAATATATAAGCTACCCTAAGTCATAAACTAACTTAACATCTCATTATTCGTAAACCCAATTCTCTCCAACTTCTATCTACTTTCTCTCTCTATTCCAAGACCCACCATTGAATACCATGATTCAACGTTCACTAGAGCTTCAAGACTCACGTTTTTTCCATAAATATTCATGGAAATAATAAGGTATAGAAGCTATTTACTCTTGCGATATCTTTCCTCATGAGACTCTTCATAATTGGTTTCTAATGTTGTTTAAAACATGGGTTTTCTTTCAATTTCCTCAATGATCTTTCAAATTTATTTAATATTGAAATGTACTGGCTTATCTTGTTTTATAAATATTTTTTAATGGTAGAGTAGTTGTATTTCTTAGTCATTGACCTACTTTCCATGAAAGATTCACAATTGAAGCGTTTTTTCTAACCCTAGCTATGAATTGGACTTGTAGATGATTAATGTTATTGAAATTGTTTATGTAATTTTAAATTACCTATGTTATGATGATTATTATTTGATCATTGGATTATTGTGATGAATTGAGGTTATGATCTCGAAGAAGATTTTTGAGGCTATTTTGGTAAGACCTTTATGACTGTGAGCTCTCTATTTCAATAGTGTTGGTTTATTATTAATGATGATATTCAATTGAATTATGATTATGTGAATAAATTAAGAAGATGATGATATGATGATTATGAATCCATGTTATGAGTGTGATGGTTATGAGATCTTGATAGGGGTATGATCAACCAAGTTGGGATTTGATTCTCTTCTGTGCCTTTTTATCAGATGATTATGATTTGATGATCTCACTAATGATTGTTTCTGATCAAAGGAAGTTCTCATCCTATACCTAATGATCTAATGCATGAATATACGAGGGGCTAGTCTCCTATGGTCTTTATTATGTCTTGATGGTTAAGAATAACTTAATGGCATTTCAAAAAGGGACTTAATATTAGCACAGAACGAACTAGATATGAGAGGTGTCCCTTCACAATGTTGTAATGTAGGTTTAATATTGTTCTCATAAGATGGATACTACGCTGCAATTATCGATAAATAGGGTCTCTAGCATATCTCCTAGTTCCTCAACTATGTTGCCTCTATAGAAATACTAGCTAGTGGATCCACCTGGATTACTACGTTAATGTTTGGGTTCTACCTTGGCAAATAGAGCACATTCTTTTTGTGTACGGTTTCATGACACTAGATTTCATTTTTAGCTCACATGGTCTATTGTCCGTTAAGGAGATTGTTCCCGAATGTAAGATAAATGAATGAAGTAATGTTGTTTGACACTAACTAGGGTCACTTAAGAGATTCTACTTAGTGTAGGTGGGGTATGAGACTCTATCTATATATTTCAAAAGTTAGCCTTGAAGGGAGTCCTAGGAGGTTGTTCTTATGTTATTATTCACTTATGATATCAATGTATAATTTTGATTTTATATGTGTTTCTCTTATATGATATTATTTACTTTGATGAATGTAATATTGGCAAAAATTTCTATGCATGACGATGACAATGCATGATGCTTATGTTATATGAAGCAAGGCATTAGAGTGCTTACTTGATTTTGTGGGGTTATAGGGCTTCACATAAGCATTGCACTTGTATGCTTTGGATGGAATGGTTGGTAAGGGTCTTGTATGTTGATGATGTGAGGTATTGAATATGACATGTTGATATGACTTTATGATGACGTTCTTTTTGCTTATATTAATATGTCTTGATGATGAAGTGATGATTGACTTGTGTTGCTCTCTTTTGTATGCATAGACTTGAAAAATAACTAAGCATGTTTCTAAATAAATGGTCTCTCTTATGCATGTCATCAAATTGTTTTATGTGCATATGTTTCCTACTTAGTCAAAGTGCTTGTACTAACCCATATTCTTTACATTTTTACTAATATGTAGGTTTGGTATTTTGAGGTGCTAAGAGGAAAATTTGCAGAAGACTTGAATATCTTTCCCAATATGTTGTAAGTCCTCAATGTTTGAGGATGAAACCACTTTCTATCTTAGTAGTATTTCTTATTTCTGAAGATGATTATTTCTTTCCTTATTTCTAAAGACTATTGTAGTAAGCCTATATTAGCTTATTGTATTTGTGTATGGGTTAAGCCCAACTTTGTATTACTGTTTAGATGTTTTACATGTGAGACATGATATAAGACCATTAATTTTTTTGTTAAAGGAGAAGTCTATGTAAGCTTCATAAGCGAGGAGTCTATGTAAACTCCCTCTATGATATGTGAAAAGTCCAATTATAATTCAAAATGTAAAAGTTTCAAATTTTCCGGATTATTTAACCTATGATATGCTATGATGTATTCTAAGGTCTATTCTAAGGCCTTTTTGAGGATGATGATGTCGGTTGCGTCTAGGGGTGCTCTCCGGTCGTGACAAGTTAGCCCTCTCGAAGAATTTTCTTGAAGACTAGATGATTTTCCATATTATTTCTTTATTATTGGAACTTAGAAAAGTCTAGAAGTCAGTTTCTTCTTTGAAGACATTAAATTACCTTCAATAAGAATGGGACAAAATTCTTTAGCGTCAACTTGTATCTTTCTGATAGTCGTATCAATTATTTAGCTGATCATCTTGTTGGACATGATTGGTTTTACATCATTAGATTTTTCCCCTTTAACAACATAACTTTTCAAATAGAATTTCGCATCAATAAAGTGTGCCTCAACTTGGGTGAAAGGATTACCATCTGCAACTATCTTTCTTTCAACACCACCTTCAAGATACTTCAAACATTGATAGTAAGAAGATGAGACAATTCTATTCTCTTGTACCCAAGGACTTCCATCAAATATATTATATGAAGTCTTTGCGTCGAGCACATGTATCCATGCGCTTGATTGCAAATCTTTCATGTGTATCTCTAATTTAATAGAGCTTATGGATGTCTGTCTCCCTTCATTAAATCATAGTATAAACGAACGACCTTCACTAAGTTCTCCAGTCATGATGTCAAGTCCCTTTTATGTGTGGATAATCCGAATATTGACTCCAGATCCTTCATCTATTAAGATTCTATTTATCTTTTCCCACAACATGACCTACCATATATAAATGATGATTATGTAGTGTTTCACCAAATAGAAGATCATTATCTATAAATGTAATTTTTATATCACATGCATGTACTATTTGTAAAGAAGGTTCAATAGATCCTTCACAAGTTGAGATTGACATTATTGAAGATATTTCCCATGTTGACTTTTTATCGTTAATACGAGACACTTTTGCTGAGGATTCGCTCAGTATTCCTTCTTTGTCTTTAGGAGGCACCATCATTGTTTATGCTTTATCAGCATTGAAACATAATGCCTCAACATTGTCTTACCTAGACTTTTTGTTCAATGAACCTGGTAAGAATTCCTCTGGAGTCAAAAGATGCTGAGTTTTTTGGTATGATTAGCTTTTACCTTTGCTCTCGTTGCGTTCATGATTGATTTCATCTTTTCCAATATCTTCTCCATTTTCCCTATAATCGGTTTCTTGGATGATTCTTTCTGGAAGCTTGATTTGTTACGCCTTCGCCTAGTTACAAGAATCAAGACTTCATGATTATATATATTAACTTCGTGCTCCAAGGACTCTTCTTCATGATTTCTAGAGATATATATTTGACTGAATCAAGTGAGCCAAATATGATAAAGATGTGGTAAGAACTAGACTTCTGATCGAAGGGAAATTTTCTTTTTATTAACAAATCACATCACTATATCATTGAAGAAAAAATAATTTTCAAAAGGATCACTCATAAGTCTATTGTTGAAATAATTTGGGTCATCAGCTTATCAAACTTCATCGGTTCTCTTCATTTCTTACAAGTCAATGATCTTTAACTCGAGCAACTCATCAAAAATTTAAGAAATGACGGAATCTAAGAAGGGAATTTTTTCCTTGGATCTCCCTTAATGTCGACTCTTGATTTGAACAGGCTCGGAAAGTCGTTCTTACATTTTTGTTTACGACATTATTCGTAGTGAACTTTGCATGCAATACATTAACAATTATGGATTCTTTATTTTCATTTCTAGGAACAAATTTTCTCCATCTCTTAGGTTCGTGATTTTCTCTTCATTTGAGAGGATCATAGAAAAAAGTCATATCTTTTCTAGTAGAGAACATGCTCAACTTTATATCATGAGTTCGAGTAGCTAGATCTTCGAAGGATTTTTGTTTTATTCCTTTCAAGATGTAAAAGAGCTCTCAGTGAATTCCTAGAATACACATTTGAATGCAAAAGCTACATTAAGCCTATCCTTGAAATTTAGGCTCACGTTCCTTCATTGATTTATAAAAATTTATAACCGGTTCTTCCTTCCTTTGACTAGTATTCTTTATTTATACCATGATCATTGCACACCTTATGCTATAAAAGTGAATGAGAAATTCGTGCTCGAATTGATCCCAACTAGAAATATAATTATGTTCAAGATCTGTGTACCAATCAAAGGCATTTCCTTTTAGAGAGCGGAAAAACCATTTGAAAAGATGGTATCAATAGGTTAAAGAATAAACATGTCTCCACAAAGTGGCAAACGTGTAGTTTTGCATTTCCTTTTCCCCCAAATTATTGATATTTTCGATATTGATAACTAGGAAGTATTTTAAAATTATCAATCTTAGTAGTGTATAGCTTAGCATACATATGAAAAGACATGGTGGAGACTTCATACCTATCTTTGATAGTTCCTCCAATAAACTCCTTCAAGCGATCTTGTGGGATCATTCCTTTAGAAGAAACTAGCATGACTTTAACATGTGGGGCTTTCTTTGAAGGATCTTCTATCTCTTGAACTCCATCTTTATTGGACTTTAATATTTAACTCAATTATATTAATCCATAATAATTATTTGGATTAACATATATATGAATTTAATATAATCTGAATCATTTTATAAATTTATAATTAATAAATTTTAAATAATTACACCATCAATGTGAACATGTGAGAACTTTTGATGCTCCCTTTCTTTCAATATGAATGACTTCATTTTCTTTTTACTCAGTTTCTGTCACGACCCAAAACGAGCCGCGAGTGGCACCCACACTTATCCTACTATGTGAGCGAACCAAACAATCTAAACCCCAATATTTCAAACATAATAAACATAAAAATAATGCGGAAGACTTAAAACTCATTAACGAAATCAATAATCAACTTCTAAAACTAAAAAATTATCATTATCCCCAAAATCTGGAAGTCATCATCACAAAAACATCTTTCCTCAAATTACTAATTCTAAGAGTATCTAGAAAGCTAGAATAAATAAAAAGCTAGTCCATGCCGGAACTTCAAGGCATCAAGACAAAAGGAAGAAGATCCAGTCCAAGCTAGAAGCGTTAGCTCACCCTGAAATACGGTGTAATGAAGACTGGCTAGAGTTGCGGTTGAGTTGAAGACGACGGTACGTTCGCTGTACTCCACAAATAACAAAGAAAGAAACATTAAATTAAATAGACAGAGGCACCAGTTTACAGGCCACCATCGACAAAGCCATTGACTGGCCATAGGTCAGTCTATGGGCCATCCTTCGGCTGCCGTCGGTTGGTACTTGGCCAATCTTTGGGTTGATATCTTCCCAAGCTAAGTACCAATACACGATACCTCACAAACGCATAGTTGGTTAACTAACTGGCTGTCATTTTGTCAGTCGATTTACACTGCTAAGGAAGCGTCTTGACCAACCTTGTGTCCTTCTTGTGGGGACTTTTGCGAGGCCCTTTAAAAGTCGTATCCGGATGTTTCCAACGTAATCACAACCTTAAAAAGTTTGTAGACCTTCCACATAAGTTTCTAAATAAACAAACACCTACAACTCCTCCAAATAGGCTAGGCCATATCAAGATACACATTGAGCGTCTTAAGGCCTATCTTTCGAACGTGGTCGATTGACCTCCAAACTTCGCAAAACTTCATATTCCATTTTTAAAATCATTATAAATCATTTTATTACGTAATTTTTTCATGAAATACAGTCTATAAATAGGCAGGACACATGAGGCACATAGGCGACTAGTCGTCGAACGCTTTGGTCGTCTCTTGACCTTCTCCTTCCAAATAAGTCAAAACTTTACACACTTAATATAAACCATATTATAAGTCTTTTAGGACCTTATAAACTTATATTTTAAATTTTAGGCTCTAGACACCCTATCTAATTTTGGGGTGTTATAGATTACTTGATAGATGTAGTGTATGGGCAAAGGTATGGGACCTTGCCTATGCATTACACATCTGTGCCTTGATGGGATAGTTTATTGTTTTTGTTTATATGTGCATGAATAATAATGTATGGTCATGTGTTGTGTTAATGTGTTTAGGTGAAAGGATTACTCACATATATATATACACACGCACATATGAATGATGATCTAGTCAATAGAGGAGCTTGAAAGGTGTGCTCAAGTATATCCTAAACAACATAATATTAATGATATATGTTATGTCCATGTGAAAGGGTTTCTCATATGATTTAGGTTGATGAACTCTCGTCTATGACCTATGAGCTAAGCATACAAGGAGTCAATCACCTGAAACCTAATTTTATAAAAGTAATGTAATAATGGCTTTTAAAAAATAGAACTTAGGGTGGTAGGGTTCACCAAAGTCCTCATGGATTGGTTAGCCTCATGACCCAAAAGGTTGTTAGAGTAATATTTCCATGATACCCCCAAGTTCAATTACTATCATTGCCACATAGTATATAGCATGTGAATTAAATTTCTCACAACCCGTATTCTGGATTTTGAATCGCAACCTCCGTCGTTGACCTCTCAGAGGTCGCAGACAAGCCTCCTCTTGCCTTCATCACTTCATCTAATTAAATTTGCAAAAAATTAAAATTTTTTTAAACATATGAAGTTTACTTAGACTTCATATAGTAATTACCTATTAAACATCATATTCTATGCTCAACATCAATAGAAAACCATCTAATATCAAGAACATTTTAAAACAAATAATGAATAGAATATATTAAGTTTCCAGAATTACCTTACATCAAAATGTTTGAAATAAAATGTGAAAGAAACGCTAGGGAAAACATACACTATATATGTCTATATATAAAGCTATACTAAGGTTTTAGCATCCTAAAAATCAAGAGGATCTACTCAATTGTTTGGAGAAACATTGAAATCCAAACCACTGCAACTGTCGTCAATTTGTCCTTTAAAGTGCACCTATAAAAATAGTAAATTATATGGGGTTGGTACACCACTTGTACTAAGTATGGGTGTATACACAAATACACATAAACATATGCATGATCAATGAAATCTCTTCCTAAGCAACATGTCATTTCTAGAAAGTCTAGTCATTAGACTTTCCTTATTCGTTAGTTGCGAATTGTGGTATGAATATGATGTATTTTAATGCATTCAAAGCACACAATTAATTTTATATATAATTACAAAACAATAGTATCATCAATATAATTTTAGAAAAACCTGAGCAAAGATTGGAAATTTTCGCTCTCCAAACCCGAGAACTGTTTCCGTTGGACTTAGTTTATTTTTCAGTCTTTTTCTTATTTTTGTTGTGTAGTTCAATAATTACTTTTGTCCTATGTTTTACTTGCAATTTAAATGATTCATTGTAGTCCCATACTAACAATTAATCTATGTAAGTAATCCAAGGACTAAGGAATGATTTCCCTACCTTATAGTTAGTCATTGTCTACACTATATATTCATTACATTTCGTAAGTCATTCTCTATGATCACGCCATTGATTTCATTACTTTCATGTTAAGGATGTTATGGATTATTTAATTAATGTTGTGTTTTTAATTCCCTTTATTGGCATCATATAAGAAGTCATTCTAAGCCATGACTCGTATTAATCTACATGCTTTCTTAGGAGGTCAAGTCTCTGGACTTGCCTAACTCGTAATAGGAAGGTCATACCATGAATATGTCACACATTCCGCACATAGGTTCACATAACATAATTTCATCTTTATATATTATACATTTCATATCCACGAGACCTTAGAATCGTGCATGTAGCATTAAGACATCTCAAGTGAGGGCCAAACATATGGGACCTCAACTCGAGGGTCTTCTTTAGAAAATATAGAGTCTACTTAATTCGTACTTCAAATTATTATTTTCATTCATTTGTAGGATAATGTAAATACCAGCTATACCTAGGATGAAGTTTAAGACTCTCATCGGTATCATGAAGTGCAATCACCAAGAATGACCTAATGTCATTACTTGAATCTGGTTTCACCTCCTGATTGTATTGCACAAACACCTTCAGTATCGTTCATTTTATTATGTTTCATACTTTGACAAACTACAAACTCAACCGACATAGATCATGTGAGCATCATGAAATATGGTGTCTCTCCCACACCGAAAAGAGGTAGAGTCACTGGCAAAAGTGAAACAAAAACATGCTAGCTTATTGGGTTAGAACCAAGCTAGTTCCCTATGGTGGCAACATAGTTCAAAGAGTAGGTGATTTAGGGAAGACCCATACCCATATTGATAGACAGTCTCATCTCATGATAAATATGTGAACCTCCGCCCTTACCAAAAAAAGGCATCACCACTCATACCTAGCCTATCGGTACTCAGTTTAAAGTTCCCATTTACATTCAACTTATACAACATCGAACCTTTCTTCTAGCATGAAGTAGTCATATCTCATTAGATGATTTCTCATATCTTCTTTACGCATTAAGTGTGAATTGTCATTACACTTCCATATAGAATGTTATAGAGACTTGTCTCTTGATATTAAACACTCTCTTAGGTGAGTACTTTTAGTCACCTTTATATAGTCTTGGTTCAGACATGTCTCACCATTCATCTTAGCGGCTTATCATTTGTCACCAGTTTCATTTGCATCATAGTTCAACATAATATACTCAACTCATTACGTGAATTTTCATCTCTTCATCTTGTCGTTAAATTTCATCATATGCCATGCACATGGACTTTAGTGTACTTTACACTTATATTACCCCTTTCGGGTTGCTCATATTTGGCGAAGTGTTTCATGATTTTCTAAGTGCATATTGTGCAAGACTTACAGTTATTGCACATTCGGTGAAGGGAATCTGTGTTTGAATCCTATGGGTAGCCTATAATTTTTTTATTATTTGTGAGACTTATATATCTCACACATTTGGCCATGAGGACGATTTCGGTCTCCCTCCCTCATAATATTGGCATTTGATTAGTATTGGCCTAAACTATTCGGAATAATTTCATAGTCAATTTATTTGCACAAGCCAAACATTCATTGAAATATTATTTCATGGTATCATTAGACAATTGTATTACATAAATTGGAGATAATGGTGTAGTCCAATTAATTTGCATAATCCAAAGCTTCACTACACTTGAACCTTTAACCTTTGATTAACTTGCAAGAACAATTCAATGTTTTTACCTTCATAAGTTCATCTAGGTAGGGTATGTTGGGACTTGTCCCTTTGATTGGCATACCGTAAGTTATGAGTTCATCAATGTAGATACTTGTTTGGATTTTCATGTTATGGAAGTATTATGATTAGACACATATTTTACTCAACAATTTGTTGGCACAAATAATAATTCCATGATATATTGCTCATGGGAATATCATTGGCCAATTCAATTAATTTCATGTAAGTACCATAGATTATATCATCATTTTAGTAAGACAATCTTCCCACAATAATTTAAAAGAAGTGTTGTATCCAATTCTATTAAACAACTAATTCATGGCCCAAATTATTGGCATAAGATAGGCAATTAATTCAAATGTTATTTCATGGAGATTTTTTAAGCAAACCTTATAACATAACTTTAGTCATAGCTTTTTTATCCATCTATAAAAGCAACATCATAAACAAGTCACATTTACAGTAGGTATGCACAACAAACCGTAATCATCTTCATACATAACATTTTCGGCACATCTTAGCATTGTATCATTTTCTTAACCGATCTTAGTGCATGACTTTAGGGAAACGTTTTTAAGATATATTGGAAATCATCATATCAATATTTGATTACTTTAGCATCTTCATAACGTCACAACAACAGCAAGTAAACATTCGTCTAAGACACATAAATTACCTAACACAATGACGGACATTCTTAGCATATCACCGATTCATAGTTTTTATGATAGTATTAACTTTACGCGACTATAAGTTTATAGGTTCATTCAATAATCATCATTCTATAACAATGCATGTTAAAAACATCTAGCAACACATAAAAAAACATGATATCTAACCTATTCAACATTGAAATCGAAAAGGATCCTAGGGACAAGGAGTTCGACGAGAACGGGAACAACCCTAGTTTCAAGATCATTGAATTCGTGAGAAATAAAATTCTCTTATAGAAAGGAGTCAAGGATATAAAACTATACCTTATGTATATTTTTATCTACGAAGATCACCTCGAACGAAACCTTGAAGAAAACCTCGAATTCGCCTAAGAACTCTTTAGCGTATTATGTTTTCTTGTGGTATGTCGCCTACTGCCTTAGCATCGTGAATCTAAACGTTTTGGTCGTGATTTTGGGTTAAGGAGATTATAAAACATAGGTTTAATAAGTTTATTTGATAAACAAACTAACCAATTACTGAAGCGCCCCCCCCCCTATGTTTACTAATTATAGAAGAACATAACACTTAGTCAAATCTTGGAATTAGTGTTGACTATGGTTTTGTTCAATATTTTTTCTTTATATTAATTAATTAAATAATTAATTTAATTAATTTAGGTACCTCATTTAAGTACTAAAGTACCCCTAAGTCATTGGAACTATAATCAACCCTTTAGGACAATCCTAGGATGTATCTTGAATTATACTAGGTTAGTGAAAGGATTTATTTTTGATCATTGAAATAGAATTAATTAAATTTCTAATTTAATTTATTTGGTTACCTAATATAATTACTAAAGTACGATTATGTATCTAGGACTTTAACTAACTCTTTGGACCATCCTAGATTAGGTACTAGGTTGCTCCTTTCTTGTCTGAACCAAAATTTGGAAATTGTTTTGTGATTTATGTTTCATAATTCGTTAGTTGTGAATTGTGGTATGAATATGATGTATTTTAAAGCATTCAATGCACACAACTCATTTTCTATATGATTAAAAGACATTAGTATAATCCAGATAATTTTAGAACAACTCGAGCGAAGATTGGAAATTTTGGTCCTCCAAACCCGAGAGCTATTTCCTTTGGACTTAGTTTTTCATTTAGTCTTTTTCTTCTTGTTGTTGTGTAGTTCAATTATTCCTTTATTTCTATGTTTTACTTGCAAGTTCAATTATTTATTTTAGTCTCATACCCACAATGAATAGATGTAAGTAATCCAAGGACTAAGGAATAATTTACCGACCTTATAGTGAGTCATTCTTTACACTATAGATTCATTATTATTGATCATGCCATTGAATTTATTACTTATGTTTTAGGGAAGTTATGGGTTATTTAGTTAACGTTGTGTTTGTACATTCTTTAATTGGCATCATATTATAAGTATTTATAAGCCATGACTCTTCCTAATCAGCATGCTTTCTTAGGAGGTCATGTCTCTGGATTTGACTAAATCGCAATGGGAAGGTCATACCATGAATATGTAACATATAATATACCCATAGAATAACATAACCTAAATTTCATGTTTATATATTATACATTTCATATCCACGAGACCTTGGAATCATGGATGTAGAATTAATACATCTCTATTGAGAGCCCAACATATGGTACCTCAACCCGAGGGCCTTATTTAGCAAACATTGAGTTTGCTTCATTGGTTCATTCGTACTTCATGTTATTCATTTCATTCATTCGTAAGCTGATGTAAACACCAGTTATACCTAGGATGAAGTTTAAGACTCTCATCGGGATCATGAAGTGCAATGACCAAGAATGACCTAATGTTATTACTTGAATGTGATTTCACCTTGTTATTATCCTGCAAAAACACCTTCGTTATCGTCTATTTCATTATATTTATTACTTTGAGTAACTTCAACCTTAACCGACATACATTATGTGATAATTATGATATCTGGTGTGTCCCCCACACCGAAAAGAGGTGGACTCACTGGCCAAGGTGAAACCAAACATGCTAGCGTATTTGGTTCGAACCAAGATAATTCCCTATGGTGGCAACATAGTTTAAAGACTAGGATATTTTGGGAGAACCATACCTACCTTGGTGGAAAGTATCATCTCATGAGAATTACGTGAACCTTCGCCTTTCCCAAAAGAAGGCATCACCACTCATAACTAGCCTATTGATACTCAGTTTAAAGTTCATACTTACATTCAACTTATACATCATCGAAGCTTTCTTCTAGCATGAGGTAGTCATAGCTCATTACATGATTTCTCATCTCTTGTTTACGAATTAAGTTTGAATTATCCTTAAACTTACATACACAATGTGATTGAGACATGTCTTTTGATATTCAACACTCTCTTAGGTGAGTAATTTTAGTGACCTTTACTTAGGCTTGGTTTAAACTTTTCTCACCATTCATCTTAGCCGCTTATCATGTTGTCACTATTTTCATTAGCACATAGTTTAACATAATTACTCACCTCATTACATGAATGTTCATTTCTTTATCTTGTCGTTAACATACATCATATACCATGCACATGGAATTTAGTGTACTTTACACTCATAGTACCCCATTCGTGTTTCTCATATTTTGGTAAGTGGTTCATGATCATGTAAGTGCATATTGTGCAAGATTTATACATCTTGGGCATTCGGTCAACGGGATATGTTGTTGAATCCCTTGGGTAGCATATATTTTTTTGCTTATTTGTGAGATTTATGTATCTCATACATTCGAACTTGAGGCAGGGCTCGATTTTCCTCTTTCAAAAGATTGGCATATGATTTGTATTGGCCTAAACATTTGGAATAACTTCATAGTCATTTAGTGGCACAAGCCAAACATTCATTCAAATATAATTTCAAGGAATCATTATCCAATTCTATTACATATTTTGGAGATGATGTTGTAGGCCAATTTATTTGCATAAGCCAAACCTTCGCTAAACTTGAACTTTAAACCTTTGATTAACTTACAAGAACAATTCAATGTTTTTACGTTTATAAGTTCATGTAGATAGGGTATGTTGGGACTTGTCCCATTGATTGGCATACCCTATGTTATGAATTCAATAATATAGAGATTGGTATGAATTTTCATGTTTTGGAAGTAATATGATTAGACATATGTTTTACTTGATAATTTATTTGCACAAAACATAATTCCACTATTCAACTGTCATGAGAATATCATTGGCCAATTTAATTAATTTCATGTAGGTACCGTAGATAATCTCATCATTTTAGTAATTCAATATTTCCATCATTCTTTGAAAGCAATGTTGTAGCCTATTCTATTAAACAACCAATTTATTGCCCAAATTATTGGCATAAGATAGGCAATTCATTCAAATGTGATTTTAAGGAGATCTTTTAAGTAAACCTTATAACATAATTTTAGGCATAACGTTTCTAAACATGTGGAACAACATAATATGATCATTTAACAAACACAATATCATCAATAAGTCACATTTATAGTAGATATGCACAATAGCCCGTAATCTTCTTCATACATAACATTTTCGGACACAACTTAGCATAGTATCAATCTCTTAACCAATCTTAGTTTATGAATTTAGGGTAACTTTTTTAATAAATATTGTACAGCATCATATGAATATTTGATGACTTTATAATATTCATTATTTCACAACAACAGTGAGTAAACATTCGGCTAAGACACATAAATCACATAACACAATCACGGACGTTCTTAGAATATCATTGATTTTTAGTTTTCATGATAGTATTAACTTTACGCGACTACATGTTTATAGGTTCATTCGAAACTCATCATTCAAGAACAATACATTTGCTATATCACATGAAAATCCTCGAAATAGGGGAGGGGGGTATGCACACTTCGGGGCACGTTTAATAAGGAAAATGGATCAGCATGGCCGTGATGGCCAACTGGATAGATAGAAAAGGTCTTGAAGGACGTCTACAAGAATTTTTGGCATTTTTTATGTCACGATTCGGATCACCCAAAAAATGGTTTGCTATAGTAAACGAAAATCGTCGAAATGGGGGGGGGGTTTACATGCTTAGGGGCTCATTTGACCTTAAAAATGGGTCAGAGCGGCAGTGAGGGCAAACTGAATGCAAATCCAAGGTCTTGACGGGCGTCCACAAAAAAATTTTGCATTTTGGATGTCGGAATCTGGATCACTCAAAAAACGGTTTGCTATATCACATGAAAATCGTCAAAATTTGGGGTATGCGCACTTCGTAGCTCGTATGACCTTGAAAATGTGTCGGAATGGCTGTGAGGGCCAACCGGATGCATTGAAAAGGTCTTGACGGACGTCCATAAATTTTTTTGGCACTTTTGACGTTGAAATTTTATCACATCACCAAAAAATGGTTTGTTATAGCACTCCAAAATTGTCGAAATGGAGGGTATGCATGCTTCAGAGCTCGTTTGACCTAAAAATGGGTCAGAATGGCAGTCGGGGCAATCCGAATGCATAGCCAACGTCTTGAGGGACGTGCACAAAAATATTTTGCATTTTTGACATCAAACTCCATATCACCCAAAAAATGGTTTGCTATAGCGCACAAAAATTGTCGAAATGGAGGGAATACGCGCTTTGGGGCTCGTATAACCTTGAAAATGGGTCGGATTGTCCGTGAGGGCCAACCGGATGCATGGATAAATTCTTGATGGAAGTCCACAAAAAAATTGTGGCATTTTTGTCGTCTCAATCTTAATCACCCAAAAAATGGTTTGCTAATAGCACATAAAAATCGTCGAAATGGGGGGTATGCGCGCTTAGGGGCTCGTTTAACCTTGAAAATGTGTCGAAATGGCCGTGAGAGACAACCGTATGTACAACCAAGGTCTTGACGGATGTTTACGAAAAAGTTTGGCATTTTTGACGTCAGAATCTGCATCAACCAAAAAATGGTTTGCTATTAGCACACGAAAAATATCAAAAATGGGGGTATGTGTGCTTCGGGGCTCGTTTTACCATGTAAATGGGTCTAAATGGCCGTGAGGGCTAACTGGTTAGATAGCCAAGGTCTTGAAAGCCATCCACAAAAAAATTTAGTATTTTTGAAGTCAGAATCAGGATCACCTAAAATATGGTTTGCTATAGCACACGAAAATGGTCAAAATGGGGGCTATGCACTCTTCGAGGCTCACTTGGCCTTAAAAATGGTCAAAATGGGGCGTACACAAAAATTTTTGGCATTTTTTACATCGCAATCCGGATTACCCGCATAAAAATAATCGAAAAAGGGGATATGCGCGCTTTGGGGCTTGTTTGACCTTGAAAATGGGTTAGAATGGCCATGAGGGACAATTGGATGCATTGCCAAGGTCTTGACGAACGATCACAAAAACTTTTGCCATTTTTTATGTAGGAATCCGAATAACCCAAAAAATGGTTTGCCATATCATATGAAAATCGTCGAAATGGGGGGGGGGTATGCGCACTTCGGGGTACGTTTAACCAGGAAAGTGGATCGGCACAGCCGTGAGGAACAACTGGATAGATAGATAAGGTCTTGAAGGATGTCCACAAGAATTTTTGGAATTTTTGATGTCGCAATCCGGATCACCCAAAAAATAATTTGCTATAGTAAACGAAAATCGTCGAAATGGGGGGTATAAGCGCTTCGGGGATCGTTTGACCTTAAAAATGAATCAAAATGGCAGTGAGGGAAAACGGAATGAAAATCCAAGGTCTTGACGGGCGTCCACAAAAATTTTTTGTATTTTTGATGTCGGAATCCGGATCACTCAAAAAACGATTTGCTATAGCACATGAAAATCGTCAAAGTTGGGGGTATGCGCGCTTCGGGGCTTGTTTGACCTTGAAAATGGGTCGGAATGGCTGTGAGGTCCAATCGGATGCATAGAAAAGGTCTTGATGGACTTCCACCAAAAATTTGGAAATTTTGACGTCGAAATTTTATCTGATCACAAAAAAAATGGTTTGTTATAGCACACGAAAATCATCGAAATGAAGGGTATGCGCGCTTGTAACCTCGTTTGACCTTGATAATTGGTCGGAATTGCTGTAATAGTCAACCGGATTCATAGCCAAGGTATTGAAGGATGTCGGCAAAATATTTTGGCATTTTAAACATCGAAATTTGGATCACGCTAAAAATGGTTTGCTATAGCATACGAAAAGCATCGAAAAGGGGGGTATGCCACTTCGGGGCTCATTTGACCATCAAATTGGGTCAGAATGGACGTGATGGCCAACCAGATTCATAGCCAAGGTCTTGACGGATGACCACAATTTTTTTTTGGATTTTTGACATCGGAATCCGGATCACCCAAAAATGGATTGCTTTATCACACGAAAATCGTCAAAATTATGGGTATGCACTCTTTGATGCTCATTTGACCTTCAAAACAGGTCCGAATGGCCGTGAGGGCATGTTTGAAGTCACAAAAAATTGTGGTATGTTTGAAGTCACGATCCGGATCACCCAAAAAATGGTTCGCTATAGTAAATGAAAATCGTTGAAATGGGGGGTATAAGCGCTTCGGGGCTCGTTAGACCTTAAAAATGGGTAAAAAGGGCAGTGAGGGCAAACTGAATGTAAATCAAAGGTCTTGACGGGCATCCACAAAAAAATTTGGCATTTTTGACGTCGGAATCCGGATCTCTCAAAAAACGGTTTGCTATAGCAGATGAAAATTGTCAAAATTGATGGTATGCGCGCTTCGAGGCTCGTTTGACCTTGAAAATGGGTCGGAATGGCTGTGAGGGCAAACCAGATGCATATAAAGAATTTTGACGGACGTCCACTAATATTTTTGGCACTTTTGACGTCGAAATTTTATCAAATCATAAAAAAATAGTTTGTTATAGAACACGAAAATCGTTGAAATGGAGGGTATGCATCTTCTGGGCTCGTTTGACCTTGAAAATGGGTCGAAATTGCTGTGATAACCAACCGAATTCATAGACAAGGTATTGAAGGATGTCCACAAAATATTTTGGCATTTTTAACGTCGAAATCCGGATCATGCTAAAAATGGTTTGCTATAGCATACGAAAATCGTCGAAAAGGGGGTATGCCCCTTCGGGGCTCATTTGACCTTTAAATTGGGTCTGAATGGACGTGATGGCCAACCGGATTCTTAGCCAAGGTATTGACGGACGACCACAAAAATTTTTGGATTTTTGACATCGGAATCCGGATCACCCCAAAAATGGACTGCTTTAGCACACGAAAATCGTCAAAATTATGGGTATGCGCTCTTCAAGGCTTGTTTGACCTTGAAAAGGGGTTGGAATGGCCATGAGGGCCAACATGATGCATAGCCATGCTCTCTCCGGACGTCCACAAAAAAAATTGTGGCATGTTTGACGTTGCAATCCAGATCACTCAAAAAATAGTTTGCTTCAGAACATGAAAATCATCGAAATAGGGGGTAAGTGAGCTTCGGGGCTTGTTTTACCTTTAAAATGGATCGAAATGGTCGTGAGGGTCGATCAGATTCATAACCAAGATCTTGATGGACGTCGACAAAAACATTATGGCATTTTTGACATCACAATCCAGATCACTCAAAAAATGCTTTGCTATATCATACGAAAATAGTCGAAATGGAGGGGAGGGGTATGCACACTTCGGGGCATGTTTGACCAGGAAAACGCGTCCTCATGGCCATGAGGGCCAACTGGATAGATAGACAAGGTCTTGAAGGACGTTAAATTTTTTTTTGGCATTAATTATATTGCAATCCGGATCACTCAAAAAATGGTTTGTTATTGTAAACGAAAATTGTCCAAATGGGGGTATACATGCTTTAGGGCTCATTTAGTCTTGTAGAATGGGTCGGAATGTCCGTGAGGGAAAACTGGATGCATGGATAAATTCTTTTTGGACGTCCACAAAAAAAATATGGCATTTTTGATGTCGCAATCTGAATCACCAAAAAATGGTTTGCTAATAGCACACAAAAATCGTCTAAATGTAGGGTATGCGCGCTTCGGGGCTCGTTTGACCTTGAAAATAGGTCGGAATGAACGTGAGGGCCAACCGGATGCACAACCAAGGTCTTGACGTACGTCCACAAAAATGTTTGGCATTTTTGACGTCAGAATCCAGATCACTCAAAAAATAGTTTGCCATTAGCAAACAAAAAATGTCAAAAATGGAGGTATGCGCACTTCGGGGCTCGTTTGACCATGTAAATGGGTCGGAATGGACGTGATTGACAACTGGTTGCATAGCCAAGGTCTTCACATCCATCCACAAAATTTTTTGGCATTTTTGAAGTCTGAATCCGGATCAACATAATTATGGTTTGCTATAGCACACAAAAATTGTCGAAATGGGGGGTATGCACTCTTCGAGGCTCATTTGACCTTAAAAATAGGTCGGAATGGTGTGATTGAGAACCGGATTCATAGAGAAGGTCTTGACGGACGTCCACAAAATTTTCTTTCATCTTTTAAGTCGCAATCCGAATAAACAAAAAATGATTTGCCATAACAGACGAAAATCATTGAAATGAGGGGTATGCGCGCTTCGGGGCTCATTTGACCTTGAAAATGGGTTGGAATAGCCGTGTGGGTAACACGGATGCATATACAAGGTCTTCACGGACGTCCACAATTTTTTTTAGCATTTTTGACGTCGCAATCCGAATCACCCAAAAAATGGTTTGCTATAGCACACGAAAATTATCAAAATGGGGGGTATGCACTTCGAGGCTCGTTCGACATTGAAAATGGTTGGGAATGACCGTTAGGGACAACCGGATGCATATAAAAGGTCTTGAAGGACGTCCACAAAAAGTTTTGGCATTTTTATACGTCGAAATATGGATCACCCAAAATATGGTTTGCTAAATCACACGAAAATCATCAGAATGGGTTGGTATGCACGCTTTGGGGCTCATTTGACCTGCTAAATCGGTCGGAATGTCTAGGGCCAATGGAATGCATAGCCATGGTTTTGACGGACGTCACCAATATTTTTTTGGCATTTTTGACGTAGTAATTTGGATCACCCAAAAATGGTTTGCTATAGCATGCAAATATCATCAAAATGGGGGCATGCTTCGGGGCTCGCTTGACCTTGAAAATTTGTCAGAATGACCGTGAGTGTCAATTGGATGCATAAACAAGATCTTCATAGACGTCCCCAAAATAATTTGGCATTTTTAACGTCGGAATCTTAATCACCAAAAAAATGGTTTTGTATAGCACACGAAAATTGTCGAAATGGAAGGTATGCGCGCTTCGGGGCTAGTTTGACCTTGAAAATGGGTCGCAATGGCCGTGAAGGACAATCGGATGCATAGAAAAGGTCCTGTCGAACGTCCACAAAATTTTCTGACATTTTTGACGTCAAAATCTGGATTATCCATAATATGGTTTTCTATAGCACATGAAAATCGTTGAAATGAGGGGTATGCGAGCTTCGGGGCTCCTTTGATCTTGAAAATGGGTTAGAATGGCCGTGAGGGGCAACCAGATGCATAGCCAATGTCTTGACAAACGTCCACAGAAAATTTTGTCATTTTTGACTTAGGAATCCGGATCACCCATAAAATTGTTTGCCATATAACACAAAAATCATCGAAATGGGAGAGGGGGGGGGGTTATGAGAGCTTCGGGGCATATTTATCCTGGAAAATGTGTCGAAATGGGCGTGAGGGACAACCGGATGCATAGACAAGGTCTTGAACGACATCCACAAATTTTTTTGGCATTTTTACGTAGCAATCCGAATCACCCAATAAATAGTTTGCTATAGCACACGAAAATAATCGAAATGGGGGTATGCGCGTTTCGGTGCTCGTTTGACTTTAAAAATGGGTCGGAATGGCAGTGAGAGAAAACCAGATGCAAATCTAAGGTCTTGACGGACGTCCACAAAAAATTTAACATTTTTGACGTCAGAATCCATATCACCCAGAAAAGCACACGAAAATCGTAAAAATGGGGTATGCGCTCTTTGGGGATCGTTCGACCTTGAAAATGTGTCAAAATGGCCGTGAGGGACAACCAGATGCATAGCCAAGGTCTTGACAGACGTCCACAAAAAAATTTTCACTTTTGATGTCGGAATCCAAATTACCCAAAAAATGATTTATTATAGCATACGAAAATCATCGAAATGGGGGGTATGCACGCTTTGGGGCTTTTTTACCTTGAAAATTGGTCGAAATTGCGTAAGACACAATCGAATTAATAGCCAAGGTCTTGACGGATGTTCACAAATTTTTTTGGCATTTTTGACTTAGCAATCTGGATTTCCGAAAAATTGGTTTGTTATAAAACACAAAAATCATCGAAATAGGGGGTATGCGCGCTTCTAAGCTCGTTTGACCTTGAAAATTGGTCGGAAAGGCCATGAGGGCCAATAGGATGCATAGCCAAGGTCTTGACGAATGTCCATAAAAAAATGGCAATTTAGACGTCGAAATCCGGATCACCCAAAAAATGGTTTGCTATACAGCACATGAAAATCGTTAAAATGGGAGGAATGCGCGCTTTTGGGCTCGTTTGACCTTGAAAATTTGTCTGGAAGGCCATGAAGGACAATTGGATTCATATCCAAGTTCTTGACGAATGTCCACAAAATATTTGGCATTTTTGACGTAGGAATCCGAATAACCCAAAAAATGGTTTTCTATATCACACAAAAATCATCGAAATGGGGGGGTTATGCGCACTTCGAGGCACGTTTGACCAGGAAAATCATGGCCTTGAGGGACAACTGGATAAATAGACAAGGTCTTGAAGGACGTCCACAAATTTTTTTAGCATTTTTGATGTTGCAATCTGGATCACCCAAAAAATGGTTTGCTATAGTAAATGAAAATCATCAAAATGGGGGGTATGTGCGCTTCAGGGCTCGTTTGACCTTAAAAATGGGTCAGAAGGGCAACGAGGGCAAACCCAATGCAAATACAAGGTCTTGACGTCTGTCCACAAAAAAAATTGGCATTTTTGACGTCGAAATCCAGAGCACTCAAAAAAAAGTTTGCAATAGCACATGAAAATCATCAAAATGGGGGGTATGCGCGCTTTGGGGCTCATTTGACCTTGAAAATGGGTCGGAATGTCCATGAGGGACAATCGGATGCATAGCAAAGGTCTCGACGGACGTCCACAAAATTTTTTGGCACTTTTGATGTCAGAATTTTATCGTATCACCAAAAAAATGGTTTGTTCTAGCACACGAAAATCGTTGAAATGGAGGGTATGCGCGCTTCTAGGCTTGTTTGACCTTTAAAATGGGTCGGAAATGCTGTGATAGCCAACCGGATTCATAGCCAAGGTCTTGAAGGACGTCCACAAAATATTTTGGCATTTTTGACATCGAAATCCGGATCACGCAAAAACTGGTTTGCTATAGCACACGAAAATCTTCAAAATGGGGGGTATGCCACTTCGGGGCTAATTTGACCTTTATAATGGGTCAGAATGGCCGTGATGGCCAACCGGATCCATAGCAAAGGTCTTGAACACAATGTTTTTTTGATTTTTGACATCGAAATCTGGATCACCCAAAAAAATGGACTGCTATAACACACAAAAATCATCAAAATTATGGTATGCTCTCTTCGAAGCTCGTTTGACCATGAAAATGGGTCGGAATGGTCGTGAGGGCAAACCAGTTGCATAGAAATGCTTTGTACGGACCTCCACAAAAAAATTATTGCATTTTTTACGTCGCAATAAAGATCACCCAAAAAATAATTTGCTATAGAACACGAAAATTGTCCAAATGGGGGGTAAGCGCGCTTCGGGGCTCGTTTGACCTTGAAAATGGGTCGAAATGGCCGTGAGGGTTAACCGGATGCATAACAAAGGTCTTGATGGACGTCCACAAAAAATATTATGGCATTTTTGAAGTTGCAATCTGGATGACCCAAAAAATGGCTTGCTATAGCACACGAAAATCGTCGAAATAGGGGGGGTATTCACTACAGGGCATGTTTGACCAGGAAAATGGATCAGCATGGCCGTGAGGCCAACTACATAGATAGACAAGGTCTTGAAGGACGTCCAATATTTTTTGGCATTTTTGATGTCGCAGTCTGGATCACTCAAAAAATGGTTTGCTATAGTAAATGAAAATCGTCAAAATGGGGGGTATGCGCGCTTTAGGACTTGTTTGACCTTAAAAATGGGTCTGAATGGGAGTGAGGGCAAATTGAATGCAAATCCACGGTCTTGACGTGCGTCCAGAAATTTTTTTTGCATTTTTGACGTCAAAATTTGGATCTCTCAAAAAAAGTATTGCTATAGCACATGAAAATCGTCGAAATGGGGGGTCTGCGCGCTTCGGGGTTCGTTCGACCTTGAAAATAGGTCGAAATGACTGTGAGGGCCAACCGAATGCATAGAAAAGGTCTTGACGGACGTCCACAAATAATTTTGGCACTTTTTATGCTAAAATTTTATCGGATCACGAAAAAAATTGTTTGTTATAACACATGAAAATCATCGAAATGGAGGGTATGCACGCTTCAGGGCTCGTTTGACCGTGAAAATGGGTCGGAATTGCTGTGATAGCCAACCGACAGCATAGCCCAGGTCTTGAAGGACGTCCACAAAATATTTTTGCATTTTTTACTTCGTAATTCAGAACACATAAAACGGTTTGTTATAGGAAACGAAAATCTTCGAGGGTGAGAATGGCCGTGAGGATCAACCAGATGCATAACCAAGGTCTTGATGGATGTCCGCAAAAATATTATTGCATTTTTTGACGTCGCTATCTGGATCACCCAAAAAATGGGTTGCTATAGGACACGAAAATCGTCGAAATGGGGGTTTGCCACCTCGGGGCTAATTTGACCTTTAAAATGGGTCAAAATGGCTGTGAGGGTCAACCGGATGCATAACCAAGGTCTTGATTGACGTCCACAAAAATATTATGGAATTTTTGACATCGCAATCCGGATCACCCAAAAAATGGTTTGCTATAGCAAACAAAAATCGTCGAAATGGGGGTTTGCACACTTCGGGAATTGTTTGACCTTTAAAATGGGTCGAAATTGACATGAGTCGTCCAAATTTTTTTCCTTTTTGGCGTCAGAATCTGGATCACACAAAAAATGGTTTTCTAAATCACCAGAAAATCTTCAAAATGGGGGGTATACACGCTTCAGGGCTTGTTTGACCTTTAAAATGGGTCGAAATGGTAGTGATGGCCAAACAGTTGCATCTCCAAGGTCTTGATGGACGCCCAAAAATTTTTTGGGATTTTTGAAGTCGGAATCTAGATCACCCAAAAAATGGTTTGCTATAGCGCACGATAATTATTGAAATTCAGGGTATGCATGCTTTGGGGTTCGTTTGACCTTTAAAATGGGTAGGAATGGATGTGAGGGCCAACCGCATGCATAGTCAAGGTCTGTAAGGATGTCGACAAAAAAGTTGGCATTTTTGACATCGGAATCTGGATCTTCGAGAAAGTGGTTTGCTATATCAAATGAAAAACGTCGAAATGGGGGATGGGGAATGCGCGTTTTGGAGCACGTTTGAACTGGAAAATGGGTCGGAATCGCCGTGAGGGACGATTCGATGCATAGCCAAGGTCTTGACAGACATCCACAAAAATATTATGGCATTTTTGACGTCACAATCTGGATCACCAAAAAAATGGTTTGCTATAGCACACGAAAATCATCGAAAGGGGGGTATGCACGCTTCGAGGCTCGTTTGACCTAAAAAATGGGTAGGAATGGGCGTGAGGTCCAACCGTATGCATAAACAAGGTTTAAAAGGACGTCCACAAATTTTTTTTGGCATTTTTGACATCGGAATCTAGATCACCCAAAAATGGTTTGCTATATCACATGAAAAATGTCGAAAAGGGGGGTATACGCGCTTCAGGGCTTGTTTGACCATATAAATGGGTCAGAATGGACGTGAGGGCCAATCGGATGCATAGCCAAGGTCTTGACGGATATCCACAAAAACTTTTGGCATTTTTGACGTCGGAATCCCGGATAACCCAAAAAATGGTTTGTTATAGGACTTAAAAATCGTTGAAATGGGGAGTTAGCGCGCTTCAGGACTCGTTTGACCTTGAAAATTGGTCAAAATGGCCGTGAGTGTCAAAATGATGCATAACAAAGGTCTTGATGGATGTCCACAAAAACATTATGACATTTTTGACGTTGCAATCTGGATGACCCAAAAAATGGTTTGCTATAGCATATGAAAATCGTCGAAATAGGGGGGTATTCACTTTGGGGCACGTTTGACCAGATAAATGGATCGGCATGGCTGTGAGGCAAACTTGATAGATAGATAAGGTCTTGAAGGATATCCTTAATATTTTTTGGCATTTTTAATGTCGCAGTCCGGATCACCTAAAAATTGGTTTGCTATAGTAAACGAATATCGTCGAAATTGGGGGTATGCGTGCTTTGGGGCTCGTTTGACCTTAAAAATCGGTCACAAAGGCAGTGAGGGCAAACCAAATGCAAATCCAAGGTCTTGACGTGCGTCCACAAAAATAATTTGCATTTTTTACGTAGGAATCCGGATCACTTAAAATATGATTTGCAATAGCACATGATAATCGTCGAAATGGGGGGTATGCGCGTTTCGGGGATCGTTTGACCTTGAAAATGGGTCGGAATTTCTACGAGAGCCAACTGAATTCAAAGCAGATGTCTTGACGGAGGTCCACAAAAATTTTTGGCACTTTTTATGTCGGAATTTTATCGGATCACCAAAACAATGGTTTGTTATAGCACACGAAAATTGTCGAAATGGAGGTTATGTGCGCTTATAGACTCGTTTGACCTTGAAAATGGGTCGGAATTGCTGTGATAGCCAGCCGCATGCATAGCCAAGGTCTTGAAGGATATCCACAAAATGTTTTGGCATTTTTGACGTCAAAATTCGTAACACAAAACATGGTTTGCTATAGCACACGAAAATCATCATAATGGGGGGTATGCCACCTCGAGGCTTATTTGACCTTTAAAATATCAATCAGATGCATAACAAAGGTACTGATGGACGTCCACAAAAAATTTATGGCATTTTCGACATCGCAATCCGGATCACCCAAAAAATGGTTTGCTTATAGCACACGAAAATCATCAAAATTGGGGTTTGCGCACCTCGAGAATCATTTGACCTTTAAAATGAGTCGGAATTGACATGAGTCGTCCAAATTTTTTTTTCATTTTAGATGTCAGAATCTGGATCACGCAAAAAATGGTTTTCTATATCACACGAAAATCTTCAAAATGGAGTGGGGGTTATACGCGCTTCAGGGCTTGTTTTACCTTTAAAATGGGTCGGAATGGCCGTGATGGCCAACCGGATGCAAATCCAAGGTCTTGATGGATGCCAAAAAAAATATTTAGGATTTTTGAAGTCGGAATCTGGATCACCCAAAAAATAGTTATCTATAGCACACGATAATTATTGAAATTTGGGGTATGCATGCTTTGGGGCTTGTTTGACCTTTAAAATAGGTAGGAATGGTCGTGAGGGCCAATCAAATGCATAGTCAAGGTCTTGAAGGATGTCGACAAAAAATTTGGCATTTTTGACATCGAAATCCGGATCTTCCAAAAAATGGTTTGTTATATTAAATGAAAATCGTCGAAATAGGGGGGGGGGTATGCGCGCTTCAGAGCACGTTTGAACTAGAAAATGGGTCGGAATGGCCGTGAGGGAAAATTGGATGCATAGCAGAGGTTTTGACGGACATCCACAAAAATGTTATGGCATTTTTGATGTCGCAATCCGGATCACTAAAAATGGTTTTCTATAGCACACGAAAATCATCGAAAGGGGGGTATGCACGCTTCGAGGCTCGTTTGACCTTAAAACTGTGTCTGAATGGACGTGAGGGTCAACCATACGCATAACCAAGGTCTTGAAGGACGTCCACTATATTTTTTGGCATTATTGACGTTGGAATTTGGATCACCCAAAAAATCGTTTGCTATAGCACACAAAAAATGTCGAAAAGGGGGTATGCGCGCTTCGAGGCTTGTTTGACCATGTAAATCGGTCGGAATGGACGTGAGGTAAATACGCATACCAAGGTCTTGAAGGATCCACTAATTTTTGGCATTTTGACGTGGAATGGATCACCCAAAAATCGTTTGCTATAGACACAAAAAATTGAAAGGGGGTAGCGCGCTTCGGGCTGTTTGACCATGTAAATGGTCGGAATGGACGTGAGGTAAATAATCATACAAGGTATTGGCGGATATCCACAAAATCTTTTGGTATTTTTGACGTCAGAATCAGAATCACCCAAAAATGGTTTGTTATAGGACACAAAAATTATTGAAATGGGGGATAAGCGCGCTTCGGGGCTCGTTTGACCTTGAAAATTGGTCAAAATGGCCGTGAAGGTCAACTGAATGCATAACAAAGGTCTTGATGGATGTCCACAAAAACATTATAGCATTTTTGACGTCGCAATCAAGATGACCCAAAAATTTGTTTGCTATAGCACACGAAAATCGTCGAAATAGGGGGGTATTCACTTCGGGCACGTTTTACCAGAAAAATGGATCGGCATGGCCATGAGGCCAACTGGATAAATTGAAAAAGTCTTGAAGGACGTCCACAAATTTTTTTTGACATTTTTGATGTCGCAGTCCGGATCACCCAAAAAATGGTTTTCTATTGTAAATGAAAATTGTCAAAATGGGGGGTCTGCGCGCTTCAGGGCTCGTTTAACATTGAAAATGGGTTGGAATGGCTATGTGGGCAAACCTAATGCATAGAAAAGGTCTTGAAGAACTTCCACAAAAAAATTTGGCACTTTTTATGTCGGAATTTTATCAGATCACAAAAAAAAATGTTTGTTGTAGCACACAAAAATCATCAAAATGGAGGGTATGCGCGCTTCTAGGCTCGTTGCCTTGAAAATGGGTTGGATTTGCTGTGATAGTAAACCAGATTCATAACCAAGGTCTTGAATGACGTCCACAAAATATTTTGGCATTTTTGACATCGAAATCCGGATCACACAAAAAATGGTTTGCTATAACACACGAAAATCTTCGAAATGGTGGGTATGCCTTCTCGGGGCTAATTTGACCTTTAAAATGGGTCAGAATGGCCGTGAGGGTAAACCAGATGCATAACCAATGTCTTGATGGACATCCAAAAAAATATTATTGCATTTTTGACGTCGCTATCCAGATCACCCAAAAAATGGATTGCTATAGGACACGAAAATCGTCAAAATGGGGGTTTTCGCACTTCGGGAGTCGTTTGACCTTTAAAATCAGTCGGAATTGACATGATTCATCCAATTTTTTTTCATTTTTGACTTTAGAATCTGGATCACGCAAAAACTGGTTTTCTATATCACACGAAAATCTTTAAAATGGGGGGTATACGCGCTTTACAGCTTGTTTGACCGTTAAAATGGGTCGGAATGGCCAACCGGATGCATATCCAAGGTGTTGATGGACAAAAAAAATTTGGGATGTTTGAAGTAGGAATCTGGATCACCCAAAAAATGGTTTGCTATAGCACACGATAATTATTGAAATTCGGGGTAAGCATGCTTTGGCGCTCATTTCACTTTTAAAATGGGTAGGAATGGCCATGAGGGCCAACCGGATGCATAGCAAAGGTCTTGAAGGACGTCCACAATAAAATTGGTATTTTTGACGTCGGAATCCGGATCTTCTAGAAAATGGTTTGCTATATCAAATGAAAATCGTCAAAATGGTGGTGGGGGGGGTATGCGCGCTTGGGAGCACGTTTGAACTGAAAATTGGGTCGGAATGGCCGTGAGGGACAATAGGATGCATAGCCAAGGTCTTTACGGACATCCACAAAAATATTGTGGCATTTTTGATGTCGCAATCTGGATCACCGAAAAATGGTTTTCTATAGCACATAAAAATCATCGAAAGGGGGGTATGCGCGCTACGAGGCTTGTTTGACATTAAAAATTGGTCGAAATTGACGTGAGGGCCAACCTTATGCAAAACCAAGGTATTTACGGACGTCCGCAAATTTTTTTGGGATTTTTGACGTCGGAATCTGGATCACCCAAAAAATGGTTTGTTATAGCACACGAAAAATGTCGAAAAGGGGGGTATGTGCGCTTCAGGATTTTCTGACCATGTAAATGGGTCAGAATGGACGTGAGGGACAATCGGATGCATAGCCAAGGTCATGGCGGATATCCACAATACTTTTTCGCATTTTGACGTTCGAATTTGGATCACCCAAAAAATGGTTTGTTATAGGACACGAAAATTGTCGAAGTGGGGGGTATGCGCGCTTCAGGGCTCGTATGACCTTTAAAATGGGTTGTAATTGCCGTGAGGCACAAGTGGATACATATCCAAGGTCTTGACAGACATCCACAAAATATTTTGGCATTTTTGACATTGCAATCCGGATCATCCAAAAATGGTTTGGTATAGCACACGAAAATCGTCGACATTAACCCAAATAGCCATCAAGAAAACAATACCAATTTTTTTTCCGGTGAGTCTATCTAACATCTGATCCATGAAGGACATTGGAAAAATGTTCTTTATTAGTCCATGCATTCATTTTCTTGTAATCCATACAAACTCTCCATCAAGTCATCGGCCTCATTCGAACAAACTCATTCCTCTCATTGGGTACTACTGTCATTCCCACATTTTGGGCACACACTGAATAGGGCATACCCAACTACTGTATGCAATTGGACATATGACTCCGGCATGTAACCAATAAATGATATCCTTCTTCACTACCTCTTGAATAGGTAGATTCAAACGTCTCCGGTGCTCAAACTTGGCTGGTGACTAAATGATCTAACCACTTAGTTGGATTTTGTGTGAGCAAATACTGGGTGGGATCTCAATAATATCTACAATAATCCAACACATGGCTTGTTTTCACATCTTCAACACTTTTACTAAACACTCTAATTGTTGCACATTCAAATAAGATGCAATGATTAACGGCAAAGTGTCATCTCTCCCCAAAAAAATACACACCTCAGATGAGGTGGTAGAGACATAAGCTCTAGTTTTAAAGCGTCCTCAATAGATGGTCTCGCGGGTGGAGATTCACGATTCTTCATAGCTAACTCAAATTTCTTTGGATTTGACTGAAATTCATCTGGTTCATGTTCCGCAACAAAAGACCCATACTTTTTGATACCATCACTCTCAAAATTTATGATCATTGCGGGTAGTGCCTCAACACCAAGGCATTCTTTGATTTGTACCTCAGACGTACTCTCAACCTCGCAGGATATAAAAGATACCATTTGGATCTCCCCACTCTTCTTCATGGACCTACAAATGTTGAAAGTATCATCTTCTTTGTTCAACCTAAAGCTCATCTAACCTTTTTCAACCAAGGCACGATCGGTACCAATGAATGGCCTCCCAAGAAAAATAGGCACCTCAAAATCTACCAAACAGTCAAGAATAACAAAATTGGCTGGAAATATAAACGATTCCACCTTCACGAGCACAACATTAAGTATTCCAATAAGCCTCTTCACTATTCGATTGGCCATCAGTAACCGCATTTCATTGGGCATTGGGTCACCAAAACCCAATTTATTATAAATGGAGAGAGGGATGAGATTTATGCTTGCACCGAGATCACATAGTGATTTAGCAAAGTATATTAACCAATGGTACATTGAATAATGAAAGAGCCTGGATCTTTTTTATTCTGCATAAGAGACCTTGAAGAAGTAGCACTACAACGCTGCACTGGGTCATCATCCTTAAAACATACCGATCTCTTCTTTGTAACCATATCCTTCAAGAACTTGTCATAACCCAACATTTTCTCTAAAGCTTGTATCAAATAATCATTGATAAAAAGCTATTTTAACATAGTTATAGAACACCGGTATTCAGTCTTCTTAACCAATCTATGAGGGGATAGTGGTGATGGTCTAGGAGTGAGGATCATTTTTTGGGGTACCTCTGCTTCTTTCTCACCGCTTTGTCCACCAATTCACCACTACTTTCGACTACCTGTTCATTTTTCACATCTCATCTTCTACCACAGAAGGCATAGTTGGATCAATGGTTTGCTTACCTCCTCGAGTAGTTAACGCCATTGAATGTCCATTATTTTTAGGATTGCTCGATTGTTGTGGGTTCACAATAGTTGATAATTGGGCCATTTGTAACTCAAGATGCTTAATTGAGACCGCATATGCATCAACCTCTTTCCCAATATTAGCCAAAACACCTCTCAATGCCTTGGCTTTCTCATCACTAACATCAAACCTCCTCATCATCTTCTGCAACATATATTCAACTTGAGCCATACTACCTCCACCGTCCCTTGGAGCACCTTATCGATTTAGAGGTGGAACATAGGGCCCACTTCGATAATTTCTATTACCATAGTTACCCCGGTTGAAGTTGTTGTCACGGTTGTAGTTTCCATCCGAACATAATGGCCCTCTGTGTTGTAATTCTCATAGTTCCAGCCTTGATTTCCTTGACCTTGGCGGCAGTTCTCTTGATTGGAGCTTTGGGAATCTGGTCGGATACCCCCCGTCTAATCATTCACTGCATAAGTATCCTCTTCATAATAGTATTCATCCTCTGGAGGTGGTGGTTTAGTGAAGTAATTCATTGCTTTCACTTTCTCTGCACCTCCAATGACATGTTCCAATACCAAGCCAAGCTCAGTTCTCATTTGTGCCATCTCTTTATGAATGTCATCTGTAGCCGGATTATGTGAAGCTTGCACTGCAAAGGTGTTTCTCCTAGTGTCCGACTTCCTAGTACTCTAAGCCTTATTGTTGCGAAAGATTCTCTCCAACTTCTCTGTGACATCTACATATGTACACTCACCATAAGAACAACCTGCAATAGTATCAAGCACCACCTTATTATTATCATCTTGTCCCTATTAGAAGTTTTCTTTCAATAACACATTATCAATGCGGTGGTTTGGGACACCTCTCACGTAGGCGGTAAATCTGTCCCAAAAGCTACTCACCGACTCCCCAAGTAGTGACACAAAGTTGTTCACTCTATCTTTGTGGTTGTGATTTTTGGAAACCAGGTAGCACCATGCTAGGAAAACATTCCTCACCTGATACCAGGTATAGATTGAATTATAAGGCAACTTAGTAAATCATATTGTGGCCTCTCTTGTTAGTGAAATAGGGAACACTCTCCACCCGATGACATTAATATCAGAGTCTAGAATACCTACACAACTCTTGCGCACCGACCTCAATTTGGTGATGTGGGCATGTGGATCCTCAAATGGTAGCCCTGAAAATAAACCCCTTGCGATGAGCATTTGCATCATTCTAGTTACCACGAATATGTGACCCTGTGGTAGAAGAGGTATGACAAGAGTCCCTTTAGAATCAGTGATGTTAATGTTTCCCTTATAGAAATATTTATGGAGTGGTATGGAAAGATGCATCCTTAAAGCATCATCAACCAGATTTTCCGCAACCACTTGATTATGAGCATCAATCGATAGTGGGGGCTGGCGATTGATCTCATCACCTAGATTAGCGGGGTTCTGCATATTATTCATTCTTCAAAGTGTACGAGTAAGTTCAGGATCGAATGGAAGCATTCGTTCTCCTTGGCTCCGTGTACTTTGCATACACTAGAGCTTGCTAGACCTGAAAGAAATAAAAACAAAAGAAAAAAGTAAAATTAGGAAATTGTTCACTAAAAATCAGTATTTTATTAAAGTTAATCTAAAATAAACTTTCCCCAATAGCGGGGCCAAAATTTGATATGCTCAAATTGCAGTTCCCTAGTAATGTATAAGCGGTCGTATCAAGTAAAGAACCCAACTATTAGGTTAGGGTAAATCCCACGATGAAAATGGTTTAGACTTTAAATTCAATGTACCATTACTTCTATTTAGTCAAGTACTTTATGAAAATGAGTAATTATGGGGGGGGGGGGGTTGTGACACAAAGTCTTTTAATATCGCTAAATTAAACAAGTAACAAGAGTAAATCTTTGGTGTTTATCAAGTTGTGAGAGAAACTAGGGTATAAGTGTTCCTTATAGGTTCGTAACGCCGTATTCCTATCTGTAAGAATTCTTTCCTAGTGTTTTGCATGCAAGGTGATAAAGCTATATATCTCTAAATCCTCTGTTCGGAATTTAATTAATTTCACCCCGTACCTTAGTCTGGCTACGTATTTCTATGTTACATACCCTTACCTTTGCTTCATATTAAGCATCCTATTCGATGTATGGCTTCGTTATTACTTCGCACCAATCGATACAAGCCTATAAGATAGTATCCTACTAATTCTATGTTGATAAGTTTTTCCTATTAACTACGTCCTTGGTCCAACAAGTAGAAATAAGATAAGTTCTAACGTGTGCACTTGTTAAAAAGACTTCTAAACGAAAGAACTATCAATACATGCAATTTCCTATGTGAGAATTTTTATTAAGCTAGGTTTACTTTTTTAATCACCTATGGTCCCCACAACCCTATTTGTGGTTTAGTTACCCATGCATAGAACACAATTTATGGTTGATAAACAATAAATCAAGAACTTACTTTGACAAATTCGAAGAAAATCCAGAAATTCAATTTGAAATCACAAAAAAAACTCTTGAAAACCAAATCCGGAAATTTGTATAAATGCGAAAGATTCAAAAACAATCCTCCAAGAACAAAACTAAGAAAGTAGTAATAGAATCCAACTCCAAAAACGAGGTTTCACACCCCATTTATGAAAACATTGTCCTAAATTAAAAGGAATTCTAATAAGGAAAGTTGTCCAAAAAATATTGTCTGTAAGTCCAAACATAGCATTTTTTTTACCTTTCAACTTGCATCTTCTCTGATAAAATCGACAGACGAACACCACGGCCTGTTGATTCACTTACGGTCTGTCGATGCTTCTCGTCATTCCATTCTTAGCTTTTATTCAATGTCGGTACTGGGAATTTCTCTGATTTGATCGACGATTCAACAAGACGGTCCTTCTGTAGCCTTACAATTGGTAAGAATTCCCCGAGTTGCTTCCTGATGCCTGAACCTTCTATTGGCGGTCACGATCTACGATTCTTCTATGGGAAGACAGGCCGTCAATGGCCTTCGTGGGTAACCTATGCACTAAATCTCCATATTCTTTTGCGTTTTGATTTTGGACACCTTTCCTGCAAAACAAAGATAAAAACATGTTTAAATTACTACAAAAAGGTTCTACACATACACCAATCTTAACGAAAGATCATTGGAAGTACCATGAAATCACGGTACATCAGCTACTAGTAAGAGACTTTCTGTATTGGATTCGCTTTTTTGGCTATGAATTTGAGTCGTTGAGAATGGATTGGTCGTATGTTGACCTACCCTTCATTATATTGTGTAGTATAGGTCTTGAATTGTGATGATTGGTATGGTCCACTTATGGTGGTGGTGATTATGTGTTATACTTGTGAAGAATGTGTCCTTGTCGATATTAATTTTGCAATTATGATATTATCATGTTACAACTTGAATATGTGATCATTGTGAAGGTCTATATGGCTTACGTGTATATGTGAAATGAAATCATGATAGGCTATAGTGATGCTATAAAACTCCAATAGTCTAAAGCCTAATGTAGTGCCTAACATGAGTGTCTAATAGTTGCAACACTATTTTTTAGAGTAAATTTAAGAATTTTTAGCACGTCAAGGAACGCCGATGAAGTCTGGACACTAGTCCGTGAGATGCTAGTCTGCCTTCGTCGATTTAACAATGTTTTAAGAGTTGGAAAATAATGAAATATAGTGGTAAGGTGTATAATACATATTAGAGTTTGTTTATAGTCGAAGCATACAGGTACGACTCTCCAAGAACCAATCAAAGGGTCCTTGAGGAGGACCCTTGCAATTTTAAAAAAAGATGTGAATTGGACAACGTGAACCTACAAACACATTCGACGAGGCAAGGTTTGATCGACGAGGCGTCGATGCCTTCGTATACCAACACTTAGACATTTTGGATAAAGGTCCATTTAGACCAGTCTCTTACATCAATGATGGATGTACATGACAGACAAGGGTTAAGGGCTTCGACTCAGCTAAGACTTATCAGTCGGGTTCTCGCAGGTTAGGCAACTATTTTGCTGTTTTGTTTTAATTAATTCAACTATTTAATTAAGTTGTTAGTTTATTAGTTAAGCTTTAAGGGAGGTATAATTTAGTTATTTAATGACTTCTATAAATACCACAAACCTAATTAAACTAAACCTAACTCTAATAATTAGAAAAATGCAATTACTCTTTGTTTTCTCTTCTCTCTCTCTCTCATAGAGAAGAAATCAATTAAATGATAGGTCAAGGGAAAAAGACTTCAAGTAAGGGGATCTTCTCCATAAGAATTCATCAATTAGTAAGGTATGGGATTCCTTTCACCTTTGGGATCTCTTTCCCCGTAGGGTTCCTCAAAATTGACTTCTAAAAGAAGAGTTTCAAGAGTGGTGTTGTTCTTACGAATTTGACTTTTTACATTGCTTTGTATATGATTTCATTATATATTGTGAGTAGATTGTGATGTATTGTAATTCAATTATGCTAGTTTTTTTATTAATTATCCTAGATTGTAAAGTAGATCATGAATTTGACCTAAGTCTCTAACCCAAGGCTACGAACTAGTGATGATTTGTTGTGAAGTGATTCAATTGACTTCATTATTGTGTTAATTACTATTGTATGATGATACACACCCATCGTTGGGTTGAATTGGATGGTTGATAGTAAAACGTTGATTATGGCTTGTAAAGAAGATTAGGGTTAGTCTTGTGATCTCAATTCTTTACTTTAATTATTTTTACTTGTGTTTAGCGATGAATTTGTATTGAATTATACCTTATGTTACGATTGATAGTGCTGGTATGATGTTAGATTGGATTGTCTTGAATTATGGTTTGTGATATGTTGGCTAAGATGTAAATGTTTTAAGGATGGTGATAACTTACCTATGTGCCTTGTTATGATGTTATTATGTTGATGTGGTAACCTCACATGTGTGAATTGTAGTGAAAGGAAAATACTCATATAATTCTTGTTGAGATATGATGATTATTATATAAGGGATAGACCTCATGACCTAAATTAATCTATGATGTTTAATAGAGACTCAAAGACATTTCAAAAAGGCACTTTAGCTTAGCACCAGGAGAACTAAAGTGAGGAGTGTCCCTTTCAACACAGGGAAGGGAGTATCAGTAATGTACTCATGAGATTGGATACTATGATGCATGTAGCATAAAGTGGGTCCCAAATACATCTCCTAGTTCTTGAACTATGTTGCCCCCATAGGAATACTAGCTAGTGGACATAGATGTTGCGTTCATGTTTTGGTATTACTTTTAGAAAGAAGTCCTCCTTCTTTCGGTGTAAGGTTCCATGGACACCAGATTCCATATTAGGTCATGTGGTCTATGTTGGTTATGACAAGATTTTCCCAGAAGGTTAAATGAAGTGGTAAAGTAAACTCTAACTAGGATGACCTAATGGGTTTGACTTAGTCTATGTAGGGTTATGGTACTTTAACTATACACTGCACTAGTTTTGTAGAGGGAAGTCTTAGAAGGATGTTCTTATATGCCTATATGCTTATAAATATAATTGATATGTATATGTTCATCTTACTTGTTGATGACAATATGTGATGTTGGTTTAACAGATGAACATGTGGTTGGTCTTTATTGTCAAAGTATGATGATATTACTCTTAATGGCATAGAATGTGAAGTTGGGCATTGCTTATGGTTTTTATTGAATTTACGTGGTTGGGTGAGGTTATCGGGCCTTACTTAGGCATTGCACTATTGACTTAATTAGGGTTTATGAGTAATGGTCTTACTTTGGCTATGATGTTATGAACTCTTGTGCATGCTTATTTATATTATAACTTTATTGTTATAGTTGTCTTGGTTATGTGGTCAACTATATTGATCTGCACGTTAACTTTACCAGACTTAATATTGTTGGTCTTGTGATTTACATGGTCTTGACTTAATTAATTTGTGTTATTGACTTGTATTGGTTCTTGATGCGTACAAGGCTTTTCAAAGTAAATTATCATGATTTCTATTTTATGTGTGCACATGGTCCTATACATAGTACAAGTGGTGTGCTAACCCCATTCCTGACTTTTTTCCCAAATATTTAGGTTCCACTCGTTGAAGGGTTCGTGACGACTTTTGAAGAAGGCTTAGATCCTCATTCTCTAAGTTGGGTAGGTCCTTACCACTTCAAGGTCAATGCCACTCTCTAGTATTGGATGTTGATTAGTATTAAAGACACATTGTTCATTCTCTTTCATTTGAGAACTACAATTTTATATTCTATATGTGGCTTTCAGTGTATTGATGTATGGGCTATTCCCAATAGTTGTACTCTTGTTTAGATATTTATGATATGAGACATCCATTTTAAAACTATATCGTACATTATATATGTTTGTGTGCCATAAAAGTAGATGACTATGTAATCTTCTTATATGAAGGGTCAATGTATACTCGATATGTATATATTATATGTAAGCAAGAGGTCTAAGTAAACCTCATGAAGTAGTGTAGATGAAAAGTTTAAAATTCTTCGCATTTTTAACATAGGAATGTGATGATGAATGCTATGAGGATAGTCTCAGTCCTCTTTGAGGACGACGTTGCCGGTTACGTATAGGGGGTACTTCCCAGATGTGACAAATGACTTATATATGTATATTTCATGTTGGAGTGCGCATCATCCTAGTTGACTGTATGATTTTTAAGATAAGTTATGTTGGTATTTCTATAGAACTGTGTAGGGTGCTTTCAAGTATATTTAGTTTACCCTAGTGCTACTTGAATAATATTGTACATTGTTTAGATGATAATGAAATGTGTCTTATTTTTGTGGGCTAAAGTACCTTTTTCATGAATGTATATGTATGATTTAAATATGATCTTGAATATAGTTAAGAAGGTCATTTCTGTGGAATCATTTAGACGGAAGGTTATGATATCAATGAAGTTGAAAGCTTTAATATTATCCTTCTTGTGTGAAAAGTGGACTTATGGGTGGTTGGATAAATCGGCGTGAAATCATCCTTAGGAAAGTCATTGAGCTATCCTACTAACCTTTTTAGGTAGCCCTAATGGACCCTCTTTGGTAAGGTGTGTTATGATTGGGTTATTACTAAGATATGGTACCTCTTCATATGCTCCTTTATTTAATTACTCTATGAGAACAAAGGCTAGTACTGAGTGCGTATTGTAACACTTCGAAAGTCTAAGACGTGTGCTAGAGCCTAACATAGTTTACAAAAGGTTTATATACTGTTTTATGGTCTATTTTCATTAATAGAAGTCATTTATGAGTCTATAAACCCAAACTTCCAAAAACGTCCATGATGTTTGAAAACTAGTTCAATGAGGTACTAGTGTGCCTTAGCCTATTTTACTAGCTTTTAGAAGTCAAAAAATGATGAAAATTTGTTGATGAGTGTCTAACATGCATTAGAGTTAATTCATGGTCAAAACATCCAGACACAATTCCCTAAGGACAAACTGAGGGCCCTTGAGGAGGACCCTTGCAAAAGTTACTAAAAGTTGTCAATGGATAGTGTCACCAACGGATACCACAGACAGCTCGTGGTCAAATAAACGCGGCGTCGGTTGACTCCATTAATGGAAACTTAGAATTATTTCAAGGGAAGGTTTTTTACAAGTTCTGAAATCATTGACGGATGTGCATCAAGGAGGTGCACAGTGCCCGTTGATGGACACTCGGTCCATCGATTGTGGTGTCGTCTTTGAGGATGCCTTTTCCTACACGTTTTGGATTAATTTATTTAATTAGTTTGCTTAGTTAGGAGGTTAATAAGGGGTTAATGGAGGTCAAACTAAGTTATTTAACAACCAATTTATATCCCCTAAGCTAATTAGACTAACCTAAGCTCTCATAATTCCTAAACCCAAAACTCTCTTCCTTCTCTCTCTAGTTGAAGAAATTTATTGAATACCAAGCTAGTGGTGTGTTCAAGGGCTGAAAAGGGTCGAATTTATCCATCAATCATCACCAATTAGTAAGGTATGGTAATCCTTTCTCTTTTGAGACCTCTTTCCTCAAAGGGTTCCATCAAATTTATTTTAGAAGTTGAATTTTCAAGTAAGTTTTCATCTAATACGAAATTGATTTTATTGATTAATTTTTTTATGATTTATTTTGGATATTATGAATAGATTAGAATTTATTATAACTCAATTATGTTATATCTTGATGCATTGGTCTAGATTGTAAAAGATGACATATGCCCTTAACCCTAGGTTGTGATCTTAATATGAATTGTGTTATATTAGTTCAATTGAATTGGTTATTTGTTTATTTACTATACTATGATGTTATTTTATCAACTATGAATAGATTAGAATGAATTATAATCCTATCATGCTACTTCTTTAGAAGCTGATCTAGGTTATCAAGTATGATATGAAATTGACCTAAGTATGTTATCTTAAGCTATGAACTAGTAACGGATCGTAATGTAGTGATTTAATTGGCTATTCCTTCCCTCAATTATTGTAAATTGTGATTAAGTGATAATATTGCATTGAAGTATATGTTATAGTAAGATTCATAGGGTTAGTATGATGTGTAATTGGAATGTCTTAACTGTTGTGTTTGAGGTATTAAGTAAGATGTAAATGTTATAAGGATGGTGATGGTTTACCAATGTGCCTTATTATGAAGTGATGTGTAAATCTATTAACATCACTTATATGAATTGTATTGAAAGGACTTTACTCATGCAATCATATTGAGCTATGATGATGATGATTATACAAGGGATAGACCCTATCAACTACACTAAATTATCATGATAAATAAAAACATTAAAGATATTTCAAAAGGGACTTATCTAACACCTAGTAAACTGGACAATGGGAGGTGTTGACTTTCCATAGAGGAAGATTCACCCTATAGTTCCACATGTGATGTTGTCTCCATAACGAGGGATAATCATCCTATGGATTCCCATAAGATAAGGCTCCAATTGCCATGTGGCATGTAGAGGGATTATACCTATCTCTTTGTTCTTGAACTACGTTGCCCCCATAGGAAGACTAGATAGTTTATCCACCTAAAAAGCTACGTTTAAGTTTTTTTTTACTTTGACAGATAGACCACCTTCCATTGTTGTAAGGTTTTACAACATCGGATTCCACACTTAGCTCTTGTGGTCTATGTCGGTTAAGGTTAGTGTTCCCTAAACTAAAATGAAGTAATGACATACAAACCAACTAAATTGACTTATGGTCTAAACTTAGCCTAGGTAGGGGTATGGTACTCTACTTATGCCTTGCACTAAGTTGCCTTAAAGGAAACTTTAAAAGGTTGTTGTTATATATGTATATGCTTATAATGGTACATGTTATGTATATGATGATATTTAACATTGATGATACTACATGATGATTGTTTTTCCTTGTGTATATGTGTTGGTGTTCATTGTTAAAGTATGATAATATGTACTCTTAATTGACATGTTATTTGAAGTTTGATGTTGGTCATGATTCTTATTAGGTTACTTTGACACAAAAGACTATGTAATCTTCCTATACGAAGGATCTATGTATACTCGATATATATATTATGTGTATGTCGAGGTCTACGTGAACTTGAATGTAGAAGTAATGAATAGTTTTTAAATTTTCTGCATTTTGGCCTATGAATGTAATGATGTAAACTAAGAGGCTAGTCTTAGTCCTCAAAAAGGATGACGAAGTCACTTACGTCTAGGGGGTGATCCCCGAATGTCACTATCTTTTTTTCAAAGCATGAGATTAAATATCCTTGAGTCGATGTCTTTCTCGACCACGTCTATGCAGGTTCATATTCATAATTGTGAAGTACGCCACACTCATAAATAGGAAATTATGTGATACTTAGGAAACTCCTCTAGAGTTTAGCTCTATGTACTTTTAGCATCTTATCCTTTTATTATGAATAAAGGCAATGAATATCGAAGGAACATGACACAAAGACTCAAAAAAGGGATTGCCAATGAGGGAGTTCCTCCACGTGGTGATCAAGTACCTCCTCATGAATATGATGCTAATAATTACCAAGCTTCGGTCAGTCCTTCTCCTTTGATGGATTGTGACATATGGGCTGCTCTAATCCAAATTGCCCAAGACATTACTACTCAAGCACAATCCGTCACTATCCAAGATCAAGTCATAATGAGCCAAGCTAATCTGGAAGTTTTACTTTGAGCCAATCAATAAGTTGGTACCATAGCCCCCCGTTTGAGGGATTTCACTAGGATGAATCCCTTTACTTTATATGGGTCCAAGGTTGAAGTACACCCCCAAGAGTTCATCGATGAAGTCTACAAGGTCCTTTACATTTGGGGTTGACTACTAGTGAGAAGGCATAGTGATCCACTTACCAATTCAAAGATGTGGCTCAAGTATGGTACGACCAATGTATGGTCAATAGGCCTTTGAGAGGTGGACCCGTGAGTTTGGAAGTGTTAAAAAATGCTTTTATTGATAGTGTTTTTCCTAGGGAGAATAGGGAAGCTAAGATGGTGGAGTTTATCAACCTTCATAAAGGATATATAATTTTTCTTGAATACTCATTGAAATTCACTAAACTTTAAAAATATGAACATTCTTGGTTTCCGATCCCAGGGATAAAATGATCCGCTTTCTGACGGGAGTGCCGAATGACTTGCAAGAGGAATGTCATTTGGCTATGTTACATGACAATATGAACATTTCTCGTCTCACGGTTCATGCTTAACAAGTGGAAGAGAAAATGAATAATGATAGAGTAGAGATGCCAAGAGGGCACGATCTTTTGATGGTGGTTCATCAAAGGGTAGACTTGATATCAAAGGAACACCTAGGTTCAAGAAGAGAGTGCCTAATTAAGCTCCTTCCAAGTTTGCTATTGGTAGTGATGATAGGGTTTCTAACACTAGGCCTAAGAATTGAAGTGATACTAGTTCATCGAACAAGAAGCCTACTTGTGCCAAGTATGGAAAGGGTTATGTAGGTGAATGCTTAGTTGGAATAGGCAATTGCTTTGGTTGTGGGTACAGTGGCCATGAGGTTAGGGATTTCCCCTATGTGAAGGGTCAAGAGAAGGGTAGTGGTCAAACAAGTGGTTGTAATGATTCTCCGAAGAATAATCCCTTTTATGCTCTCCGCTTTAGGGGTAAGCAATAGACTTTTCCTGATGTAGTGACCAGTATTATAGATGTTTTCTCTATTGATGTATATGCCTTACTTCATCATGGTACTACCTTGTCATTTGTTACTCCTATTGTAGCTAAAATTTTTTACATTTTTTCCAATATCTTGCATGAACCTTTTATGGTGTCTACCTGGTGGATTAGTCGATTCTTTGAAAAAGGGTGTATAGAAATTGTCCTGTAATGTTGCCCACTATAATTACTAATGTTGAGCTAGTAGAACTTGATATGCTTGATTCTAATTTCATATTTGGTATGGATTGGTTGTATGTTTACTTTCCCTCTATAGATTGTAAAACAAGCGTGGTGAATTTTAACTTTCCAAATGAGCCCATTTTATAAAGTAAGAGGGGAAATTCTATTCCTAAAGGTCGTATCATTTCTTGTTCAAATGCTTGTAAAATTATCTCTAAAAGGTATTTGTATTATATAGTAAGTGTCCAAGATTAAGACTCTGAAATCCTCCAACTGAGTCGGTCCCCATAGTGAGGGAATATTTGGATTTATTTCCTAGTGATATTACCGGTATTCCTTTGGAACAGGAAATTAATTTTTGTAAAGACTTGTAACCAGATACAAATGTCATTTCAATTTCTCCTTATCAGATGGCTTCAGCCGAACTGAATGAATTGAAGGATCAACTGAAAGATCTGCTAGACAAAGGATTCATTAGACCTAGAATTTCTCAAAGGTATGCTTCAATTTTATTTGTGAAGAAAAAATATGTGTCACTTAGAATCTGAACTGATTATTGCCAACTCAATAAAGTCACTATTAAGAACAAGTATCCGCTCCGTCAGATTGACAACTTGTTTGATGAAATCCAAGGGGCAAGCTATTTTTCTTAGATTGACTTGAGAGCGGGGTATCACTATCTTTGGGTGAGAGGTGAAGATATACCAAAAAGGGCATTTCGGAATAGATATGTTCACATTGACTTCTTAGTAATGTCCTTTGGGATCACTAATGCCCCGACGACATTTATGGATCTCATGAATAGGGTGTTTTGAAGTTACCTAGATTTATTTGTCATTGTTTTTTATTGACGACATATTTGTATATTAAAAATATTAAGGTGAACACATGGACCATTTGATGGTAGTGTTACAAGTGCTTAAGGAGAACCAATTATATGCTAATTATAGCAAATGTGAGTTTTGGTTAACGTCGGTGGCGTTTCTTGGTCATATCATCTCTAGTGATGGATTTGAGGTTGATCCAAGGAAAACGAAGGTAGTGAAAAATTGTCCAAGACAATTGACACCAACAGACATTAGGATTTTCTTGGGTCTAGTGGGTTATTATCGGAGGTTTATGGATGGTTTTGCGTCCATTGCATATTTCTTGACTACATTGGCCTAAAAGAGTAAGAAATTTGAGTTTTCGGAGGCATGTGAGAGGAGTTTCAACATCTTGAAAGATAGGCTTACTTCCGCTACAGTGTTGAGTTTACCGGAGGGTACAAAAGACTTCGTTGTATATTATGATGCATCCCGAGTGTAATTAGGGTGTGTGCTTGTGTAACATGGGAAAGTAATAGTCTATGCTTCTAAGCAACATAAGGTTCATGAGAGGAACTATCCAACTCATGATCTTGAGTTTGAGGCAGTGGTATTTTCCATTAAATTATGGAGTCATTATTTTTGTGGTATTCATGTTGATGTGTATACCGAACACAAGATTCTCCAATATGTGTTTACTCAAAAGGATTTGAATCTCCACAAACAAGGTAGTTGGAACTATTGAATGATTATGACATGAGTGTTCTCTATAACCCCTTCAAGGCTAATGTGGTTTCGGATGCTCCAAGTCGTATGACCATAGGTAGTGTGGATCATGTAGAGAAAGACAAGAAAGACCTGGTGAAAAATGTTCATAGGTTAGATAGATTGGGTGTTAGGTTGGAAGATTCTATTAATGATGGTTTTATAGTCCATCATAACGCCGAGTTATCTTTTGTTGTTGAGGTGAAGTCCAAACAACACCTTCATCAACCATTGATGGAGTTGAAGGATCGATTCTTGGCAATCTTTATGATTCATTCTCATTAGGGAGGGATGGTGTCTTGAGGTAAAAGGGAAGGTTTTGTGTTGCCAATGAAGATGGTTTGAGGAACCAGATCCTTGAGGAAGCTTATGAGTCTTGTTACTCCATTTATCCGGGTTTGCCAAAGATGCACAATGACATTAAGGAAGTGTTTTGGTGGGAAGGATTGTAAAAGCACATAGCGAAATTCATTGCAAAGTGTCTAAATTGCCAACAAGTGAAAGACAAACACCAAAAGACGGGTGCTTTACTTCATGAAATCCAAGTTCCTACTTTGATGTGGGAAGACATCAATATGGATTTTGTAGTGGGATATCCCCGGTCACAAAAACAATATGAATCTATATTGGTGGATATGGATAGGTTGACAAAATATGCTCATTTTCAAGTATACCTCTTCGGTGGAGGATTATGCAAGGATCTTCATAGATTAGATTGTATATCACCATGGTATTCCGTTATCGATCATATCGAATCGGGGTTCACAATTCACGTCTAGGTTTTGGAGATCATTCCAAGAAGGATTAGGTACCAAGGTAAGGTTAAACTTTTCATCCCCAAATGGATGGACAAGCGGAGTATACTATTAAAATTCATGAGGATATGCTTAGAGCTTGTATTATTGATTTCAAGGGAATTGGGATAAGCATTTGCCTTTGGTGGAGTTTTCTTAAAATAATAGTTTCTGTTCATCCATATCCATGTCTCCTTATGAATCCTTGTATGGTAGGAGGTGTAGGTCTCATATTTGATGGTTTGAAGTGGGTTAGTCATCACTTTTGGTTCTCGATTTGATATATAGGACTTTGGAGAAGGTTTTTATCATAATAAACCGGTTGCAAACATCCTATTGTCAGCAAAAGTCTTATGCCCATCATAGTAAAAGAGATTTAGAGTTTGCAGAAGGTCATACCTGTACTTCAAAATTTTGCCTATGAATGAGGTGGTTAGATATGGAAAGAAAGGGAAGTTGAGTCCTCTTTCTGTTGGTCCCTATGAAATGTTTAAAAGTGTTGGTAAGGTTGACGATGATTTAAGTTTTCCTAGTGAATTTTCTTTGGTTCATCCGGTTTTCCATGAATCTATGGTTAAGAAGTGTATCGATGATCCCGTGTCTATTCGCCCTGTAAGACCCCCAAAATGAGTTAGGGTGTTTATATACTAACATTCTTTAATTAAGGTTGTAAGGTCCTAAAACGACTTATAATATGGCATTAACGTAGTGTGTAAAGTTTGAGGCAATTTGGAAGTCAAACGTCAAGGGACGACCAAGATATTCGACGACTAGTCGCCAATCGGGCTTTAGATTATTTTATGTGTTTTTAAGTATTTAATAAGATTATGAAGTCTTAAAATAATATAAAATGATATTTATAGTCATTATATGGAGTTTCATGATTTTTTATGTCAAATGCCCAAGACCGTCTAAAACGTTCAAGAGTTAGTCGTTCAGACGTTCAAGTATGTCTTGATATGGTCTAGTATGTTTGCATGTTTTTTATATGTGATATTTCGTTTAAACTTGAGTGTAAGGTCCTTTAATTTTAATATACATATTTACGTTGAAAACGTTCGTGTACGACCTCTCAAGGATTCTATAAAAGGGCCCACAAGAAGGACCAAAAGGCTGTCGAGACAGTGCCTTGGCAGTGTCAGTCGACTAGCCAAAATGACTCCCGTTGGTGTACTTACGCACCATCGATTGGGGGGGGGGAGTCTATGGGAAATTAGAGTGGGTAAGTCTTATCCAGATTACAACCTTAGGCCCAATTGACTGAGGGCACCCAATGGCCCGTCATTGGGTCCGTCGAAGAAGGATGGTGCATCATTCCCTGCGCACTGCTCATCAAGGGGTGAATGTGAAATTCACTCCACGTCCAAACCTGACCCTAATAGGTTTATTATATATTTTTGGATGTATATAAGGAATCAAAAACGTCATCAACACTTTTAAAATCCCATATACACAATATGTACTCTCCCTCAAAAAATATTCTCTGTAGAAACCTCTATTGTTGGTGAAGCTCTAGAACCGATTGGTGATTTGATTCCTATGCCCTATTCATCAAGTTTATAAGGTTTTCATGACTATAAAGGTATGGTAATGCTTCATGTCTAAGTAATCTTGCACTTGGAGAGTTCTTTTCAATATTTTCGAAGAGATTTCATGATCAAACATTCAATCTTTCAATCTAGCCATGGGATCTTTCTCAAAATTTTCATAATGGATTAATTATGATGAATTGATTATAATGTTATGGATTTAACATGAAAAAGAATCCAATTGCATGATGAACCCGTGTCCCTTCACAAAGTTGAGTTGGCCTAGCATGGGCATTGTGATCATCGCTTGTAATTGATTTAATTGTGATTCTATTAAATTGAATTTGTTATATATACAATTATTTATGTTAATTAATGATTAATCTCTAAAGAAGGATCCATATGAATCAATGTATGAATATTTTAACATGCCAAGCTTAGTTTTTCCATAATTCACAATAATATTTGTTTGATAATGTATAAAATTGGAATTCGATAATTTTAAATTAACTTTCAAGTATTGCCGATAATGTATAAATATCATGAATCATATTTAATGTATCCAATGTGGATCAAGGCTTGAGGATTAGGTAGTATTGATTCATGTTCTCCTATCTTATATTAAGTGCTAATCTAGTTCTATGTATCTCGATTTCATGGTAATTGGTATATGATGTTGTATAGGGTTAATTGTATCTTAGATACTGCCTATAATAGATTATAATGATGAATGATGTTCTGGGATCCACTGTGGATTGATGCTTGTAGATTTTATCCATAATTCCTCTCTATTGATATTCGATGAGGTTCACTATAATCTTTACCTCTTGACAAATTGTAGTAGGATTTCGTCTAAGCCATGGTATATTTAAATACTGACTTTTATGTGTATTATTGATTTATTTTTAGCATTAATAATCTACAATCAAAGTTAAACAATTGATAAGATATCAACTCCCCATCACATAATATAAATTGATGATGCAGTGGACCTACATGATCTTAATCTTGTTATGATTAATGTATGATTTGTGGTTATGTTAGTATAAAATTGGATACATACTTATGTTTTAATTGTTGATGAAAGTGTAGTAATGGTTAATGATGACCAAAGACAAAAATATTTTGTAAGGTTTGCCCCACTCTTCTACTTCTCTACTTCTCTATAGCAATGTTGACAAAGCCTTGTATGGCATTGTGTGGTATTATCCATTTATGGTGGAGTTGTTTACTTTATTTCTAATATATATGTGATATGATCATATCCTTTAAGGCAACTATACTATGAATGTATCAGAGCATGAGGTTAAATATCCTTTAGTCGATGTCTTTCTCAACCACGTCTAGGTAGGTTCATATTCATAATTGTGAAGCACCCCACACTTAAAAATAGGAATCTACGTGATGCTTATGAAACTCTCACTTTATTGGAAGTCCATTATCGTGCATCTAGAGTTTAGCATGTATGTGCTTTTAGAATCTAATCATTTTATTGTAATTATAGGCAATGAATACTCGAAGGAATGCAACACGAAGTCTTGAAGAAGAGATTGCCAATGAGGGAGTTGATCCTCGTGGTGATCAAGTCCCTCCTCTTGAAGAAGATGCTGATGATGACCAAGCCCCGGCCAATCCTCCTCCTTTGATGGATGGTTACATATAACTAATCTCTTTCAAATAACCCAAGAAATTACTACTTAAGCACAAGTCGTCACTACCCAAGATCAATACTTGACGGCCAAATCTAATCGAGGGGTTGTACCCCAAGCAAATCAACAAGTTGGTACCATAGCCTCCCGTTTGAAGGATTTTACTAGTATGAATCCCCCTACATCTGTGGGTCCAAAGTTGAAGTAGACCCCGAAGAGTTCATCGATGAAGTCTACAAGGTCCTTTATGTTATAGGGTTGACTACTAGTGAGAAGGCTAATTTAGCCACTTACCAAATCAAAGATGTGGTTCAAGCATGGTACATCCAATGGAGGGTCAATATGCGTTTGAGAGGTCAACCCATGAGTTGGGAAATGTTCAAAAATGCTTTTCTTGATAGAGTTTTTCCTAGGGAAAAGCGGGAAGCTAAGGTGGTGGAGTTTATCAACCTTCATTAAGGATGTATAAGTGTGCTTGAATACTCATTAAAATTTTCTAAATTCGTAAAATATGCTCCTTCTTTTGTTTCCAATCCAAGGGATGAAATGAACCGCTTTCTGACTAGAGTGTCGAATGACCTGCAAGAGGAATGTCATTCGGCTATGTTACATGACAATACGAACATTTTTCATCTCGTGGTTCATGCTGAACAGATGGAAGAGGAATGGAATAAGGTAAATAGTACAGATGCCTAGAGGGTAAGATCTTTTGATTGTTGTTCATCAAAGGGTAGGCTTGATATCCATGACAAGCCTAGGTTAAATAAGTGAGTGCCTAATAAAGTTCCTTCTAAGTTCTTTGAGGATCGTGATTATAGGGTTTCTAACCCTAGTCTTAAAAAGGGAAGGAATACTACTTCACTGAACAAGAAGCCTACTTGTGCCAAATGTTGAAAGGATTATTTAGGTGAATGCTTAGTTGGAACGAGAAATGGCTTTGGTTGTGGCAAGAGAGTCCACAAGGTTAGGGATTGCCCTAATGTGAAAGGTCAAGACGGGTAGCAGGCAAACATGTGGTTCTAATAATTCTCTGAAGAAGAGTCATTTTTATGCTCTCCGCCCTAGGGGTAAATAAGAGAATTCCCCTGACGTGGTGACCAGGATGTTGGAAGTCTTCTCTATTGATTTATATGCCTTACTTCATCCCGGTATTTCATCATTTCTTACTCCTCTAGAAGCTAAAAAGTTTGACATTTTGCCTAATATCTTGCATTAACCTGTTATGGTGTCTACCCGATGGGTTAGTTGGTTGTTGCAAAAAGTATGTATAGAAATTGTGCTATAATGTTGCGCAATATAGTTACTTATTTTGAGCTACTAGAAGTTTATATGCTTGATTCTGATGTCATATTGTGTATGGATTGGTTGCATGTTTTCTTTGCCTCTATAGATTGTTGAACAAGGGTGGTGAAGTTTAACTTTCCAAAGAAGCCTGTTTTAGGGAGTGAGGGGGGAAATTCTATTCCAATAGGTCGTATAATTTCTTTTTTGAAAGCTAGTAAAATGATCTCCAAAAGGTGTTTATATCATATAGTACGAATCCAAGATTTAGACTCCGAAATTCTCCCATTGAGTCGGTCCCCATAGTGAGGGAATTTTCGACGGTCATTCCTAATGATCTTCCCAGTATTCCTCACAGACGGGAAATTGATTTTGGTATCGACTTGTTGCTGGATACGAATCCCATTTTAATTTCTCCTTAACGGATGGCTCCTCCCTAATTGAATTAGTTAAAGACTCAACTCAAAGATCTACTTCACAAAGTCTTCATGAGACCTAGTATTTCTCAATAGGATGCTCCGATTTTATTTGTGAAAAAGAAGGATGGGTTCCATAAAATGAGCACTGATTATTACCAACTAAATAAAGTTACTATTTAGAAAAAGTATCATCTCCTTTGTATTGATGACTTGTTTGATGAAATCGAAAGGGCAAGCTACATTTCTAAGATTGACTTGAGAACGGGGTATCACAAACTTAGGGTGAGAGGCGAAGATATACAAAAAAGGTTATTTTGGACTAGATATGGTCACTTTGAGTTCTTAGTAATGTCCTTTGGTCTCACTAATGCCCCAGCGGCACTTATGGATCTCATGAATAGGGTGCTTCAAGGATACCTAGATTTATGTGTCATTGTTTTTTATTGATGATATCTTGGTATATTTAAAAATAAAGGTGAACATGTGGACCATTTGATGGTGGTGTAACAAGTGCGTAAGGAGAACCGATGAGTTGCTAATTATAGCAAATGTGAGTTTTGGTTGAGGTCGGTGGCATTTCTTGGTCATATTATCTGCAGTGAGGGATTTTAGGTTGATCCAACGAAAATGAAGGTGGTGAAAAATTGTCCAAGATCATTGACACCAACCGATATTAGGAGTTTCTTGGGTCTAGCGGGTTATTATCAGAGGTTTGTGAATTGTTTTGTGTCCATTGCATCTCCCTTGACTACTTTGACCCAAAAGAATATGAAATTTAAGTTGTTAGAGGCATGTGAGAGGAGTTTCCATATTTAAAAGATAGGCTTACTTCAGCTCCGATGTTGAGTTTATCGAAAGGTATGAAGGTCTTCATTGTATATAATGATGAATCCCGAGTAGGTTTAAGGTGAGTTCTTATGTAACATGGGAAAGTAATATCCTATGCTACTGAGCAACATAAGGTGCATAAGAGGAACTATCCAACTCATGATCTTGATTTTGCGGCCGTGGTATTTGACTTAAAAATATCGAGGCATTATTTGTATGGTGTTCATATTTATATGTATACTGAACACAAGAGTCTCAATATGTGTTTACTCAAAAGGGGTTGAATCTTTAACAAAGAAGGTGGTTTGAATTGTTGAAAGATTACGACATGAGGGTACTCTGTCACCCTAGCTAGGCTAATGTGGTTGGAGATGCTCTAAGTCATAGCACCATGGGTAGTGTGTCTCATGTGAGATATCAAAGAAAGACCTAGTGAAAGATTTTCATAGGTTGTCTAGCTTGGGTGTTAGGTTGGAAGATTCTATAAATGGTGGTTTTCCGAGTCAACTTTGGTAGTTGAGGTGAAGTCAAAACAACATCTTGATCAACCATTAATGGAGTTGAAGGAATCGGTTATGGCAAGCTTAATGAGTCATTCTTCTTGGAAGGGTATAGTGTCTTGAGGTATCAAGGAAGGTTATGTGTTCCCAATGTAGATGGTTTGAGGAACCTTATCCTTGATGAATATGATGAGTCCCCTTAATCAATTTATCCGAGTTCGACAAAGATGTACCATGATCTTAGGGAAGTGTTTTTGTGGGAAGGTTTGAAATAGGACATAGCGGAATTCGTTGAAAAGTGTCTAAATTGCAAAAAAGTGAAAGCCAAACACCAATATTCGGGTGCTTTACTTCAAGAAATCCAAGTTCCTACTTTTGAAGTGGGAAGACATTAATATGGATTTGTGGTAGGCTTGCCTCAGACACAAAAACAAAATGACTCTATATGGGTTGTTATGGATAGGCTGAAAAAATATGCTCATTTTATTCGTGTGAAGTATACCTGTTCGGCGGAGGATTATGCAAGGATATTCATAGATGAGATTGTGTGTAGCCATTGTATTCTATTATCTATCATATCGGATCGGGGTGCACAATTCACATCTTAGTTTTGGAGGTCATTCCAAAAAGGATTGTGCAAGAAAGTAAAGTTAAGCACCGCTTTTAATCTCCAAACGGATGGATAAGCAGAGTGTACTATTCCAACCCTTGTTGATATGCTTAAAGCTTGTATCATTGATTTAAAGGGTAAATTAATTAATAATTTTCGTTTGGTGGATTTTGATTAAAATAATAGTTTCCATTCATCCATATCCATGGCTCCTTATGAAGACTTGTATGGTAGGAGATGTAGGTCTCCTATTGGATGTTTTTAAGTGGGTCACTCTTCACTTTTGAGTCCCAATTTTATTTATAAGACTTTGTAGAAGGTTCATATCATAAGAAACCGGTTTCAAATATATCCTATAGTCAGAAAAATCTTATGCCCATCATAGTAGAAGGGATAAGAGTTTGAAGAAGGTCATAAAAAGTACTTTAATATTTTGCCTATGAAAGGGGTGGTTAGATTTGGGAAGAAAGTAAAGTTGAGTCCTAGTTATGTCGGTCCTTATGAAATGTTCAAAATGGTTGGTAAGGTTGCCGATGATTTAAGGTTTCCTACAGAATTGGCTCGGTTCATCCAATTTTCCATGTTTCTATGGTATAGAAGTGTATCGGTGATCCCGAGTCTATTCTTCTTGTAAGACCCCATAAATGAGTTAGGATGTTTAGAGCCTAACATGTTTTCCTTAAGTTTATAAGGTCCTAAAATTAATTATAATATGGTATTAAGGTAGTGCGCAAAGTTTAAGGTGATTTGGAATTTCAAACGTCAACGGACGACCAAGATGTTCGACGACTAGTCGCCATAGGGGCCTTAGATGATTTTGTGGGTTTTTTAGTATTTAATGATCTTATTAAGTATTAAAATGAGGTAGGATTTTAGTTTATAGGATGTATAGGGAGTTTCGTGATGTTTGGAGATCAAAAGTCTATAAACATCTACGACGTTCGAAAGTTAGCCCTTGAGATGATCAAGTATGTCTTGATGGGGAATAGCATGTTTGGACGTATTTTAGGTGTGAAATTTGGGTAAAACATGCATGTAAGTTACTTGACTTGTATTATACATATTTACGTTGGAAAGGTCTGGGTGTGACCTCTCAAGGGCCTCGCAAAAGGGCTCACAATAAGGACCAAAGGGTTTTCAACACACTGCCTTGGCAGTGTCAATCGACGAGCAAACAACGACTCCCCATTTTTGGATTGATGACTCGCCGATGGGAACTAGTCCTGTGGAAGGATTGGCAACATGACATCCTCAAACTCTACGACGGAGGTCACCCAACATCCCACTGATGGACCAACGCTCCGTCGTTGGGTCCGTCGATGCATGCTGGTGCATCAGTGCCTGCACACTACTTATTAATGGGTGAATGGGAAATTCACCCACATCCTAAAATGAGACTAATAGGATTACATATATAATTTTGGGTGTATATAAGTGATAAAAAACGTGATCAACCCTTTCCCTATACCATACACTCAAAATATACTTTCCCTCCAAAAATATTCTCCCTAGAATCCTCCATTGTTGGTGAAGCTTAAGAACACCTTGGAGATTGGATTCATATGCTTTCTTCATCAAGTTTTAATGGTTTTCTTGAATATAAAGTCATGGTAATCCTCTATCTCTAAGTAACCTTGCACTTGGAGAGTTCTTCTCAACGTTTTCAAAGAGATTTCATGGTCAAACATTCAATCATTCAATCTACCAATCGGTTTTTATCAAAACATTTTAATGGAATAATTATAATGAATTAATAATAATATGATGGTTTTAACATGAAAAACAATCCAATTCCATGATGAACCCATGTCCCTTCCCAAAATCGATTTGGCCTTGCTTTGGCATGTGATCATGGCTTGGAATTTATTGAATTTTTTTTCTATAACATTGAATTTGTTATATATACTGTTATTTACGTGAATAATGATGAATTGATGAAGAAGTATCCACAAGGATCAATGTATGAAGATGTGAACATGCCTAGCTTATATTTCCATGATTCAGTGTAACATAGGTCTTATAATGTATAAAATTGGAATTTGGTTATGTTAAATTGATTGTTAACTACTGCCTATCATGTATGAAGATTATGAATCATATTTATTTGATCCAATGTTGATCAAGTCTTCAGTATTAGGTAGTATTGATTCATGTTCTCTTATCTTATAAAAAGTGCTTATGTAGTTCCATGTATCTCGATTCAATTGTAATTGGTTTATGATTTTGTATAGGGTAAGTTGTATATTACTACTGCCTATATTAGATTATAATTATGATAATTTGTTGGTATCCCACATAGATTGATTCTTGAAGATTTGATCCCGAATTCCTCTCTATTATAATTCAACGAGGTTCATTGTAACCTTGACGGCTTGGCAAATTGTAGTAGCATTTCGTCTAAGCCATGGTATATTTAACTACTGCATTTTATGTTTATTATATATTAATTTTGAGAATTACTAATTTACAATCAAAGTGAGAAAAAATTGAGAACAGATCAACTCCCCTTAACATTATAGAAATTGATGATGTAGTGGACAATATGATCTCAATCTTGTTGATTAATGTATGATTTGTGTTTATGTTAGTATAATATAGATATTGAATTATATGTTAATTAATTATGAAAGAACAGTATTGGTCAGTGATGACCAAAGACTAAAGTATTTGGTAAGGTTTGCCCCACTCTTCTACTTCTCTACTTCTCTATAGTATTGTTGATAAAGCGTTGTATGGCATTGTGTGGTATGGTCCACTTATGGTGACATTGTTTACTTTATTGACAATATATATATTATCTGATCATGTCGTTGAAGGCAACTATACTATGAATGTTGTTGGTGATTAATCATCCTATGTGAAGCCTATGCCTATTTCCCAATTTTAATTATAATCTAGGTTGTGTTGCTAATGTCATGAGCATGTAAATGGTAATTTTAAGATCATGTGTATGTGGTGCCATTAATGAAGTATTAAGGATTCATGACCCCTACCCATGTACCCCTATGTGAATAGCTTAGGTTCGGAGTCTTGAATGTATTGTGAAGATTGTCTAGCCTCCTTTGCTAAATGTTGTTGTGTGGTCTATGCTTGAAAGTGTAATTTGGTGTTAAGAGGGTGGATGCCTCATTGTGTGATTGATATCCATTATGTGATCATATTGTCCAATGTACATACACCCTCACTTTACATGTGTGCTTACAAGTCGTATACACGTCATGGTGTATAAATGAAAGGTAGTTTTTAAATTCACTAGTGCATACTACTATGAATGTTAAAATTATTACTATGAAAGTATGATATAGGTTTCCTTAACTAGGATTACTTGATAGGTGTACTAGTATGGACAAGGGTATGGGACCTTGCCTATGCATTGCACATCTGTTCCTTGATAGGATAGTTTCTAGTTTTGGTTTTTATGTACATGAAAATGAATTTATGGGAATATTATGAATATAACTTATATGATATGGTGAAGTATGAATATTCATAGTGTCCTAGTGGGTTTATATGAATGTATTTCTCATATAGGTATACCTATAGAAGTATGCATTGATGCATGAACATGTGTGACCTTAATGTGTTATGTGAAAGGTTTGGATAGATATGAGTGTATACACACACATGAATAATGATCTAGTTAAAAGAGGAGCCTTTAAAGGTGTGCAAAAGTGTATCTTAAACTAGATAGTGATAATTATATATGATATGTCCATGTGAAAGGGTTTCTCACACGATTTAAGTTGATGAACTCTCATAGATAACCTATGATCTATGCTTATACGGAGTCAACCTCCTAAAGCCTAATTTTATAAAATTAACATAATAATGGATTTTTAATAAAGGGAACTTGTCTTAGCACCGAGTGTACTTGCAGATGAGGGTATGACACTTTCCTAAGGACGGAAGTAGTGTTCACCATAGTCCTCACAGGGTAGAAAGCCTCATGACCAAAAAAGGTGCTAGAGTGATGTTTCCATGATGCCCCCAAGTTCCATAAACTATGCTTGCCATGTAGGATCAAGCAAGGTGATATCAACTATAATGTTATCATGTGTTAATGTTCTATCTGGCTAGGTAAGAACACCTTCCATTGGTGTAAGGCTCTACAACACCAAATTCCATGTTTAGCACCCATGGTCTTAGATTCAGTTACGACTATAGTTTCCCTAAAGTAAAATGGACGATTGAAGTAGATGACTAGGACCCTAACAATGATAAATTAAAGGATGTTACTTAGGATAGGTGGAAGTAATGAACCCGTCTAGAAAGGTATTCTAAGGTGTATGCTTATGATTATGTGTTTATGCATTGCTTTGTAGTATTTGTCTATTTTCCATGAATATGTGAATGGTATGAGTCCATATAATGTGATCTTATTCTTATACGCACTATATGAGTCCTAAGGACTATATGATAAAGAATATTTACATGATTGGGGTTGTCTTCACTTAATATGTTGATGTATGAATTGAATGAGAAAGTTTGTGGTCTCATGAGGGGTTTACTAAGTATGTGCGTGGTTATGGGACTTCACATGTCCATTGAACTAGTAGACTAAGATTGGGGTCATCAACAAGGTCTTATAATAATTTATGTGAAGTGAAGTCAATGTATGTGAGAATTGATATAGCTTATTGTAAAGCCATAAGTGTCTTTGTTATATTATGCTTATAAGATGATATATGTTGTCTTATGTAGGTTGTATGTATGCTTTCTTGTGACCTTAAGGTGACTGCACCAAGTATAACTAGAGAGTTACTTGGGAGGTTAATGAGTAAAAGGAAAGAAGTTCATTGTGAAACGAAAATACTCACTGTAGAGAAAAATGCTTATTGTAAAGTGACACAATAATGACTTAAATTTTATATGTGTTATTCTATTATGTTTGGCCTTTAAATATGTCTATTTGAAGTATGTGAATTATATAAATGCTATTGTATAAAGGTTTTATGAAGGTTTACTCAAAAAGGTATGATGTAAGATTTCAATAACATGTCCCTTTTAAATGCATGTTTTTGCATGGTTGCCGTACTTAGTGAATTCCTGTACTAATATCATTATTCTCCACTTTTTACACAAATTGTAGGTTATGGATGCTTAAAGAATGTATTTAATGGTGAGAAGCTCTATATGTGATTCCAAAGATCAAGGAAAGGAATCCTTAAGTCCAAGGATGTCCTAAGTCTTACTTACTATAAAGTCATGTAATAGTTTACTATGTTTTATATTGTAAGGATCGTGTCCCTAAGTATTCTAATAATGTTTATTCGAAGTTCGAAAAAAGAGTCTAAAGTCTAAATATGTACTTATGATATTTTTTGTATATATGAAGTAATGTTTCTACCATATGAAGTGCTAAGAAATTTTTTAATTTTTCGCTTAATTTAATATGACGAATGCTATGAATGATAACTATGGGCTTGTACAAGAGCTACGAGAGGTCAAGTACGCCATGTTACTTTTAGGGTATGCACCCCGGATGTGACAACGTGGTATAAGAGCATGCTGTTTTAAAGGTGGTTTAGGGACCAAAAAGTCTCATATTGCAACGTATAGTACAGTCGTGTATCATTGGTTGTGAGTCGTGACACATCAAATGGTATGACAGGCTATAGGACGATAGAGTTTAACTTCTTCATCATTCTCATATCGTTTCATAGAACTTAACTCTATACGATCTATATCTTATGTTTTCTTTTCCAATGGTCTTTTAGATGTGATTGCTCAGATGAGATTGGTCTCTATGCTTGAGGGAGAAAAAGTGAATTTAAATCCTTATCTTGATTTTATGGTTCGATGAGTATATGTAAAGGTTAGTTTTTTCATATTTTCATGAAGTGATACGAACTATGTCTATATTGATAAATGTATGTCATGATATAGTTAAAACATGTTTGAAAATATTATGATTAAAATGAGTTCTTTTGGAATGATGTGTTACTATATGATTTTATATGATGGTAGCCTAATATTATGACTTCAACTTTAAATGCTTAGTGACTACCTATGGAAGAATGCCACCCTAAGAATAGGTGCTTAAAAGTGCTCAATCTTTCCCTTTGTATACATGTAGACCTTGATAAATTGCCTAATAGGAATTGGAGTCCTTTGTATAGACTTGATCCTAGGTGTGATGATAGTATGCTTGTATTGATAAAGTTTTGTATTTCATATTGTCATACTTTTCCCATCAATTGCCTAAATGTTTCATTTTTTGAATTTTGAAGCATGTTCACTGTAATGTTTGGCAATTTACTGTAAGATTTTTTGTGGAATCGACTAAATTGTGTATTGATTGAAAGTTGATGAAATGTGTATAGAACTTATGCATAGGAGAATGATAATGAATGTAAAGAGGAGATTTGATATTTGAAATAAATAATGACGGTGTTATGGCATGATGAGTAATAGATTTGTTTATATCTTTTTAATCTGTTGTGAGGCCCTTGATGTTGCGGAATTTATAATTTCCCTAGAATTTAGGGTAATATAATTATCTTTATAGGGTGATGATGTGGGTTTGATTGACCTAGAAGTTACCTTACTTTAATGGTGAAAGAAAAGAAAAAGTCATTTTGACTAAGCTACTTATTTTCTTCCTCCAATGATGTATGACCTTGGTGTCAATTGTATTGTTGAAGAACTTATGTGATTAAATAGTATGATCTAACTTTATAATTGGGGGATAATTTTCCACAAAATGATAAGGTTTGGAATACCATGATGTTTCTATGTTAAATTACTAGAAATCCTTTTATAGTGGTAATCACATTTAAGTGATAAAATGAAGGTTTGTAAGTTAATTTCCTCTTAAAATTGGGTTACGTTTCTATTAATTGGGTTTACCATAAGTGGGGGATGGTGATGGTGTAGTAAGGTTGTAGATATTTTCTACCATGTCCTTCTATTCTTACTTAAGCTTGAAACTAATGAATTCTTAGTAAGCTTGTTCATGAACAAAGTGTTGCACTAAAGTATTAATTACATGACCTTTATATGTTTGGTATGTATTGATTGACATTACCTTATATATATTTTGATGTTTCCAAAGAGCATGAAAGAAAATTTCTGATAAAATCCATGTTTTTTCATGTTGATTTGAATCTCTATCTGCTTTTTGTGCGTTTGACTTCACGAGAAAAGATAATAAACATGGTGGTTATCACTTGTGAGGTGTAATGTTTAGTCTTATAATTAAAAGTTAAGTCTCTTTAAAATGAAAAGTGTATAGTCTCTTGAAAAATATGTGACTTTTATCATTTGGAAAACATGATTGTAGGTCCACTATTGAAATGTTAAAGCATGTTTAACTAAGTGTTCATATGCGTGCCTATGATTTGTGTTATTTTCTCAAATGATGCTTCCTTTGAAGGCTATTGCTAAGTTAGAAATTGATATTTTGTGAAATTACTTCCTAATTGGTATGATATGATTGGTGTGACTACCATTTTGACTTCACTAGAAAGAAAACATGAGCATGCCTTGGTTTAAAAGTTGAGAATTTCTCATTTTAAGAAGGAATTGACCTTGTAATTCACTTAGGTATGAACTCATGATACATGTAAGTGTGTTGAGGAGAAGGAAATTCCTCCACGGACACCACTAAGCATGGTATGGTTGAGTATGACGTTCATGACACTAGGTCTAACAAATAAAGATCTTTGTTGATTCAATTAACTCAAGTCTATGTGCATTGAATTATGAGTTCCTAATTATTTCTTGAGTGTTGTTTAAATCTTCCTAAGTATGACTTGAAGAATAGTGCAAAATGAGCTCTTAATGAAATGAAGTGTAAATACTATGTTATAAATAGGAGAAGGATGTTACTCCTATGTCATGATAAGAGCCTTTGTGTTTGATGCATTAAAGAGTGAGCGAATGGAAGATTTTCTTGCTTGTGTGCATTGAGTGCTAAAATGATTTTAAGATGTGTTCCTTGTAACTTTGGTGCGTTGAATTCTACGTGATTATTTTCTAAATGTGATGAATAGATATATGATGCATTGAAGTCCTTGTTGTGCGTTAAGTGTTCTAAGAGTCATTCGAGGACGAATATAAGTGGGTGATATTGTAAGACCCCCAAAATGAGTTAGGGTGTCCAGAGCCTAACATGTTTTACTTATGGTTATAAGGTCCTAAAATGACTTATAATTTAGTAGTAATTCAATGTGTAATGTTTGAGGTGATTTGGAAGTCAATGTCTAAGGACGACCAAGACGTTTCACGACTAGTTAGCAAAGGGGAATTAGATGCTTTTATGAGTTTTTAAATATTTAATGAGCTTATTAAGTCTTAAAATGATATATAATTATGTTTATAGTAAACATGAGGAGTTACGTGAAGTTTGGAGGTTAAACATCCAAGAACGTCTAAGACGTTTGAAAGTTAGCCCATGAGCCGTTAAAGAATGTCTTGATGGGGCCTATCATGTATGGACGTGTTTTATTTGTGAAATATTGTTGAAACATGAATTTAATGTACTTGACTTGTAAATGTACATATTTACTTTGGAAATATTCGGGTACGACTTCTCAAGGGCTCCGAAAAAGGTCCCACAATAAGGACCCAAGTGCTGTCGAGACACTGCCTTTGCAGTGTCAATTGATGAGCCAAAACTATGCCCCGTTAGTGGAGTTACGCCCCGTTAATGGGGAGGTATCAATGGGAACATAGAATGGGCAAGGGTTTTCCACATGACAACCTCATTCCCAATCGACAGAGGGAACAGAACGACCCGTCGATGGACCAAAGCTCCGACGTTGGGTCCGTTGAGGCATGCTGGTGCATTACTGGCTGCGCACTGCTCATCAAGGGGTGAATGGAAAATTCACCAAACATCCTAAATTACCCTAATATGTTTAGTTAGATATTCTTGGGTGTATAGAAGGGATCAAAACCGTGATCAACCCATTCCCGATCCCATACGCACAAAATATACTCTCCCTCCAAAAATGTTTTCCCTAGAACCTCCATTCTTGGTGAAGCTCAAGAACAGCTTGCATCTATGATTTCTATAATTTATTCATCAAATTTTAAAGGTTTTCATGAATATAAAGGTATGGTAATTGATACGCTCAAACTTACTTCTCAAATAAGAAGCAAAGCGGTCGTGTCAAGTAAATAACCCAACTAGTGAGGTTGAGATCGTTCCTCCGAGGAAAATAGTCTTGACTTAACATCAACCTGTTATTACTAGTGTTTGGTCAATGACTTCCTTTGAAAGTAAAAAAAGGGGGGTTTCTAATTCTAAATGAATGAAAATAACTAACGCAATTGAAAGAGACACTTAACAGCTTTGAATGTTGGATTTTAATCAATTAATCAAAGTAACAAGGGTTTACGTGTTCCCCACAGGTTCATAACTTGATAATTCTAACTACAACAATTCTTTCCTAGTATCTTTCATGCAAAGTGATAAGTTATGTATTTCAAAATCCTTGGTCCAGCATCTATATAATCTCACTCCGCACCTTGGTCCGGCTACGTGTGTTGCTTTCCTAACCCTTATCTTTACCTCATATTAAGCATCGTATTTGATATTTGACTAAGTTATTACCTAGTACCAATCAATAATAGCCTATTAGATAGTATATGCTAAATCTATGTTGATAATTCATTTCCTATTATCTACCTCCTTTGTCCGGCAAGTAGCATTAAGGCGAGTTCTAACGTTTGCCATCCGTTAAAAAGAATTCTAAGCGAAAGAATTATTAATACATGCAAGACACCATTCTAGAATTGTTATTTTAGTTAGGTTTTATCTCATTATTTGCCTATGGTTCCCACAACCCTAGTTATGGAGTTTAGTTACTCATAGTCATAATAACAATATTCAAATATATTAATTAAGAATTTATGTACTTACTTGAATGAGAAAGAGTAAAATCCCAAAGTTTGCTTGATTAATCACCAAAAATACGAACAATCAATGATAATCTAAAGTCTAACAATCTAAGGGTTTAATAATGATCCAATGTCTAACCTAAAAGAGTCTAACTATCCGGAGTCTAACAATGATCCAGTGTCTAACTATCCAGAGTCTAACTTCAAAAAACGAGGTTTTTTGAACTATTTATGAAAAATAAAAACTTAATTAAGCAAAGACTCTATTTGCTGGAAATCTGCCAAAACGCGGCTGGGTCGACGGACCCCGCGAAGGATCGTCATGGTCACGACGGACCGTCATGGACTCCATCATCCCGTACTTATGCAATTTCTTCTTCTGCTCTTCTTCATTACCCTCGACGGCAAGTATGACAGACCGTCATAGGCACAACGGTCCTTCGAGGGTCTTCGTTCCAAAACACTTCAACTCTTGGAATATGGATACTGGGATTACTTGTCTTAACTTCATGATGAACCTATAGGACGGACCGTCATAGACACGACAGACCGTCACAAGCTTCGTAAACCCCACACTAGCTTAGACTTCCCCATCTTCCTTCAGAAGATGCACTACGCTGCCACCTACGGACCTCACAAGCACGATGGACCGTCATAAGCTCCGTAGGTGGTCTCTTCTATATTTCTTCGCTCAAAATCTTCGCATTCATCTCTGGACTGATTTCCTGCAAAATAAAAAGAAACTTATATAAAAATTAGCACAAAAAGGCTTTTGGACAAACTAAACTTAAGGAAAAAGTATTAATAATACCGTGAAACCATGGTATATCAACACCCTAAACTTAAATTCGTTGTTTGTCCTCAAGCGACGCACTATGACTCAATACAAAATCTTTGTACAATAGTATCCATGTTTTATACTTTGCAATCATTTGGCTATAAATCCCAATTATTCTTATCAATCTATGCATGCTATCACTATTAGGCTTGATTTATGTGGGATCAGAACATGACAAAGACTCAACATGCACTAACACCTATCTTTTTTAATTTCTCATCGAGTTGCTAACAATTCCGGTATTGCAATTAGTGTCCTTACATTAAAACAAAATCCTCCTTTTTTTAAACAATGATTTCAGTTTGAGTATAAGGATTACATTTCAACACTCGCTCTCAGAACAAAGTCACACTCATTCATACCTATTGCCATAAGCTTGCCCTTATTTTCACTGCCTTTAGTTTGCTATACAACCCATAGGATCACGATAGGACTTTCTTAGATAGTAACATAGGCTCAGGGTCAAGTAGGGTATATTTAGGTATAATTTAGTGACTTTTTGCCCTCCTTCACATATCGTCTAAACCTTCCACTTTCGATCATGTTATCTCGCCCAGTTTCTCATATTCTTTCACCTTGCAATTTTCTCTTCTTTCTTCATTTGTGTAAGTGACTCTCTTCTTTTCTTGCTTGTATTTCTTATATATATTTCTTTTTCTTTACTTTTCTTTCAACTAATTCTTGAGTCACTTTACTTTTGTTTTTTCTCTCTCTTTGTTCTTTGAACCCCACTTTCCAGAGCATTTCTCATAATAGCCACCCTCAACTCATGGCTTTCCCATGAGTCAAGGTACACAATACCCAAAATTGGGTGAGGCCATAACGAAGGTTGTTTAATTCATTAGCCACCCTCAACTTATGCTTTTGGCATAAGCTGAAGTGCACATGTCCAAGGACGGACCAGGGCCAACACATTGTTCCAAGAAAAGATCAGTTGGGGTGAAAAAGAAAGGTCAAATTTAAGCTCAAATCATTTGGATCTAAGAAGGATAAATTTCATTTGGTTTCTTTTATTTAGGGTAGAAATGGGCTATATTGAATAAGGGCCTATGATCTTTTCCTAATTGTCTATTACAACTTACTTTTAGCAGGACTAACCAGGCAAGTTCTAGCTCAGTATCAATAATGGACTATTCAAATCTTCCTAACAGTCACTTGACATCTCATTACTATACCAGATTATCAGACACCTAGTTCTAATTTTAGACTAAGGGTAATGCAATGGTGTACCTCTATGTCATGCTTAGGGCCACACAATTATCAGTTACTATGCCTAGTCATGCATTATTTTCCAGTTTATCTGGATATCATTTTAGCCATCATGCTCAAGAATTAAACTATGTACAAAAGATATAAACATGCCGGTTCAAAAGAAAAAGTAATAAGTCTTTTGAGAAAAAGAACATAGGCAAGAAAATCCCAAAAGAGGATAGTGAATTGGGATACTCAGACTTTACCTTAACACTCACTTTCCATTTACCCCACCCCCAACAAAAAAACATGGAATTGTCCCCAATGCATAAAAATTTAAATACTAGAGTGGTAGGTGAAGCAAACCTGTGGCGCAAAGCGCTATCGATCAGCAAGCTGCTGTGTCCGGTTCCCCGGAACCCAAGTCCTCTGCAATCTGGACACCCTCAGTGGTGTCCTCAGCAACTACCGCACCATCATTAGTACCTCCTTCTATCTCCACAGTGCGGGGGCTAGACGCCACAACCGCTAACTCTAATGCTCTCATCTGGTGCGCCTCCTCCTCAGCAAGTGAGGCTCTCCTCGTAGCCTCCATCTCTCGGTGCTCCATCTTCCGTGCTCGCGCCTCGTCCTCTACTCGACCCCTACGCCTCTTGGAAATCTCTCGAGGGGGATGTGGTGGAATCTCTGAAGCGGCAAATAGGGCCGCCAACACTATGTCTTCAGCTGGCTCGACAGAAGGGGCCTCAAACTACGCCACGCTAGCCTCTAAGATCGTGTCGATATCTGTACGAAGACTGTCAACTGCAGCCTGAAGAGTTGACACATCCATCGGAGGGGCTTGTCGGGCTAACACCCTCAACTCAAAGGCGTCATAGCGCTGGTGAACCTCAGCGATCTTCCGATCTGTATACTAGACCATTTTCCGCTCTAGGCACTCTTCTTACTCATTAATCGACTTCTGCATCCACGGCTGGATATGATGCAGAAGTGTAGCCATTTGTGCCTCTTATTTTTTGACCCTAACAAGCAGGACTAGTGCCGGTAGAGGGGCTGTGCGAGAGGAGCTCCGGGCAGTGCTACTACCCGGAATAGACTAGACCGGTGTAGTGTCACTGGATGCCGCCTTTGTAGCCGTGCGGACTTGGGCTATTATATCAGCAAGATCATCAGCAAGTGGGGGCAGCTCTGGACGGGGCCCTCTGAGTAGAGCCAACTCATTGGCCTCATCTCTGATGAGGCCGACGTCAAAAGTGCCCTGCGGGGTCTTGAGATGATTTACGTGCCATATAGGCACACCTGCGGACCTGCAGAGAGAAAAGATCATGCACGAGAGAGGGTAAGTAGTAGTGACCTTGAAAGCCATCTCGTGCATGATTGCCTGTAGAAGCTACACGAAGTCTACCCCGAACCCGGCTATCATCGCCGCCATCAATACTGGTCAATCCCATGTAACGATATTATCAGAAGCAGTGGGGTAAAGGCAGTGACGGACAATCATCCACAGGAACTTCGCCGTGAAAGTGAGGTTGGACTTCTTGATGGCCCCATTTGGCTCTGTTACCTAGTCGGCATCCTCTCCATCAATTGACAGGTTCAGGGCCATCTACCTCTTGGTGGTCTCTCTCAATGATGGCTCGCGCAGGAACTGGCCATTTTTAACTATCTTCCGACGGTAGTCAAACTCGACAGTGAGAGGAGTCCGAGTAGTATCAACACCCTCGCCGTATAGAAACCGGCGGATGGCAGGGAAGGAAATGTCAACCTGTACGCCCCGTACTCAGACCTGCTCAAGTGGGGCCTATTTAGCGGGGGCAGCCCGCCTATCTTTCTTTGATCGGAGTGTCGCTACGTAGGATGCGTAGAAATCTCAGACCATTTCTGCACTGTTACGTCCCAAAGGACATGCTGTCCACTCTAAGCGATGTCTGATGAAGATATTGTGGATCTAAGGAATCATCGGGAGACTCCTTGTAAGGACCCGCCGCTCCAAGGTGAGTGTTCGAGTCATCACTCCTTTATCAGTCAGGAACTTGGTGTCGGAGTAGACTTGAAATTGCCCGTCGACACACCACCGGTTGGGCTGGTCAGTGGAAGGGGTGGGGGCCTGAGCTGGTGAACCCGATGTGGATTCCGAACTGTTAGACTCATCAGACGAGGCCAACGCTGCAGCGGTGGCGGGTGCGGGAACCTCAGCATAGACGGAGGCCTCCTCGGACCACGATACTCCTAAGGAGCCAAACACTCCTTCTTCATTTGTAGCTGACCCAGAGGGTGTGCCGGTCAGTGTGCGCTCCTCATCAGACTGGGAGGCAGTGACTACGCAGGACGCGACTTTTTTGGGTGTGCCTCTGGAAGCATGTGCAGCACGAAGGAGTGGAAGTGCCTGGGGGCACATACTCGGGGTCACGCAAATCATCCGTGCCAATGACCATGGGGCAAATCGGGCAACAGACTTCGATCGCCCGCGTGCGTAGATTCGGTCTTGCTTGGGTGCCATAGTAGATTGTACCTGTAAAGGATCAATATTAATATGAGAAGTGGCAAACAAGGCAAGCAAAACTACAAAAACAATGTAAATAGTATGTCATTACTATGGTATCATTGACACACGACGGGCCTGCTGATGGCTCGTCGTGACTATCACGGACCGTCATGGGGTGCGTTGTGCTTTACTTAAACAACGTATATATGGAGAACCCTGAAGGAGAGTCTCTGACTAGTATGATTGTATGTGCAGGACAGACCGTCACAGGTACGACGGTTTTGTCGTAGGACACTTAAAAAAATATGGAGACCCTTAGGAGAGAGGTCTCTGACCGTCATGACGGTCATGCAGGATTGACCGTCGTGGGTATGACGGTCCATCACATATGTCCGTTGAAGGACACTTAGAAAAAGAAGGAGAGACCCTTATGAGAGAGGTCTCTGACCATCATAATGGTCATGCAGGACGGACCGTAGTGGGTACGACGGTCCGTCACATGTGTCCGTTGGAAAAGGGAGCAAGGGCTTTTGGAACGGACCCTACGACGGACCGTCGTGGGTACAACAGTCCGTCGAGGGTACGACGGTCCTTCATCAGGGTCTCGTTGTGTATATCGGTGATAGAACTGGGGTTACCCCATGCATCCCCGATGAACCCAAATCAAACTTGTAGTGTTTTGGACCTACATTTGTCTAACCCAACTACCTAGGAAACTGGCAATTCAAAAGCACCTATGTCTAGGGTTGTAAACACGACAATTTCGAAAAATTTTAACCTAGGTTTGACAGAATTTTATAAAAGAAACGAACATATGACGAACAACTAAGATAATACTAATTAATAAAAAAAATGCAAGATAAATGAGTAGAAATTAGAGACACATACCTTAGAATTGGAGAAACACAAGATGAATGAGTACTCGTTGACCCGGAAGAGACCCACAGTAGCAACTCTGACTAGTAGATTATACTTTTTAGGACTTTGGAGATTTTTGGGGGAACAATGATCGAGGGAGAGAATGTGGAAGTTGAAAAGAGAGGGAAATAGGAGGAATAATGAAGGAATGGGGCGAAATGAGGGGTTGGGGTGGTTTAAATGGTCTGATTTTGAAAAAGACTCAAGCCGGGTCGGGTCGGGTACGACTCATTAATGACGCAACGACTTCCCGATGACGGTTCGTCTCAGTTGTGACGATCCGTTGTTGGGTCCATCGTGTGTGCCCTAGTTTGAAAATAACAGAAAAACGTACCTGGTACGACAGAGGCATACGACGGTCCATCGCAGGCACAATGGTCCGTCGATGTATCCATCAGTGACTGCTGCAGAGTAATTTTCTGCAGAATTTCCTGGTGATGTGCATGCAAATTTAAAAACCCATTAGTAGAAAAATGCTCCATTAATAAAAAGACTATAAGTATTGGGTTGCCTCCCAACAAGCGCCTGATTTAATGTCGCGGCACGACTGATGACACTTGATTACTAAGACTTCATCAAGATGGTATGCCTCTATCACTTCATTCCCCGATGCTTTATGCCCAAAATAGAGTTTCATTCGATCTCTTTTCATCTTAAACTGCACTCCCTCCTTGGATTTTACCTCAACTGCTCCATGAGGGAATACTTGGGTGATCAAGTAAGGGCCAGTCCATTTGGACTTGAGCTTTCCCGGAAGACAAGGCGACCCAGAACTGTCTACAAGCACCAAATCCCCAACCCTAAACTCTTGTTTTGCACTTTTTTGTTCATTCTCCTTCTTCCTCTTTTCTTTGTGGATATGGAGGATATTGATTGGAGCTCACCACTCTGCCTCACAGTCCTACACACGTTGAACGTCGATTCTTCATTGTTCAACCGAAATTTCATCTGCCCCCTTTCCATATCAACTAAGGCTCTACCTGTAGCAAGGAATGGCCTCTCAAGAATAATAGGAACTTCAAAATCGACTTCACAATCAAGAATAACAAAATCAACTGGAAAGATTAATGACTCCATTTTTACTAGCACATCATGGAGTATCCCTATTGGCCGTTTCACTGTCCGATCAGCCATCAGTAGCCGCATCGCAGTGGGTTTTGGGTCACCTAAATCCAACTTCTTGTAGATCGAGAGGGGCATGAGATTTGTGCTTGCCCCCAGATCACATAATGCTTTCGCAAAATGTAATGACCCAACTATACAAGGAATAGTTACCAGATCTTTCATAAATTTTGCATAACCAGGCATTTGTTTTAGAGCTTCTACCAAAGGGACATTGATAGAAAACTGCTTCAACATTGTTATGAAACGCCGATATTTACTATTCTCGGTCTTTTTCACTAATCTCTGAGGGAAAGGTGGTGGTGTCCTAGGCATGGGAATTACCTTCATAGGTACTTCTGCATCTTTTCCATTACTTTCCTCTGCTTTACCACAACCCTTTACCACATTTTCATTATCCTTTCGAACAATTTCCTCAGTAGACGACATAGGTGGGTCAATGGTTTGCTTACCACCCTGAGTAGTGATTTTCATACAGTGTGCATCATTCTTTTGATTTTGGACAGTGTTTCTAGGAAGAGTGTCCGTTTGCTGTGTTCACTATCGCAGATAATTGGGCCATTTGCAACTCGATCTATTTGATCGATATGGCATGTGTATGATCTTTTTGCCCAATACTAGCTAAATCACACCTTAACTCTTTAATGTGCTCATCACTAGCATCAAACCTCCTCATCATTTTGTGCAACATATCCTCAACTCGCGCCATACTAACTCCACCATCCCTAGGAGTAACTTCACGATTTGTAGGAGGGACATAGGGCCCAGTCCTATAATTTCTGTTACCGTACTTACCCCTGTTGAAGTTTTTGTCATGGTTGTAGTTTCCATCTTGGACATAATTACCCTCACGGTAATAGTTACCATAGTTCTGACCTTGGTTCCCTTGACCTTGGCGCCAATTATCCTGATTTGAGCCTTGGGCGCTTGGTCAGAAACTCCCCGTCTGCTCATTTACTGCATAAGTGTCCTTCACATAATAACATTCATCATTAGGGGATGGTGATTTAGCCAAGTAATTGACTGCATTAATCTTCTCTGCACCCCAGTGACATGTTTTAGTACCAACCCAAGCTCAGTTCTCATCTGAGTCATTTCTTCACGAATCTCATATGTGGTTGGGTTGTGAGTGGACTACACTGCGAAGGTGTTTCTCCCTCTATCAGACTTCCTAGTACTCCAAGATTTGTTATATCGGGAGATTTTCTCTAATTTTTCGGCAATTTCAGCATAAGGACATTCCCCATAAGATCCACCTGCTAGAGTGTCCAACACCGCTTTATTGTTATCATTCTGTTCCCGATAAAAGTATTCCTTTCAGTGACTCATCATCTATACGGTGATTTGGGAAACTTGTCAAGTACGAGGTGAATCTATCCCAAGAACTACTAACTGACTCTCTTGGTAGTGCCACAAAATTGTTCACTCTGTCTCTATGGTTTAGTTTCTTGGAAACCGGATAGTACCGTGCTAAGAAGACATCCCTTAGTTGGTTCCAAGTGAAGATTGAGTTATATGGGAGCTCAGTGAACCACATAGCAGCCTCTCCCAACAGTGAGAGAGGAAACACTCTGAGACCTATTGCATCTAAATCCAAATCTGGCCTCCCTACACATCTTTTACACACTGCCCTTACCTTAGCTATATGTGCATGTGGATCCTCAGAAGGTAGCCCTTAAAACAAACCTCTAGCAGTGAGCATTTTCATCAGGCTACTAGTTACCACAAAGGTGTGGCCTGTAGGTAGAGGAGGCAAGACTAGTGGCCCATCCGAGTCACCTATGTTATAATATCCTATGTAGTATGCTTGGGACCGTGGAACGGGATTTTGTCCCCTCTATTTGTGTTCACCCGGAGCATCGGGTAACGTCTGACCATGAACATCAACCGGAGCTGGGATGTTCTGGTTCGGATCATCATCATTTATTCCCAAGTTTTGATTCATATTGCGCAGTGTATGCTCTAACTCGTGATCGTAGAGAGACAAGAGTTCTCTTCCTCTCCGTGTATTTGGCATACAAGGAGGATAGTTCTAAAAAAATCAAAAACAATTAAGCAAAGAAAAATCAAGAAAATATCAACTAAACTATAGTAATATGTTCAAGTTAATCTAAAAGCTACTTTCCCCCGCAGCGGCGCCAAAATTTGATACGCTCAAAATTACTTCTCAAATAAGAAGTAAAGCGGTATTGTCAAGTAAATAACCCAACTAGTGAGGTTGGGATCGTTCCCACGGGGAAAATAGTCTAGACTTAACTTCAACCTGTTATTACTATTGTTTGGTCAATGACTTCCTTGGAAAGTAAAAAACAATAAAAAGGGGGTTTCTAATTCAAAATGAATGAAAATAATTAACGCAATTGAAATAGACACTTAACAGCTTTGAATGTTGGATTTTAATCAATTAATCAAAGTAACAAGGGTTTACGTGTTCCCCACAGGTTCATAACTTGATAATTCTAACTACAACAGTTTTTTCCTAGTATCTTGCATGCAAAGTGATAAGTTATGTATTTCTAAATCCTTGGTCCGGCATCTAGAAAATCTAACTCCGCACCTTGGTCCAGCTACGTGTGTTGCTTTCCTAACCCTTATCTTTACCTCATATTAAGCATCGTATTTGATATTTGACTAAGTTATTACCTCGTACCAATCAATACTACCCTATTAGATAGTATATACTAAATCTATGTTGATAATTCTTTTCCTATTATCTTACTCCTTAGTCCGGCAAGTAGCATTAAGGCGAGTTCTAATGTTGTCCATCCATTAAAAAGACTTCTAAGCAAAAGAATTATTAATACATGCAAGACACCATTCTAGAAGTGTTATTTTAGTTAGGTTTTCTCTCATTATTTGCCTATGGTTCCGAAAACCCTAGTTATGGAGTTTAGTTACTCATAATCATAATCACAATATTCAAATATATTACATAAGAATTCATGTACTTACTTCAATAAGAAATAGTAAAATCCGAAAGTTTGCTTGATTAATCACCAAAAATCACCAACAATCAATGATAATCAAAACACTAACAATCTAAGAGTCTAATAATGATCAAAAGTCTAGCCTACCAGAGTCTAACTATCCGAAGTCTAACAATGATCCAGAGTATAACTATCCGGAGTCTAACTTCATAAATGAGGTTTTTCGAACTATTTATAAAAAATAAAAACCTAATTAAACAAGGACTCTATTTGCTGGAATCTGCCAAAATGCGGCTAGGTCGACGGACCTCGCGACGTATCGTCATGGTCATGACGGACCATAATGGACTCTGTCGTCCCGTAAGTATGCAATTTCTTCTGCTTCTCTTCTTCATTACCCTCGACGGCAAGTATGATGGACCATCATAGGCACAACTGTCAATCCAGGGTCTTCGTTCCAAAACACTTCAACTCTTGGAATATGGGTACTGGATTACTTCTCTGAACTTCATGACGAACTTGCAGGACGGACCGCCATAGACACGACGGACTGTCACAAGCTTCATAACCCCACACTTGGTCAGACATCCCCATATTCCTTTAGCAGCTGAACTACACTACAACCTACGCACCGTCACAAGCACGACGGACCGTCATAAGCTCAGTAGGTGGTCTCTTCTGCATTTCTTCGCTCAAAATCTCTGCATTCAGCTTTGGACTGATTTCCTGCAAAATAAAAAGAAACTTATATAGAAATTAGCACAAAAAGGCTTTTGGACATACTAAACTTAAGGAAAAAGTATTAATAATACCGTGAAACCATGGTATATCAGTAATCCTTCATCGCTAAGTAACCTTTCACTAGGTAGTTCTTCTCAAACATTTCTAAGACATTTCATGATCAAACTTTCAATCTTTCAATCTAGCCATGGATTCATACTCAAAATGTTTTTAATGGATTAATTATAATGAATTTATGATAACATTATGGGTTTAACGTGGAAAAAAATCTAACTGCATGATGAACCCATATCCCTTCCCAAATTCGATTTGTCCTTGCATAGGCATTCTTGTCATGGCTTCTAATTGATTGAATTATGATTCTATTACATTGAATTGGTTATGTATGCTGTTTTTTTTTTACATGAATTGATGATGAAGGATCTATGTGGATAAATTTATGAATATTTGAGCATTCCTAGCTTAGATTTCCATGATTCACTTTAACATTGGTTTTATTATGTATAAAATTAGAATTCGATTATGTTAAGAAAATTGTTAACTACTTCCTATCTTGCATAAATATTATGAATAATATTTAATTGATCAAAAGTGGATCAAGTCTTGGGGATTAGGTAGTATTGATTCATGTTCTCCTATCTTCTATAAAGTGCTAATTTAGTTCTATGTATCTCGATTCTGTGGTAATTGCTTCATGATGTTGTATCGGGTTACTTGTATCTTCGATAATTCCAATAATAGATTATAATGATGATAATGTGTTGGTATCCAATGTGTATTAGTGCTTAAAGACTTGATTCTTAATTCCTCTTTATGTAATTTCAGGAGGTCCACTGTAATCTTGACCTCTTGGCAAATTGTAGTAGGATTTAGTCTAAGACATGCTATATTTAAATACTAAATTTTATGTGTATTATTGATTTTTAATTTTGATTATAAATAATTGACAATCAAATTTAGAAAGAATTGATAACAAATCAACTCGCCTTCACATTATATAAAGTGATGACGTGGTGGACAATGTCATTATGATCAATGTATGATTTGCGTTTATGTTAGTATAAAATAGATACTGCCTTATATTTGAATTTTTGATGAAGGAATAGTAATATTCAATGATGACTAAAGACTAAAGTATTTGGTACGGTTTGCCCCACTCTTCTACTTCTCTACTTCTCTATACTATAGTTGATAAAGACTTGTATGGCATTGTGTTTGTATGGTCAACTTATCCTGGCGTTGTTTACTTTATTTCCAATATATATGTGATGTAATCATTTCCTTGAAGGCAACTATACTATGAATGTATGTTGGTGATAAATCATGCTATGTGAAGCCTATGCCTTTCCAACTTAACTATTATCTAGGTTGTGTTGCTAATGTCATGAGCATGTAAATGGTAATTTTAACATCATGTGTAGGTGGTTCCATAAATAAAGTATATAGGATTTATGATGTCACGACTGGAGTCTAGACCCTAGAAAAGATCGGCGTCGTTGACCTCTCACTGGTCGCAGACAAGCCTACATACGTCATCGTTACTTCATCTAGGTTAATTTTAGCTGAAACTTAAAATTTTTTGTTACTTAACATTCATATAAGAAATTCTAATTAAACTCGTAAACATTGACAATCGACCATCTAATACTAAGATCATTAAATGAAAGAAATAGTTCAATAATACATTAAGTGTATACTTGCCAAAATGGCACCAATACAATGTCTAAAATAAAATGATATAGAAACGCTAGTGGAACATAATCCACTAACTCATACCGATATCTAAGGGAGAATACAATGGGCAAGCGTCCTCGAAAGTATGAGGGCCTACCAAGTCCAACTGAATGCTCCATTTCCAGATAGTTGTAGCGTCGTATCGTAAGTTCTAGCGTCCGCCTGTGACTGCACCTAAAAGTAAAGAGTTCTATGGGATTAGTACACACTTGTACTATGTATGGCTATATGCAAGTACACACCAAGGACATGCATGAGTAAGAATAGGTATTTCCTAACAACATGATTTATGGAAAATTAAGTCAGTGGACTTGCCAAATTTGGATTAGAAAACTCAGTGGGCTTGCAAAATTTGGATTAGGAAAGTCTTGCCATGAGAGTAACATGCATCATCATACTTATTATTTTACAAGAAGCACATAACATATATCACATATCATATCACGTAGTTCATATCATTCTTTCTTATGCCATGAGACCTTAGAATCATGAACTTCACATTAGGACTTCCCAAAATGAGGGCTCAACATATGGGACCTCAACTAGGTAGCCTTCTTAACAATACACAAAGTCTTCTTCGTTCGTTCATGTGTAATTCATTTTCATTTATTCATATATTGGTTAAATCACCAGTCATACCTAGGATGAATTTTAAGACTCTCATCAGGTTGGTTGTGCAATGACCAAGAATAACCTAGTGTCATTACTTAAGACTAGCTCACCTCTTGAGTATCCTATCCTAAAACCTTTGGTATCGTTTATTTCATTATGTGTATTCGTTGAGGCTGGCCTCATTCTTTCTTTGGGAACTTTAACCTTAACCGACATATCTCATGTGAGCATCATGAAATCCAGTGTGTAATCCCCAGACCGAAAAGAGTTGGAATCACCAGCCAAGGTAAACCAAAACATGCTAGCGTATATAGGGAATTGAAACCTGCTAGATCCGTCTATTGTCAGTATAGGTTTAATGACCAGAAGATATAAGTATCCCCATACCCAGCATGCCAGACAGTCTCATCTCATGAGAGTTACGTGAACATCTGCCCTTCCCGAAGGAAGGCATCACCCCTCAAAGCTCGCCTATCGGTGCTTAGTATAATGTTCCATTACACTCAACTAATACATCATGGAGGCTCATTTATAGCATGAGGACACCATAGCTAATTAGATGATTTCTCATCTCATCATTAGTATTAAGTATGCATTAACTTCAATACTTTCATTAGAGTGTTCATAGAGACTGGTCTCTTCAATAATTTATAAACTCTCATAGGTGAGTACGTTTTTGTAACATTTACTTAGGATTATTTGAGATTACTCTCATCTTTCACATTAGCCTCTTATCATATTGTCACCTCAATCATTAAATTTAACACTTTTGCTTTTCATAATTACTCACCCCTTCACGTGAATGTTCATTTCATCATATGCCAATACACTTGGCCATTTAGTGTGTTTCACACTATTACTTAATAGTTCTAGGGTTACATGATTTTATCACATACATCTTAGGTTCACTTACTTTTAAACGTATGTTAGACATATGAGTCCACACATACAAGCCATGAGGCTCCATTCATAGTTTGTCTAAGTTATTCATGTTTACCCAATATTATTTGGTACAATACTTTTGCATCTTGTAGACATGCCAAGATATTGATTTTGATCTTTAGAGGCAGCATTCATTAAATATTTGTTTATGTGAGTTATATGTCAATATGGAATTGGGCAAGGGAACCTGATTTCAAATCCCTTGAAAAACACTTAATCTTATTTTAAACTTGATAATTTCATTTTTCGGATTTAGGGGACCCTAGTTCGATCCCCATCAACCCCATACTATTTCCTTTATGTTTCTCCTCTTCTTTTTCGTTTAAGTCAAGGAGGTTGTGGGTTCAATCCCCCACAAGCTCATTATTTTTCTTTTTATTTATCTCTTTACTTTCTCACCGATCCAAGAGTTTGTGTGTTCAATCCCCACTCTTCATATTTATGTTCCCCTTTATTTTACTCCTAACTCTCTCATCCATTGAAGAGGTTGTGGGTTCAATTCCCACTCACTACATATATTTTTTCTTGCATTTTTCTCAAAAAAAAATTATGAAATTTTCATTAGGTGAGGTAATGGGTTCAATCCCCAATGACCTCACATTTTCAAAAACAAATTTAAATGAAGTTCATTTTTTTTAAAAGTTGGCCCGAAGACTACAATTTCCAAGAACAAGGTAATTTAGTCTCCTTCAATACATTTTTGTCTTGATCTTTTGGTTATTTTTTTGTAGCTTTCATGAAATGATGTCTTGGGTTCAATCCTTAGTGAATTTACTTTTTTTACATTCATTTTTCATTGCATTTTATACAACTTTGATTGGCTGAACCCAACCTACCAAATGCTGGAAAGTTGTTCACTTTTTTTAGCTCTTTCTTATCATCATTTGTTCATTTGATCTTAGAATGTTTCATGAATGATTTGGAGCATCTTTAATTATATTTTTTTTCATGGTTATATTCATCCATGAATTTCCATCAAATCCAGCAACATTACACCACTGTTGCACGTCACGATTTACACAAACATTTGCACAAACATCACTTTTCACATACTTTCGGTTGACATAAATTAACATGTTTACAGTTCCAAACACATAGTCATGAACAAATTATCACGAATGACACACTTCATACTTAAAAAATCAGTAAACATACCAAAAACATGATCTATATCCTATTTCGGATTGAAATCAAAAGGATACTAGGGACAATGAGTTCGACAAGAGCGGAAATAACCCTAGTTTCATAATTCGTTGAAATCGTTGAGACGAAATTCACTTGGAGAAAGGAGTCATGGATAGAAACCCATACCATAATGTTATTCCACACTTGTTTAAATACTACCAATTTCCAACGAAACCAAACCTCACCACCGAAACTTCAAGCACAATCCCATCAAGAACTTTGTTTTGCTTTACGTTTCTAGACTAACTTTTATTTTTAGTTTTTAGCGTTCAAGTTCTTGATGAAATTTATTATTTTTGTTATGTTCTTTTGTTTTATAGAATGCATAAGCGTTAAAGTGAAAGAGGAGTAGAGAAAAACATGAGAATGAGGTGATTAAAATTAGGAGAGTTAGGTGGAGACTTAGTCAAACTAGGAATTCTCATTATTTATTAATATTATTATTATTATTATTATTATTATTATTATTATTATTATTATTATTTTTCTTATTATTATTATTATTATTATTAGTAGTAGTATTATTATTATTATTAAAAATCTGATTTTTTCCTTTAATTAAATGAATAATAAAAATATTAATTAATCAAATTATTTCACCCAATAAAATAAATCAAATTAAATCTTTGCTCCCACCTAGGTTCGAACCCGGGTGGAGCAGGATTTCACTCAAAGGGACAATTTCGGCCCTTTATATCCAAATTGCCCCTCCACAATATTAATTAATTAATTAATTATATATTTGGGGTGATTAAAATACCACCCTTAGCCTAGAAAAGACCTTTTTACCCCTAGACCCTCAAAACTTTAGATTACCCTTCTTTTAGTCCGGTTAAGACTCATCCGGGTAAATCTTCATATTGGGGTTCCCTACATGGCTTAACCCAACCTCTCTTACATCAACTAACTCACAAAGTTTGTTGGTTTTACTGTTGCAAGGGTTCAAAGGTATGGTTTTACTCGCATCAATCCTTGTGAACCCAGCCTAATAGTAGGCATTCTAGAGACATTAAGCACTACTTAGCATATCCATTTTTAGTGTTGTTATATTATCCCCACCATAGAAAAAATTTTCCCCGAATGACACTACACAATATTATAAAATAAAGAGGGTGATTTTCAAAAATATATTAACATACTTGAGACCTTACACTTTGTGAATTTCTATTTCACACTTATTCTGGATAGTGCATATTACTCAAGCTTATCTGAAGCTTCATATTTGATATTCGGGAACTTCCTTCTCAATCGCACATAAATTGATGCACCTCACAAACTTACGCAACACAAAAATCATGTCCACGCTACACAAAAATAGAAACATGACATGTAAACATGGATTCATTTAAACTCGCATAGTACAACTATTACACAAATGATTTTGGACTTACAATACCAAGTCGACTATTGCACTAAAACATAGATATTCTTAATCAAAACCAGCCTTAGGAGGAGTATATGTAACCCCTTAGATAACATCTTGTTGGCCTTATGATTTAGAATTATGTAGCTTTGTTGGATTGGTCCACGCCCTGCCCATGTTTACCCTATCTAAATTGGCAACTGAAATCACACTACCTAGGCCAGATAGTCTATGGTAGCACACTAATGGAGAAAATCAATACTTAAGCTATTCAATGCTTTTTATTGGCGAATATCTGATTTACATATTAGTAGGTTGGTGCACATCCTTAAAACCTACTAGCATCTTCGCATTAATAGACTAAGGAACTCCTTCCTAAAATAGTCTCATCAAAGCATACAACATAAATAAACAAATAAGTCACATAAGTCAGCAACCAACATGATGACTCCAACATATTAACTTCATACTAGTGAATAAAATCATACACATGAAAAAATAATTTAGGCTACGCACCCGAGACATCACCAGAGGTGTCTTCCCCTACACCCCTAGACTTGAGTGTGAAGAATTGTTGCCTCCTTGAGACCTCTTCACTTGGACCATTCGGTTGAACTTTATACTTCCCTTTTTCTCAACCTCTCTCTCATATACGGACAATCCTCATCATGTGACCCAGTTTTCCAGAACTGTAACAAGCGTTAGACCCCCTCCAACACTCTCCTCCATGAAGTTCGCCACACTTCCTACAAGGCGGCCTCTCCTGAGGTCTGTATACTTCAGTGATTCTCTTAACTTTGGGCTCGAAATCCATATCATAGTGAACCTAGAATGAACTTGACTTTCCTTGGTGGGAGAGTCCCTCTATAAACTTGGGCCTATCTTCAATATCAGTTCCACTCTTCCTACAAAAATTCTTCTCAAATTTCCTTGATCTGTTCCCTGCCCTAGTGTGCTTCCTCTTCCTGCTTTTTTTTTCACTTGTTTGACTTGTACCATAAGACTAAAAAGGTCCATGCTATCATGAAGCATAGCTTACCTGCACTCCTCCTCAATATCCTCAGAAATCATAGATCTTGTGTAAACGACAGGATTCATTCTTGTGAGGTCCCTTTACATACTAATCATTGTGCTGGAAGGTGGGTTCTTCCTGGAAGCACCGTGTTGCTCTGCCTCGCCTGTCATAGCCTGAGCTTGTATGGTTATGGCTTGGGCCATCTATTCCGAGGTTTTCCTAACTTCTCTATCTGTCAAACTAGTTGGGTTAACAGGCATCTCCATTCCAGCAGCTGGAGCTTGGGGAGAAACTTGATTTACCCCAACAGCTTCTCCTCCAATCTCTCTGCCTGCGTTTCTCCTCATATCATCTTTTTGAATCTCAAGTGTTGATTTTATATACACTCTTAACACCAAGAATTGAGACATTCGAGAAGACATGATAAGATTAGAAGAAGGGAATTTTCCTATGCCTCATGCAGTCTCTAATTCAGGATAGTGGTGCACTTCACTACCATGATTTATAAACTACTCGATGTCGTTGATATGAACTTATTATCCTCGGAAGTTAACATAAAGGTTTGATATAAACTTTGTCACAAACGGAGTCTAGAACCCATATGAGACCGGGGTCGTTGACCTCTCAGAGGTCGCAGACAAGCCTACATATGTCATCGTTACTTCATCTAGGTTAAGTTTAGCGGAAAATTTGAACTTATTGTTACTTAACATTCATATAAGACATTCTACTTAAACTCATAAACGTTCAAAATCAACCATCTAATATTAAGATCATCAAATGAAAGAAATAGGTCAATACTGTATTAAGTTTACATACTTGCCAAAATGGAACCAATATAATGTCTGAAATAAAATGAGAAATAAACGCTAGTGGAAAATACTCTTCTAACTCAAACCTATATATCTGTAAGAATATAATGGGCAAGCATCCTCGAAATCATGAGGGTCTACCATGTCTGGATGATTGCTCTATGTCAAGATGGCTGCAGCATCGTATCGTAAGCTCTAGTATCCGTCTGTGCCTACACCTAAAAGAATAGAGTTGTATTGGATTAGAACACACTTATACTAAGTATGGATATATGTAAGAACACACCAAGGACATGCATGAGTAAGAATAGATCTTTCCTAACAACATGATTAATAGAAAGTCAAGTCAGTGGACTTGCAAAATTTTGATTAGCAAAGTTAGTGGACTTGCAAAATTTTGATTAGGAAAGTCATTCAATGAGAGTAAAATGCATCATCATACCTATCATTTTGCAAGCAGCACATAACATACTGCTAATATAATATCACGCAGTTCATATCATTATTTCATATGCCATGAGACAATGGAATCATGGACATGACATTAGGAATTCTCAAAATGAGGGCTCAACATATGGGACCTGAACTAGGCAGCCTTATTCGGCAAACACATAGTCTACTTCGTTCGTTCATACGTACTTCATTTTCATTCATTCATATACTAGTGCAATAACCAGTCCTACCTAGGATGAATTTTCACACTCTCATCGGGTTTGTTGTGAAACGACCAAGAATAACCTAGTGTCATTACTTAAGTCTAACTCACCTCTCTATTATCCTATCCTAACACCTTTGGTATTGTTTATTTCATTATGTGCATTCGTTGAGGCTGTCCTCATTATTTCTTTGGGAACTTTAACCTTAACAAACATATATCATGTGAGCATCATGAAATCCAGTGTGTAATTCCCACACCGAAAAGAGGTGGAATTACCGGCCAAAGTGAACCAAAACATGCTAGCGTATATAGGGAATTGAACCCTCATAGATTCCTACATTGGAAGTATAGGTTAAACATATAAGTGATATAAAGAGACCCATACCCGGCATGCCCGACAGTCTCATGTCATAAGTGTTACATGAACCTCCATCCTACCCTAAGGAAGGCATCACCGCTCATACCTAGTCTATCGGTGCTCAGTATAAAGTTCCATTACATTAAACTCATACATCATGGAAGCTCGCTTCTAGCATAAGGACATCATTAATCATTAAATGATTTCTCATATCACCATTAATATTAAGTATGTATTAACTGCAATACTTTCACAAGAGTGTTTATCGAGACTGGTTACTTTATTAATTTTACACTCTCACAGGTGAGTAAGTTTTGGTAACATTTACTTAGGCTCATTTGAGATTGCTCTATTCTTTAACATTAGCCTCTTATCATATTGTCACCTCATTTATTAACTTTCACACATTTGCTTTTCACAGTTACTCACCCCTTCACGTGAATGTTCATTTAATCATATGCCAATGCACTTGGCCATTTAGTGTGTTTCACACTCTTACTTAACCCTTCTACGGTTTCATCATTTCATCACATACATCTTAGGAACACTTACTTTTAAACGTGTGCTATATTTATTTGTCCACACATACAAGCCATGAGGCTTCATTCATAGTTTGTTCTAACTGATTCAAGTTTACTCAATATTATGTGGTACAAGACTTATGCATCTTATAGATATGCAAAGATATTGATTTCTATCTTTAGAGGCAGCATTCATTAAATATTTGTTTGTGTATAACTTATGTGTGAATACGGAATTTGGCAAGGGAACCCAATTTTCAATCCCTTGAACAACACTCAATCTTATTTTAAACTTGATAATTGCATTTTCAGATTTAGGGGACCCTAGTTCGATCCCCATAAACCCCATAATATTTCCTTTATGATTCACCTCTTCTTTTTAGTTTAAGTCAAGGAGGTTGTGGGTTTAATCCCCCATAAGCTCATTATTTTTCATTTAATTTATCTCTTTACTTTCTCACCTATCCAAGAGGTTGTGTGTTTAATCCCTACTCTCCATATTTATTTTCTCCTTTATTTTTCTCCTAACTCTCTCATCCATTCAAGAGGTTGTGGGTTCAATCCCTACTCACCACATCTTTTTTTCCTTGCATTTTTCTCAAAAAAAAATTCATTTGGTAGGTCATGGGTACAATCCCCAATCACCTCACATTTAAAAAAAATATTTAAACATAGTTCATTTTTAAAAAAGTTTGCCGAGACTTCAATTTCCAACAACCTGGAAATTTAGTCTCCTCCAATCCATTTTTGTCTTAATCTTTTGTTGATTTTTTTGTAGCTTTCATGAAATGATGTCTTGGGTTCAATCCTTAGTAGTTTTACTTATTTTACATTCATTTTCATTGCATTTTATACCACTTTGATTGGCCGAACCCAACCTACCAAATGCTGGAAATTTGTTCATTATTTTCAGTTCTTTGTTATCATTATTTGTTCATTAGATCTTAGGACGTTTCATGAATTAATATGCGCATCTTTAGGTATATTTTTTACATAGTTATATTCTGTCAAGAATTTCCATTAAATCCAGCAACATTACACCACTTTTGCACATCATGATTTACACAAACATTTGCACAAACATCACTTTTCACATACTTTCGGATGTCATAAATTAACATGCTTACAATTCCAAACACATAGTCATGCACATATTATCACGAAAATCACACTTCATACATAAACTACCAGCAAACATACCTACAACATGATCTCTAACCTATTTTAGATTAAAAACAGAAGGATAGTAGGGACAAGGAGTTCGACAAGAACGGGAGAAATCGTAGTTTCAAAAATCGTTGAATTCGTGGAAAGGAAATTCTCTAAGAGAAAGGAGTCCAGGAGATAAACCCATACTTTAACGTTGATCCACACTTGTGTAAATACATCCAATTTCCCACGAAACCAAGCCTCACCACCGAAACTTCAAGAACATTCCCATCAAGAACCTTGTTTTGCCTTACGTTTTTAGACTAAATTTTCATTTGAGTTTTTAGCGTTCAAGTTCTTAATGAACATTATTATTCTTGTTCTATTCTGTTGTTTTACAGAATGCATAAGTGTTAAAGTGATAGAGGAGTAGAGAAAAATGTGAGAATGAGTCGATTAGGATTAGAAGAGTTAGGTGGAGACTTAGTCAAACTAGGACTCCTCATTATTTATTATTATTATTATTATTATTATTATTATTATTATATTATTATTATTATTATTATTATTATTATTATTATTATTATTATTATTATTATTATTATTATTAACAATCTGATTTTTTTCTTTAATGAAATCAGTATTTAAATATTAATTAGTTAAATAAATTCACCAAATAAATTAAATAAAATTAAATCATTTCTCCCACCTAGGTTATAACCCGGGGGGAGCAAGATTTCACTCAAAGGGACTATTTTGGACCTTTCTACCCAAATTGCTCCTCATCATATTAATTAAATAATTAATTAATTATTTAGGGTAATTACAATACAATCCTTAGCTTGGACAAGACCATATTACTCTTATACCCTCCAAAATTAAGATTACCCCTTTTTAAGTTCGGCTAAGACTCATTCGACTAAATCATCATATTCGGGTGCGCTACATCGCTGGACCCAACCTTTTCTAGCTCAAATAACTCACCAAGTTAATTGGATTGGCTGTTGCGAGGGTTCAGAGGTCTGGTTCTACGCGCATCAATCCGTATGAACCTGGTCTAATCATAGGCATTCTAGACACATTAAGCATTATTTAGCATATCCATTTTTAGGGTTTTTAAAGATGAACCCTACCCATGTACCTCTATATGAATGTGTAAATAGCTAAGGTTAGGAGTCTTGAATGTAGTATAAAGATTGTCTTGCCTCCTATGCTAAATGATGTGGTCTATGTTTCAAAGTGTAATGTGGTCTTAAGAGAGTGGCTACCTCAATGTATGGTTGATAGCCATTATTTCGTTATATTGACCAATGTACACACACCCTCACTTTACATGTATGCTTACAAGTAGTAAAGGTCATGGTGTCTAAATGAAAGGTAGTTTTCATATTATCTAGTGTCTACTTCTATGCATGTTAACAATATGTCTACCAAAATATGATATTTTTTTCCTTAACTAGGATGACTTGATAGGTGTACTAGTATCAGAAAGACTATAGGACCTTGCCTATGTATTGCACATATGTGCCTGGATAGGATAGTTTCTAGTTTTGGTTTTATGTACAAGAAAATGAATGTGTCGGCATATTATAAATATGACTTATATGAAATGGTGAAGTATGAATGTGCATTGTGTCTTAGTGGGTTTATATGAAAAGATTGTTCATATAGTTATGCCTATAGACTTATATATTGATGTATGAACATGTGTGACCTTAATGTTTTATGTCAAAGGTTTGGTCACATATAAGTATACACACACATGAATAATGATCTAGTCAATAGAGGAGACCTTAATGTTGTGCTCCAGATCCGGGATCGCCCCCTATACAAGCCCATAGTTATCATTCATCACATTTTCATAGTAAATTTAGCAGAAAATTTAAAAATTTTCATAGCACATCATATGCTAGAAACTTAACTTCATATATATATATATATATATATATATATATATATTTATAGATAATATCATATTACATACTTAGACTCGAAATGTCTTCGACATCTTAGACTCAACAATATTAAAATACAACATTTAACAAACTTTCCAGTAAGACATGAGTAGTGAATCCTTCAAACTTAAGGACCCTTTTTCTTTAAGTTGAGAATCATCTATCAAGCTCCTCAATCATATAGAAATTTAATGCATCCATAACCTAATTTTTGTGTAAAAAGTATAGAAGAATGTGATTAGTAGAATAATGAACCAAGTATGGCAACCATGAAAAAAGATGCATTTAAAAGGGACATTTTCTTGAAATCATACTTCATGCCTTTTTGAGTAAATATTTATAAAACCTTTAGATAATAGAATTTATATCATTTACATACTTCATATAAACATAAAAGGTCCAAACATTTCATGAGATCACATATAGAATTTATAACATTTTCAAGTCATATTACAGTGAGCTAATTTCCTTTAATAGTGAACTATCTTCTCTTTTATTCATTAACCTCCCAAGTAACCCTCTAGTGATAATTGGTGAAACGCATCACCTTAAGGTCACAAATAAAGCATACATACAACCTACCTAAGGTAACACATATCATTATATAAACATAAGACATTATAGACACGTTTAAGTAAAAACCTTAAGAACATCACAGTAAGCTACATAAACTTACACATATAATGACTTCACTTCACATATATTATTATTAGACCTTGTTCATGACTCCAATTTTTTTCTACTAGTAAAATGAACGTATGAAGCCCCATAACCCCATACATTCTTAGTAAACCCTACATGAGACCACATATCTTAACACTTCATACATCAATATAACACATCAGGACAACTCGATTCATATCAACGATCTTCATCATATAATCATTAAGACTCACATAGAGCATATAAGAATAAGAACAAAGGACATAGACTCATACAATGCATAGCTTCTTGAAAAATAGAAAATACTACCATGCCACGCATAAAGACATACATATTATATCACCTTCCAAGGACTTCCTAAGGATCTACTTGTTCAATGTCTATATGGGTTCATTACTTCCACCTATCCTATGTAACCTCCCTAAAGTCCTCCTAGTTATGATTCTATTAATTTACTTCTATTGTCCATTTTACTTTAGGGAAACTATAGCCTTAACCTACACTAAGACCATGGCTGCTAAATATGGAATTTGGTGTTGTCTCCTCACACAAAAGAGAATATATGTTAATTGCTATGGTAAGACATGAGTATCATACTATCATATTAGGTTATATCCCTTGCTAGATCCTATGTGGAAAGCATAGTTTCTTGAACTAAGAGGTAGGTAAACTCCCTCTAAATACCACTTTGTAATTGGGGCCTCCTTTCATGGGAATCCATTGGATGATTATCCCTCTTTGGGAAGTCAACACCCCTTGTAGGATTACAGAATGAACCTTCCTCTATGGAAATCCATCACCTCCCAATGTCAATTTCACTCGGTGCTAAGCTAAGTTCCCTCTATTAAAAGCCTTCATTAACATTACTTTATAAAATACATGCTTAGGAGATTCATTCCCTCATATGCTAAACTCATAGGTCATAGATGAAAATCCATCAACCTAAATAATGTTGGAAAATCCTTTGACATGGACATAGCGTATTTATTAGCACTATATGTCTATATGATTCCAATAAATTGTCCCTTTTAAATGCATGTTTTTGCATGGTTGTCATACTTAGTGCTTTCTTATACTAATACGATTCATCTCTACTTTTTACACAAAGTGTAGTTTATGGATGCTTAAAGGATTTATTTAATAGTGAGGAGCTCGATATGTGATTCGCAAGATCAAAGAAAGGAATACTTAAGTAAAAGGATGTCCTAACTCTTACTTACTGTAAAGTCATGTAATAGTTTACTATGTTTTAGGTTGTAAAGGTCGTGTCCCTAAGTATTATTATAATGTTGAGTCTAAGTTGGCAAAAGAGACTAGAATCTAAATATGTATTTATGATACTTTTTGTATGTATGAAGTATAGTTTATACCATATGAAGTGCTAATAAAGTTTTAAATTTTCCACTAAATTTACTATAAAAATGCGACGAATGATAACAATGGGATTGTATAAGACCTCCGAGAGGTCAATTATGTCATGTTGCTTCTAGGGGTGATCCGCGGATGTGACACTTCCTATTGAGGGTCTGGTTGTGAAGTATAACCTCTATTATGAAAAGGTTCCAGTTCAAATACTTGATAGGCAAGTAAAGAAATTCAGAAACCACGAGGTGGCTTCTGTAAAGGTGTTATGAAAGAATCACCTAGTTGAGGGTGCAACATGGGAGGCCGAGGCCGACATGAAGTCTCGTCACCCTCATGTATTTAATAAATAAATTTAGACATTCCTCTTAAAAATGAAAATAATGCCAAAAATTGATGTTTCTTGATTTTTTGTGAAGTTTTGAGAATATATGCATTTTTTCTTTCATTACAGTAAGTTACAATTAAATGTACTTTTGACTTCAAAGTGTTGCTCTTTGACTTATTTTGAGGTATAATGTACATTTTTATGTCGTGAGTCTTTATGAAATGATATGTATCATGCTGGTAAGTTGAAATTTGACATAATTGACTCATATAAGGTATGTTGAGTTCATGTTGTTGTTGTGAGAAGGAAATTCCTTATAATGTGATTTTGATCCTTATGTGTGGTAACTAATGTTTTTAATTGCCTCGTTTAAATGATATGATTTATTTTTTAAGTCATATTGTATCTATTGTTGATTGGCTGAGCTTCTAGTCTTCACTCTATTTCTTTCTTTCAATAGATTTTAGTGTCATTAAGCGACGACTGTTCCTGGGGGGGGGGGGGTAATGTAACACTTCGAAAATCTAAGACGTATTCTAGAGACTAACACAGGTGTCAAAAGATTTAGACATTGTTTAAAGGTCTATATTAGTGAATATAATCATTAAGGAAGTCTAGAAAATTAAACGTCTAAGAACGTGCATGACTTCCGGAAACTAGGTCAATGAGGTATTAGCGTGTCTTAGCCTATTTGACTAGCTTTTAGGAGTCGGAAAATGATGAAAAATTGTGGAAGAGTGTCTAACATGTATTGGATTTAATTCATAGTCGAAACATCTGGGCACGACTCCCGAAGGACCAACTAAGGGAATTTGAGGAGGACCGTCGCAATAATGACTAAAAGTTGTCAATGGATAGTGTTAAGAACGTATGGCACAGAGGGATCATGGTGCAATCGACGGGGCGTCGATTTCCTCATCAATGAAAAATTAGAAATTTCGCAATGTCAAGTTTTTCACAAGTCTCTGGACTCATCGACGAATGTGCAGGACAGAGGTGCAAAGTCCTAGTCGATTGAGACACGATCCTTCGATCGTGGTGTCATCTGTGAGGTTGTATGTTGCTTCACGTTTTGAATGAATTCATTTAATTAGTTATATTAGTTAGTATGTGAATTAGGGGTTAAGGGAGGCCTAATAAAGTCATTTTACCACCTATATAAATCCCCTCAGATAATTAGTCTAACCTAAGCTCTCATAATTCCCAAACCCAAAACTCTCTTTCTATCTTTCTTCTTTTGCTCTCTAGTTAAAGAACTCCATTGAAGACCAAGATAGGGGTGGGTTTAGGGGCTGCAAATAATGTAATTTATCCATCAATCCTCATCAATTAGTAAGGTACGATATTCCTTTTACTTTTGAGACCTCTTTCCTCAAAGGGTTCCATCAAATTGATTTTAAAAGTTGAGTTTTCAAGTGGGTTTTCATCCAATACGAAATTGATGATAAGGATTACTTTGTTTATGATTTATTTTGGATATTATGAATAGATTAATATGTATGATAACTCAATTATGTTATAACCTGATGGTTTGGTCTAGTTTGTAGAAGTTGATCTATTCCCCTTAACCCTAGGTTGTGATCTCGATATGAATTGTGTTATATTGGTTCAATTGAATTGGTTATTGGTTTAATTATGATTGTATGATGTTATTGTAGTAATTATGAAAAGATTAGGATGAATTATAGTCCTATCATGCTAGTTCTTGAGAATTTGATCGAGGTTATGAAGTATGTTATGAATTTGACCTAAGTATATTATCTTAAGCTATGAACTAGTAATGGATTGTGATGTAGCAATTCAATTAGGTTTGTTGTCATGTTTGTTATTGATTTATGATGATGTTATACCCTTACTGGTTTGAGTTAAGTGTTGATGGTAAGACCTTGATGTTGGATTATAAAGGAGACTTGGTAAGTCTTGAAATCTCTATTCCTTTCTTCAATTGTGGTAAATTTTTATTAAGTGATAATATTTCATTGAAGTATATCTTGTTTTAAGATTGATAGGGTTGGTATGATGTTGAATTGAAATATATTGACTATGGTTTGTGAGGGATTGTCTAT